>OY728147.1:769509621-770212621 GCA_963277665.1 Viscum album | reverse complement strand
ATGACCAGAACTTTCAGCAAAAGAAAACAATGCAACATATTATCAATGGTGTAATATGAGTTCTGATTTCCAACCATCGGAGCCCTAAAATTGACGTTCAGAGGATCCACTAGTGAGTTTGGTAGATCTAATATGGTCAGATGATGGTGGAATAAATTTATAGGGATGATCTGATATCACATATAACGACTACAAGTTTTTTTCAATATCCAAAGTCACACGGAGTGTAGTTCAGATGAACACATGTCATGTGGACCCTTGCTGTAGTTTCATGGGGTTCAAAAAAAATAAAACATCACACACTATATGGGAAGGCCACATGCAGTGTGATTTGATAAAGGTGGATGAGAGTGCACAATCCACCTACCTATACAGTGTTACTCCCTCATCATGGAGCTCCAGAGGGGATCAAGACCTCCATGATATTTAGGTCATCCTCAACTGTGGAGCACATTATTGAGTAACGGGGCCCCTAACCCATATTCTCTATAGGCCATGCATGATATAGGGTAGTAGATATTGACCATTTGAACAGTACGCTGACTCATCATCCTTAGCTAGGTTTTAGATATGGAGATCTCCTTTCTCTCAATTCGTAGGTTTCTTTTGATCATATATTTGCTGAGCATCATTCCTCTCTTGTTTATAGGTTGAGATTATTGTTTCTAATGTATTGATTCTCTCTTTGTTTTTGGGTAATCATACTGGTTATCTATGCACTCACCCCGCCATGGGATTTATCAACATAATTCTTGTCTTATTAAGACAATAGGGAGATCGACGGGGGTAGGTTCTTGCCTAAATTGTGTGATGAATATATGAAGAAAAAATAGGAAAACATTCATGGCTTGTGAATATTTTGTGAAAAAGAAAAACAAATTGTAATTACAAAAGGGGAGGGGAGAGACTATACAAAGAATGAGGTAGAATAAAGCCATGGAAGAAGACCACTCGTCCAAGCATCGTGGCCAAATCCTCCCAATGACCTCCTCCCAACTGCTTCTAAGATGAACTCGTAAAAATAATTTGTGCAAGTTCTTCCTGACCTGTAGACTTTGGCATCCCCATACACAAAGGAATGAAAACTGACACCTCACATACCCCATCCATCCCACGTTCATAACATTTCAACCCCATTTACATACACCTTGTCCCCAATGTGGACCTAGAATACTCGGATCACACCATTTCCCACTTTCAAGTGCCTTCAGATGCATTGGTTCATAGACCTATACTTCAACTTTTTTACACTAGTCTGTAGCATCATGATAAATAATTGTATACTGGATAGAAAAAAGTGGAAGTATAGGTCTACGAACCAATGAATCTGAAGGCACTTGAAATTAGGAAATGGGGTGATTCGAGTATTCAAGGTCCACATTGGGGACAAGGTGTATGTTAATGGGGTTGAAATGTTATGATAGTGGGATGGATGGAGTCTATGAGGTGTCAATTTGCATTCCTTTGTGTACGAAGATGCCAAATTCTATGGGTAAGGAAGAACTTGTACAAATTATTTTTACGGTTTCATCTTGGAAGTTGTCGGGAGGAGGTCATTGGGAGGATTTGGACATGGTTCTTGGACGAGTGGTCTTATTTCATGGGTTTATTCTACCTCATTCTTTGTATACTCTCTCTCCTACCTTCTTTAACTCCATTTCGTTTTTCTTTTTCACAAAATATTCACAAGCCATGAATGTTTTCCTATTTTTTCTTCATCTATTCATCACACAATTTAGGCAAGAACCTACCCCCGTCGATCTCCCTGTTGTCTTAATAAGGCACAAATTGTGTTGATAAATCCCATGGAGGGGTGAGTGCATAGATACCCAGTATGATTCCCCAAAAACCAAGATAGAATCAATACATTATAAAAAAATCATCTCAAAATATAAGTTTTAGCGGAAGCAGTCTTGGCTAGAGCAAACGTGTGCGTTGACTGACCTTCCCATTCGACAACTTCTTTCTCTTTGAAACTTTTGTCCGCAGAGGATTGTGCTAAGGAGGAGCAGTGTGAGATGCTACGAATTGTGCCAGCACAAGCGCCAACGCCTGTAGAGCAGTATGTCCAACGACACCTTTTCAATTCTTTAACACCTACAGTGGATGTAGTGAATCTTGGAATAGAAAAAAGCGGGTTTCAAGGAAATGCAGGTTGTGCAAGCACAAGATTGGGCTCTAGCTGAGTTTCCTCAACGACAACGGCATGTGGTATAGATGTTCGGCCCGAATCAGCAGCGTAGGATGCCACTTGTGGTGCTGGATCAAACAGAGACATACTTTGAAATGTCAATGCAATTGGAATTTCTGGTTCGGACTGAAAAGAAGTCTGAGTCGGTGGTTTCCCTTGGGCTGAGTGAGTGGCACTAGATAGGCGTTGTTGATGCTAAGGATGAGTGTCAAAGAAGATGAGTAGTTTGAAAGGCTACAAGCGCGAGCTACACACAAATGCTAGAGCCGGTTTGCCACATGGCCTCAAGCACTCCTCATACTCCAGAAGCTGCCGACTAGCACCGATGGTCTAAAGATGATATAGCGGAAGAGTAAATCTCTGGCAAATAATAATAACAGATAACAAGTTTGAAATGAATAAATAACCTGGCTAAATCCAAATAAATATCCATGCATGAACATGATGAGACATAAATACAAGCAGTCAAGCATACAATAAATATATACATCAGGACTAAACAAACAAAAAATAAATAAATAAGACTCCATCCTCTGAAGGCAGCCCGAGCTCATGCTCAGCCCCAGCTCCATGTCAAGTCCTGGTTCATAAAGAATAACAACAAGCAAGCAACATAGGCCATGATCCTGAACCTGCAATCATGAGTACTAAACGACGGCTTGAACAGGGTGTGAGATAAACTCAATAGGCCACCACAACGGTGTGTAATGCAGTATAGTCTGTGAATATAAAATAAGGCAGTGTGCAGGTATAATGAATAAGTAGTGAATAAATGAAAGTAAACAAGTTGAGCTCAGGTTCCTCTAGGACACCTGACCGACTCCACCTGCTTCGGCCTAAGCCGGAATATCTCTGAGAATGTCATCATGTATATATATGCATATATATGAACACACACATATGCAGAGATATAAATGCACCGGCAAGGACCCAAGGCATACGACCGAGGCATCCACATATAATAGTAATAATATAATAAGGGTCTCATCATTTGAATAAGGGTACAAACCCAGGCATCTAAGCATGGGATACAGAGCGCCATGCCCGAAAATCCAAAACAATGATGTGAATCATCATATCCAACATCCTAACCACAGGTCGTGAAAAGTTGTATCCAACTACCCAAATGGATTTGAAACGCCATGTCCAACATCCGGGACCAAGGGGGCCTGAAACATCATGTCCAACAACCCTAACGGAGGCCACAATAATAATCATGTAAAAGGTAATCCCTCTTTCCATATGAGCCCTTAACCAAGACGTTTCGTAAAGAGGAACCCGGTATCACTCAAGGCGCATTGTAATTCCTTTGACCCATGAGCCCATCCAAGGTATTCCTACTTGGGAATCCAAGGTTCCCTCAAGGTTTAATATAAAAGTACAGACAATTAACATTTAATAATTTAACATATGTCATGAGAATCAATCATGCCATTTGAATACGATCCATCATGATTATTCAATTTGTAAATCAATTACTAATAAATAAGAAGTCCATATAATCATACATGCCATGTTACAATTCAAGTGTCCCTTAGGGTCGATCCATTATAATAGTCAAACTCATAAAAGATCAATGACCGGTTGGGGGGTATCAAACCCACCTAACAATTCATTGCATTGCTCGATTTGTCATTTCGCGTGCAAGTAAGAAAGGGGCTAGCAACTCACTCAACAATTAATCATGGCCAATGGTAAATTCTTGCCTTTAAGCATTCCATTCAGGTTAAATTAGTCATTTTGTTTATAAGGGGTGACTCAAGCATAATTTAATATGAGCTCAAAGGCTAAGTGTGTCATCCACACACTCATAATTCATCTAATTCCATTTAACCTTCTCATCAAACAAGAGGCAAGTCTGCACACCCAAAAAAGGGTCGTTCAATTACATGACGAGGCATAGGGTTCATGGGCATATAAGAAACACACCCTGAGAGGGTGGTTCGAGTCGAGGTAGACGACCACCAACGATGTAATTATGTGTGTAGGGACTAATTAAATCAAGGCGTGAGTATCTACTTAATGAGTTTCACATTTACTAGGTTATGCACACGCATGACAAAACAACATATTTTATAAATAAGTGAAAGCTTAAGGGAAAAGAACGAGACCACCTACATTATACCAAAGACGCTTCACTTGTCCAATCTTGGTCTTTGATTCGAGTTGAAAAGAGAGAAATCGAGGAATCGGACGATGAAATCATACCAATAACGGTGAAGAACCCACCATAGAAGGGGGGGAAGAGGAGAGCGTGTGCGGGGGACCTCATGGTGAAATGGGGGTGAAAATGGGATAAAACCGTTAAGGATCGGAGGGGAAAATGGTTATTTTGACCCTTTTAATGAGCTACACGATTTGGCTAACTGTGCGCTGCTATTGTCCAAAGTGGCATTCACCTCGCACGGCGAGCACACGGTTCACCTCTGCAATTTTCTGCAGACCACTTACATTGTTTGGGCCAAACGTTTTCGGCCCGTACTATGCACCAGACCACAACTTCCAATGAGTCGAGCTCTACGGTGAGAGCGTTGGGGGTTGGAGGGGGCAACGCGTCCCTGCTCTGGGTGTCCGGGGGCCAAAGGGTCCCAGTCCAAAATTTGGGGGCACTGTAGCATCTCTCGACAGTGTAGCAGAGCAGATTGACCGACACCGACAAGGCACAATAGCAGTACGGACTTTGGCACGACTACTGTAGCAGAGGGCAGACTTTGGAGTCAACGGTACTACAGCTCCCTGGACTTCCAGCCGGCAGCCAATGTAGCACTTTTGATTTCGGTGGCCACCTTTCATTGTAGCGATGCGGACTTCCTGTGCGATTGGTGGAATAGTGGATCGTCTTCCTCCTTTTGTAGCTCATTTCGAGCTAGGGTTTTGTTGTGTTAGAAACTCTGATTCTCTCTTTGTATTTGTGCACTCGACATATAGTGAAGTTATTCTACATCTCGGTGGACGTAGAGATCATTTCCTGAACCACGCAAATCTTTGTGTTCTGAGTGTTCCCCCCTTTTACTCATCTTTGAATCGTTGCTTTGTTGTTGCGACTCTCGGTGTTTCTGCATCACGCATGGCCATGCGCCCCACCTTAGACAGTTTACCAAACCCTGCTCCATTTAGGAGCCGCACAGTTGAGTCGTAGACTAACTGTGCGCCTCAGCCTGCTTTTTCCTTAAAAAAGATGTTTCGAAGCCCCACACTTCTAAAACTCAACCAAACACCCGAGACACCTCTCCAACACTCGGATTTACATTCCAAGACTCAGTTTAAGATTTGGCCCGTTCACCAAACGAAGAGTTCAAATTTTTTTTATAATTATTAACTGGTGCAAAACACATAATCTTACACACCACATCAGAAGGAGCATCATCGTGTTCCTAATCCTAATGCTATGGAAGAAATTATGTTGGATGATGTAGAGGAGAATGGATTAATAAAATCCTATAAGGTGGAAAATTTTGAGTTCATTGATGAAATTGAAGCTGCGTTAATAGGAAGAACAAAAGAGAGCAGAGGTAAAAACAAATACAAATAAATCTAAAGGGGTAAATTAATAGGAAGATTTGTTAAAAGACAGATATGACATTCACAGGGCTAAAGAGTTTAAGCACTACGGGAGTGAGAAAGAGTAGTCACAAGATGGTATCTGTAGAAAATGAAGACCTTGCTGGTTTAGAAGATGTAAGTTCTGGAGGTGAGGATGATAACCATGAAGCTGGTTTTATTGACGGTGCCAACAACATCCGGGACACTTTTTGGCAAAAGGCTTTATAAAATGAAGGTTTGTGTTGATGGAATGGAATCACAACCTTTGATGGAAGGTGAAGGAAAAATTGTTTTGTGTATTGAGTATAAATCAATGTATGAGGGCTGTGTTTGTCCAAATATTGATAAGGTTGGGTGTTGGGGAAATTGACTGGGCAGCATTTTTACCTCCCTTAAAGCAAAAGGCTTACTAAGAAATAAGAGATTATGGTGTTGTCTTCTTGTCACATATTGCTGAGGACATAGTTGACTCACTTACATTTTTAGAAGGTGTTCCTAAAGAAAGGCCGGTGATACAAGATGTTTTGGTTAGGATTGTTGCGGTGCTTCTGATTTGGGACAAGGAAGAGCATGAACTGACGCTTCTTAGGGCAGTACTGAAATATAGATATGGAAGATGACAAGCAGTTGTTGATGATAAGGAATTGAGGTTCCAAGAATCCATTTTCCAGGAGCAGAACCTCACTTTTATTAATATTCCTACCATTGGAGGTTTTCAAATTCATAATGTCACTAAGACAGTTCATGCAAATGTTCTTTTATTAAATTTCCACCTTAAGGATAAGGTGGATTTTTTAAGGCAGGGAAATGATAGAAACGTGGGGGTGTTGCTGCATAAGAGAACCTGGGCTGCATCAGGATCTAGGGTGCTGGGTGCTGGGTGCTGGGTGCTACTGTTGCGTGGGAGCTAGGGTCCTTCGTGCTTTACGGAGGGGTGCAGTTAAAGATGTAGCGAAGGGGTCCAGACTCGGGCCTTCTAATAGACTTCCGTTCCCCCCTCCCTCTAACAGAATAACGCCCTCTGTTTAATACCCCCTAACCAACTAAATTAAAGAGCCAATTATAATATTACCCCTGCAGTCCAATAGACTCCCGTAACTACTTATTAACACTTCCCCTCCTATGATAAGTAAAACATATAGGCGGTCTGGAACCACTCACATCTCTATCACCTACAATGTTTGGAGGGCCGAATGCAGGAGATGACAGAGTCCTTAGCTCGGTCGGTGGAAGCTTTGAAAAACAGTCCTAAACGGAAGGAGTTGCATGCTTTGACCAAACACATGGAGTTGCTGACATTTTCCTGAGAGGTTCAAGTGGCCTAGATCATTAGAGTTGAAACAAACTTCACGATCTATCACATTAGGGAGGAGTGGAATGTTCCGATGGCGGAACGGTTTATGGAAGTTATGACTCGAATTTGGATATTCAATTTGAAAACAAATAAGTCCAGGCTTACATGGACGCAATTCTAAGAAAAGCTTCTTGGGAGAATAGGAAGTACATCAGTGGAAGAAACGGTGGCTTTGACTACTAAAGCTGAAATTAATTTTTCAGAACAAACTACGGAATTTCCAGCACGACAGGTTGATCCATGGTGGATGACATCTGCAGACGATGGGGTGGATATGGTTCCAGCTACAGTTCAGCCACAAGCGCCAACACCGATAGATCAGTATGTCCAATTATATTTTTTCAATTATTTAACACCTAAAATGGTGGTAGTGAATCCGGGTATAGCAGAAGCGGGTGACAAGGAAATGCCGACTGTGCAGGTACAAGTTTGGGCTCTAGCTGAGTTTCCTGAACAACACTGGCATGTGGTACAGACATCCAGCCCGAAGCACCAGTGTAGGATGCCACTTGAGGTGATGGATCAAACGGCAGCATACATTGAAATGTCAATGCGGTTGGAATTTCAGGTTCAGACTGAAAAGAAGCCAGAGTCTATGGTTTTTCTTGGGCTGAGCAAGTGGCTCCAGACAGGAGTAGCTGCAGAAGCTCGGGTCAGGAAGGAAAACATAGAGGATCAAGAGCCTCCGCACCTTGAGGACAAGGTGTATTTTTTAAGGGGGACGAAATGATAGGAACGTGGGAGTGGTGCTGCGTAATAGAACCTAGGATGCATAGGGATCTAGGGTGCTGGGTGCTGCTATTGTGTAGGCGTTGGGGTCCTAATGTGTTGTATGGAAGGGTGCAGCTAAAGATATAGCGAAGGGGTAGTAGGAAAGGGCTTAATAATATACCAAGTGGCGGTGTTGTAATTTCTATAGATAGTTGTTGGGAGTAGGTTGGGGCTGTTTGTGGGTGGATGGATGAGTTGAAAAATAGAGGGATGGGTGGTGGGGCTGAGGGTGACAGATGTTATTTGCAGTCTTCAGTTGTAGCTGAATCGGGAGGGTTAGGCCTCGGCCCTGGGGGCGGCGTCTTCTAGGGAGTTCTTCTTGATCTTCCTCCTGCTTCTTAATCTTCTGCTAAATCAATAGAAACACTCTGATTTTCTCTCGCTTTTGGACTCCTATCAATTGGTGTTTTCATTGAGAGTTTGGAATCGATTGGTGGGGGGAGTTTCTAGAGAGAGTCTAGAAAGAACCTCGTTCTTGATCTTGAGTTTCTGAAACATAGATACGGAAGATGACAAACAATTGTTGGTGATAAGGAATTGAGGTTCCAGGAAGTCATTTGTCACGAGCAGAATCTCACTTTTATTAATCTTCCTACCGCTGGAGGCTTTCAAATCCATAATGCCGCTAAGACAGTGGATACCAATGTTCCTTATATTTCCACCTTGAAGACAAGGTGGTTTTTTAAGAGGGAGGAAATGATAGGAACGCGAAGGTGCTGCTGCATAAGAGAACTGGGGCTGCATGGAGATCTGGGGTGTTGGGCGTTGCTGTTGCGTAGGCGTTGGGGTCCGGTTGTGCTGTACAGAGGGGTGCAGCCAAAGATGTAGCAAAGGGGTAGTGGGAAAGGGTTAATAAGCTGCCATGGGGTAGTGTTTTAATTTCAATAGATAGTTTTGGGGAGTAGGTTGGGGTTGTTGGTGGCTAGATGGATGGATGGATGGGTTAATAAATAAAGGGATTGTTTGTGGGGCTGGGGGTGATGTATATTATATGGAGTTTCAGTTATAGCTGAATCAGGAGGGTTAGGCCTTGGCCCTTGAGAGCGGCGTTTTCCAGAGAGTTCTTGATCTTCCTTCTTAATCTTCTGCTTCTGATCTTGTAATTCATGTCCTTGTTGCTGCCGAATCAATAGAAACTCTCTGATTTTCTCACTCCTGGACTCTATGAATTGGTGCTCTGATTGAGAGTCTCGAATCGACGGGGGAGAGGGTTTCTAGAGAGTCCTGAAAGAACCTCATTCTTGATCGTTCTTGATCTTGAATTTCTGAAGTTGATGCAGGAGAAGAAAACGGCTCACAACAGTGGAAACTGATTCGCGGAGGTGGAATCTTGAAGCTATGCACTTGCGCAGATGGAGTCGTATCTCTAACCTAGAGGCGTCTGTCACAGAGCTGCAGTCTGGACTACGCTAGCAGGAGGCAGGCCACCAATGTTTGGAGAGCCGAATGCAGGAGACGTTGGAGTCCTTAGCGCGGCTTGTGGGAGCTTCAAAAAACAAACCTGAAAGGGAGGAGTTGCATGCGTTGACTTAACATGTAGAGTTTCCGATATTTTCCAGAGGATCCAGTAACCTGTATCATTAGGGTTGAAACAAATTTCATGATCTATCGCATTTGGGAGGAGTGGAAAGTTCCAATTGCAGAACGGTGTATGAAAGTTATGACCGGATTTTGGATATTCTTGTTGAAGACAAATAAGTCTAGGCTTACCTAGATGCAATTCAAAGAAAAGCTACTGGGGAGAATAGGAGGTGCGGGAGTGAAGGAAACAGTGGCTCTGAGTACACTAAAGCTGAAATTAATTTCTCAGAACAACAAACTCCTGAATTTCCAGTACGACAGGCTAATCTGGGGTGGACGACGCTTCTAGGCGATGTGGTGGAGATGTTACGAGATGCAGTTCAGCAAGCTGAGTTTGAGTGGCAACTGTGTTGGTTGGAGCATACGCGTGCGTTGACTGGACTTCCCTTTCGACATCTTCCATATCTTCCTTTGAAACTTTTATCCGCGGATGATTGTGCCAAGGATGAGCAGTGTGAGGTGTTGCGAATTGTGCCAACACAAGTGCCAAAGCCTGTAGAGCTATATATCCAACTATGTTTTTTCAATTCTTCAACACCTACAGTGGAGGTAGTGAATCCAGGAATAGTAGAAGCAGGTGACAAGGAAATGGAGGCAATGGAGGTTGTACAGGCACGAGTTTGGGCTCTAGCTGAGTTTCTTGAACGACACTGGCGGGCGGTACCGAAGTCCAGCCCGAAGCAGCTGCGTAGAATGCCACTTGAGGCACTGGATCAACGCAGGCATACATTGAAATGTCAATGTGGTTGGAATTTCTGATTCGGACTGAAAAGAAACCAGAGTCGGTGGTTTCGCTTGGGATGATCGAGCGGCTCCAAACAGGCGATGTTGATGCTGAGGACAAAAGTGTACGGGAAGATGAGTAGTTCGAAAGGCTACAAGTGGGCACTACACACAACTGGAAGTATATTAATATAAACTCTAATGTAAAATAAAATTGAAAATTCATTGCAAAATAATGCAATATAAATTTCAAGATAAACTACAATATAAAGCGTTATTTAAATGGAAATATAAATTGAAATGTAAACTGCAATTTCAGTACAGTATAAACTGCAATATCGTATGGCAATATAAAATGAAATATAAGGCAATATAAAATGTGGTTTCAGATCATGATAACTCATACAAAGGGAAACAACATGTATATTAAGGCAACATACATTTTGAAAAACTAACCAGAGTATTCCTATCGCCTAAAATCTAAGTAATGGAAGAAAATATAAGAACAAAGATAAGAGAATAATAAAATTCAAAATTCATATGGCAAGGAGAACCAATATAGGTGAACCTATTTAGCAAGATCAACCACTTTATACTTATAAAGAATCCCTGTTCACCATTCTGAAACAAATAATCAAGGAAAAAAATAGGAAATGGAATTAGGGTTTGGACTCGGACATCCCAAAATCTAGGTAAACAAAATACATACCCAAGACTGATTGCCGGCCACTGGAGGCTGGTAGGATTTGGTTATAGTTATCAGAGTAGAGGCCTTCTTCTCTAGGTCTCTGTAAAATCAGAAATCCCCCACGCTCCTCAAGGTGAGGAGAGGGCCCTCATTTATAGAAAAGATAGGGAAGTTACAAAGAGAAGTTACAAAGTAAGTGGGGTAGGAAGTTACAAAGGAAGTGGGTCAGGAAGTTACAAAGGAAGTGGGGCAGGAAGTTACACATACTCCAACACTCCCCCTCAAACTAGGTGTACCTAGCTTGGACACATAATGAAAAACATACAACTCAATAAAAAGACCGCGACACTCCCCCTCAAGCTGGACATACCCAGCTTGATGACAAAACAAGATGAAAACAGAAGAAACAGAAATAATAAAATCGTTGATGATGCCGCTCCCCCTCAAGATTGTAATGTGATGCCGCTGAAAATGATGGGTCATCGCCAGAAAAGTGCGGGGCCGGACAACAGAGCGCCGGGAAATCCACACTGGCGGGTGCCGGTCGTCAGAACGTCAGGAAAATCCGCACTACGGGCCGGTCGTCAGAGCGCCGGTAAACCGTAATGTCGGGCCGATCGTCAAAGCGCCGAGAAATCCGCTCGGGAGGGCCGGTCGTCGAAGTGCCAAGGAAATCCGCAATGGCAGGTGCCGGTCGTCGAAGCACCGAGAAATCCGCAGGAGGAGGCCGGCGATGAGATGCAGTGATTCCGCAGGAGATGCCGGGAAGAGAGGCGGGGATTCCGCAGGAGGCACCAGGCAGAGAGGTGGGGATTCCGCAGGATGCGGGAGGAGGTCGGCATGGAGGGAGCAGTTGAGCAGAGGTGGCACGGGAGGCCGGCAGGGCTGTTGGCCGACAGCTGGAGGAGCCGGCAGGAATGGAGGCCAGCTGCTGGAGGAGCTGGCAGGAGTGGAGGCCAGCAGGGGTGGAGGTCGGTCGTCAACAGAGCCGGCGGGAGACTTGCACAGGAGGCGGGCTGCCGGAAAGAGCCGCAAGCCGGGGAAGGGAGGCTGTCGGTGCGGGGAGTCGTCCGGCAGGGAGCAACCGGGGAAGGGAGGTCCGCCGGGAAGAACAAGGCGGGAAAGGCGCAGCCGGCCAGCCGGAAGAGTCGTCGGGAAATCCGCAGGAGAGCTGCCGAGTGAGTCGCGGGTGATCCGCGAGAGGCGCTGGATGATCCGCGGCTCGCAAAGGAGGAGGGCCGCCGGGGGGGGAAGGCCGCAGGGATAAGCGGGCGCCGGGATGAGCGCGCAGCGGGACTGCGAGGGGCGACGGGAGGCGTCACGGGCAGCAGCAGGAGGCGCGGGAGCCGTGGTTGTCGGGACCGACGGGGAGGCGTCGCGGGAGCGGCGGCGCTGGGAGTCCGCAGGGGAGGGAGACCCGCTGCTGGAGAGATCCGCCGGGAGAGAGGCCGTCATGGAGGGAGCCGCGGAGTCGGGCCGCCGGGGAAAGCCACAGGGAGAGAGGGTCGCCGGGATGGGGGCCGCGCGGGTGAGGGCGTCGGGAGCCGCGGGGAGAATAGTGGTTCGAGATAAAAATCCCTCTGATACCATGTAAAATCATAAATCCCCCACGCTCCTCTGATATCTGGTGTGACAATCAGGCCGCCACGAAGATTGTCTCGAATCCCGTCTTCCATGAACGGACGAAGCATATCGAGGTGGACTGTCACTTTCTCCGCCACCATCTGGAGCAGCACCATATCGGTTTCGGCCATATCCCGACGGCCGATTAGCTTGCCGATCTCTTCACCAAAGGTCTTCCTGGAGCTCGTCTTGCGTCTCTCACTTCCAGGCTGGGTATTCACAGCCTTCATGGCCCAGCTTGAGGGGGAGTTTGAGATTGTCTTGTTATTCTTTTTTATGTGGGACTCTATCCAATCTGGGCATGTCCATCTTGAGGGGGAGTGTTGGAACCCATTTAAGTTTAAATGGGTGAGTCCCACATCGGACTTACCCGTCTTGTATGTTGGTTTCCTAATCTATAAAAGAATATCCTCACCTCACATTGAGGTAAGGGGAATTCACCCGACTACAGTCTCTAATACCATATTCTTCTTCAAACTTCTCTCCTATATAATTTCATTTCATTTCTATAATATTATTCACGAAATATGCACAAGCTATATAGGTGTTGTCCTATTTTTTCTTCTTATGTGCTTCGCACCAGTTATGAAAGAACCCAACAATTTTTACATTCATTGAGAGTTTGACACGATAATAAGATGGAGAATAATGGGGTCGCACATCATAGGATATATGATCAGGACACGATCAATGAATATTGTGGAGAATATGATGACAATGAACATGGAGGGTAATTTAGTTCAAATAGAGGTGGAAGTTAGTAGTGAACTTAACTTTAAGATGTTAAATCATCATCGGGGAAGAGATGATTGTTGGGGATGTCAACTTTCACTAGTCTCACCACACGCTTTGTGGGAAGAGATGATAACTAGGTGAAAAATCAATATTAGCAATTGTTGTGATTTTATGGGAGGGGGAAAACTGTTACACATGTGCAGGACTTAGTGGGTGCTATGTGCTGGGAGAATGATTTTGTGGGAGAATGATTTTGTGGGAGAATGATCAGGTTTCCTAAGAACCTTTTGGGGATGAAAACAACAAATAGATTCTTCATTTTTTGAGACGAAAAAATTGTTGTCCAATTGAGGCATGAATTTGGAAAGTGCATGTTGTGGGAGTATGTGTGCACTGTGTGGAGGATGGTGCATAGATGTCGAGACTTCCTTTTGACTTATTAATTGAGATGACTCGCACAAAGCAGTTCAAAAGCTGGGAGTTTAATAAACACTGCCATTCCTAGTTGTGTTATGTTCACACAGGGGGAAACTCACTTGGATGATATGAGTAAAACTAGAAAAATATAAGATAAATAACAGAGAGAATCTAATGTAGTGGCCAAATATCCTTCGATCTCTATTAAAAATAAAACTCCCTCGGGTAGTGGGAACACTAATGCCGACAATCAGACCTGAAGAATGTTGTGATAAGACCCAACTTGTTCCAACGTATCAAGTCGTAATGAGATTCTAAGATGTACGTTGTTGCTTGAATCTTGAGAGGAAAACATCATGCGGGGACACAGATAGAACTATGTGATGTGATCATATGAGGGGGAAATATAAGCTGACTAGATGACTAATGTTGTTCGATCATAGTAAGAGGAAGTGTTGAATGCTTACACATTTGTTGAAAGGATTTCATTTATTTGAATCTAGGATGACATGTGTTCTTCTGTACTTAAATGTAGTTTTATATGAAATCTAGAGTTTCTTCATAAGAGTCAATGTTGGAGCAGTTTTTCAGTACACAAACAGTGAAATTGCTAGAGCTTCAGTAATCAGTGAAGCCTTATGTTGCAGGATGAGCACTCAATATTGGACCTTCTGGAAATAATATATCTACTGAATCAACTTCAACTACTAAAAGATTCAGTTGTGCAACAATGTAGTAAGTATAAGCTTGTTCCTAGACCTTTAGAACCATTGATTGCAGATGAAGTACATCCGATCATACCTACAGCAAAACCTCTTTCGAAATATTGTGTTGATGTTCCTGGGAAGGTATATGAATGAAATGCTAGTCATATTGCTAAATGTGAAAAAGGAACTATTACTGCTGATGCTCATATTTGCTCTGACTATTGTATTTTGGTCAGAATTAATGAGCATCACACATGGCCAGTAACTAGTGTAAAAGTTTTTGTTGAGAACATCTGCATGTTTTACCGTCATTTCATGAAGGAGATGAAAATCGATACAGTGTCACGAGATTGTTATCAATAGTCTATGCATACACTATTTGAGCAGTCATTAGTAGTGGGGACTGTGGAAAAATGTTACAACAAATGTTACAACAGGAGAGATGCTAAAGGAAAGGAAAGGAACAATGGTATTACTATGACCAAGTCTGTAAAACATAGGAGTGCATAGTACAATGAAATTTGTCGTTCATATTCCGTAGCATCATGATAAAGAATTGCATTCTGGACAGAAAAAAGTGAAAGTATAGGTCTATGAACCAATGCATCTGAAGGCACTTGAAAGCAGGAAATGGGGTGATCCGAGTATTCGAGGTCCACATTGGGGACAAGATGTATGTTAATGGGGTTGAAATGTTATGAATGTGGGATGGATGGGGTATGTGAGGTGTTAGTTTTCATTCCTCTGTGTACAATGATGCCAAAGTCTAGGGGTCAAGAAGAACTTGTACAAATTATTTTTACGAGTTCATCTTTGGAAGCATTTGGGAGGAGGTCATTGGGAGAATTTGGCCACGACACTTGGACGAGTGGTCTTCTTCCATGGGTTTTTTGCCATGGCGGTTGGACGAGTGGTCTTCTTCCATGGGTTTATTCTACCTCATTCTTCGTATAGTCTCTCCCCTCCCTTCTGTAATTCCATTTCGTTTTTCTCTTTCACGAAATATTCACAAGCCATGAATGTTTTCCTATTTTTTCTTCATCTATTAATCACACAATTTAGGCAAGAACCTACCCACATCGATCTCCCAGTTGTCTTAATAAGGCATGAATTGTGTTGATAAATCTCATGCAGGGGTGAGTGCATGGGGTGAGTGCATAGATACCCAGTATGATTCCCCAAAAAAAAACAAGAGAAAATCAATACATTAGAAACAATCATCTCAACCTATAAACAAGAGGGGAATGATGCTCAACAAATATATGATCAAAAGAAACCCACAAATTGAGAGAAAGGGGATCTCCATATATCTACATCCTAGCTAAGGATGTTGAGTCAGCCTACTGCTCCAATGGTCAATATCAAACGCCCTAAATCATGCATAGCCTCTAGAGAATATGGGTTATGGGGCCCGCTACACAATATTGAGCTCCACAGTTGAGGGTGACCTAAATCTCATGGAGGTCTTGATCCCCTCCGAAGCTCCGTGATGGGGGAGTAACACTGTATAGGTAGGTGGATTGTGCACTCTCATCCACCTTTATCAAATCACATTGCATGTGGCCTTCCCATATAGTGTGTGATATTTTATTTTTCAGAAACTAGATTAAACTACAACAAGGGTCCACATGACATGTATTCATATGAACTACACTTCGTGTAACTCTAGATATTGAAAAAAACTTGTAGTCGTTATATGTGATATCAGATCATCCCTATAAATTTATTCCACCATCATCTGACCGTCTTAGATCTACCAAACTCAACGGTGGATCCTGAACATCAATTTCAGGCCTCCGATGGCTGGAAATCGGAACTCAGATTACACCATCGATAATATGTCGCGTTGTTTGCTTTTGTTGAAAGCTCTGGTCATCAAATCCATCTTCCGCATCCTCCAATATACCTCAACCCATCCAAAAAACAAATTGATCACTAGTCATCCGTGCATCTGAAATGAATCTAGGGGTTCTATCATGATTGAATCAAAGCATGTCATGTCGAATCGCCGACCTTGTCGGAAAAAGACAAAGGAGATGAATGGTGAGGGAAAAACACAAAAATAAATTGAAAATCATCATTATGTGGTGAGATCCAGACAAAATATTTCATAATGTTGAACAAGGGTGAAATCAAATATATATCCAAATAATACATTTTGGTTCAAGATATAAATTTAAATTGAGGCTCGTACGATGAATGGGTAATCATAAGTCAATAAAGAAGATCATAAAATACATAATTATAAATAAATAAATGTGTTGAAATTCATGAAATAACAAGCATAACCTCGGGTTTGGATCGATCATTGGTGAAAAATAAATTCTCTAGAGAATGAAGGCATGATTCTAATGTGTTTGTCATTCGTCTCATGATCCTTCCCGATCGTTTTCACTGATTCCTATTGTGGGGTTGCTAATTCAAACACCAATGCAAACAACCTCCTACTCTAATTTCCCAGATTTATGATGCTAATCCAAAATATTTTACATAACAACATACATATAAATGATTGGGACAGCTTTATATTAATTAAATAAATTAAATAAATTATTTAATTAGACAACATACTCACCAATTGTCATCTCAGATCAAAATCCCAACGCCAAGACCTGCCATTATTGTATCTTCACACATCTTCCACATATTTCAAATATTGTTACTAACTGATATCTATACTAACACACTATATTATAAATGAACTTTCTATTTATCCCATTAATCATAATAATCATTATAATATGGATTATGTTTCAAGAATCAACCTTGTTCAACCTCGACTGCCATAGCTCCATAATATTCTTCACAAAATAGCTTCACCCATGTGTCTAGTTGAATATACCTAAGACACAAAACCTTTTATGCAATTCTCCAACAATATTCATACATCTAGCATGTCTTCTATGTGTTAATTATGATAAATTATTTCTTTATCACAACATAACATGTCAGGTGATTTACATGATCCACTAACAACATTATGCAATGCTCAACTAACATGTGACCATTGTGTTATGAACCTCTTGCTTCATAATAATTCCTTTTTCCATGTGTAAAGATTACTTGACTCATTTTCTTGATAGTTATAAATGAAACATACTATTATCAATAAATATAAAATAATAAAACCAAATTATTTCATATGATTTTTCTTCTCATCACGAGCGATATCCACACGTTCTTCATTATAGCATGGTTTTTCTTAATATCAGGTGGAACATTATATTGTTGTCCACAATAACCTTTATTGAACCATTTGCTTCATCGTAACATGTACTGTGATATATCCTCAATCGTTGTTCATGATATATCCTCTTTTGTATAGAGTCCTCACAACTTCCTGTGTCATGAACTATGATATGTAATTCGTTATCTCTATATGCAGTATAGATCATGATCTTTTTACAAACAGTAATATTTTACACTTGATATACTTGAATAAGTTACAATTTACATTTTTTTCCATTAATCACCTAAAATATTACAGTGTCACAGTTTTTCTATATGTTATAATCGGAACTTGTCATTCAATTTCATCATTCTATCTCCATCTTCATGAACCACCATTGTGGAAAATTAGCATGAAGGATCCATTTAACACCATGATTGCGTACTAGAGATGAGAAATATAGAATTGAAGAAACTAACCATGACATTGTATATTTAATCGTCATTCTATAATTGTGTAATTGAGGGGGGAAATGATATAAAATATGAAGACAGGAAAGTCCATGTCCTTGAGCTTTAGCCATACTGTGCCTCAAAGTTTCATAGAATGAGACCATCATATCATCCCCCTCTGTTAAAAACAGACCAACTACCAAGCTAATGCATAAAATTGATCTCTAACACATCACGTACCCGTAATTTTTATCACATACGAACTCAACTATCATAACAAAACTAATCATTTGAGAAATACAAAACTACAACCCATTTTAGGTAACCACGCATCCTGCACACAATAGCTCAAACATCCCACAAAAAAATATATCTATGAAATCCCCAACCATCCCCACATTCCAAAAATTGCCACGATGCTGAAAAACCAACTTGAATCTATATGGAACTCTTCTGTAATTCATTTACCAATTGGGAAAAACATAAAAGAATTTTATCCTTAGGTGGATCAATTTTCTCTAATCCTTCATGATTTATCAATTTCAAATGGAAGTTCCATTGAAAATCCAAATTCATAAATGAAATTCCATAGTAAATCAACATTGGAGGTTCCACTGGAAATCCAAAACAAGAAATCTGTAGAGGAAGTTTCACCGAAAAATCTCAATAGAAGTTCTGTTTTGATCAAAAGGAGATGCATCACGAACAGTTTCCCTTCACTCCTGATTTGGTTAAGAGGAGCTTGACAGATAACACCAACACAAATATATCAGAACATTTTCATTGATCTGACATTGCAATCCTAGCAAAAGTACTATTGACATTCTGTTAAGAACTGAAAAACCTGGAGATGCGTATTAATGGTGGAAGAAGTACAGACATAAGAAGGGAAAAACAACAATTACAGGACTCCCCCAAGGAGTTACCCGCCCAGGCTAATAGCCGAGTCCCCACTTAACAAAAAGATACCCCCTGCCCTTTCCCACGATCCCCTCATAACTACCTCCCATGTTCCCCGTATCCCCACGTGGCATAACAAACTGGTTTGTCTCCCACTAACTCTCTTCTGACAGTTCAGCAACTGAAACCACCCCCTCCACTTCTGTTATTCGGTTTAACTCAGCCCCACGTGGCCTAGTAGGCCACCTCTGATTTGGCAGTCTTCCCCCTTCTGGAATAGACCCTCCACTCTCCCAAAAAGTCCCGGATCCTATCACATTCAAGAGTTATTCATGATACCTGTGCAAAAAAATTAAAATAGATGCATTAATGATTATACTAGATCATCGTTCTATTAATAATTAATAATCATTAAAACTATCATGTTCCATGATACATAGAAATACAATATAACCAATCTTGATAAAAACATAATTTTATTGAATCTCAAACCGCGATCATTTTTCTTGATCAATATACAAGAAAAAATAAATAATGTTCATTTATCATAAAATAACAATAAGATTCAAATATGAAAAGATCGCGGTCTATGAAAAACAAATTTAATTCACTTTTAACAACATTCAACTCTTAATTCGTAAGAAAAACTGATTAAAAAAAGGAACCACCTTCCACGGAACCTCAAATTCAAATGAACAAAAACGTTTTTTCAAGAACATATTCGATTTATAAAACGAACAATAAATAATTGCTAATCTAGATTATGTATTTCAATAAAATGAATTTAAAACGTTTTTAAAAACCAAACTTAAGGAAGAATTAATGTAGAAATGGAAACAAAAGTAACCAATGAAAAAATTTGGAATAAGTATGTAATTGAGTTTATTTTATCAAAATAAAACTCTAAAATTCTAAATGTTTTTATAATGATGTAACGAAAAAAACAATCTTTAAGATAAATCACAAACTATTTTGCTGTGATAAATCGATAATAAACAAATTGACATATACTTGTACACATCAATATTTCTTACAAAAATTCACCAAATAAACTAGGAACATCCAGAATAGTTAAAATAATTTCGATTTAAAGAATAAAATAATAAAATTTAGCAAGAATGTTTTTTTCTTGTGTTTCAACCTGAGGAAATATTTTATGACACTTACAAGTAATTAACAATTAAAATAATTTATATCAATTTACATAAAAATAAAAACAAAAAATAGCTATAAATATCTTATCGTTTAACATATTGTATATTTAGTTTGTCTTTAATGGCTAAGTCGAATAGGATCGTCATAAAATATGGTTGCAACCTACTTAGTTCATAATCCAGCGAATCTCCCAAAACCAAACACTGCATTAACAAATAATATTATCAATGAGATTTATAAAACACAAATGAAAGAAATTAAAAAAAATAAAATATAATGATACTTCATAAAAATTTACGTGTCGCGCAATTTCTTGAAAATCGAAAAAAAATCGCACAGATCTCCATCGTTATATACACCATTTTTAAACACTGCTTTCAAAGTTGGTTCACCCATCACATATTGTGTCCAAAGAAAAAATATTTTACCAAAAGAATTAGGCGTCATAAATTAAAATAGATGGATCCCGAAAAATGGTGCATTGTGATGTGACATAAGACAATCACATCTTTTTTTTCTCGTTAATGCTGGATGAAATTGTGGAAAATATAATTATTTCTTATTACATATAAAAAATTAATTAATTTGAATAATTCAATTCATAAAATATAAACATATAAAACATGTCATAACTATCTTACATTGTGTCACATCGACCCACATATTCAAGAAAATCTTCAAACTCATTTATAGTAAAGGTCTACCTTTTTCAAAATAGAGAAGATGTATTTCTTTTAAAACTCTCACAATAATGTTTCAAACCCCTGTTTATCAGGCTTTTCAACATTCATTAGTTTGGCCCGACTACCACTATACACACATTCGCAACAGTAAGTCAGTCATTGCAGAGTTTATTTCGACTATTTAAAAATATTAAACCATTAATGATCTCTACATTACATGTAAGTAAAATATAACTCATTTAATGTGATAAGTTGTTAATGAACACTATAAAAAATCATACTCACAGAAATATCACTACTAGTTCTTGACTTACAAGATCAGTTGAAAAACTAGGTATATAAAATAATATATTCTTTCTAAACGACTTCTCAAGAGTAGACTCGAAAGATTCCGTGATAACATGCAATTCAGAAGTCTCTTTGAAATCAACGCCGAACGTTCTAAGAATATATTGATTTTTTTTTCATTGAAAATGTAGCCCAATGAATTAAATTTGAATCTTTTCGTAACACAACAGTATTTGTATCAACACAATCGTTGAATCTTCTCAAAAAGATATTATTCAGGATGCGATGGTTCTGAACATATGGCATCGAAACATGTCTCTGCATTGCACACCCATAAGCAAATTCAAATGAGTGAAATAACAAGCAGAACATAAAAAATTCCAATCAACAAATGAAAACATGGTAATTAAAAAACATCTTTCAATCATCAACTCATAAATCAAAACATGACGATTAAAAACGTATCACACCTAACAATAAAAAAAATGAAAATACACATGTAATGGGTGAACCAACTTTGAAAGCAGTGTTTAAAAATGGTGTATATAATGATGGAGATCCGTGGGATTTTTTTCGATTTTCAAGAAATTGTGTGGCACACAAAAATTCTTATTAAGTATCATCATATTTCATTTTTTTAATTTCTTTTCTTGGTGGTTTATAAATCTCATTGATAGCATTTCTTATTAATGCAGTGTTTTATTGGGGAGATTCGATGGATTATAAACTAAGTTGCAACCATATTTTATGACAATGGTCTTTGATTTAGCCCTTAAACCCCAACTAAATATAAAAAAGGTTAAACGATAAAATATTTATTGTTATTTTTTGTTTTGTTTATTTCTATGTAAATTGATATAAATTATTTTAATTGTTAATTACTTGAGAGATTCATAAAGTATTTTCTCGGGTTGAAACATAAAAAAAAAATCTTGCTAAATTGTATTATTTCATTGTTTAGATCGAAATTTTTTTAACTGTTCTAGATGTTCTTAGTTTATTTGGTAAATTTTTGTAAGAAATATTGATATGTACAAGTATAGGTCAATTTGTTTCTTATAAATTTATCACACCAAAATATTTTTTGATTTATCTTAAAGATTGTTTTTTTCGTGAAATCATTATAAAAACATTTATAATTTTATTGTTTTATTTTGATAAAATCAACTCACTTACATACTTATCCAAAAAAAATTCATTGTTTAATTTTGTTTTCATTTCTACCTTAATTCTATCTTCAACTTGGTTTTTATAAACTTTTAAAATTCATTTTATTTAAATACATAATCAAGATTACCAATCATTTATTGTTAGTTTTATAAATCGAATATGTATTTGAGAAAACATTTTTGTTCATTTGAATGTGAGGTTTCGTGTAAGGTGGTTTCTTTTCTTAATCATATTTTCTTACAAACTAAGAGTTAAATGTTGTGAAAAGTGTATTAAAGCTGTTTTCCATAGACTACAATCTTTTCATGCTTGAATCTTATTGTTATTGTATGATAAAGGAGCATTATTTATTTTTTCTTGTATATTGATCAAGAAAATGATCGCGGTTTAGGATTTAATAAAATTATGTTTTCATCAATATTAATTACCTTGTATTTATATGTGTCATGGAACATGATAGCTTTAATGGTTATTAATTATTCAGAGAATGAAGATTTAACATGATCATTAATGCATTTATTTCAATTTTCATGCAAAGGATTCGGGACCTTTCGGGAGAGTGGAGGGTTTATTCCAGAAGGGGGAAGACTGCCCAATCAGAGGAGGTGGGCCAGTAGGCCATGTGGGGTTGGGTTAAACTGAAAAACATCAGTGGAGGAGGGAGTGGTTTCAGTTGTTAAACTGTCAGAAGAGAGTTAATGGGAGGCAAACCAGTTTGTTATGCCGCGTGGGGATAGGGGGAACATGGGAGCTGGTTATAAGGGGATAGTTGGAAAGGGAAGGGGTATATTTTTGTTAAGTGAGGACTCATCTATTAGCTTGGGCAGGTAACTCCCTAGGCGAGTCCTATAATTGTTGTTTTTCCCTTCTTCTGTCTATACATATTCCACCAATATTACACATCTCCAGGTTCCTAAATCTTAATAGAATGCCAATTGTACTTTTGTTAGGATTGCAACGTCACATCAATGAAAATGTTATGATATCTTTGTGTTGGTGTTATCTGTCAAGCTTCGCTTAAACAAATCAGGAGTGAAAGAAAATTGTTCGTGATGCATCTACTTTCGATCAAAACAAAACTTCTATTGAGATTTTCCAGTGGAACTTCCTCTATGGATTTCCAGTGAAACCTCCATTGTTGATTTAATATGAAATTTCATTTATGGATTTGGATTTCCGATGAAACTTCCATTTGAAATTGATAAATCACCAAGGACTAGAGAAAATTGATCCACAAGGATAGAATTCTTTGTATGTATTGCCCAATTGGTATCTGAATTACAGAAGAGTTCCACTTAGATTCAAGTTCGTTTTTCAGCATGGTGGAAATTTCTAGATTGTGGGGATGGTTGGGGATTTCAGAGATATATTTTTTGTGGGGATGTTTGGGATGTTGTGTGTGGGATTGTGGTTACCTAAAGTGGGTTCTAGTTTTGTATTTCTTAAATGATTAGTTTTGTTATGATAGTTGAGTTGGTATGTGATAAAAATTATGAGCACGTGATGGGTTAGGGGGATGGTATGGTGGTCTCATTCTATGAAACTTTGATGCACACAGTATGGCTAAAGCTAAAGGATATAGACTTTCATGTCTTTCAATATTTTATATCATTTCTGATGTGAGACGCACGGGGTGGCCCAATCTTCACGGTATAGGGCGGCGGATGAAGGATGCGGTTCGGGTCCAAGTGGCGGATGATGGGTATGGATAGCGGATGCAAGTAGTCAATCAACGCTATAAAAAGCGCAACCTACTACTTAGACAGCACACTCAAGGGAGGGATGTGATGGGCAATCCACACAACAATGCACTTGAGTTGAGGCACGGAATTGGGGGCTTTGTGATCTTGGATCACCAATCTAACTTGTATATTGACAAGGCAAGAATGCACAAAATCAAGGAAAAAAACCAAAACAATCCTCACACAACGGAGAGAAACAAAGCATAAGCGCTCAATTAATTCTTGAATGTCATTCAAGTGCCATGGGGGGGCTATTTATAGCCAAGGGGGTGGTACAACAGTCAAGGGTCTAATACCCTAGAGTCATAAAGTCTAAACTACTTTGCTCCTTTAAATTCAAAAAGATAAAGTCTGTCAAATGCTTTTGGAAAAGTGGAACACAACTTTTGAACTATAGCCCACTGGATTTGACTTTGAGTACATAGCCCACCGGATTTGACTTCGGTGTCCAAAGATGTCATTTCAAGAATTCTCCATGTGGTCAAGGAATCCAAATTCGTGCAACCATGTGGGTCAAGCATTAAACATCAAGTTTAGGCTTGAATAAGTGATATTATAGGCCCATTTTCTCACCAATGTGTTGGATTGTTGTTGCTCGATCCGATTGGGCCGAATGCTTGTTGGATTGGTGTAGAGGTGCGAACTTCGGAGTCAACTTCACTATAGCACTTTTGACTTCCAGCCGACAGTCACTAGTGCTTTTGACAAAGTTGGTCGTCGATCACTGTAGCAACGCGGACTTACTATTCGGAACAGTGGACCGTCTTCTTCATATGTAGCCCATTTAGAGCTAGGGTTTACTACTGAAAATCCTCTGTATTTTTTGTGCTCCCGATATAGTGAATTCTGCCTCTCCCGTGGACGTAGGGATTTTTCCCGAACCACGTAAATCGCTGTGTCCTTATTTGTTTTTTTGTTCATTCGTTTTCTCGTTTCTGTCGTTGTGTCTCCCGACGATTCCGCAACACAATGCACCTAGAACATTTATGAGGTTAATGAATCATGTCTTATGTGCATGTATTGGAAAATTAGTGGTAGTTTATTTCGATGATATTTAGGTTTATAATAGGACTTTGCATGAACATGTAGATCACTTAAGAGTCATGATCAGAATGGATCACAAATTCTTTAGGCCAAAGATAGTGTTGTCATGTCTCTAGTACTCTAAAAAATGTATACAACTCTTTATCATATGTAGCATAGTTTAGAGTTGGATCATTTAACTTCACACTAAAATAAGCAATAAGTTTACCTTCCTGCATGAGTACTCTATCAATACCAATACCAATTCCACTTGCATCGCATTCAATCTCAAAAGTCTTACCAAAGTCCGAGACTGCAAGTGGAGGGGCGTGGGTGAGTCGATCCTTGAGAGAAAGGAAAGTCTTCTCTTGAATTGTCCTCCATTTGAAAGGAACGTTCTACTTTGTCAATTCATTCAATGGAGCTTCTAGTGTGCTAAAGTCCTTTACAAATCTCCTGTAAAAACTAGAAAGTCCATGGAAACTTCTTACCTGCCCAACGGAGGTCAGAGTTTGTCATTCCTGTATTGCTTTGATCTTCTCGATGTTCACTTCAACTCCATTCCCGCTCACAACAAATCCAAGGAAAACAAACTTATTGAGGCAAAATTCGCACTTATTAATGTTTCCAGACAAGTTTTCTTTCCTTAACTCCTTTAGGACTTTTCTTAATTGATCTACATGTTCGTGCAAAGTCCTACTATAAACCAAAATATCATCAAAGTAAACTACAAAAAAAATTCCAATACATGCACGTAAGACATGATTCATTAACCTCATAAATGTGCTAGGTGCATTGGTGAGACCAAAGGGAATGACTAACCATTCATAAAGTCCATGTTTTGTCTTAAATGCAGTTTTTCACTCATCTTTTTCTTTCATCCCAATTTTATGGTAACCACTTCTTAAATCAATTTTTGAGAAAATAGTTGAACCATTTAATTCATCTAGCATATCATCTAACCTAGGGATAGGATGATGACACCTAACTGTGATGTTATTGATGGATTTGCAGTCAATGCACATTCTCCATGTTCCATCCTTCTTTGGTACTAGAAGCACCGGTACAACACAAGGACTAAGACTCTCTGACATATCCCACATCCAACAGCTCTTCAACTTGCTTTTGAATCTCTTTTGTCTCTTCTAGGTTGGTGCGATATGCAGGGTGCTTAGGTAGTGATGCTCCAGGTATGAGGTCAATTTGATGCTCAATACCTCTAATGGGTGGCAAACCAGGCGGCACCTCTTCGGGAAACACATCTTCAAATTCCTGCAACAATGACTCAACAACATGTGGCAAGGGAGATGTTAAGTCGTTAGTGTTTAACATCACCTCTTTGTACATAAGTACTAAGAGATTTTGCTGAGAAATCAAAAAAGCTTCCTTAACCTCACTCTTTTGCCAACATCACACTTTTCTCTCCTCTCAAATATTTTTCTCCTCTTGATTTTTCTTTGCTCTCCATTTCTTTTCTTCTCTCATTTTCTATTTTCCCCTCATTCTCTCCTTTTTCATTTTCTCTCTTTTTTTTCCTCATTCATTTTTTTTCTTTTCTCTCAAAATTGATCTTCCAAAATTTGCTTGGGGGACATGGGGTTGAGGGTTATAGGTTCCCCTCAAAGTACAAAAGAGTGACGATTCAAGTAACTGTCATGAGTAACGTGCTGATCGTACTGTCACGGTCTTCCCAACAACAAATGACAAGTCTTCATAGGAACAACATCGCACAAAACCTCATCTTTGTACTTACCGATGGTTAACAATACATTCACTTGTTTGGTGACCTTCACCTCACTGCAATCATTGAACCACTGAAGCCGGTACGAATTTTGATGCCTCAAAGTTGGGAGTCCCAACTTTTCCACCAACTCGGTGCTAGCTATATTGCTACAACTTCCCCCATTAATAATAACACAACATGTCTCTACATTGATCTTGCATCGTGTATGGAAAGGTTCTCTCGCTGCTCCTCTCCAATGGTCATTTGTTCACTTAAAACTCTCATAGTGACAAGAATCTCACTATCTTCTGCGAATTACCCACTATCAGTTTCTGGAGATTCTTCCTCTTCCTCTTCTGAGCTCTCTCTCCATCGGTCTTTCATTCTCCATACGTGTTGATGGTCATGGTGCGCTGGTTCGGGCACTTGTTATCATGTTGCTCCTTTTGATTTGTTGCTCGATCTTGGTGGCTTGGTGAATCATATCTTGTATCTCTACATGATGGTACATCTCTACTTGATCGACAATCTCCCTATTAAGCCCATGTAAAAACTGTGTCATGGTTGCCTCTAAATCCTCCTCAATGTTTGATCGAATCATGGAAATTTGCATCTCTTTGTAGTAATCTTCCACACTCTTAATCTCTTGGGTGAGCCGCTGAAGTTTGTTGTAGAGATCTCTATGGTAGTGTTAGGGAACAAACCGTTTCTGCATGGCAAACTTCATGTCTTCCCAAGTTTGCATAGGACGTCCTCCATATCAGGCTCTCTCATTTTGAACTTGATCTCACCATATTAATGCCTAGTCAATAAATTCAAGGGCTACAAGTTTTACCTTTTTCTCCTCCAAATAGGTATGACATGAAAACACCTGCTTGATCCGCATTTCCCACTCCAAGTATGCTTCCGGATTGCAGTTCCCTTGAAACGAAGGGACCTTCACCTTGATCCCGCCAAGTAGGTCTTCATCATGTGGTCTCCTTTGGCCTCCTCTAGGTTGTGGGTACAACCTCCTTTGTGGGACATCATTAAGATCATCATCAAAGTTGATCGTCTCCTCCTCCATAATGTGGGGGCGACGTGGTGCTGGAGCGCGTTGTGGGTTATCATGGATCATCCTCGAACTTGATTGATTCTCCAAGTTGTCAATCCTCTCATGCAACACCTCCATATTCCTATCAAGAAGCTTTTCGAAATGGCTCACCAAAGCTTGCATTTGGATTTGTGAAGCTTCCGATGCGGGAGATCTACTCCAGCTTCCTTCATCGCTAGCATGAGCAATTTTCTTCCCACGATCTTCGGCCATGATATATTACACAAACACAAATACACACGAGGAGAAACTCACACAATGATACACACACACACACTCACACACACACACAAGAAGTACACACACGCACAAGATGTACACACTCATGCACACAATGATACGCACTTACACACAAGAAATACAAACCAACGCACACAAGCATACACACACACGCAAGAAGTACTCACGCACACAAGCATACACACTCACGAGTTTTTTTTTTTTTTTTGTTTATTTCTCTCCACTCTCAACACTCAATTTAAATCCCAAACTCTTATAAAATATAATACCTTGTTTAGGGTGATCATTTGCACACCATCCCTTTCTTTCCTAACTTAACATATCCCTTTGGCTATTTCATATAAACTTCCTCAAATCTTCATGAAGGAATTGAGACTTCACATCAAGATATTCAAGATATAAATCCTCTTATGAAACAATAATAAAAACCACTCAAATGGTGTCAAGCTTCACTACAGGTGAGAAAAATTCTGTGAAATCCACACCTTCCTTCTACTGAAATCCTTTCACCACCAAATTGCCTTGTATCTCCTCTTACCATCATGTTCTTTCATGACACAGTATACCCATTTTTTCTGTAATTCTTTCTTTCCTTGTGGAAAATGTGTAACTCCCAAGTATTGTTGTCATGCAATGAGGAAATATCCTCCTTCATAGCCAACTCTCACTTTCTTGACTCCTTCGACTGTATTGTCTCTTCAAAACACTCTAGCTCTCCACCGCCAGTCAATAACAAAAAAAAATATGGTAAATACCTCTGCATAGTAATTATCACCCTTGTTGATCTCCTCCTCAACTCCACTTGAGGAGTAGGATTCACTGGTTCTCATGTCTCATGCTCAAGTACACCTTCAAGTTCCACTTGCTCTTGATAATATAATTCTTCATTACCACCATCATTTTCAACTACATGATGGTTCTTGTAACTGAATCCTTTATTAAATATCAAGTTCTGGATTCTGATGATCATCTCGTTCTTATTATCCCAAAACTGATAATTCATTATTACCATCATCATTTTCAACTACGGGAGGGGATTCGACGATTACACACCAGTGCCGACAATGTGAGCTTACTCTTGAAGGTGAGAACTTCAGTTGGGATATCCTACTAGTGGCGTCAAGGCCTTACGATGACATCTTGGGTATGGACTGGTTATCCACAGTTCATGCTCAGATCGAATGACTTAGGCGTAGAGTGTGGTGTGCACGCGAGGATGGGACTAGGTTTTCCTTCACCGGTGAGAAGGGAGCTCTTGCAGCACAGAACAGACTTTCTTGAAGGAGGGTGCGGCCGATCACTCACCAGTTGGATAACCTCACCCACGGTATGGTGGACGAGAGGAGTCCTCACTTTCCTGTAGTAGTGGACGAGTATGATGACATCTTTCCTGAGATGTTCCGAGACTACCTCCTCGCAAGGAGGTAGACTTTTGCATCGATCTATATCCCGAGATGACACTGATATCCACACCAGCATATCAGATGGCTCCCGTCGAGTCTCGTGAATTGAGGGTACAGCTGGAGGACTTGCAGGAGAAGGGCTTCATGAGACCCAACGTTTCACCGAGGGCAGCCCCAATTTCGTTTGCCCAGAAGGAAGATGAGAGTTTGAGGATGTGCGTAGACTTTCAGAGCCTGAACCAGGTGACCTTGAAGAATAAGTATTCACTGTCGAAGATTGATGACCTCTTTGATCAGCTGAAGGGAGTCAGATGGTTCTCGAAGATAGACCTCAGGTCAGGCTATCACCAACTTCGTGTGCAGGACGAGGATGTACTGAAGACGGCCTTCAGATGTCGATACAGGCATAATGGGTTCTTGGTGATGTCTTTCAGCGTGACCAATGCCCCAGCAGTGTTCATGGGACTCATGAACAGGATCTTCCAGCCGGATCTCGATCATTTTTTGGTGGTCTTCATTGATGACATCCTAGTGTACTCAGCGTCCGATAAGAAGCACGCTATACACCTGCGGATAGTCCGGGATACACTTTGAGAGCACCATCTTTACGATAACCTCTTGAAGTGTGAGTTATGGATACGAGAGGTCTACTTTCTAGGACATTTTACATCGGAGGCTGAAGTTACAGTGGATTCGGCAAAGATAAAGGCAGTGCTTGCCTGGGAGCAACCCAAGAGCGTGACTGAAGTGCAGAGTTTCTTGGGATTGGCTGGATACTACTGGAGGTTTGTGCCAGACTTTTCTAGGGTAGTTGCACCCTTATCAGCTTTGACATGAAAGGGGCATCCCTTCGTGTGTATGGAGAAGTGTCAGCAGAGTTTCCAGAAGCTAAGACGGAGACTGACAAGGGCCCCCCATCTTGAGACTACCAGAGGAGGGCGTTGGGTATTAGTTTTCTACAACGCATCAGGGACTGGACTGGATTATGTCCTAATGCAGAAGGGAGGAATGATCACCTATGGTTCGCGGTAGTTGAAGCAACATGAGAAAAACTACGCAACCCATGACCTGGAGCTAGCAGCGGTGGTCTTTGCTTTGAAGATGTGGAGGCACTACTTGATGGGTGAGCGGTTTACAGTCTACTCCAACCACAAAATTCTCAAGTATATCTTCTCCCAGAAGAACAAGAACTTTATGCAGCGACGATGGCTAAAGTTCATCCACGACTATGACTTCGAGATAGCCTGTATTACTAAGAAGAGGAACGTCGTGGTAGACGCGCTCAGCGGGAGGTCCGCTTTTTCGAGCTGTGCCGACAGGATGGAATCAAGCCGGCAGGATGGAACCGGAACGATAGGCGGCCCGGACTGGGAAAAAACCGGCCAGCCAATTGTGGGATGGGAAAGAACGGGCCCGCCTTTTGCTGGTCGGGTCGGATGGAACAGGGTCACTAGATGACCCATCGGGCTACCCACGGTCGAACAAGGGTCGGGTCCAACAAGGCCCAAAGGGCCTGGCCCAGTGGCCAGATCGGAGCAGGCCGGCCAAAACCGTACTGGGTCCGGTCGAGTCAGCCGAACTAGGTCAGGCCATGTGGGACCCCCGAGTCGGGTTGGTCGGGTCGGTCTAACAGGTTGAACCGTGCCCGGAAGCAACCGGCCCCTGTTTACTAAAACGCCAACATCTTTCAGACCGGGCATCCGATCAGCGAGAAGTTTGCGGCATTGGAACCCTCGCGATGAGATGGTTCTTTTCGCATGATCTGAGGAGACTTTCATTGAAGTTAAAATACGATGAAAGGCTTGAGGAGTGGCTTCTCCCGGAATCAAGCACACTACTACGTACAGGAATCCTACGGCTACCTGAGACCCAAAAACTGCTGACGAGTGAATCTGAATGACCCTACAGGCCAAGATGATAAGCGGCCCTGTGTGAACCAGCTACAAGAGACCCTGTGTGGATCAATTACAAGTAACCATGTGTGGATCAGCTACAAGCGACCATGTGTGGATCAGCGACCCTGTGTGGATCAGCTACAAGCGACCCTGTGTGGATCAGCTACAAGCGACCCTATGTAGATCAGCTACAAGCGACCCTATGTGGACCAGCTATGATAGCCTAAATGGGAAGCGGCTCTGTGTGACCCGGCAGACCCACATTGGAGAGCGGCTCTATGTGACCCAACAGACCCACAGTACTCATCAGGGATGAGTACCTCAGCAGTCCAAGGTGTTCAATGTACGACTGACAGTTTTGCTTTACATACTTTAGATTATACCTGCGTGAGGTGACAGTACTTTGTGTATAATTTCCCTTGTGGTCTTTCCTCTGTGTTTCGGGATCCCTACTGAGTATTTTGTTACTCAACCCTGCACGGGCTTCGCCCGCACGTGTTGTGTCTGCTGCAGACGATATGCGCTTTGAGGGAGAGCTCGGAGGCCTGGGACTAGGCGGTGCCCAGTGAGATATGACAGGCAGGACGTACTTCCACAGCTTCCGACATCCACTCCTTGACTACCCTTAAGAAGGGGTCTTTTGCGGACGTCTTATAGATATCTTTTGTACTTTCCTGTTTTCACTTTTTCTTCTGTGGGATTTGTATTTTGAATCATTTAACTCACACCTTGTACCTTTACTCAATGGTTGTTTAGTGGCATGCATGTTTTCCTTTCCAGCTGTTTGGGACATGGTTGTGTGTGTGTGTGCGTGCGTACAGGTACTCAGACAAATGCCTCTCACTCGTGGGATAATGTCTTCTGTGCTAGTCGTCAACCTCTGGCCTTTGGGAGAAGGGATTGGGGTAGTCACGGCACGGGCCCCGAGGGACTGGTCGTGACATTCTACTTCTTCCTCCTTTGTGTTTTGAATTAATGAGCACCATTGATCTGCATCTCCTGAGAGACAATAAACTATCATGACCACTTTTTCCCTTTCGTAACTTCCCAAAGCAAGAAATGTCTTCTATAGGGACTTATCCATTGCTCAGCTACAAATGGATTTGTAGTCTCATTGAATGTTGGAGGTTGTTGCCTCATGAAACGGTCTAACATCGATCCTTCATGTTGTGGATCAGGGTACTCTGTAAGGGTAAGGTTATGATTCATAACTTCAATCAGTATAAGTTGTTCATCACTTGTTGTATCACCAGCTCCACTATAATTATCTTGCACGGGAGGGAAATCCCTACATATATTGCGTACATTGATACGGTTTTCATTCCTTCCACTAGGCATCATTTCTAAACAATGGAATACACTAGATTATATTATTAATTATAATGCATAATTTCAAACTAGTAAATTACTTAACATAAATTGAAAAAATTATCCATATCTAATCTGTTATCATAAAAATATTTTCTTTGGGTATATATTTACTCATAGATCCTTCATAATGTTTTGTAAAAAAAATGTGAATTATCCTAAGCATATCCCCCAGGAGTGTCAAACCAAGTCAACGGTAAGGCTCGTTGTCGTGTACCAGGTTACCCTGAGTCAAGCTCAGAACACCTTGTCGGAGTTGTTACTCCTAGATACATTTGTCCCAGAACTACATCCACTTGTAGTATCCAGACAGATATGTATTGCTTGAAAGACCCACATAATCTTTATTTTACCAAAATTCTAGGATATTTTTCTATACTTATCCTCAAAGTATATCTTAGGGTAATGTTCTCTAATCAATGTTTTTCTAAATCTAATTTCCAAGGTTTATACTAAACTTCTTTTGATACCAACTATAACACCCGACCCCAGATACCCGAAGCCGGTGCATTATTTTATTACATTGGCATTATCATAAGAAAGTCAAATCTCGAAGGATCGATCAGTTTAATAGCTTTGGAAATACTAGATATATACATAAATTTCACATGACATCATGAAATGAAAAACACAGCATCTCTTTTGAAAACACTTGTATCCCTTAGACTATATCTGCAGGTCAGTCATAATATACTTCTTTGCATCCTAAGAAAAAATGAAACAATATAAAAGAATCTATTATAAATAAGCATAAACATTCAAGATGAGGTATAAAACTAAAATACAAGCCTTTTAAACATAATCTTCAGCATAATATGGCAAGAATAAATTAAATAGTTTCATTTAAACATTCACATGGATATTTTACTAGTCGAATAATCATACGTAATATTAATAATTAATCTCATAATGAGGGAATGCATAATGTCAGACACCATATCTACACTGTCAAGGCCTCGTGCCAAGACCATACATAACCACACTGTAAAGGTCTCATGCCAAGACACTAGTTTGTCTCATTAGACCTACTGATGCATCAAGGGGCTATAGCAGGTCTAACCCGTCACTTACTAAATCCAATTCATTTCTCTTATAAAAGAGGTAAAACATAACATAAATATTTGTATTAAAAGTAGCATACGAAATATAAATACTTTAACGATAAACCATGAATGATATCAAAATAGCACATTCACTGTCAAATATATCATAAAACCTTCAATACAATATGGAAGATTATATCAAAATAAATCAAATTCAATTTAGCATAAAATCCAATAAAGAATGTTGACACAGATAAAAATAATCTAATAAATCATTAAAACCCTTTGAGAGATATATTCTTTTTTTTACTTTGAAAATTATTTAAAAGTCGTACAATTATAAAAGAAAACATTTCTTTTGAAAATAACATAGTAATCTTGTAAGGGAAGCTTCAAAACGTTAAGGCGTCATGACGATGGAAATAGCCGCTCATGTCGTATAAGTTAAAAAAACATTTTTTTCTTAATTTGTCGAAAGGTTCATAAAGTACCTCGTTTGGAAAACAACATAAGGATTCCTTTCAAAATGTTTTATAAAAAGTCAAACATGGTTAGAAATGACTTTAAACAATTTTCAGGGAATAGTAATAATATTTGAAAATACAATTTTATGAAACATAGATATGAATGATAAAGATATTTCAGTAGATACTTACGTATAAACAATCTCGGATAATAATGAGATTGTGAAAATAACTCTTAACTTGTACTTTCTTTTAGTAGAGAGCGCGTTAACCTCCTGTATAAAAAGCATGTTATTAAATTATACCAGGACCATATTTATATTTATGATATCATATATGATGCTATTATATTTTTTTGTTAATAATATTTCAGTATTATCATTGTTTTAGATGTTAACTACTTTTTCCTATTTATGTTTTGTCGTGTAAATATTGTTTTTTATACATAGGATATATCTTATTCATATCCAGAATAATATTAAGTTAATAAATATTATATTTACTCATCAAATGAATTTTTGAACAGTTAACGTGGAGAATGAATCGAACAGTAGCTCGTGGAGCGGACCCTCCCAGAGACGAGCGGGCGGAGCACGGAGACCGTGTAGCTGACTGAGATCCGACGACTGCTGATCGAACGACTCGGTGTGTGACAGAGGTGCGTTTGGTTGTAGCGGCACATGGGAGCGCTTGGTTGTAGCGGCAGACCCACGACAGAGGTGCGCTTGGTTGTAGCGGCACATTGGAGCGCTTGGTTGTAGCGGCAGACCCACGACAGTTGTGCGCGACGGTATCATTCCCTTAATGGTTAAATGGTGTGGAATTGGATAGAATATGAATTGTACAAAAACAATATAATTTCATATTTATTATTTACATCATTTATATTCAACGTTATACCCATCAAAATAAAGTATAGATGAAAAACAGTTTACAACACGGTGTGAAGACAGTAAGTCGTACGTACGCAAGCATGGTGATATTGTTTTTCGTGGGATGGGTAAAAGAGAAATATGGTTGTCCCATAATCATAACATCTCAACATATAGTATATTCTAGAGTTATTATTTTAGTATGAAAACAAATTAAGTGTAAGTAGAAGAAGAAAAAAACGTGATAGAGTTTGATAGAACGGTTACCACTTTTCAAGTATCTCTTTTTGATTTGCACAAAAGGATTTTTTTATGTTAGCTTTTTACCCAAAGTGTGGCCTTTAAGATGAAGTGAGAGAATTTTGGATAGGAAATGACCAGGGTTTTGTCGATCCAAAGAGATTTAGAGGTGTGAATTAAAGAGGAGTTCTCTTATAAGAGAGGTGAGGGGTGAATATATTATCACCACTAATAATAATAATAGGCATGGGTGAATATATTATCACAGTGGTTCTTGACATCAAGGTCGTTTTTCGACCTCTTGGAGTGATAAATGAGGGGAGAATAGCACAAATAAATCAAGAGGAACGAACCTGTATCGATGTTCGTGTTGATATTGGTTCATTTCCATTATAACAACAATCAAATATTTTCAAAGAATTAATCACAAAGAAAATTCTCCTGATAAAACCCTGCAAAACAAATCTTCGATATTTTTACCATGTCATCATATGGTACCCACTATCACCTTCACTCTTTTAAAAAACTCATCCATGGATTCAACTTCCGCCATTTCTACATTGAAAATATTTGGTTTTCATAATTTAATACATAAAAAAATTTATTTAGTTGTTTCATACCATAAAATATGTTATCTTTATAAAAGTAGGATAGGAGAACAGGTTATCACAATACATAAGCATAAGAATAGGTTAATGAGTTATCACCATCATAATAACTAAGAGTGAATGGGTTGTAAGCAATCAACTATCATGGACGAAACCTATACCTCTAATTCGGACTCACAAGACCCAACTCACTCACTACAATTCCCCATGCATTGTACACTTAGCTACACTACATCAATCCTACCCATCCTTAGCATGACTCAAGATCCCATAAAACTACCTATCTCACACTAGTCAAGGCATATCACCCATTAACCATCCCAAAACCATAGAATAAGGCTAACTCACCACTAGACTATCTCGTATACAAGATCCCCATCATTGAGGAATGCTCATGGAATATCTCAAATTCAACTAAAAATAGTCATATTAAATGACACCCCTCCAGAGTACTTATTCCATGGTATCTCAATACTTTCCATAAGAGACATGGTCATTATCTTCCATATGATCAAAACACTCTACTCTTAAGGACCTATCATGGGCTAGATAGTCCTTACTCACCACAACATGAGAAAGGAAACCCAAAGCGGTTACATTCCTGGTTGTTCACACCCGACATCATAAAAACTTGTATCATATGATGAAAGAAACTCATATAAAATTAGTTAAAATTCTTGGAAGAACTACATTATACTAATAGAAGCCTCCTCATCAAAAATCATTGAGTAATCTGACAACAATCAAAAGAAATCACAAAATACAATATACACATCCAATTAAAGGATTTTAGCTGAAAGGGTAAAATAATGAGTAAAATCCTCAATAGAATATAGAAGTTTAGAATAGCTGATATTCATCAAACAGGACAAATGAGACTTTATTTAAATCTCAAACAGGGGATGTATCTCATATAAAAGGAAGAAAATTAAAGAGTGGGGGAATCCAATTCATCAGGTTTCCAAAATGGGGGTGGAAACAAGCTTAAAATAATTTTATCCTAACAATAATTTAAATAAAAAGTTTAAATAATGTATAATGGAGGTTAATGATAATTCAGTGCACCCTCATCGGGTACTCGATGGCCCACGAGATGCCCTGTCAGGGAGCCACTAGCCAAACTGTAGTCCACCTCAGCGTTCTATCCCCCTTCTGTACATTTACACTAGGCACTTTATACCAATCCACTAGGTACTAGTGGAATCTATGCAATTTTATTATATTTTTATCAGAAACCCCATTTTCTCCAAACCTGTTTCTCGACCTCCAACACATACTCCCATAAATTGAAACCTAATAGAATGCTCATGTAATGATTGTAAATAAATTAAATTCATACCTACGTATATATGGGTCATTACAAACTCTTCACCAAAAATATTCTCATCCTTAAGATACATCATTGAGCATCATTGGTGAAATGAAATGACCACTGAGCTCACATGTTTGTCTCCCACTCCCAAGTCTCCTCATGGAAACATCCATGTTTCCACTACACATATGTCATGGGTACCATACTCCCTTGGAGTATCTTCTCAATATGGTTTATAATTCATATGGGGTTATCCTCAAAAGACACATCATTAATAATGATCACATGAGAGGGTTATGGATCATATCTCTTGTGTTTAGATACATAAAATACATCAGGCATAGTAGTGTATCGTAGAAGAAGCACTAACTAGTACTCGCCTGTGGGTTCGCACGATGCTATAAAACAATGCTTATTTTCAATAATTGAATACTATTTTTGAAAGTTAATAATGAACAATTATATTGAATATATTTAGTAATTTGTTAAAATGATATAACCTAGAAAAAAATGAAATTTATTTAATGAAATTGAAAATGAGATAACAAACCCTAATAATGTAAAAAAACATTATTACAAAATCAAGTAAAGATTAGTAAAAATAAATCCATATAGATAATGAATCATAATTTATGAAACAAATTCAAGTAAAGATTAATACGTCTCTTAACCTGATTTTTGTTGTTGACTTCATAGTTTCCACTGAAAGTGATGTCAATTCCTAGTGATAATTGCAGCAAAAAAGTCCTAAGAAATCACAAATAATCCAATAATATTAATGTAAATTGTTATATTTAGAAAATAATGAGATGTACTTTAGGGTATAATATATCTTGTGAAACATAAATAAATAGAGTAATGGAGAAGAAACAATATTGAACAAAAACTGAATACATTGTGTATCTTTTTATTTAATTGTCAATAAATTAAACATAATCATGGGATGCACTACTGTGATCAGAGTACATACAATATATCTTGTAAAAGAAAATAATTTTTATACTATACATGTAATAAATGAATAATATGGTGACAACAATGTAATGTACATTAAATAAAAAAGAATGTCACTCGAAAAGTTGTATGTTGTAAGGAATCGGTTACACTTACTATGCACTAGACTCTGATGCAATGAGGAAATCAATGTAAACTCTGCTAATAATGAAAGACTAATAAACAATGGTCGAGCAGAATAAACAGGGGTAGTTGGAGTATTAAAATAGAAGTTTAGAGTATGAATCTTTCATTAATGTTTGTTAACCTACAAAGAAACCATGATGGACATAAGAGTGAATTATTCCACGGCATAAGGAGAACATACCTGTTGCAGAGATCTTGATATGTAGGATGTCTGGGGAAGGTATCGGTGATGGTAAAGGGGTTGATGAGGAGGTTTTCAGGCATCGCAAACAGCGGTTGACCCTAAATCTGAAAATAGAAGGAATTGTGGGAGGTGAACCGAAGGAGAAGCTGAGGGAACTCGCGAGTTGAAAGAGTAGGGAATTGAGAGATATACGGAGGAGAAGCAGTTGGTTGACGATTTAGCAATAATCGTAGGCCACGATGGAGAAGTAGGATTTCAGTGGTAACTCGAATGTGGTGGAAGATAAAGGAGGTGGAGGTGATTGACGACGAAGGAAAAGTCAAAGGCGAGCACGAAGGAGTCGATGTTCACGGATAACGCGGCATCGTTGGTAGACAGATGAGAAGATGGAGGTCGAATAATTAGCACAATTCTGAATCAATGATGAAGGAATCGATTATCAAAGGGAAACCCGACAACAACGATAGAGGGAAGAGAAGTGCGGGGGCTGATGAAGCAATTTGAAGCGTCGATGGATGAATCGAGATATAGCAGAAACCCTAGAATAGGGATATGGAAATCTCGATGTCGAAGGAAATGTATCAATTGGAGAGGGAATATTTAAGAGAATCAGAGAGAAAGTGACACGTGTTCTGGAAGCATGCCAACTTTAGTATATATATAGATATAGATATAAATTATAAAAATTAAACAAAAAAATTAATAAAAATAAATAAAATAAAAATGATAATTAAAAAATGATTATAAAAAACATTTATTACCGATGAATAAATCGCAAATTGCAATTTAGATGGGGAAATTAAAGTTGACATGGGCAAGACACCAGTGAATTCGCAATTTAATTTCACAAAATTAAGCAAAACAATTAATCAAAATAAAAAAAATGATCATTAAAAATAATTATAAAAAACACTAATGACCTAAGGACAAAACGCAAATTGCAATTGAAATAATCAAATTGTAATTGAGACGGGCAAGAACACGGTGAATTTGTAATTCAAATAATTTTTTAAAATCAAACATAAAAATTAATATAAATAAATAAAATAAAAAGATAATTAAAATTTGATCATAAAAAAATGTAATTAATTATGAATATCAAATATGAAATTGAAACAGATAAATTGAAATTGACACGGACAATACACCACACCAGTCGATCCGTAATTCATTCACACAATTCGTGAAAATTAAAGAAAACAATTAATATAAATAAAAAATAAAAATTATTAAAGAATTATCGATCAATAGCACAAAAAAAACACCCTTCACCTGTGTGGGAAGCACCAAGCCGGCAGTACTGAGGGTAGTCGTCCTTCGCTGAGGAGGCACGCACACCGGCATCAGTAGGGCGGGGCTAGGCGAGCTGGGGAGGGAGGGAAGGGAGAGGAGATGGCAATGGCTAGTGCGGGGGCGTCGTCGCCGTCGTAGGATGAGACTAGAGGAGGAGAGCATGGTGACGCCGGAGCCTTGGGGAGAAGCGATTCGGGGCGATGACGAGGCGAGGCGAGGCGAGTCGAGGGTGAGGTGAACCAGAGAAGAGAGGGAGAGAGGACGGGAGGAGCAGCAGCGCTGCAGCGGGAGGTGAAATTTTTAGGGTTATGTAAGGCGTGTGTTTTCCCACACCGGCAACAGCAGGTCAAGGCGAAGCGGGCGGAGAAGGGAGCGAGAGGAGAGGGAGAGGGAAATGGCTAGTGTGGGGGTATCATCGCCGTCATCGGATGAGACCAGAGGAGAACGCGACGGCGCCGGAGCCTTGGGAAGAAGTGATTCGGGGCGACGATGAGCCGAGGCGAGTCGAGGCCAGAGCAAAGAGGGAGAGCGGGTGGGAGGAGCTACGGTGCAGCAGGAGGTGAAATTTTTAGGGTTAGGTTAGGTGTGCGTTTTTGTTTCCCACATGGGCAGCGTTGCCCAAGCCTTTAGGGTTAGGTTAGGTGTGCGTTTTTGTTTCCCACATGGGCAGCGTTGCTCAAGCCCACAGGCTAGCTGGGCTCGACCGTCAGCAGGCCCTCTATAGGTTAACATCGTTGGACATATAACTCCACTCCCTTACTTTAGATCACTTGAATATGATCTAAGGACTCATGTATAAGACATTCCCCTATCATGGATGACTCTCCCACATCTAGCTTAAATAAATGGAAAACTGAATAGTGGTGCAAACTATTACATTATGGAAGCTTAGTAAGAGTATAATTAAATGGAAAATTGAAAATCAGAGCAAACTATTATAAAAAAGTTATGAACGAAAACTTACCATATTCCAAATATGGAGGGAACAGGTTGAATCTGTGTTACGGGTAAATTTCCACCCATCGGCGATATATACGAAGGTAGAGGAAGATAGATTGTCATAGGATATAGTAGTTGTCAGTGGTGGTGAAGGTAGGCGAACTGGTTGTGGGGCATCCTCCTCAGTTTCTGGCAGTGAGGAAACATTCGCACGATGTGCGGGAGGTAGATAACGGAGAAGATGACAGCAACTGGGAACCCTAGGAGTAGGCGACGGAAATCACAAGCGGAAGGGGTAGGAATTGGATTGACAAATAGCAGTGGTAGATGGAAATGTACATGTCGACGATGTAGTCACAATCAAAGGTCATGGGGGAGGTATAGGTTTGAGGAGACAATTTCCAGTAGGAACCCTAGAAGATGGCAAGAGAAATCACGAGCATGAAGGGTTTGGTTTAGAGGGAATGAGAGTGGTGGGAGGTGGTGTAAGAGGAGTTAAATTGCGAGCAGGATGCGGGAGAGGGTTTGCGGGAAGAGCAGGACGAAGCGATGTGAATTGGTAGCGGGAACCCTAGGAACACTCGTTGAATCATGCGAGTGGTGTCGAGTGTGGAGGGAGGAAATGAAAAATGAAGTGACCTGGTTGATTGTAATGGTGATACGTAGAAGGAAATGAACCTTTAGTATAGATAGTAGAAGATTATATAATCCCTACAAATTAAAAATAAATTAACATGATAAAGATAAATATTTTAGATTTCAAAAGGATATCTATGAAAGAACATTTTTTCATGATAACTCCATATTAAAAATGTTATACTTATTTAAAATAATAGGGCGACATGTTTGACTTTTCCATAATTAAGATACTATAAATGACTTAATGTCCACAAAGTGGCTCCAAATGGTCCTAAATTCAACAATTTGATGATTATGGTAGATATATACTCATCCAATATGTTTTAGTAATGTTTTTGCAATATTCAATGGTTATTATCATTTTAATTTTATAGTTTTTTAAATCATTTTATTGATTTTTCTACTTCTTGCACATGCACTATGTAAATGTTGCATAAACATTTAAGGTAAATATTCTATATATAAAAATTAAAAATAAATTATTGTCATAAAAATAAATTAATCGGACTCAAAATAATCATTTAGGTTTGACCAATTTATGTATTTACTCGTATACATGTCCCGAAACTTATATAATTTGTCAATTTGACTTATATTGACTTGCGAAAGCATTGCAAAAACATTTGGATAATATTTTTGTTATATAACTAAAAATTTCAAAATATTCAGTCTAAATCAACATTTATAGTTGATATTTAATAAAAAGGTCATTCAAATACTAGCTATAAAAACACCAAATTTTACTTATCTAGTGTCGAACAAGAACCATGTTAGCACTGAAAATGGTTTTCATATTTATCATAAAATAAATGATAATTTTCATGTTATTAATTATTTTTGTATGAAATTTTATATTATAATATCATTAATTAGTCATTATATAATTTTAATTAAATTTTATATCATAATTACGTCTTAACGATGTCAAAAAAGTTATCACATTTAAAAAAAATGTATTTTTTTACTATTCACCAATAATTTAACTTTATTAGAAAATTCACAGACTAATTTTTATATGACGGTTTCAAAAATTATGTTCATCTTTTTCAAATAAATCATCTAAAACTTCCATAAATTAATTATAATATTCATCTACAAAAAGTGAGAACACATTTAAAAAAACATTTCTCTAAAGAATGAAATGACGACTAAAAATCATGTTAATATTTTCTAATCATTTTCCAATACATTTATATTGAATATGACACACACACACACAATAAGTTATTCATATTCATACCTATCAAATTAATTGATAGGTTATAACACACACTTTTAAATACTAAAATTTAGTTTTTCATTTAAGGTTAATGCGGTGCACTATAAATTTAGTTTCTCATTTAAGGTTAAGGTTAAAATCACGAGTTATATTATCATGCACTAATAAACTGTGTTCTCACAATTTAAACTCAGACATTGTAACCAGGGTTTGACTACTCAAAATACCATTATTTATATCTCACATCATAAAATGTATTAATAAAACATCGACTTAATAAATAGTGAAATGAAAGTATGATGATCACCTAAGATAACATACAATAGGTTTTATCCATTAATCAATTTCCACAACAATGGCATGTTTTTCTCTAAAGGATGCATAATCAAGATGAATTTTCCATGCATGAAGCATCATAATCTCGTTCTACGTATCAAAAAATCCACTAAAAAATAACTATCTATTCCTAATGGAATTTGGAATTAACAAATACTAAAATGGTAAGTATAATATAATATAATTCTCTAAAAAAACTAAATCATTATATGATGAAACAATACATTAATCTCCAAAATTCAATTGAAAGACCAAGCGTTCAACAAAGATCATTAAAAAAATCTATCCTTTAATGTCCTCAAAACGATTATAAACTTATATTGAAACCCAAATACTAGGTGTATTTGATCACATGTTATTCCAATATAAATTTTAAAATTTGTCTCCAAATAACATCAATCACTCTTAATGTATCATACCAAAAAATTAATTTCCAAAATCACATAATCTCAAAAACATGCCAATCATTTCAATAATTTATCTAGATCACAATAATGCCACATTATGATAATATAATCTTTAAAAATATAATTTCATCCTTTATTCCTCAAATAAAATCCAATAGTATTTTGTTTACCTTAATTATACATGGTTCTCAAAATAGTGAACATCTTCTAAAAACATTAATCACTTAACACCAACACATTTTTCAATCCCATGCTTAACTATTCAATAAAACATATGTTTCCAAAACTAACATAACCATTATCCATAAGATAGTTTAAATAATGGAAAAATCATACTAACTATGACATCATTTGGGTTAGTGGTAGGTGTTGCATCCTTGTTTGCATTCAGTTGTGGGTTCAAGCCCCGCAAACTTTCCGGACGTGGCGGTTTGTCACCTAGTCTTCAGGTTGTCATTTTCACAAAATATTTTAATGTAATTCTTATAAAATTCCAAGAATGTTATAAAAAACTCCAAGAATAAAATTAAAATATTAAATATTAAATAAATGTTTTAGCCTAAAAGGTTATATCATACCTTCAATTTTGCATCCATAAATTAAATAATCCATAATTACCTCACAAATAAATGTCTCTAAAAATATAATTAGTCGCCTTAAAATTTCATAACGTAAATCCTCAAAAGGGGTTTCTAAGACATTGATCTAATGATCGTACTTGAAATTATAATTCCATAATGTTATCTATAACTCTTAAGATAATCTTGAATGGAAACATCCGAACTCCAAAAATTATATAAACCCTGCTCTGAAACTAAGAGTAAGGACACAACCATAAACATCACACAATCTAGTATTTTATGAATATAATTGACATTCATTATTTCCCAAAAATATTTTAATTTTAGAGTATTAGATAATTAAGAAACACTCATACATAGTTTCCCATAAATTTTTGGTGGACACTTATACTCAGTATCCATTTTTTCCTACCAAACAAAAGACTTTAAAGTAAAACATGATTTCTTTTAATGATAAATCATCACATTTGTCATCATGTGTAAAGACCTGAAAATTTCATGTAATTTTTTTTAAATTATTTGGGATTATTATGAGTCTGTGAAAATTAACGGTGCTTGGTTCTGAGGCCTGGTGAGTCCGGAATGAATTTCTGAATGTTTTTTAGGTACGTTTAGTAAATGCGTGGGTAACGTTTTCTATCTTTTGAACCGGTGCTTAGAATTGAAATATGAGAGTACCGTTGAATCCGCAACGCCAGGATTCACTTAAGGGGAAATTCACTCCAACTGTAGTAGGTTGGGAGAAAAAGTTAAGTTTTTGGACTTTACAGAAAAATAATAAAATAACTTGACAAGTTATTTTATTTCTTTTTCTCCAACGGATGAGCGGCAGTGGTGGGGATCGGTGACTTTTCAATCCAATTAATGTCTTGACTCTCCTTTATAGCCGCACCATTGGGGAATTAAGAGGTTCATTCATTAAATGAATCTCATTAATTTATCAGTGTGTTACTCACCTGTCCCCCCTCTATTTAAATGAGGCTTGGGGTGGAGTTTTGACACAGATTCACCAAGCAAGAAATCTTTGGCGAAGTGACGTGACACCTTCTACCGACAGAGACGGAAGCTCGAGCGACATTGAACCAGGAGCGACGAACGTCGGCAGCTTCATCAAAGCACGAATTCTCCTTCCACCACCGCGACGACTCCAACAATTATCGAGGTAGGGGTTATTTATTAATTCAAGAAATTCCCTTTATTCTATTCCTCGTTCTTGAATTTGCGGGAGGTGTTGCGGGGGATTTGAATGAGGTTTATCATTATTTTTAATATGATGTATAATTTATCCCCTTTTGTTATAATGCTAACGCAGAGGGCGCGGGTGAAACGAACAAGGCCTAAACCCTCTACCGCTTGTTTTTCATTGCGTCCTTCGGAGGTGGGTTGTTCCAACTTGACAGAACCTTGAAACCAAGAGGCGCACAATGACAGAAACTTCCCGATAGGACCGTAGGCACGCCCGTAAGGAAGAACGGACCACCTGAGCTCATCCGGTGGCCCGTGGAAGAAGCGCCGACGTCGGAAACCGGCGCTGAAAGACGTGGGCGGCACCCAGAAACCACCAGCCGCGATGGAAGAGCGGCACCGCTCTGTGCTATGGTGGTTGGACAGGCGGCCGACAGTGGCTGACCGCGAAGATGGAGGCGGCACGTCGCCGCGTGCCGCGCTGGAGGAAGCCACAACTTCAAAGTCGCGGTAAGCTGGCAAGGGACCCACCTCCTGCGGGTCCCATGGGTGACGAGGTGGCACAGACATACTGTAGAACCTGTGGTTTGACCAAACATTGACCGGCCTAATCTCCTTCATTTCAGCTTCATTTCTGACACTGTTTTCATCGTTGGAATCTTCTCTCCACGCTCTACATAGATCTGGGTTCAAAAAAAATTCTGAGCAACTTCAATTTTCCAGTCACTGGAAAATTTCGTTTTCGCATCACCATTTCGTACCCGGACCCTCTAATACCACTTTGTTGGGGCAGCAGAGGTTCGTGGTGATCAAAAACACACAAACAGAAGAAGAAAAATGGATCAATGCAAGAATTTACGTGGTTCGGCAAGGTTGCCTACGTCCACAGGAGAATGGGGGCCTGGTTTATATTACTCTTTCTGGATGAACGTCGGAGGATATGCATAGCAGGATTACAATTCATGGGATTTTGATCTCGTTAAATAGAGGAAGAAAATCAATTTTTCTCCTTCAATTGGTGATTGATTCAAAGATGGTTGCTTCAACGGTCCATGGGTTGGTTGCCAAACTGGAAATGAAGATGTTGTAAAAGGAGACTCATCTGTCAAAGGCTACTCATCCACGACACTGGCTTCTGCTAACTTCTCCCAAAAATGGGAGTGGCCCCCACACCTAGAAATGGTGGCTGGTTGGGATAGATCAGCTGCCTCTAGTGCTGGGTGGCAGGATCTTGTTAGTTTGAGTCGGGTGGATGATAATGGAAGAGCTTGTCGTATATGTTTGGGGATTGATCTTGATTGTCAGATTTGTGGCTTGCACGTACATGTTTGTTGTTTACCCTGGAAGGAGCTGTATTCCCAGGATAATGGGTGTTGGAGTTGTGGTTTATGTTGTGGGTGGAAATAGGGATGTTGATGAGGGATGATGGGCACTGGAGTTGTCTATGTCATGAGTTCTGGGCGCTCGAGGGGTTCGATCGAGTATTATTTGCAGATGGAGGCTATGTTGGATGCCTGGGCGGGTACAGTTTCATTTTTTCTTCTTGATCCATAAGATAAGTGGATTGTATTCGGGCTTATCCGAATTTTTTGTACAAGTATAAGAAAGGTTTATTCAAAATTTTGCCCTTATTTTATAATTTTGATTATTTTATTTAATAAGAATCGTAGATAATTAATATATAGAAACAATTTCTTAAATATTTGAAAATCATTCCAACAAAAAAATTATATATTTCTTTACCTAGAGGGTCCGAATAAAATGATTTATAATTAAAGGTGACGATGACGCTAACATTACAACAACGCAACCAGCATAGCCCCGGGGTCGTTAAATGCTGTAACAGAATTAGTCAACTAGGTAACGGGAGGTGCGGATGCGGGAATGCTCACTAATCACTCCTTCATGAATTCCTTAAACCTGGATCGTCATCATTAAAACAAACATGAGACTATGAAAATCATTACACGCACTACCGTGTCAACTGCTCTTACTCAAATGTTAATGTGGGGTCCCTCGAAGCAACAATCATGCGCAGTTGATGGATCAGTTTCGATCTTCATCTAAAAAAAGCACCTGATAAACATTCCACACCAACTCTAATCCCCACACGTATTCAAAATTAACTTTCTAAACAAATCAATTATATTATAACAGTTCGGGAGGTAGATTAAAAGACCTTTTTTATAACCTAAACAGTAGAGCGAAACGACTTGGGATGGCGTACTTACCAGGCATAACATGGCCCTTATATTCTCAGAATGGAAGGTCGTGCTTGGGACAAGGTTATTTGGGTTCCGGTCCTAAAACAAAATAACACACTAATAAAAATCTAGTAGTCCGAAGCAAAGTAGAGTGAGGGTGGAGAACTTACAAGCCCTGGACAGACCACCAAACGATAATTGTTCAACAAGGCTGCCATTTCCTAAAGAATAAGCGACCTCACACCCCTTACCTACTCAACCACCAAATAAATCCATAGAAAATACCACTCAAGACTTTAAATCCATTGCCCCTTATAAATGGACAATATATTTTCACCTCATCAGTACTAAAAAACCAGTAAACCAGTGTTTGGACAACCCTGGTATAAGAGAACAACTGATGAACGGTCAAGAACCAATCAACCCTGCTTTAACTGAGTTGTAAGAACCTAGATCTTCTTTTCAGGTATGAATCTTGTTTTCTGGTGTTTTCAAGAAAAAGAGGAGTTTCTAGAAATTTCAGGAGTACACACCGTGTACTTACACACCGTGTACTTACACACCGTGTACTTACACACCGTGTACTTACACACCGTGTACTTACACACCGTGTACTTACACACCGTGTACTTACACACCGTGTACTTACACACCGTGTACTTACACACCGTGTACTTACACACCGTGTACTTACACACCGTGTACTTACACACTGTGTACTCGGTTGTTGCGGGTAGTCATGTGTTAATTGTGTAATGACCGAACACATGGATGTGTGGGGTGACCTGGAGACTGCCTAAATCAGAGGCCGGTTAAAGCAAGTACACATCGTGTACCCTTGAAATACACGCCGTGTACTTTATTTTTCTTCATTAAACGGATTGGGGGCGTGTCTAATCGATAGGACACCCTTCTTCTCTGCTCATCTCATCCAGGAGCGTCTGTGGCTGATGATTCTTCTCTGAGCCCCCGACTCGCCGTCCATTCTCCGAATCGACCGTCGTTGATTGCGTTGGAATCGCCACGGTAAGATCTTCCTTCTTACAGAGCCTCATTTCCTGATTTTTTTTTCTTTCATGAGATATCTTTGGTTGAACGTTTTTATCTTTGTGGTAGATCTATGGAATTCTAGGGCGATTCAAGGCCTGAGGTTCACGTATATCGATCTTACAACACTGAGGTAGGTGGTTTGTGCCTTTCCGTAGTTATTCTTTGAGTTAAATTTGCAAAAGTGCCCAATACCCTTGTTTAGGTTATTGTGTGTTTATGGTTTTTAGCCCTGTTATTGCCTACTATGCCTTGTGTGCTTGAGTAGAGGATTTATGATTGTAAATAGGGCTATTTACCTTGCTATGGATGTGTTTCTCATGCTTGCTTGATATTGACTGTTTGGTCTAGCTTTTCCTGTTAGACTGCTTTGTTTTCCATGCCTAGTATTGTTAGGATGGTGTGATTTTTATCTGACATGTTGTGAGATGTTGTAGACTATTTATCCAAGTAGTTCTTGAGGTTTATTTTGGATTCCATATATCGTTTGTGCACGATTGACTTACACGGGGCTATGAGAACCTGGTGTAGTAGACCATAGGGGAAATGGATGTTGAGGGCTTTCCCAGAGTGTCTGTTTACTGTTACAATGCAAGACCATAGGGGGGGTGGACTTTATGCTCCCTCAGAGTGTTTGTAGTTCCTCTTTACGAGACCACATGGGGAATTGGACATTGAGTGCTTCTCCAGAGTGTCTATAGTTACCGATATGAGACCATAGGGATAATTGACAGTGAGTGCTTCCTCAGAGTGTCTTTGTTAAAGCTGAACTAGAGGGGTTAGACTGTGAGTACTTCTCAGAGGGTTTCTTGTGTTTGTTTGGTTGAACCAAAGGGGTTAGGCTGTGATTATTTCCTATTGGTCTACTTATGATTATTGGTTACTTAACTAATAAAAGAATTTGGATGTAATTGAAACTGTAGTATTGTTTAATTCTGAGTACTTCCTTGTTTACTGCTTCTTTTTGCTTATTGTTGGCCGTATACATTCACTGACTATTAGGCACAGATCTTTGGGTGGTTGACTACTGAGATTCATCTCACACCTTGTTTGGGTCATGCTTTTGAACCCAAACAGATTATATTGTTGCAGGTCTAGATAAGGGAAAGCGTCCTTCTACTTCAGGTACTTGATTGCTATGGAACTGGAGAGCATGGGACCAAGTTGAGGCTTGTGATGCTGTTGGGGTTTATTTTTTTTCTTTGTACTTTGGTTTAGTACTGTATTACAACATTGTGACTTGTTTGGATACTTTCCTAGGCATACATTTCATGCATCATTTATATATGTGCTCCAGTTGTTTATTTCTTCAGTCTTCCATTGTTTACTATTGTATGGTATTATTACTGCTTCCGATATTGTTATCTATTTATTTCTATTGCATTACTCTGCCAATGAGGGAATATTTTTTCCACTATCACACCTAAGGCCCTCACTACTAGTCGGTAGCCTCTGACATTTGGGGAAATGCGTTTGAGGCCATGTGACCAACCGGGCACGGGGCACCTCTGGACGGCTTCCAGAACCGGGACATTACAAAGTGGTATCAGAGGAATTATTTTCTTATTGACTTATTGTTTGGAGCCTATAGCCAGGGAATAAGACAGAATAGGTACTTGGTAATAAGTTGTTCCCAGGAGTAGCTAACCCGTGTACATGGAAAAACCGATTTACCTCATATATTGTAATTTTTTCTAATTTTGCAATTATTACAGTTGATTTGATTTCATTTTTGGGTGATTCATATGTTTTGTGCTGTTATTGTTGGTATTATTGAGGTTCTATTTGTGTTTCAACCCAATGAGATGAGGGTACGCCATCTCATGCATCATATAGGCGCTTGCTAGAGATCACATGTCATGCATTCTTTCCACGCCATTTAGGGTGAATTATTGATTGCATGTTGTTGTGATAAATGTTGTGCTAGATATGTATGATGTTGTGATATATGCCTTGATATAATACTTACTTTTTGGATAGAATATTTAATTTTGTAAGGTTTGGTTTGAATGAATGCCAAACTTTGGTTCTTGAGGTGTTATGGGCCCTCATGGACCGGAATTTGGTGGATCATTGCATTGTTATGCTTGTATATGACATGTATAATATGTCAAGCTTTGATTCGTTGGGAGTATGGGCCCTCACGGATCAGAATTTGTCACTTTAATGTTTGTTTCAGTGTTTTCTGGGTTCTGGGGTAGTTTTTGAGGCTTACTGTCTAGAAAAACTCAGAATACACGACATGTAATTATAAATACACACCATGTATCCTTCTGTTCGGGAATGAACTGTTTTTCTTAAGTATACACCGTGTATTGTATGTACACACTGTGTAGTATCTAACTGTTTCACTAGCTATGTGGGAAGAGACACGGGGTTGAGAAATCTTTATTGGAACACACCGTGTACCGGACGTACATGCCGTGTGTTTAGACCATGTGTCTGGCCATGTGACTAACGACACAGGTGGATTTTGGGTAGTTTGTACATGTTGTGTCCGGCACAAACACGCCATGTAGAGTTAGTCGTGTACCATCCGTATGACTAATAAAACGGGTCAATGAAGTTCTTCTAGTACACGTCGTGTCTAGCATAAACACACCATGTAGTCTTATTCTAGGGAAACTGCATGGGTTAGTCGTGTAGAAGAACTCAAGTAGGGGAAAACGATTCAAGTACACACCATGTCTTGGGAAAACATGCTGTGTGTATGGGGTGTTACATGACCAGGGTTGGCAGGAGTACATGCCCATGTGAAAGCTGAAGGGAACACATCGTGTAGGAGTTGTAAATGTTGTGTATCCACCTTTTAGAAATATTGAATGCTTTCTTTCTATTGTTCCTTTATTTCACTTCTAAGTTTCAGTCCTTATTAATATTGATCTAAGGTGTGAGTTTGACCTTGCAGAGTCGTGCCACCGAGACGCCCTTCGGTTGTACGCCAGTTACAGGGCAGTGTCAGACACTGGACATGGTTGATCAGGGACTACCAGCAAATCCTCCTCTAGTACCAGTCTTGTAACCAACCATTATTCTGAATACAGGTATTGATGCACAGTTCTGAGAGGGATTCATGAGGTTCATGTAGACCTTCTGAGGAGTACCACATCCTTCCCCTTCTATGGCATAATTGATGTGGGTTTTCCATCAGCAGCATCCTCCCACCTTCACAGGGGACGAAGGATCTCAGGCTACAGAGTCATGGTTAGAAGCCATGTTATCCATCTTGGAGCATCTGGAGACACCTCCAGAGATGAGGGTGAAACTCGCTACGTATATGCTTCGGGATTCTGCTAAGAGGTGGTGGGACGTGATCTCACAGGAGGGATGCCAGTATGTTATGGCTTGAGATGAGTTCCAGCATGCCTTCTATGATTACTTCTACCTCGAGACCTTGAGGGTCGACCAAGCCTGAGAGTTCATGAGTCTAAAGTAGGGTACTCTTTTAGTTATGGATTATTCTTCTTGCTTCACCGAGCTGCAGCGCTTCATGCCTATCCTAGGAGGTGATGATTTATTCCTGGTGATAAAGTTTAAGGATGGTCTCAGGAATGACATCTGATCTTAGGTGAACATCTTCAGGTTGACTTCCATCACCTCTATAGTCAATTAGGTGCTGACCACTGAGCGTAATCTGAGGGATTCTGAAGCTGTGAGCCGGGGTGGTTTGACATCCGGAGTTGGTACCCCTCAGACTGACAGTAGGAAGAACTGTAGAGATTCTACACGTGGAGATCGTAGTAGGTGGGATACTTCTTCTGGTAGCCAGGTGGTATGATACCAATGCGGGAAGAGCGGGCATATGAGGCCACATTGCTCGAGAGACCCAGTCAAGTGTCGATCTTGCGGCAATATAGGCCATCTTTAGAGGTTCTGTCAGATTTTCTCACCAATAGCTGGTGATCAGAGTTCTTCTATGACCCTGTGATCAAGAGCAGCACCACCAGTTTCTCATCAAACTGGGAATTGGAGTTCTTCCGGCCGTTCAGGTCAAGGTGGAGGTCGCAGTTGTGGTAGCCCATCGGTAGGCTTTCAACGACAATAGAGTGGATCAGTTCAGGGTGTTCAGGTAGGATCACAGGGTCACGGTATAGGCCAAGCTTTTGTAGTGGAGCAGACCCAGCAGGAGCAGGATCCCGAACCCTCTACAGTTCGAGGTACGATTCTTGTTTCCTCAGTTTTAGCTTCTGCACCTTTTGATACAATAGATTCCCATAGTTTCATATTTGTTGCTCTTGTGGAGAGCCTTGGGCTCTGTATCTTTACTTCTTTAGATGTCTTGACGCTGGACATTCCATTGGGGATAAGAACGGCTAGTGTATACCAGTGCAAGGAGTGCCCTATAGAGGTTGGTGGGTGTAACTTCTTATGGGATCTCTATTTCTTAGAGATTACTGGCTATGATGTCATTCTCGAAATGGACTGGTTAGTTCCCCTCCAGGAAATCATCGACAGTTATCATCATAGGGTGAGTTTCACATCACAAGAGGGCGGTTTGTTTTTACACAAAGGCGAATGGGATGTCCAGGCGAGTAGAGCAGGACCTGAACATCATGGGTTGGGAGGAGTTACAACCCAGATTACTAGTCTATATCTAGATGACCGGAGGACTTCACAGATGGACTTTCCTCTAGTGGTGGATCGTTTTAGGGATTTCTTCCTAGAGGAATTTTCATTTTTGCCTCCAGAGCGAGAGGTAGACTTTTCTTTTGAGCTTGTGTCAGGAGTGACACCGGTGTTCATTCTTCCTTATAGGATGGCTACACCAGAGTTACAAGAGCTTAAGAAGCAGTTGGAGGAGTTGCAGACAAAGGGTTTCATCTGACCCAGTACTTCTCTTTGGGGTTTGTCTGTCCTGTTTGTGAAGAAGGATGACGGTACCCTCAGACTTTGTGTGGATTATCAGAAGCTGAATGAATTGACGGTCAAGAACGGATATCCCTTACCGAGGATTGGTGATCTCTTTGATCATCTTTGAGGATCTCAGGTGTTCTCAAAGATTGACTTGAGATCTAGTTATCATAAGTTGCGCGTTAGACCATCTAATATACCTCTTAAATCCTTTTGGAGCGAGCAGTTATGGTCTATACGAGTATGTGGTTATGTCATTCGGTCTCATGAACATGCCTGAAGTTTTCATGAAATTAATGAACCAAGTTTTCCATCCATACTTGGATTCTTTCGTGGTAGTCTTCATGGATGATATCTTGGTGTACTCTCACACTTGAAACAACCATGCCACACATCTTGAAATCATTTTGAGTACACTGAGAGAGCATCAATTATATGCCAATCTCTCAAAATTCCACTTTTGGATGGACCAAATTCACTTCTTAGGTCATGTTATCTCAGAGACAGGAGTGTTAGTGGACCCAGATAAAGTGAGAGCAGTAGTTTTCTGGGAGCATCCGAAAAACTTATTTGAGGTACGAAGTTTTCTAGGGTTGGCTAGTTACTATAGACGTTTCATAAAGGACTTATCATGCTTAGCAGCGCCACTGACGGGTCTGACTAAGAAGGGTGCAAAGTACTTGTGGTCCGATTCTTGTGGGTCATCCTTTGAGAAGCTTAAATGAAGGTTGACTTCAGCACCGATACTAGTTTTTATAGAGGCAGGAAAGAGCTATACTATTTACTATGATGCATCAGTTATTGGGTTGTGAGTTGTGCTTATGCAGGGATAAGGAGTCGTTGCGTTCGGGTCTCGGCATTTGAGGCAACATGAGAGGAATTACCCAACACACGATCTTGAGTTAGCTGCAGTTGTTCATGCCTTATGTTGTTGGAGACATTATTTGTTGGGAGAGCATTTTATGGTTTTCACTGATCAAAAAAGTCTCAAGTATATCTTCACTCAGTGCAATATGAATTTGAGACAACAAAGGTGGGTTGAGTACCTTCAGTCCTTTGACTTTGAGTTTGCCTACACTCCTAGGAAAGAAAACGTAGTAGCTGATGTGTTGAGCAGGAGGAATCAGATACAGGCAATTCAGGAGGCCAACAGTGAGTGACAACTTATGACTCTGTTATCTGAGATGCATTTAGAGGTTCACAACAGACAAGGAAATACGTTTCTTTCTTCTGTAGTTGTTACCTCTACTCTTCTTGATCGAGTGCGAATGAGCCAACTATCATATTCCAAAGGCCTAGTTCTACAGGAGGGTGTGTTAGGAGAGGACCCTATTCCTGGATGGACAGTAGGTGGGGATGAGATCTTTTGTTTTCATGGATGCGTTTGGGTGTGAACAGACATGTGTGAGGAGCTAATGCGGGACTTTCATTCCTCAGTTTGGATAGTTCATCCTGGTGTCACCAAGATGTATCTAGATCTACACCGTCAGTATTGGTGGTCAGGTATGAAGAGAGATGTTCCTGGTTTTATCATGAGGTGTTCCACCTGTCAGCAGGTAAAGGTGGAGCATCAGCGACCAGTAGGGCTTTTGCAGTAGCTACCCATTCAAAAGTGGAAGTGGAATGATGTCGTGATGGACTTCGTGACAGGGTTACCGAGGTCATCACGAGGGAATGATGTAGTTTGGGTTGTCATTGACAGACTCACGGAGGTTTCTCACTTCTTACTGATCAAGGAGACCTTCAATATTGGTGAGTTAGGAAGGTTGTACATCTAGAAGATTGTATGTATACATGGGGTTCTACACTCCGTTATTTCAGATATGGACACACGTTTTACTTCTCAGTTCTGGAAGGGACTACAGAGGGCTTTGGGTACCCAGGTACTTCTGAGTACATCTTAGCATTCCTAGATAGATGGTCAGCCCAAGCGTACGATTCAGGTACTAGAGGACATGATTCGAGCATGCATCCTGGATTTTGGAGGTTCTTGGGAGAAGCACGTACCTCTAGTGGAGTTTGCCTATAATAATAGTTTTAAATCAACTATTCAGATAGAACATTATGAGGCTTTGTATGGTAGTCCATGTTGATCACCCCTATGTTGGCTGGAAGCAGGAGAGGCAGCTATACTGGGACCTCGTCTTGTTCAGGAGACCACAGAGCAGATAGATTTGATTCGGAAGAGGATGGATATTGCACAGTCACAACAAAAGTCTTTTGCTGATCGATGGAGACAACCTATGGAATTCAAGGTCAGAGAACAGGTTTTTCGACGTGTCACACCGAGGTTGGGACACAAGAGGATTAGGAGACAGGGTAAGCTTTCACCGAGGTACATCAGACCGTTCGAGGTTTTGGAAAGGGTATGGCCGGTTGCCTATCGGTTGCAGTTACCTCAGAGGTACCAGGCTATGCATGATGTCTTTCACGTTTCTCAGCTACAGTGTGACTTCTCAGACCCGTCTCATGTCTTTCAACCTGAGGAGGTTGAGCTAGAGGTGGACACATCGTTTGATGAGCATCCTATCCAGATTTTTGATCGTAGTGTAAAGTTTCTCCGTGGTCGGTCTGTTCCTCTGGTACGAGTGCTATGGTAGCACGAGTGGGTACAGGATGGGACTTGGGAGAGGGAGGCCGATGTACGATCGCAGTGGACAAAGCTGTTCGAGGATTCTCCTTCTACGGAGCCTTTCTAGGGAAATTTGGGGACAAATTTATTTAAGGGGGGAATTTTGTAAGAACTCATATCTTCTTTTCAGGTATGAATCTTGTTTTCTAGTGTTTTTAAGAAAAAGAGGAGTTTCCGAAAATTTCAGGAGTACACGTCGTGTACTTATAAGTACACACCGTGTACTCGGTTGTCGCGGGTAGCCATGTGTTGGTCGTGTAATGACTGAACACATGGCTATGTGGGGTGACCTGGAGACCGCTTAAAGTAGAGGCTGGTTAAAGAAAGTACACGTCGTGTACCCTTGAAGTACACTCCATGTACTTTTTTTTCATTAAACGGTCCGAGGTCGCGTCTAATCGACAGAACACCCTTCTTCTCTGCTCGTCTCGTCTAGGAGTGTTTGTGGCCAACGATTCTTCTCTGAGACCCTGACTCGCCATATGTTCTCTGAATCGTCCACCATCTATTGCATTTTAATCGCCACGGTAAGTTCTTCCTTCTTCTAGAGCCTTGTTTCCTGATTTCTCCTCTTTCATGAGATATCTTCGGTTGAACGTTTTTAGCATTTTGGTAGATATAGAGAATTATAGGGAGATTCAAGGCCTAAGGTTCACGTATATCGATCACACAATGCTGAGGTAGGTGGTTTGTGCTTTTCCATAGTTAGTCTTTGAGTTAAATGTGAAAAATTTCCCAATACCCTTATTCGGAGTATTGCATGTTTATGGTTTTTAGCCCTGTTATTGCCTGCTACGACTTGTGTGCTTGAGTAGAGGATTTATGATTGTAAATAGGGTTATTTACATTGCTATGGATTAGTTTACCATGCTTTCTTGATGTTGACCGTTTGGTCTAGCTTTTCTTGTTAGGTTGCTTTGTTTTCCATGCCTAGTATTGTTAGGATGGAGTGATTTTTATCTGACATTCTCATTCATTTCACCCTTTCCTTTCTCTTTCCCATGTCATAACAAAAAGGGCCTTAGGGTAAGCGCAGAAATATATACTTTTTTTCCTTATGCAATAATTAAAGTTGTAGAGAGTACCATGGTAGTACCAAACTTGTAGGCGAAGTCAAGAACAACTAAATCCCTACTACCAGTGAGATTGATGATTTCAAGCAGAGATTGCACCTAAATATTATATGGATAGATAAATGAATTAAACCAATAAATAAAATAATTTAAAGTTTATAACGATTCACTGAAATCCACTAACATCCTTTGCCCGTGGTGGAATAGTTTCAGGCACTAATGAAAGCTCGATTTTCAAATACCGAGGAAGAAATATTAGATCTTTCACAGAATCGAGTGGAGAAGTGTTGTTGTTTCCTAAAAAGAGGAACAATCATCCATGATGGGTCACCCATTCAGCTTTAACGCCAGTCTATCATGAAAATTAACATGAAAAATAAAGTCTGTACATGACTCATCAAATTAATTAGAACAGAACATCAAAGAAGAGAAAGAAATACAAACCTAAATATTAATGTCTTCGTATAAAACACCACTTTCCTAAAATCATAAAGAATTGAATCTTTTGGCAATGCTTCCTATTAGATGCAATGTTATATGACCAAATTAGTCTATTATGTGCACAGATAAGAACCGTAAATTCAGAATCTAATATGAATAAGCGAACCGCAAAACAAAGGCCTTAAAAATTAGTACACACAAAAAAATTCCCAGAAGGATGTTGAACATGTTGTTGGAATGCACTAATTCCCTATTTGGTTGGCTGAATTCAGTGGGGCAGAAAAGAAAAGCGCCTTCTTCTTCCCATAGGAGTGTTGATTCATGGAAACCCTAGATTTCCCTCATACTGGGAAATCTATTTCATCCCATATAAGGAATCACTTGGAAACCAAAATAATTAATATAATAATTATTTTTAACTTTTTACATATTTTTTAATATCATAATGTTGTATTTATATTTATTATTGTTAGAATGGAGGAACTATGACCGAAATTCCCAAGATGACTCCTAAGGAAGGTCTTGGTATTTATTTATAGAGAATAGTATGGATGACATGTTACAGAAAGTCCGATGTGGGACTTGACTCAACTTACCCTCTAAAACTACCCTCCAAGATAGGTACCAAGCTTGGATATATAAGAAAACAAAAAGAAACATTACTTAATATCCCCCTCAAACTAGATATGCCCAAACACTATTTTTTCCTTTACACTGTAAAACAAACACCATTTTTCAGTTTTATTTAATTTAATTTTGTGCTATTTGTTTCTCTCATTTCCTTTCTACCAACCAAATGGACCCTAACGTAACGTACCTGAAGGGAACCACTGGTTCCTCACATTCTATAATTTAAACACGCAGTCTGCAAAATTCAAGAGTCCAACCTGGATCTTCTTTTACTAGAACTGCAGGGAAAAAGATGACTGATATTTGTCCCCTTAGGGTCTCTCATGCACCAGGGGTCAAATTTTGACAAAAGGGCCTGAGTTTTACAACTATATCATATCATCTAATGAGAAAATGGACATGATTAAAGTAAGAAGGGGCCATAGCTCTATAGTATAATTTAGTAGGAGAGGGTTGGTTTAAAAATGACGAGGGAAATGCTTTATTTCTATCATTCTAAATCTACTTTTTCATAGACTCAATATCAAGTAGGAGCAGTTTGGTTGAATTGTTGTTCAATCCAGGCAGACTCAAGGCATTATCGGGATATCATAACCTATTTTACAACAATAAACATATGAAACACATCACACACATATTACCAATATTTTAATTAAAAAAAAATCAATATCTCAGCATGGCTCATCCCCAGTCGAAGATGATAAAATTTTATGGTGTAATCAACCGATCCATCCAATCATGGCACTCAGGCCCTATGCACCACTTGAAAAAGTATAGTATTTATCCACAAAAGAAACCACTATATTATTGAAGGTATTTACAGAGGATATCTGTAAGGTAGAAATAGTAAAAGCAAGCAACCACAATATTTTTCAACCAAAATTTGTATCATGGGGAAAATAATTAAGAAATAAAACTGATCTCACTGCTAAAAATATTGTGTTCCTATGTCATTTTCCTTTACTGCATTTGAGAAATGTTGAGTAACCATAAGAGTGGATCACATCCTAACAGGTGATATTATTTTCAAAATAAATAAAAATTAACAAAAGAGAATCACTGATTGAATTACCTTCATGTTTTTCGATAATTTTAGTAAATCAACAACAATAGTAGTTGGAGATTGTAGGAGGAGAAATCATGAATCGGTACCTCACAAGTGAGGTTGGTTTGTTCTATTTAGAGATGAAGATAAAAGATAAAAGCATGAGATAACAAAATATTTGAAATTAAAAATATGTTAGGAATGTGGGGGTTGGCAGGGGCGTGTCACGTGTGTGGGCATGAGTGGGTTGGATGGGGTGTGTGTGGGCATTAACTTCCAAGGTGCAGTGTTGTCATTTACTTTCTTAGTTGTTGGGGGTTGGTTGTAACGGGTAGGGGATATTAACTGTTGGGGGTTGGTTGTAACGGGTAGGGGATATTAAATAGGGTTGAATGCAGTAGGTGGGGTATGCTTTGGCATTACATTGGGTATTAGTTTTGATGGCTATAGGAAGGATGGAGAGGTGGGTCTCTCTCCTACCTGATGCACACAGTGAGGAGGAAGCCTATGAAGGTGGTCTCTTCTATGGGTGGGAGATAGGTAAAATGACATAAGGAAGGGTGAATTGTCCTTTAAAAAATTAAATTTTAAACTTCTATATAATATTTAATAAATAAAAAAAATAATCAAAGTTGAACGCGCAACAATATAATTAAATATAATAATAAAATCGAAGAATAAAATGAAGAGCGATTCAAGAATAAATTAATTAAATGTGTTTGATGGATTAAATTTTTTTTGAAAGAACAATTGAAAGTTATAAATAAATAAAATTGCGAAAAGTAAAAGAGGCATGGTATTTGATAAGAAAGTTTGACAATAGTACCTGAAGGTAACCCTACTTCTACCACCTCAATACCTTGAGGATTTAATGTATTAGTCTCTTGGTTTTAGTGGTAGCCAAGATACCAAAATAATCCCTTTTTTTAGGTTATAACAAGAAATCAGATACAATAAACATTACCTCATTAATGATGAAGCTAAAAACCTCAAAAGAATAGTTCATTGCCTTTTTAAAGGAAATGGAAAGAAAACCAAAGTCTCTCAATTTAGGTAGTGAGCATCAATATTAAAAAGGAAGAGGAAGAGGAGATAATTTCTAGGAAGTAATCCCTTTTAAGCTTGGTCTCAATTCTCTCAATGAATATGATGAACACTAGGAAAGGATGGAAATAAAAGAAAGTAATTTAGATATTACAGTTTAGTTCACACTCTAGAAGGAGAAAAAAGATTTAGAAATGAAATCACTTTGAGAGAAATTGAGCACATTGAAAATTGGAGAATGATTGTCAAAGAATGTCGATGTAGATTGTTAAGGCCTCCAAAGGTCTCTATTTATAGGGTTCTTATCCTATGATAATGTTTAGAAACCCATCAGGAGTCTTTAAGCCGAAAATATCCAAGTTTAATGTATTTTTACCATCATTTGTTTAAGCCCACTCGATCCTTTTAAAAAGAATTAACTCTAACACATCAAAATTTGTCACGACCCACTCCCTCCAAAGATACTCCAACATTTGTTTTTTTTTTGTTTGTGGGTGTTGATCGATCAGGAATTTCCAAAAAAATTATTTTCTAGAATGTAACTCCATGAAAATTTCATGGCCAATATTGGGAAGATGCACCTTTTCTCCAATAACCTTTAAAAAAATCCATTAGCAGAACTGAAAGAGTGTTTCCCAAGTGTGTCATCATCATTCAAATGAAATTAGTAAATATTCGGATAGGCGCACATAGAGGAGTTTCATATGCTCACTGCCTATGTCCTCCAGTCAAGGTGACTAATCGAAGTGGTACAAATATTGATAAATAGAAGAAGGGAGGCAAAAAAAAAGAGAGCAAAAGTAATAATCGGAAAGTAATTAGAAACCCTACCTTCTCATTTTTTTAAGCGAGTTCTAATATTGCTGAGCTCCTTATCAACTCAAAGCCTCTACTATTCTTTGTTCTGGCAATTGCGGACATCACTTATGAATACAGATAGATCTCACATGCCCGACAACGTCATCAGGTGTTGGATCCACAAACAACGCGCGTTCAGCCGCACCAATCCGTTTTATTTCTAAATGTTACACCACTTGTTCTGTGGATCATAAATAGTATGAATAACAACTATCTGAACTACTCATCTCAAGTCCTCCCCCAGTACGACCAATAGAGATGGATATTTGATGAAGGTTGGTGTGACCTGGAGAGAATAGGTTGGAGGAGGGGCCGTGGACCGAACAAATTTTAAAAGGCCATCTACCACCAATGCCGAACACAACTCTCGGCCCCACGTGGCAGACTCAAGAAAACATTCCTAAGTAACCGTGCGAAGGTACCCAAAAAAATCAAAAACCAAAAACTAATACTAATATTAATAATAAAATACACTAAATCTTAGAGCTTGACTTGGGATGTACACTTAATAATAATACTAATATTAATAATAATATATATTATTATTATTGAGTTTTTTCGATTACAACACAACACATCTATACTCAGACTTGATCCTGTGACCTTTGCCCCACACCCCACCCACCCATGTCACCCCAGTGGTCTACAGGGGGCATACTGACATTAATATCAACAATGATAGTAATAAAAATATTATTACTATTAATGTTAAAATTGATATAAATATTAATGTTGTTAATATTAATAATAATTATAGTGTTGTTGTTGTTGTCATTGTTTGTCGTTGATGGTGGTGGTGGTGGTAGTGGTGTAGTTTTTGATGTTTTTGTTGTTGTTGTTGTTTATATTTATAGTAATGTCATCGTCGTCGTCATCCTGTGTGTGGTCCAAATAAATATGGGTCACCCATTTAGGGGGTTGAGTCCAATTGGCGGGTGTGTGTTGTTTTGTATGTTTTCATCCCCAAAATAAATACGTTGATTATTATGATTATTTAGGGGTGTGAAAGATTAATTAAATTTGGTTAATTTGGTTCAATTAAACCACATTAAACATGTAAAATTTGGGTTAAATCGATTAATCAATTCAATTCAGTTAATAAATATTTTATATTTTGATTTTTTGATTTGGTTCGGTTTTGGTAACTTTAACCATTCTTAACCACTCTTAACCAAAACTAAAAAAGTATCTAAATCATCCTTGAAAGTGGAAGTGATGAACATCTTTCAATAATCAGAGTTGAATATAGCATAAACCATTGTTGATTTTTCGTTATAATAAAACGTGATGAACATATATGATGTTTAAGTGAATATAAGTTATTAAATCACAATGAAAGTTTCACCACTGCAGACATCACCTTTATCAGAGCTCAAAATAGGCTTTATCAGTGTTAGAGAAAACACTGATAATTCTTGTGCTGATAAAGATCAGACACTTTGTAATGAACCAGTTTTCTCTAACCCACCACGTCACTCGACCTGACTTGTTACTGAGTCTAAAGGGTGTTTCTGATCCCACGGGCTAACAACTAGTGCATGAGCATCAAAGAACAAGCTATTGGGAATGATTTCACTATCAAATTAGAATCAACAACTTTTCTTATGAACACACACTATGTAATATAATTTCTTTGTCCCACAATATCTCATAAAGTAGGATGCACAACTTGTGTCATCATACATTCTTGATTTATTATTTATTGATCTAACCGAACAGACTTACCTTTGACTACCTTGGCTAAGGATTTATGAAGGTACTACCATCCTGATCAACTAGGTCTGAGATATTACTTCCTCAAATCATAAGAGAAAAAATTTATCTTGACCATTCAACCAATGTCATGCCATCAATGACATACTCAATAAAAACTGCCTCACCATGACTTCAATGTCATGGTTTTTGCCTTGCATTGAACTATGTGATCAAATGGTACACTGTGATAATGATCTCAAGTTAGGATACCAATACACACCTTCGTAGACATGATCAACCAATGACACCTGAAACATGTGGGGTTCTTATTGGGGGGGGGGGTTGTCCTTATGATCTCACCTACTAGAGATCACCTAGTGTGAAATTTATGAGAAGAAATCTCAATGATTATGATCCCCCAACACCTGGTAGTCACACGTCAACTGTTTCTAGTCAATATGATATATATAGACCATAAAACATATGTTTAAGATTAATGTCATAATATCTTGAGGTTGTTATTATATCAAAGGAACTGATATAACATTTTGATATAATAATTAATCTATGGACATTACCATGTAAATAGTGGATGAAAAAATATCATCACTATAATGGTAAGTTTACATCATGCATAACTCACTGTATACATTGTATGGTAATCAAAAAGTACTATTTAATTGGGTATAGGGCACCCATTATTACAACACTCCCACTTATACTAGATCCAACTTGCCAACGATCCTTGTTAGCTCTCACATGATAATATCATGTTTCTGCTAAGTTATGAATTTAGTCATGGGCTTTCCATGTCTCTGTTTCATGGCTATTCTGCTATATGTAACCTCACCTCCTTGAGTAAGAATTCTCAAGGGATGATATCCTCGAGTATTTCCCTTTTTTCCACTGTCAAAACTTGACATCTTGGAAAGTACTAGTGATAAAATGATCACAATGATAAAACTTTACATAATAGGTGTGATTCCAAGAAATTGTTTCATATTTTTACACTGCTTCTTTAGCTGCCTCAAATGCTAAAACATACTCTCCATTTGTAGATATGGATACCACATGCTTAAATTACCTCGTATTTCTCATTACCTTAACCAAACTGTAATATTAGATCATATCGACCTAAAGGAAGACTTGTATACATCCTCTTATCACTAGTATCCCTTTCTCTCCAGATACCAGATATATATCCTTTATACTTGTTCTAGTGCAATTGGATAGTTCTAACTACATCCCTTACAATTATCATAGACAAAAAATGATATTTTCCTACATAAATTATATGTTGGAAATATTATTTCTTATACATATCGTGACATATGTGGTTGATCAATCGCAAAAGTTTATGGAATTCAACTCACCGCATTAATCTTCTCCTTTGTCCCATACATGTTTTTTTGGAGAGATTTATGTCATGTGGCATTGATAACAATTATCTCTCGAATTGTTCCAACTTGTATTTTTCAATACCTCACCAATATATGTACTATTGACTAGGTCCAAGAAACCATTAGATTTACCTCAATAGACCTTGTCCCATAAAACATAGGTTTTTACTTTAAGTTAATCTACGGAGAGTTACTGTCACGACCCATCCCAGTGGGGCTCATACTGTGACTCCCCAAGCCCACCTCCAATAGGCCAGGTTAGGGCAACTAACTTTAAGAAGGCATATCACTAACATGGGAGGCCTTATCCTAAGTACATGTACATACACACGCATCTCCAAGCCTATACAATGCTAAAATGTAAAAACAAAGGAAAGATTATGCACACATACATCTAAATCCCATAACCAGAGTATGGTAGGAACTAAAGGAAAGTAAATAGGGACAAATACAAGCCCACCACAAAAGTCTGTAACACAAGTCCAACCTGAAAGAAAACTAGGACTGTTGTCCGAATACTGCAAGAACACACCTCAGTCTGTCTGATCTCACTAAGCACTATCTGGTCCTAGTCCATCAAGAACTATATTGAAAGGTTGATCATCTACACAAGACATGACACATGTCAGAAAATCCCGTGTAGGGGTGAGTATAACAATACACAATAGGATACCCCAAAACCACAAAGCATATAACGAAGGAAATACAGTAAGCTCTACATAGGTATATGTCTACAATGCATATAATAAGAATATCTAGATATATTGAACAAATACAGACATTCTAAAGGTAATAATAATTGTAGTATACCTGACTAGGATCTTAGCTCAAAGCATCCACAAAGAACTCGTCAAAGAGAATACACTCCTGAGTCTGATAGCACTGATGACATCTATTTGAGAGGTAGTGCTCGTTGAGTCTCACCATTGGAAGTACACACCGAAGGTTTAAATAGATACGATACATAGATGATGATCACTCCCAATGCCATGAGGTGATACCAAGAACTCGATCTGGATTAACTCACTAAGTCGAGGATCAACACCCATGTAGTGTTAGTCATGATGATACTAAGAACTCCACCTAGGTAATGAAGATGAATAAAGGATCTCACTCTAGGCCTCTTGGAGGGATTCCAACGACACTATCTAAGTAGTCATGCTGAAGGGATCGTAGTCCTAGGAATAAGAGATGATTCTATACCAACCCTCAGGGAAAGGATAAGGGGAACACACCCAAAAAAACTTGTCCAATATATGGAGGAAAAGGGCTCTAATCCATGTATAAAAGAGGACACGAAGTGTAGTAGAGGCCACACACTGTGTCCCTTGACCCCGGGTCCTGCCCATGTAAACGACCCATGTCACAAGTCATGTCTGTGTAGAAGTACACGACATATAGGATTCCCATGTAGTCTACCCGTGTGCCAATACACATCTCTTTCATGTGTACATGTGCCTTGTACCATTACATGGCTTAGCTTGTGTACCTAGTCCAGGCCGTGTCTGTGTGGGGGAGTACAATGCGTGCTCCTACCCATATACTCTAACCTGTGTCTATGTACCCTTTGAGGTGCACGCTAATTCTCCAGGGAGAGGTCACACGCCGTGTGATAGGGTTACAGGCAGTGTGAACCTTAACTCTTACCCAAAACCCTATCTGTTGTAAAGGGGGCCCCACACGGTGTATTGATCCAACTTGAATGCCATGTAACACAAAATTTCCAAGAATTTTATATCTGTGATCTGCGCATCTTCTCCATTGCTCCAGACTCTGATTCTGGCCGTGCCTTTTTGTAAAATCATGAATCAAGGCCTGAAGTACATTTCCATCATGAACAAAAATATTTGCTCCTTCAATCTGCTCAGAAATAGATTTGTTCTTCATTATCTGTTACACATTGAAGAACACAAAAATCAGGTATTTTCATTGTCTGATATGTTGTCGATACCACCATTGCACCTCTATCGAGTTATTTTGGTCCTAGATCTATGATATCAGATTATTGTTCCAAGAAATGGGTGCACAATGATCGATTGATTGAGATATGTCAAACCTCAAGCCAAACAAAGAACGCTCATGGTGAATGGAGAACCGAGGGAGAAAAACACAACAAAAAATGAGAGGAATAAACCTCAATTGATGTTTGTGTCAATATCGATTTATTTCTGTGAGAAAAATAATGAATAAATCAATCAATTAAAAGTAATTCCCCTAAATTCACCCCGCAATAAACCCATCCCACAAATACACATGATCCATGGATCAATCCGTTGGTCGATTGATCTGTATTCGTCATAGGAATCAAGAATGGGGAATGAAAACAAATAAAACAACTATTATACCTTGATTTTGATCAATCACTGAGGAATAATGATGTGGTTTTATAGTCATTGGCAAGATCCTTCGATCCCATCCTATTTCAGTCGTCGATCCTTGAACCAGTCGACATTTACCAACAGAATCTCATTCCATGCTCTCCAAAGTCTCTCCAAAGATTTGCAGGGTTTTGTGGCTAACCCTACAAAATTTCTATTAAGTGTGTATTTAAAGAAATGGAATTAGGTCACTGTGTCAATGAAAAAAATAAAATAAAATAATTAATTATTTTATTCATTTTACACCCACAATGACTTTTCCACAAATGACCCGTGCCAATTAAGGTTAAGTCGTGAATTGGGTAAAACCCGCATTCTAAACTCAACAATTCCCTCATATTCCTGATTTGGGCACCCGTTTAGAAGTTATTATTCTTTTTCAATAAAACTACTCGCATGCTATTTAATATATTTAATATATTTCAGAAATTTATTTTGGACACACCGAACCTTGGAATCTCATGTCGTCTCAGTAGCTAGTCTTGCAAATAAACCATACAATATCCAAAAATAATATATGGAAAATCTGAGTCATTATATTCTCCCCACCTTGAGTATTTATGTCCCCAAAATCCAAAACAAGGGATATATAAAAAGATGTGGGTACTGAGAACGAATTTGAGCCTCTCGCTCCCATGTTCACTTCTAAAGATTCTTGTGCTGCCACCAGACACACACTAAAAGAATTGATCACCCCTGAAGGATCATTCCCTACTGATTCTCGATCTCTATTAGGTACTCAGCAAAGGTAGTTTCATCCTTGATGTCCAACTTTCCTTAGTCGATAACGTGCAATGGGTCATGCACGTACCTACTCATTTGTGACATAAGGAAGGCATCGTGTACCCAGTCTAACTACGACATTAGAGATAAGTGGTACACCACCTCACCAACTCTACACAATATCTAGAAAGGGCCAATAAACCTTAGAAATAGCTTGTTGCCCCGGTCAAATCTTCAGAATCTACATCGAGGTGAAACCCATATGAACACATGGTCTCCTTCCTAGAACAAAAAAGGCCTTTGTTGTATGTTTACATAAGACATATGATGGATTTGTGTAGTCTCCATCTGCTCTTGGATGATCTGCACCTTCTCGGTAGTGGCTCTCAGTAACTCTGGGACCATGAGTGTAGACTATCTTGGGTCAGTCTAGAAAAATGGTGACCTGTAGGGTCGATCGTACAAATCTTTGAATGGTGTCATACCAATGGTGGAATGATAGCTGTTTTTGTACACAAACTCCACCAGCGGTAGGTTATTCTACCAACTACAACCAAAGTCCAAAATCCAAGCTCACAACATGTCCTCTGGAACCTGAATGGTCTGCTCAGTATGACCGTCAGTTTGGGGGGGGAACACTATGCTCAAGCATAATTGAGTCCCAAAAACCTCTTGTAATTTGTTTCACAACTGAGATGTGAAGTGAGCATCATGATAAAAATGATCATCGATGGAACTCTATGGGGTCGGCCTAACTTATGAATGTAGAGGCATCCTAATATCTCTACAGAACTCTACTCCTGAATAGCTAATAAATGGACCGAATTGGTGAGTTGATCTACGATCACCCATATGGAATCGTGTCCCCTGAACATATGTGGTAAGACCATCACAAAGTCCATGGATATCTCATCCAATTTCAACTCTAGCACCTCAAGTGGTTGGGCTAAACCTACTAGAACTTGGTGCACAACATTCACTTGCTGACAAGGCATCGAGAGACAAACTCTATAACTCCTTTCTTTATCCCTATACACCAAAATTGATGTCAGAGGTTATAATACATCTTTTAAACACCTAGATGTACCACCAAAGGAGATGTATAAAACTCTCTTAGAACCTCCTCCCACAATGCCACTGGTCCCATCATACATCCTCTGAAGAGAACGACATGCTCCCTACCTTTAGAAAATCCACGAGGAGTATGTCTAGTTGATATATGAATACATAAGGTCTCACAGTCAGTATCCCCAAGTTGTGCCTCCCTGACTTTCTATAAGATCATAGGGGTGACACCCATAAACTGGAGGTAATTTGCTCCATATCCATCCATAAGGGATAACTACAACAAGACCAATTGTTCTGACACCTTGTTTGGAAACTGCAAACAAGACCTTCTACTAAGAGCATCTTCCACCAAGTTTCCCTTCCCATGAGTATAGACAATCTCGAAGTAATAATCTTGGAGGTACTCTATCCATTGTCTTTATCTCAAGTTAATATACTTTTGAGATAAGATGTACTTGAGACTCTTTCAATTAGAATAGATGATAAACCGCTCACCCATCAGGTAGTGTCACCACATTTTTGTGTAAAGACCACTGCTAATAACTCAAGATCTTGGGTCCAGTAGTTTTTCTCATGTGATCTAAAATGATATGAACCATAGGAAATTATTTCCTACCTTTGTATTAGAACACAACCAAGCCCGGTTCCTAATGCATCGCAGAACAAAACATACTCGAAACCCTCCTCTAGAAATCTCCGGATAGGAGCACTCTTCAAACTCTGCCTCAAATACTAAAAATCCTATTGAAACCTCTTTATCCACATGAATGGATTCCCCTTTCGAGTCAAAGTTTTCATGGGTGCTAGTACCCTGGAGAAATCAGGTATGAATATCTAGTAATATCCTGCCAACCCAAGGAAGCTCTACACCCCCATCACATTCTTGGGTGGACCCCAAGATAATACTTCCTCGACCCTAGACAAATCCACTATCACTCCATCTGCTGGGATAACATTTCCAGAAAGTGTACCACCACTTTCTAGAATTAGCACTTCTAGAGATTTCTGTAAAGCTGGTGCTCTCATAGTACGTCTATAACATCCTCAAGTGTCTCGCATGATCCTCCACAAATGTCGATTACACAAGGATATAATCAATGAATACAACCATGAAATAGTCTAAGAAATACTGAAATATCTGATTCTTGAGTCCCATGAACACTGATGGGGTTTTCGTCACACCAAAGGGCATCACCAAGTAATCATAGTGACTATAACGACATCTAAATGTCGTCTTTGTTATATCCTTATCCCATAGTTGCAACTGGTGATAACCTGACATGAGTAAAACCTTTTAGAACTATAGATACCCTCTCAACTAATCAAATATTTCATCGATCCTTATTAGTTGATACTTGTTCTTTACAGTCACTTATATCAAGCACTGATAGTCCACACACAAGCTTAAGCTCCCGTCTGCCTTCTTGGCGAAAAAAACTGGGGATGCCTAGGGAGAAACATTGGGTCTAACAAATCCCATCCTTTTTCAGTCCTCTAACTCTACCTTTATCTCAAAAAGCTCTATAGGATCCATCTGATATGTTTTCATAGATATCGGTGATGTACCTGGGTGTAGAACAATGGAAAAGTCTATCTCTCAGTGGGGAGGTAAACCTAAAACATCCTCAGGTAATACAACCTTTTAATCCACCACCACTTCAAGAAATTGGGAACTCATGACATCAGTTTCACCAAGGGTTAGACTATCCAAATCATTATTAATTGGCTACACCCTCCTATGCATGAGTCCATCCTGTGTTGCCTGGATTTCCTTTTCATTGAAAAAGGAAAACCTAGTTCCATCATTACAGACACACCACATCCTTCACCTAAAATAGTCAATATGGGCATGAACTGTTGATAACCAGACCATACCAAGAATGATATCATAAGGCCTCGATGCTACTCCCAATATATTTCAATAGAAACTCTCACCTTCAAGAGTCAGGTCACACTATCAGTACAAGTGCGTGATCACTGAGTCTTCTCCAATAGAAGTCTCCACACACAACCTTAAGTTCCCATCTTCCTTCTTGGAGAAAAAAATAGGGCTTCCTAGGGAGAAACATTGGGTCTAACAAAGCCCATCCTTTTTCAGTCCTCCAATTCCAAACTCAGCTTGCGAAGCTCTATAGGATCCATCTGATATGCTGTTATAGGTATCGATGTTTTCCCTAGGTGTAGATCAATGGAAAAGTCTATCTCTCAGTGAAGAGGTAAATCTGAAACATCCTCAGAGAATACATCCTTGTAATCTTCCACCACTGCAAGAAATTAGGTACTCATAACATTCACTGCACCAAGGGTTAGGCTAGCCAACTGATGAGTAATTGGATGCACCCTCATATGCATGAGTCCATCCTATGTTTCCTGGCTTTCCTTTTCATCTACAAAGGAAAACTCGGTTCCATCATTACAGACACACCACTTCCTTCACCTAAAATAGTCAATCTAGGCATGAAATTTCGATAACCAAACCATACCAAGAATGATATTGTAAGGTCTAGATGCTGCTACCAATAGATTCCAATAGAAACTCTCACCTCCAAGAGTCAGTTCACACTTTCGGTACAAGTGCATGATCACTGAGTCTTCTCCAGTAGAAGTCTCTAAGTGTAAGGGTTGAGCCAAGGGTTCAACCAGAATCTCTAAGTCTCGTACAAGGTATGTGTCAAGAAAGTAATGACTAACACTAATTTTTATCAATACTATAGCTAAGGTATAAAAGACACAGATCGTACCTCAAATCATTCCTATAGCCTCTAGGTTGTAAGTTTTGACCGACTGTAGTTGTCCCCTCTCCTGTCCTTTAGCTCCTTGAGCTTGATGTGGACCACTTGGGGGTGGTGGTGGTAACAAGTAAAAGCATATACCACATCTTCCTGATCTCCCAGCTCCTCTTCCACATCTACAACCCTGTGAACCTACATGCTCTTGCTTTTGCCTCTACCTCGGCAGCCCGCCTACAATTTCTCTGTCAGCTGTACTATGGGTTAGAAAATCTCGAGCAATATTTCCTCTGCCATCACATGAGTAGTAATGCCTCTCTCTGGGATGACTGGACTGGCCCTGTGAGCCCTGAATTGTAGATCCTATGTCCTACAACCTTCTAATAAAACATCTGGCATGTCTAGGTCCCTAAGAATGACATCATCTCCCTACCGCCAAGGTCTCCAGTTTTATATGTCCACCATTGGAAACCACTGGTTGTATCTGCTCAACCAAGAAACTCTCAACCACCAAAGCTCTCTCTAACACCCCATCATAAGTAGGAATTCATAGAGTGATAACACTGGCTCATATGACTCTACACAGGCCTCTCTTGAAGTTTTGATCCCTAAATAACTGGCCACAAACCATATCTTTCGAGTACCTGTAGTGGTTGGTAAACCTAAATGAATACCCAGCTATTGTCGTGCTGCTCTGATGGAGCTGCAGAAGCTCCTGGATATGTACATATCTTAGTGTAGATGGAGATAACTTCTCTATGAAAAGTTTCTCAAAATCTAAACATAGTAGAGTCTCCTCGTCGTATGTCTAGGTCACTAAACCCCACCATCTCCTTATTGATCCATGGAGAAGGCTCATTGTCAGGACCACCATCTAATCTGCTGGTGTCTTGACCATACGAAAAACTTGGGTTACTACCTCAAGACAGTCCTTAGCCACCTGTGGGTTGGGCTCACCTTAGAACCTGAGGGGTCTCTATCACTGAAACTCATGAAGCGCACTCAACCTCCACACCTCATCTACTAGTACTATGGGTACCACATGCTACTCTACAGGTGACAGTATAGCTGGTGCACCACCTAGAGGTAACATCTTAGGAAATGGTCCTCATATCGATGCCTCATCACTGATGGGGTTATCCTTGTGATCATGATGCTGAATCCTAGATGACATACATCATAGACGCATCCTTAAAGTAAACAAGATATACCATAGTCAATGAGTATATATGGAGAGCTGACTCAAAAAGGACATGGAAAATACAACTCATTCATGTATGATTCATGTAACATTGTTTTCCCTACAACCAATGTTCTCATGTACCGAGTCAAAAAGAAGGTGACCAGTGTCTTGGTGTATGGATACATCGGCTGCCACACCAACACTGGAGTCCCTGACCTGAAAGCCAAAATTGAAACACTTAACACTATTTTTTTCAAAACAATCTCACAGACTCCAGTCCTAAAGTAGAACCGACCACCCTGATATCACTCTGTCATGACCCTTACTACTGGGGCCCATGCCGCGACTCCCCAATCCCACCTCCAATAGGCCAGGGGTTGGAAACAAGTGCTGAGAAGACATATCACTAAAATGGGAGGCTTTATCCTAAGTACACACTAGTATAGAAAATGTTTTTTACGTCGGTTATTTTTTATTTTTTATGTTGGTTTTTGTCCGACATTATTACAGGATACATTATAAATATTGTTTTTTACATCGGTTATTTTAAAACCGACATAAAGAACATAAATCCAGAGCACTTTTCACGTCGGTTCCTAAAAAACCGATGTGAAAAAAGATTCAGAGTCATGATTTATTATGTCAGTTTTTAAATAGATGATATGGTATATAGTTTATTACGTCGGTTATTACATAACTGACATAATAAACTGCACCTTCGAAGCGTTTTTCGCATCGGTTATTGTTTAACTGACGCGAAAACATATATACTACGTCAGTTATTAAATAACCGACGTAAAAATCCATTCTCATGCATTTATTACATTGGTTATAAAATAACCGACGTAAAAACCGATTTTTTTTTAATAAAACCTTTCAACCATTACTATGCCCTACCAAAGAAGACCTGAAACAAGCGGAAAACATACCAAAACCAGACCAAAACCAGACCATAATACATACCAGAAAAACATCAGAACTAGACCAAAATAAGAACCAAAGAAAAATTAAACATTCACATACATGACATTCAAAACTTACAATGTCGACTAAAAAAACCTAAAACCCCTTGGATAGCCTCTACCCCCTGGACAGCCCCCCACCCCACTGGACAGCCCCCACCCCCAAGACACCCTCCCACCCCCTAGAATCCCCTGGAAAGCCCCCCCTGGACAGCCCCACCCCTTGGACACCCCTAAACCCCTTGGAAAACCCCCACCCCCTAGACACCCCTACCCACTGGACACCCTCCCACCCCCTGGATAGCCCCCACCCCACTGGACACCCTCCCACCCACTAGAAACCCCACCCCACTAGACAACCCCCCACCCCCTTGACACCCGCCCACCCCCCTGGACACCCCCACCCCCTGGACACCCCCACCCCCTGAACACCCCCTACCCCCCGGACACCTCCCACCCTTGGACACCCTCCCACCCCCTGAACACCCCCAACCCCTAGACACCCCCACCTAGACACCCGCCCTCCCCCTGGACACCCCCAACCCCTGGAAACCTACCCCCTGGACACCCTCCCACCCCCTTGACACCCCACCCCCTGGACACCCCCACCTACCCCCCTGGACACCCCCACCCCTGGACACCCCCACCCCCTAGACACCTTCCCACCCCTTGACACCCCACCCCCACCCCCTGGACACCCCCACCCCCTGGACACCCCCACCCCCTGGACCCCCCACCCCCCAGACACCCCCACCCCCTGGACACCCCCACCCCCTGAACACCCCCACCCCCTGGACACCCCCACCCCCTTGACCTCCCTCCCACCCCCTAGACAACCTCCACCCCTGGACACCACCCCACCCCACTGGACAGCCCCCACCCCCTGGACACCCTCACACCCCTTGGACACTACCCCACCCCACTGGACACCCGCCCACCCCCTGGACACCCCACCTCCCCTGGACAGCCCCCCCAACCCCTAGACACCACCCCACCTAATAGGACAACCCCTCATCCCTCGGACAGACTTCCACCCCTACCCCCATTGGACACCCTCCCACCCCCTAGACACCACCCCACCCCCCATGGACAGCCCCCACCCCTTGGACACCCCCACACCCTGGACACCCCCTACCCCTTGGACAGCCCCCCTGGGCAGCTCCCGTCCCCTAGACAACACCCCACCCCACTGGAAATCCCCCCACCCCTGGACACCCTCCCACCCCCTACACCCTCGGACACCCTCCCACCCCCTAGACACCACCCCACCCCCGATGGACATCCGCCACCCCTTGGACACCCCCACCCCCTGGACACCCCCACCCCTTGGACAGCCCCCACCCCCCTGGACACCCCTGCCCCCCATGAAACCATTACTATGTTCTGTCAAAGTATGAAACAACCAGAAACCAGACTAAAAGCATACCAAAACCAGACCAAAATCTATACCAAAAAAACATCAGATTAGACCAAAACAAGAAGAACTAGAGAAAAATTAAACATTCACATATATAACATTCAAAACATACAATGTCAACTAAAAAAACCTAAATACAACCAAAACAACTACCAAATACACAATTATAATTATAATATTCAAAATTACATTTTACACTACAAAAAAACTAAAATCCAATCAAACCTGTAAAATAATATGACCATTCCAATTGTAAGTTTTTGACCTCTTGATCACTTACACCCCCACCCCCTGGACAGCCCCCAACCCCCTAGACAACCCCCACCCCCCTAGAAACCCCCACCCCCTGGACACCCCTACCCCATTGGACAACCCCCTCACCCCTTGGACACCCCCACCCCTTGGACACCCCTCACCCCCTTGGAAAGCCCCCTCACCCCCCGGACACCCCCACCCCCTTGGACACCACCTGGACACCACCACCCCCTTGGACAACCCACCACCCCTTAGACAACCCCCACCCCCTAGACACCCCCACCCCCTGGACACCCCACCCCCCACACACACATGAAAGTACACACACACATGATAGAACACACATGGTAGCAACAAAAATCGCAGAACTTACATGATACCACTCCCATGATTTATTTTACCAGAAAATAATTTAGCATGGTATAAAAGAACACTATGAAACTTACCATGATAGAAAGAACAAATATAGAAAAATAACATCTCAAAACATAAGTTTAGGGTATTGTAAAAAATAAAAAATAAAATTGAGGCGTGTGAGGCTTACTTGAGTGTTGCGAGTCGACTTGATAGATTTAGTGAAAATAAAGATTATGAATGATGTTGGAAAACAAGGTTAGAGGGCATGACTTCGAATAATCCTTTCTAGGTTTTTTGGGCAAGAGATACAATTCGTAAGTTGCTCGATCGAAGAAAAAAGAATGAAAGAATACGGGGTGTGATAAATCATTTAAAAGATTTATCACATCGGTTATTTAATAAACCACATGATAAACTATTTTTTTGTATGTTTATAACATCGGTTATTTAATAACTGATGTAGAAAATCTTTTATCACATCGGTTATTTTATAACTGACATGGTAGATTTTTGAGATTTGATTTATCACATCGGTTATTTTATAACTGACGTGATAAAGCGCCCAGATTTGATCTATCATGTTGGTTATAAAATAATCGATGTGATAAATCTAATCTCGGTATTTTTTACGTCGGTTATAAAATAACCAACGTAAAAAAATTGATTCTCGTCGATTTATCAGGTCGGTTATTTTATAATCGACATGATAAACCAAATTTTCCAACTTTGCACATTGGTTATATAGAACCGACGTGAAAAACACTGATGTGTTAAAAAAAATTCACTAGCGACATGTACACACACACACACACATCTCCAAGGATATACAATACCGAAATGTAGAAACAACTAAATAACCATGCATGCATACATCTAAATCCCACAACCAGAGTACGATAGGAAGTAAAGGAAAGTAAATAGGGCCAAATACAATCCCACCATAGAAGTCTCTAACATAAGTCCTGCTGGAGTTAGTAGCCTACAACCAACTAATTTTTAATTTATGATAAACTTGTATTCATGGATTTGAATAATAATAAATACATTATCACATCTTTATTGTTCTTCTATGTGAAAGTGCATGTGATAATTTCCTAAGGATAGCTGTTGCACTAAAGGGTCATAGAGGATCCCTACTATGATGAGAACCTAGAAGTTCCATAATACTGTTCTTGAATATATGTTCTATAGTCAGATGATGTTATTTGAGAGACACAAATAATACAAGGCATTGGGGGTGATAAATCATAAAAATTTGAGTCACCTTCTCATGATGTGCGCCCTTGGTAATATCTAGATGGATATTATGAGAATGAGACATGCTAGTAGGAAATCCACATTTTATAGGATGCGTGTATTGGTCGTTAGACTTTAATATTATTATTAATGGGTATTAAAACTCACACAATTAGATGTATTGATGAAAACTGTGACAAAACACTATTTTTAGTGAGGTAATATATGTTGGGTGCATCATGAGTAATGTTGTATTAATAGATAACGCGAGAAAAGATTTTCCCTTCTGTACCATAATAGAAGTTGATATCTCAGGCACTTTGATGGAATTGATATAGTCTAAATAAATCCATGGTCATGGTGAGGAATTGGTGAGTTCAATTTTGGGAAGTCAGAGAAAGAATAATCAAGCACATGGGTTGATGACACTGGCATGCAACCTACTTGATTTGAGATATCAAGAAAAAGAGATTACATTACATGGTAAGTGTTCATAGGAGGTGACACGTCATTGTGGCGTTAACTTCTTTATCTACGTGTGACTTGGAACATTTCTAGATGCTAAATTTGGAATTTAAGTAGGCTCCGCTTAATGCCACTAAGAAAGAAGCCTAGAGAGTCACACACTAAGTGTGTCCAAGTATCTCAGTTAAATATTCATTTAACAAGTTGAATAAAGATTATTACCGATTGTGGCTTAATAATTATTCAAGGATGCCTGATCACATTTATTTTGACACTAGTTATTAGAGAGAATATATTATGGAAAAAATAATATATTTATTAGTGAATAATGCAATGATATTTATTTAAGAAATAAATATTCATTATTTAAGGTCTAATAAATGTGGTAGAAGAAATAAAGAAAATGGAAAAACAAAAGTACATGCCGTGTAGTTTTTTTGGGGATTTATGAAAAATAATAATATTTATTTAATTAAATAATATTAGGTGTAATTCGTTGTGTGCATGTAAAGTGATAATAATAGTTAAATGTTATTATTAGGCATGGGGTCTTACTAAAAATTAAATAAAATGAATAAATGCCTTTGGGTAATTAATTCATTTTATTATTATAAGTAATATAAATCCCAATTACATTATTCTCATTAGACCTAGACATTATTTATGTTTTTGCACAATGGATCTGGAGAAATCTCTCAAGACAAGAGATAATTCTTTTCCTCCAAGAACACTCTCAAGTTACAAGAGAGATTCTCCTCCACCAGATCAAGGAGAGCGCTTTGGAAGCAACTCTCAAGGCGATCGAATGTGGACATTGTAAGTGAAAGCTCTTCTGTGCTAGCACCCAGAGATCCCTTCAGCAACATCCAAAGATATGTGGAGCACGTGCGGATCACCTCTATAGGAATCCTACACTTGGCTTCTATGATGCAATGATGGATCACATTGGATCGTGACCAGAAGCATCAACATAGAGAGAATTCCATCAATGTAATTCTTGTCTTTTAATTAAATTAATTATAACTAACATATGATGATCCTCTATATGGTTCCAAGACTTTCCTCTTTCCTTTTAGTTCTTTGTTCTATTATGAAGATCTAGTATTTTATCATCATGACATATCTTAGATTGATCAGTATTAATGATAAAATTAGAGTGGGGTACACCCATCTACGCGCTTCCGTTGCACTCAGAACCTACAAGTGGTATCAGAGAGATCACATTGTTGATTATAATTATTTAGTTTTTTTCATTGATGATTTATGAATTTAATAATTTATTTATTTCAATTCAAGTTAATTGTTTTGTAAATTTGAATCTCGAGATTTTTTCCTTCTCTTTCATTTCTCATTCATCTTACAGAAATGATCCTTTATTTTATTTTTTATTAAAATAAAAAATAGAGGATCTCATCCAGAGGTTTCAAAGGTTTTTGGCCATACAAAACCATAACACACAACGTGTATTCGGCCTTACATGCCGTGTAGTCAAGTTTTAATGCATTGAGACTGATCCGCCAAACCAAGCCATGTATTGGAGTTTATCTGAGTCTTTATGACTTTGTGTGTTGACTAGGAACAGGTGGCACACGATTTTCGGATTATGTGTTTTGTGACCCATTGGAGATAGTGTGTGGTCCCTTTGGGTTAGGTTTGGACCGTGTATCCCATACACAACTTTCCTGACTGGAGACCATGTAACATAGATACTACACATCATGTGGTCTACTGGACATGCCGTGTGTTCCGAAGATTTCTGAAGTACATCTACATGTCATATCCCCAGGTGTGTACTTCGGATGGATGGTGAATGATAGTACATTTCGTGTAGTAGGAACTACACACCGTGTACTCATCCAAATTACACAAATTTAATAAAATTAATTATTATATTATACGAACCCTTGAGACGTGTACCATGGTGAGGGCGTAAAGTTGGGGCACAACACGTGATAGGTGTTTTATACATATGTGTTTAATTTAACATCTGTGTAATGTTCATTTCTACTCATTGGGTATTTATGAACGGGGATTCACTGGGTTTCCTCCAAGTTACAAGTTATGTATAAAGATAATTTTAAATGAATTTATTTGTTTAAAATTATGATGGATGAGAATCTCAAGGAAATTCAGAAAAGGGTTTAAGATAAAAGGATTGATTAATTAAAGATAATAATTAATTGATTTGAGTGTGATTTATCTTAAACGAGAATGATTGAAGAATTGAATGATAATTTTATTTATGCATAAATATCGTTGCATATATGGATGATCATGAGTTAGACCCGGACCTTTATATGTGGTTGGTTTTTTAATTTATTTATTTAAATTAAATTTGTTGGCCTGTGAGCCTTCTCCTCATTAATATGTAGGGTATGCAGGCCCAAGGTTTCTTTTATGTAAAACTCCATTTTAACCCTTACCTGTGTGTGAGATAAAATCATATATAATGGATGGATCTCCCAAGCTAGTGGAGGTGGATCAAGTTAAGATTCAAGGTGAAACCAATCCAAGGAGATACAAAGGTGGACAGATGGAAAGTTGTAAACACGAACCCAAAAGGTTCAAGGTGTTTTATCCCCTAGGTCTTGGGTTAGTTTATCAACCACTAGATAAACTATCCAATAGAACAATATCATTATCATTACATTTATTTTATTTTTGTCTATTTAATGGTTTATTTATTGTGGGTGTTTTGTCGTGATCACACAATTAATGAATTAAACAAGCATGTAAGATGGAACTAAAATAAGACTGACTTATGCATAAATATTACCTTAGACATGGTTAATCACCTAAGTATATCCCATTTAATATTAAAATCATGTAAGAAAGATAATAAAATGGAAATTTACATATAAGGATAAAATACCTCAAGGAAATATTAAGTTGGTATAGCCTTCCATAATCTTGGTTAGAATCGAACCATAGTTCAGAGTGCTTGACCAATCCTATTTATGGTGCTTTCAATTATAGGGGAATTCTAATTTGAGTTTTTGGGTTGACTTGAATTGGTTCACATCAAGGGTTGACTGGCACAACAGGACTTGGTGTGACCAAGAGTAAAAGGTTGAGGGAATCCAAAAATAAAAGGATTTTAGGATTGAGGAGTCTACTCAGCGAATCAAGGAGTTGCAAGTTAATATAGTTGGAATTTGGAATGCCTACCTAAAACCTTTCAAGTTTCTTGACCAACCCTAGTTGGGGTAATGCGAAGTAAAATATGGATCCTTTCCACTAGAATATTCAGGCAATGGAATATTCCAAAGTCAATGGTGAGGGCTATTAGATTTCGATAAAATAGTGGGAGACTAATAATATTAATTTATTTAGTTGTCTTAGTTTTATCATGATAAAGTACTAAATATTTTATCTTCTTAATTTATAGAAACAGAAAGAAAAATGACATCAAACATATCATTATGAACCATACTCGAGAAGAAAAACCTTCTCATTGGCACCAATTTCCAGGAGTGGTAGAGGTGTTTACACGTCATCCTTCACCACGAGAGAAAATTGTATGTGCTGGAGGAGCTTATTCCAGTTGCACTTAGAAATGAGGCCAGCGATGAGGAAACATCTCTCTATATGAAACATTTGGATAATGCCATATATGTCCAAAGTTTTATGTTATCGGTCATTTCTAATGATCTCTTGAAGCAACATGAAAACATGGATGCCGATAGCATGATGTCTCGCCTTAAATATCTCTATCAAGAGAAGGAAAGATATGAGAGATATGAGATCACCAACGCTTTGTTCACAACTACTCTTGGAGAGTTTGTGCCAGTTGGGCCTCATGTAGTTAAGCTTATTGGCTACATTAAACGCCTCGACATCTTAGGGATTAAGTTCCCGAATGAGTTGTGTACAGATCTCATACTATCATCACTACCCAATAATTTCTATAGATTTATTGTCAAATACAACATGATAAATAATGAGAAGAGTCTATCAGAACTTCTAACCTTGATTCTCTAGGTAGATAAGGATATGGGGCATGCCAAACCCACAATCCTTTTGGTGAATAAGAAGAGGAAGGACAAAGAAAAGGGGTCAAGGGTTTATAAATGGTCTGAAGCCCCCGAGCACCATCCCTCCAATAAGGGGAAGATCCATGTGTAGGGAAAGGAATGGGAGGTAGTATTTTTTTCATGTGGAAATCTAGTCCACTAGAAGAGGAACTGCACCCAGAAGCGTGGGGATGCTAAAGGCACATTCGTTATCAAGTGTAATCTTTCCATTTCTACACATTAGGTATTAGATACAGCTTGTGGGGCTCACATGTTTATTCAAATGCATGAGACAAGTAGATTTAGAAAGATTTACATAGGATAGGTGGATCTTTGAGCTGCCAATGGTGCGGGGCTGGCTGCATTGTCCATTGGTGCTTACCATCTCTCATTGCCAACTGGGATGCTGTTAGTTTTACATAATTGTTATTATGTACCTAGTGTTACCAAAAATATAATTTCTTTATCATGTTTGGATATGGATGGATTTATTGTCAAGTTTGGAAATAAGGGTTGTTTATTTTATAATAACAACGCATGTTATGGTATGAATAATTTAAATAATGGTTTTTATGTATTAAATTACAAAAACCAAGTATTGGAAATTGATAACGAAATAGACTCACATGACTCATACAACACCCAATTGTGGCATCATCGTCTCAGTCATGTAAATGAGAATCACTTGAAAAAGATTTTCCAAGATTGTTATTTAGACTCTACTAAGATAAAACCACTTGATAGATGTCACAATTATTTACAAGGTAAAATGACCAAGCCACCTTTCGATGGATAGGGTGAAAGGGCCACATAGCTTCTAGTATTGGTACACACATATGGGTGTGGACTATTTCTAGTAGAAGATAGAGGTGGATATTCTTAATTCATTACTTTTACTGATGATTTGAGTATATATGGATATATCTACTTAATGAGGTATAAGTCAGAGTCCTTAGAGAAATTTAAGGAATTCAAGAATTAAGTAGAGAATCATCTTGGTAAAAAGATAAAGAAGCTTCGATCGGATTGAGGTGGAGAATATCTGAACCAAGAGTTCATCGACCTTTTATGGGAGTGTGAGATTCTATCTCAACTCACTCCTCCTTATACACCAAAGTGGAATGGTATTAATGAAAGGAGGAACCACACCTTATTGTAAATGGTGAGGTCGACGGTGAGCCATGAAAATATTCCATTATCCTTTTAGGGATATGTATTATAAACTGTATCATACACATAAAACCGAGTACCAACTAAGGTGAAAAATGGAATTCCCACTGAGTTATAGAATAAATAGAAAACCATTTTTTCGCACATACGTGTATAGGGATGTGAGGAATTTGTTAAGGCCTTCTCAAGAAACAAACTAGCACCCCAGGGCATAAGGTGTATATTTATAGGATATACCAAGAAAATGAAAGGATATTACATAAATAACCCTTCAGAAAAGAAAGTGACTATCACCAGACAAGCTGTATTTATTGAGAGGGATCACATCCTCAAAAAGGATAGTGGGAGAAAGATTGACTTCAATGAAGTTGGTGCTCAAGATACACAAAAGTTGGTACAGGAATAAGTTCCACAGGTCCCTGTAGAAGAGGTTCTAGAAACACAAGTACTGTGTAAGAGTTCAAGAGAGGTCAGGGAAACAGAGAGATTTGGTTTCCAAGTCACTGAGGATGGTGAATAATTATTGTTGGACAATGATGAACCTATCTCCTACAAGGAAGTAGTAGAGAAATCAGAAGATCCAAGATGGCTAGAAGCTATGAATTCTAAGATGGATCCCATGCATCTGAACCAAGTCTGGGTTCTGGTCAATGATCCAGTTGATGTAAATACTATTCAATGAAATGGATATTCAAGAGAAAGTTGGACATGGAAGGTCAAGTTAGAACCTATAAAGCAAGGCCAGTGGCTAAAGGATTCAGACAACGTCAAGTAATTGAGTATGATGAAACCTTTTTTCCAGTTGTCATGTTTAAATCCATAAGAATCATAATTTCCATAGCAGCTTACCATGACTATGAAATTTGGAAAATGGATGTCAAATAGCATTCCTTAATAGAAACCTTAAGAAAGATTTCTATATGACACAAACAGAAGGGTTTGTGACACCAGGTGAATCCAAAAGGTTTGCAAGTTTCAGAAATCCATTTATGGATTAAAGCAAGCATCCAGGTCATGAAACATTCAATTTGATGAATCTATTAAGGAATTTGGTTTCATTATGAACAAATGTGAGCCATGTTTTTATAAGAGGTTTAATGGGAATGTAGTCATTATCCTAGTAGTATATGTTGATGATATATTACTTATTGGAAAAAACATACTAGTTTTACAGTCAATTAAGGACTCGTTGAACAAGTGTTTCTCATGAAGGACTTAGGTGAAGTAGACTACATTCTAGGGATCAAAATCATTCGTGATAGATCCAAGAGGTTTCTTGGACTAAGTCAAGGAACATACATTGACCAGATACTAAAGATATTTATTATGGAACAATCCAAGAGGGAATTGGTTCTAGTGTCACATGGCCTACATCTTTCTAAGAGAATGTGTCCTCAGACACAACATGAGAAAGATGGGATGAGTAAGATCCCATATGCTTAGTATATAGGATTCATCATGTTTTCCATGTTATATACCAGGATTGATGTTTCCTATGAACTTATCATGGTATCAAGAAGATCTAGGAGAACAACATTGGACTACTGTTAAGACTATCCTTAAGTATCTGAGAAGAACTAAGGATATGTTCCTGGTGTATGGAGGAGATGAAAAACCTATCATTAGAGGGTATGTTGATGCTGGTTTTCAGACAGATCAAAATGATCTGAAGTTGCAATCTAGATATGTTTTCTATCTTAGTAGAGGACCTGTGAGCTGGAAGATTTCAAAGAAGCCAGTTGTCATCGATTCTACAGAAGAGTCTGAATATATAGCGGCTTCTAATGCAGCCAAGGAATCCATCTGGATTCAAAACTTTTTCTGGTATCTTGATGTAGTTTCTAGAATTAAAGATCCTATTATATTGTATTTTGATAATACTACAGCGGTGGCTCTTGAAAAAGAACCAAGGTCACATCAACAGAAAAATCACATTCTCTATAAGTATCACCTCTTGAGGGATTTTTATCAAATGGTTGAAGTTGCAGTGAGTAGAGTGGCCACGAAATAGAACATGGTGGACCCCATGACTGAAGACCTATCTCAGTAGAAGCATGAATATCTTGTGAGAGATAGCAGGTTAAATGTTGTTAGTAGTTGGCTCTAGTTTAAGTGGGAGACTGTTAGAGTTGGTGGCCTAGAACCAACTACTTTGTACTTTATGATAAAATTGTATTAATGGATTTGAATATTAATAAAGACCTTATCATATATTGATTGTTCTTCTGTGTGAAAATGCATGTGATAATGTCCTAAGGATATCTATTTCACTAAAGGGTTATAACAGATCTCTGCTATGATGAGAACCCAAAATTACTATAATACTATTCTTGAATATATGTTCTATGTCCTTATGATGTTATTTGAGGGACACAAATAATTTAGGCCATTAGGGGCGAGGACTCATAAAACATTGAGGAACCTTCTCATGGTGTGTTCCCTTGGTAATATCTAGGAGGATATTATGAGAACAAGACCTGCCAGTAGGAAATCCACATTTCATAGTGTCATTGTATGTTCTTATCTGTGGACGTGTGTATTGGTACTTAGACTTTAATATTATTATTAATGAGTATTACAACTCGCGTACTTATATGTATTGAGGAAAACTATGACGACACACTATTTTTAGTGAGTTAGGATATGTTGGGTGCATCACGAGTAATACTACATTAATAGATAATTCAAGAAATGATTTGTACCTTCTGTTCCATAAAGGAAGTTGATATATCAGGTCCTTTGATGGAATTGATATAGCCTAAATAATTTATAACCATGGTGATGGATGGGAAATTTCAATTCTAGGAAGTCAAAGAAAGAATAATCAAGCACATGGGTTGATGACACTAGCATGCAACACGTTTGATTTGAGATATTGAGAAAAAGGGATTACATTACACAGTAAGCGTTTGTAGGAGGTGTCACATCATTTATGTGTTAACTTCTTTCTCTATGGGTTACTTGGAGTGTTGCTAGACACTAACCTTGGACTTTAGGTAGGGTCCGCCTAATTCCAATGAGAAAGAGGCCTAGAGGGTTTCACACTAAGTGTGTCCAAGTATCTCAGTTAAATATTCATTTAACAAGTTGAATAAAGATTATTATCGATTGTGGCTTAATAATTATTCAAGGACTCCTGATCGCATTTACTTCAACACTAGTTATTAGAGAGAATATATTATGGGTGAAATAATATATTTATTAGTGAAAAATGTAGTGATATTTATTTAAGAAATAAGTAGTCATTATTCAAGGTCTAATAAATGTGGTGGAGGAAATAAAAAAAAATGTAAAAACAAAAGTACACACTGTGTATATTAATATACACATCATGTAGTTTTTCTGGGGATTTGTGAGAAATAATAATATTTATTTAATTAAATAATATTAGGTGTAATTCGTTGGGTGCATGTCAAGTGATAATAACATTCAAATGTTATTATTAGACATGGGGTCTTACTAAGAATTAAATGAAATGAATAAATGCCTTTGGGTAATTAATTCATTTTATTATTCTAAGTAATATAAATCCTAATTATATTATTCTCATTAGACCTATCCATTCTTTGTAGTTGTGCACAATGGATTTGGATAAATCTCTCAAGCTAAGAGAGAATTCATTTCCTCTAAGAATGCTCTCAAGTTATGAGAGAGACCCCCCTCCATGAGATCAAGGAGAGTGATTTAGGATATGTTTAAGAAGAAACAAAAAGTAAAACATACAGATAAAACTATACCTCTAATTTAGAAATCCTAATTTGAAAAACACCTTAAGACAACTAATGTTTGTGTTCTACCTAAAACGAGGCCTATTGAATGAGGGGAGTAATTATAAGAACTTATTTTGTAAGATATTTTCCTAAAAAATGATTTTTTAGGGTATGTAAATGAATATTAATATATGGGAATATCATTGTGGGAGACACTAAGATCATTCATGAAATAAGAATATTGAGTATCTAGTATACAAAAACACTATTCCTATAAGGTCCATGGCTATTAGGCCCTCCACTAGTATCTCCAAAGCTTAGGTGGTGGGTCATTGGGTGAGTTGGACTACTCCTTCCCTTGGTCTTAAACTAAATATTGACGGTTCATCCAGTTGAGGGAATATGCGAGGGGGTGGTATTGTTCGTGACAACATATGATCGCTTATTCTCTGTTTCAGTTATTTTTATGGGGATGGTAATTCTCTCAAGGCAGAGGTAGAGGCCACACTTACTGGTCCTCAAATTTGTTCTTATAAACAAATTTCATTGGTATCTATTGATACAGATTCAAGGATTATATGGATCTCCCTCAAAGGTCTCACTTCTACACTGTGGGAAATTACATATCTACTACTCAAAAGTAATTCCTTTCTCACCCATGATATTAAGCTGTTAAATATGTGGCGCGAAGGCAACCCAGTAAAAGTAGATTGTTCTTAATTGGTTTTTTTGAGGTATTGTTTATTTTTATTCCCTTTAAAGGTTGTCGGGTTCATGGTTTAGACCCGTGAATTGGGTTGATGGTTTGATTATTCAGGGTCACTTTTCTTTTTTAATCCCTCACCAGCTTCAGTTTTAGAATCACCGCTTAGGAACGATTTCTCCATCAAATAATTAATTAAAATAGCCATAGAAAATAAATAAAATTTTGGCATGACTCATTTGTACATCGGACTTCCATGTCGAGGAAAAAGAAAATAAATAAAAGAAACGAAGTATAAACAGAGACAATAATGAAACATAATATTAATCTATCAACTACCTTGATCTCCCTCCCCTGCAAAGAAAACCGTGTAGCCACCTCCAGTTCCCTTCTGTCCCCCTTCGTTGAATATAACTACCCTCCATCCGTAGAAAGTGGTAAAAGGCCTAAGTGGATGATGTGATAAAAAATAAAAATAAAAACTACAACATACTTGTCTCCTATGATTATACAAGTCACCGCCCAACATATAAGAACCACAACACCCCATGGGTCCAATCATGTTCCTGCAAGCAATGGGAAAACAGATCCAAGTTTTAAAATGATATTTTCAAATTGTACATTCCTATTAAAAACAATTTCATACAATCCAATAAAATGCGTAAAACACTTCATTTCATATAAAACAACTATTCTAAGAAATCTATATCACTATTTCATATAAAAACATGGTGAGAAATACAAGCAATCAATGATTCTTTTAATTTAAAGGTCAATGCATAAGGGAACCTACCTCAAACTCAAGGCGCTCTTCTTACGATGATAACAACTCGAATATTCTCTTTATCATTGGCACACATATGCACTTTTCATATATATATATATAAGGACATCTAGCCCCTATGTACATATTCATGTCCAAATATGTACAAGGGGATCATTACATATATGCTTATACATTCATATACCCCTTTATCTTACACACATATGCATTTTTCATATATATACATAAGCACACCTATCCCCAATATATATATTCATCCTACCATGAGTGAATATATATATTTAGGAACTTATATATGTATATGAAAACCTATGTATACATGTGCAAGTCTCCTTTGACAACGACACCCCGAAACCACCACGCTGAGGTAAAAAATACTCAAGAAAAACACCGAAAATTCAAAACCCCAAAACCCCTAAATTAAAAAAATGAAAAGAATTGAAAAAAAACAAAACATATCAAAAACTCATGTATAACCCACTTCCCTTGACGGTGGTAGCTATAACCGGCCTCAATGGGACCCAAGATCCCTTAACATCAAGAATCAACCTAAAAAAATCCCACAAAACGTGCTCTATATAAAACAATAAAAATGCTTCACATTATAACAATAAACATGTTCTATGTCAAAGATGTAAACGTACTCTATGGGAAAATAGTAGATTGGGTTCATGCCAAAGTAAATAAACATGCACTAAAAGTAAATAATATTGCACATGGCTAGTATGATAATAATAACCATGATGTGTAAACATGAAAAATCTATTAAACTATCCATAAATAAAATATAATAATACTAAAATAAAACATGATAATCTTAATCCAAATGAAGAATAGGTATGCCATTTAAATCCTTAAGACATACTAGGTAGATGTAAAATGAAGCTATAGTCATTCCATGAACAACAATATCACACATGGTATAGACAACAAAAATGAGGCATAAACTAGAGACCAACTGTCGTGTTTGGAATTAAGTATCAAAACATTTCCAATAATTAGAAGTACAAGGTTGTAAGGTATTATTTATCAGAAATGGGTTGGTCATAAATGTTAATCTAGAATAATATATTTTAAATCACCACTTCAATAATTTAAGACTTCATATTTAAGGAAAAACATATCTTTTATATAAAATGTAAGTAAATTATTTTTTAAGTAATAAGTGCCCATTACCTAAAAGAACGTTGGAAAACCAAATTTTTTAATCACTGTTTTAATAAAGTGTTACAACTCATGTTTTAGAATACATTGGTTTAGAAGATAAAAAATAAAATATAAAAAGGGAAAAGGGGTGAATTCATTTACAAATAGATTTTGATAAAACATTTATACTAAAAATATCATTCAAATCACGGTAATTCACACACGATACCCAATTTTAGAGAACATCTAATATATTTTTAATTAATGAAAATGAATATCAATCTCTATCGAGGTTTTTTAACAATCAACATCACCTTTTGACATATATATAATACCATAGACATACCATTATCAAGATACATGAACAATATGAAACAATCACCTACCTAATCCCAATGAGTCGTAATGTGTCCTATGTATTTTTCATAAAAAATGTCAAGAACAAGTACCAAGGCCACATATGAGCTTTCACACTCCAAAAAACCTTCAAGAATCACCTAAAAATTAACAAACCAAATTCTATCATTAAATAAACTCAATTATATAATAACTACAATCAAAGAATAACTAATACCTAAGAGAAACCAATGCAATCAATTTCCAAAAAAAATTCCCGAAATTCCAAAAGCCTAAAGTCCCAAATAACTACAATAGAGTATCCCAAAATTTCATCCTAAAATCTAGAAAAACCTAGGAAAAAACATACCTGGGTCACATTCCATGAAAATAGAGAAAAATTGTTTGCAGAATACCCACTCCAGCCTCTTTTATACAAGAGAATAGATATCCCCTTGATCCAAGATGAATTTCACCATGATCGAGTGGGATTCACCAAAAAATATTTAATTTGTTAACAGGGATTAAAAAAATGAAAAAAAAGGAATAGGTGAGGAGAATATGAATACCTTTGGATACCAAGAGGAGATGGAGGTGGTCATGGAGGCAGAGGCTAATGTGGACGCGGAGGCAGACATAGAGGTGGAGGCAGACATAGATGCGAAGGCGGAGGCAAGAATGCGGAGGGAGGGAGGCGGGGGCTGGGAGGTGGAGGTGAGGGTGGGAGGTCGAGGTAAGGGAGGGGAGGGGAGGGAAAATAGGCCATGGATCATAATGATAAATTTAAATCTAGCATATATGCATTTATATATTTCAATATACAACAATTTGCAAATTCCTATAGCTAATTTTTAATAATATAAATATTAAAGTTTAAAGACATTACTTCAAACATAAGTTGAATCATAATAGTAAGCAATGTAAATTTTAAGTTGTGTGTGTTAAAGTATATCTATAAGAAATAGAAATAGAATAAACACACACTAATAGGTTTAAAGCACTTTTTATTTCAATATGTTAATCATCATTGACATAATATGATAATAATGTGGAAACCCCACCGCATACCCCTCTCCTATATCTTGTTCAAGACCATGAAAAAATACATTCATTATCACCATCATAAAATGGGAAAAAATTATAAAGTAAAGACATTATCAAAGACATTCCCTTATAATTTGAATCTCTTCATTCATTAATGCATCAAAAACAAATTTATGTTGCTCTAAATATTTTATCACATCAATCTAAAGAGATGCATGCGAAAAGACAGTTGTATAAGGTTAAATTGGGAAAATTTGAAATAAAAAACATGGAGAACTAGAAATATATAATTTGAAGAATGTGATTAATTGTTTGCTGAAATTTTATTATAAGAGGTAACTTTATATAAAATCATGAGTTTTTTACAAAGATGCATTAATCATACATTACACATTGTGTGTATAAAAATAAAACTATAATTATGTTTTTTAATTAACTATACAGTAGATTTTTTAAATCTATCACCATATATACCTTATTTTGTGCTGACATTTCAGAAACCATAAAATGAAAAAGGAACCATTAATTTAATGACTAAAATAACATATTTTGATGTATGTATAAATCAATAACCAAAAATACCTTCATTAAGGAACTTATGAAAAAATGTTAAGTAGTCATAAAACATAGGAAATCCCAACATGTTCAATCTAATTAAAACAATATATCATTACCTTGTTAGCAAACACACCTTATTTCTCTTTCAATCTCATGCTCAACAAATGCATTCCCAGATGATGAACCTACTACTTCAAAGAGAATAAAAACATGGGTTTGAAAAATTTCAAATGTATAACATGCTTAACAGGTAATATTGCTTGCATGTTTAGTAAAGGAAACTGCATGAATTTACAGAAATAGCTTGTATAATAAGTAAATGAAATTGCATGTATATTGAATATAAATTGCACTTTCAGTACATGATAATGCATATAGAAAGAAATTGACTTTTACTAAGGAAATATCAAGTATATTAATATAAATAGCAATGTAAAATAAAATTGAAAATTCATTACAAGATAATGCAATATAAACTTCAAGATAAACTGCAATATAAAGCATTATTTAAATGGAAATATAAATTGAAATGTAAAATGAAATTTCAGTACAGTATAAACTACAATATTGTATGGCAATATAAAATGAAATATAATTCAATATAAAATGTGGTTTCAGATCATGATAATGCATACAAAGGTAAAAAACATGTATATTAAGGAAACATACATTTTGAAAAACTAACCTGAGTATTCCTATAGCCTAAAATCTAAGTGATAGAAGAAAATATAAGAACGAAGATAAAAGAATAATAAAATTCAAAATTCATATGGAAACATGCATATTAACGCAACAAATGTTTGGTGTCATTTAATTTTTATATTAAATAATTAAAATATTAGTTATAAACAAAATGATTTTCACTGTTCATTATCTCTAACTCATCGCCTACCTCCATTTTAACGCTCTAGAGAAATTGAAAGCTTCATTTTTAAGTGTTTTTACCAGATTAATTAGGAAAAACATTAATGGAGTGAATTAAAACCATCCTCTATCAGTTTCGGATGAAATGATGGATTAAAGATGGGGTTTTGAAAATTTAGTTGTGGAATATGCAGTTTGGTATTTTTATACCCGATTGACTCCTAATTTTGGTTGAGATAGTCATATCTGACCCAAACAATGACTCATTTGTGTGCAATCTAAATCAGTGCTCTTCAACCAAATTCTTTCATGCGGAAGCAACCCCTAATTGGATTCTTTCATGTGGCGGCAACCCCCCCATGCGTAACACCAGGTTTGTTTCTCTTCTTTTTCATTTATTTATTTATTTTACACATTTTCCATTTTTTATAAATTATGGATAAATGAATGTTTATAAAAAACATAATTTTACAAAGGATAATTATTAAATGAATTATAAAATGATAATTAAAATGAATCATGATAGGTTGTGTTATTATAATTATCAAAAGATAATTACAACAAAATATCAAATAACAATTACATGAAATTATTGGGATAATTTTATTTAATTTTTTAAAGAACAGTTATGAGGTAATTATTAATGGACAAAGATTATAAAAATTATCATAGTATAATTACATGTTTTATCAAAGGATGATTATCACGATTTTCAAAAGATAATATCATAAGATTAGCAATGATAATCCCACCAGATTATCAAATGACAATTTTAAATAAATTTATCAAATGTTGTTTATTAGATTATCGTATGTAATATTTCAAAAGATAAATATTGTGAATATATCAAAAGATATTTGTTAAGAATTATCAAATGATAATTGCAACGAATTATCAAAGATCAATTGCATGAAAATATCAAAGATAATTTTTACATATATTATCAAAGGATAATTAATCCAATTATCAGATGATAATTTTAAGATTATCAAAGTTCAAATATTATTATTATCAAAACGTTAATTGTGAGTTTATCAAAGATATTTATTCTGATGGATAATCACGAGCGCATTCATTGATCTAATGATAAACTAAAAAATTTCCATGAAAGATAAATATTATCACATGTGGTAATATATATGCTTTTGGAACTTATCCTGGTGAGATAAATTATCATCATAGGTGAAAATTTAAAATGATAATCCAGAGATAATCCGGGAGAGACAAAATGTAATCGCATGTAATATTTTATTTCCTTGAGAAATAAAATAGAGGTATATAATTATCAAATGAGGTTTATAATTATTCTTAGGGATATTTCTTGTGATTACATGTGTTAATATAAAACGATAATCCATATATTATCCAGGAGAGATAAAATGTAACCGCATGTAATATTTTACTTCCTTGTGAAATAAAATATATGTTTTGGTTCTAGGAACCCTTGACAAACATCAAGCATTGATATTTAGATGCTTATGATAATAAGGTCACGAGGAGGAATATTGAACTATATAGGGTGGGTTATCATTGTCGTCGACATAGTCGACCTTGAGGTTGGTGCTTCCATTCCAATTAGCCAAATTAATTATCCTTGTTTTGCTTTATTTTTCTAAATTGTTGATTTAAATTCAATTGATCAAATATGTTTTCAATTAAATTGATAAAAACTCGATTCCAATGAATCGAGATATTTGAAATTGTTTTGGCATGGAAATTTGGAAAACCCCAGATTCCATTGAATTGGGTGTGTTTATGGAAATTGGTTGATTTAAATTGTTTAATTTAAATTATGGATTTTATGGAAATGATTTCAATTAAATTGTTTAATTTATTTGTTAAAATAAATTGTGTAATGATGGATTTTTTTTTAATGGATTTCAAACTAGTTAAAATGGATTAAAATGATTTGATATAAACCCATTGGTTTTATCTTGTGAAAAGACATGTTTTTGAATAAAACTTGTTTTGGTTTTAAATGGAAATAAATTGAAACTTTTGAAATGGAAGAATGGGATTGATCATATTTTTAAGTAGTCTTAATATAGTTCACCCATCATGTAGGAGCACATGAAAACCTTAGGTAGTTAGTGAGTTATTTGGATACACTCTACACTGCAACAATGTTCTAAAACATACTTGTGGTGGGTCACATCCCCGACGGGTTGGTGACGAGTTTCTTTTGGCCAGTGTCATAGGGACGCGTGTATACACATTTTGCCGAGTTCACATAGAGAATGAAGAATCCTATATGATGTGAACCATGTTGAAGGCACTGAGTTGATTACTTGAGTGGAGGAATTGGATTTACAAGGCCCGATGACGCGTGGGGGATTAAAGAGGTTTAATGCAAGAATGGATGTTTCTATCTGAGGGACACATATGATATAAGCTATCAGGGGTGGAGACTCACAAGACTCTGAGGCATATTTACACGATGTATGTACTTGGTAATATCCAGTGAAGAATATTATGAGAACGAGACCTGCCGGTAGGAAATCCACATTTATATGCATCATTGGATGTTTCTATCTGCGGACATATGTATTGATCCTTAGAATTTAAGATTATTATTAATGAGTATTATAAGTTATGTACTTTGATCTATTGACGAAAATTGTGATGACATATGTTCATGACGAGGTAGGATATGTTGGGTGCGCATGAGTAATATTCACTAATACAAAATAGGTCTTTAATAGCACTAAAAATAGTCTTTATCAGTGTTAGAGAAGCGCTGACTACAGGTGTGAGATTAAAAGCCCGAGACTTTTATCAATGTTTTTAAAAGTGCTGATAAAGGGGCATACTATAGTGTGCTGTAACAGCACACTGCAACACCAAAAACGCCATGAAAATCTACAAAATCAAATACGAATACAAAATTTAAATGAAGAGAAAACAATCTACACTTGTTTGGTCAGTTTTGACGATGTGATGCATGTTTTAAACTAAAATGATGCTTATATATTGAAAAATGCACTTTGAGTCATACTGGTCACACCGTGCATTGAGGTGTTGCTAATTATTACACATCTCAAATGACTTATGGATCATTTTCTTAATGTATCAAAACAATTTGAATGTGTTCACTCGGTTTTGAGTACATCGCTTACCATTTTTACTAAAATGTCATTTTAAACTGGAAACACATACTTTGACTCATACCGGTCACATCGTGTGTCGGTTTGATGTGATACTAATTCCTACATGTCACAAATGACTTATGAATCATTTTCTTCAATTATAAAGACAATCTGAGTCTGTTTGATCGGTTTTCAGTGAGTCACTTTTTGAACTAAAATGTCAATTTTAAACTGATAACAAACACATTGAGTCATGTCGGACACATCGTGTATCGGATTGAGGTGAAACTGATTTCTATACATCAAAAATTAATTATTGATCGTTGTTTAAACGTATCAAAACAATTTGAATATGTTTGCTCGGTTTTTGAGTAGGTGAGTTGTCATTTTTTCTAAAACTGAAGTCAATTTTAAATAAAAAGACGCACTTGGAGTCATATCGGTCACACTGTATATCAGATCGAGGTGCAGCTAATTCTTAAACGTCCAAAATGGATTATGGAACATTTTCATAAAGTTTCAAAATAATCCAAATTCGTTTACTCAGATTTAAGTATGTCACTTGTCTTTTTTACTAAAATGACATTTTAAACAAGAAACACGAACTATGAATCATACCGTTCATATCGTGTATCAGTTTGATGTGAGACCAATTCATACATGTCACAAATGAATTATAAATCAATGTTATAAATTATCAAGAAAATCCAAGCACGTTTGCTTGGTTTTCGGTGAGTGGAATTTTTTGAACTAAACAGTCAATTTTAAACTGATAACGGACACATTGAGTCATACCGGGCATATCATGTATCAAATTGAGGTGCGGTTGATTCATACATGTCACAAATGACTTATAAAACGTTTCTCTAAAGTATCAAAACAATCTGAATGTATTTTCTCAGTTTTGAGTAGGATAGTTGTTTTTTTTATTAAAATTGATGTCAATTTAAAATAAAAAGATACACTTGGAGTCATATCGGTCACACCATACGTCATATTGAGGTGTGACTAATTCTTACACATCCCAAATGGCTTATGGATTATTTTTATAAAGTATAAAAATAATCTGAACGTGTTTACTCATTTTTAAGTACGTCACTTGTCTTTAGATTTTGTTAAAACAACATGATTTTATTGACAAGTTAATTGTGAAATTCCAGTTGCCCATATGCAGGCGCACACATGTACAAACACACAATTATTTTTAAATTTTACAAATATCTGTGGATTTCTTATGGTGCTAAAATTGTTTTTTAGAGCACATTCAATAATAAGATAAAAGTTTATTCCCGCACAACCAATCAACTTATGTAAAAATATACGTCGGTATCGAATTTCCTTTTCATAAATGCACTAAAGCCTTGCATTTTATCTCTCTCACATTCCATGTGAGCCGTAATGTTTTCATTGTCACTGGAAGATTCATGCTCTCCCCTCTTCTACTTTGAAATACTTTTATCCGACTCTTACATTCCATGCGCTCTTTCTTCATTTCCCCCCTCTTTTATCCCTTTCTATTATTTTTCATTTATGTCGCTTCCATTCCTCATCAAAATTCTATTTTTAATGAATCTCTTTTTCAATTCACCCCTTCCCTTTTTTTCAATTGTTTACATTGTTATTTATCAATAATTTCTTTTTGTAATGAAATTGCTTTTATTATGAGAAGAATATTATTAATTTGAGGTAAATGATAATTAGTGTTAATTCTTCAAAAGGTGAGTTTTTCACAGTCAACGTGTTTTAAACAATGCATTGGGTATCCGATTAAATTTTCATCAAACCTTTTTTTCTAATTGATATTTAAAATGACTAATGACATAATAAATCCATGCTTGATAAAAAAATATTCACTAATTTTTATTTAATATAAAAAACGCATCAATATATTATAATATTAACAATATATTAAAACAAAAAAAAATTAGTGAGAGGCCTGTGTTGTTTCACTGGTGTTATTTTCAATGGTTTAGCTATGATGCATATACCAGAATAACCATGCTATGTAATTTCAAAAATGTGAAATGTACATGCGATGCACTATAACGTGAGATTGAAAAATGTGCTAATAATGACAGTTCTCGAACTATTCCTCATTGGAGCTGCAACAAATTTTTTTACAAATGTACATATAGATGTGCTCATGTTCACATGAAGAAATAGATATTTGCATCCACACCTCCATAAAAAATGAATATCTAAAATTTAATTGATTATTATTCTTTAAAGAATTGTGAAGTCACATGGTTTTAAATCAAACATTTAACTATTTTTTTCAACCTTTCATCAATTATTATCCTACTCGAGTCGTGAACGTCTAACTACTTTTAATGACAAAATGTGGTTTTTTAGAATAATAAGAATTTATTACTTTTGGGGAGGCGGGGAATGCATAAGGAAATACTCACACACGCACTGGCGCACACTGGGAGACTTGAACATGAGACCTTCTGGATGCTAGTCTAGACCGCAACCAACTGGCCTGCTCTGCAGCCTCTCCAGCAAGACAAGATGCAGTTTTTTATGACATTTTTATTTTATTGATGGAGGCCCAGATGTGTTTGCATTGATTCAATTATTTCTAAATATATAAAACATCAATTTATTATTGAAGGTCAGTGTATTTGCAGAGTAATTGATTGGAGATTGCTTGATACCCTAACTTGGCCTGTTTACGTTGTCCATTATTTAACTGCATTGAGATACACAGAGGCTCCTGAATGGAAATAATTTCATATTGATGTTTTAAATAGGGGGTATTTCAGCCTTCCACCTAGAAGGAAATTGTTGGTTCTGCAAATTCTGTGCGATGATGTCTTAAATTCTCCTGAGTTGAGATCAGAAATTGATATACGGGAAGTTTCTGAATTTAGAATTGATTCTGATGAACCAACAACTGAAAATCCTGAAAATGGTTTAGAAAGGGCCCATCCTAGATATCAGAAAACATCTGCTTGTAAGGGCCGAGATGCTATCAATTTCGTTTCTGGATTCCAGAAGCCAAGCTGGTCACGCAGTTCAAATCCTCTGGGTTCTAAATGTACTGAATTGGATAATAACATCACTGATGTTGAGTTAGATGGAAATGGCGATGAGTGTTGCCTTTGTGGCATGGATGGGACCCTGCTATGTTGCGATGGTTTCCCATTTTCATACCATTCAAGGTGCATTGGTGTAAGCAAATTGTCCATACCTGAAGGTTCTTGGTTTTGTCCAGAATGTACTTGTAACATGGCAGAACCAGTAATTACAAAGGGAACAACACTGAGGGCAGCTGAAATTTTTGGCATTGACCCATGTGGGCATGTGTTTTTGGGTACTTGTAACAACTTATGCAAGTTTTCAGTTTCCTTTAACTGCTTTCTGAACACAGTGATTCAGCTCATTTAAATTTTGTATGTGCAGACCACGAGTTTAAAGTATGCACTTAATTTCAATTGATCTTCATTGTTTTTTGTACAGTTAATTTTCACTGTTATGATGCTTTGATAGCTGTGGTTGCAGCCTTAATGCTTCGTTTCACAAATATTACAATCAGGGTGATATCCCTAAGGTGCTTGAAGCTCTTTATTTCTCGGTACAAAATCGATCTCTCTATATAGGGATATGAAAAGCAATCATCAAGTATTGGGAAATGCAAGAAGATATTTTAAAGTGTTGGGAAATTCCAAAAGGTGTCCCATCTCATACTGAAATGGTGGAATTGTCGATGAATGCAACATTGTCATAGCCTTCCTCAAGCACTCCTCCCCGTACGCCAGAGGCTGCCAACTAACACCTATGGTCTAAAGATGATATAACGGAAGAGTAAATCTCTGGCAAATAATAATAACAGATAACCAGTTTGAAATGAATAAATAACCTGGCTAGAGCCAAATAAATATCCATGCATGAACATGACGAGACATAAATACAAGTAGTCAAGCATACAATAGATATATACAACAGGTCTAAAAAGAAAAAGAATAAATAAATAAGACTCCATCCCCAAAAGGCAGACCGAGTTCATGCTCGGCCCCCGCTCCATGTCAAGTCCTAGTTCATAAGGAATAACAACAAGCAAGCAACATAGGTCATGATCCTGAACCTGCAATCATGAGTACCAAACGGCGGCCTGAACATGGTGTGAGATAAACTCAATAGGCCACCACAACGGTGTGTAATGCAGTCTAGTCTGTGAATATAAAATAAGGCAGTGTGCAGATATAATGAATAAGTAGTGAATAAATGAAAGTAAACAAGTCGGGCTCATGTTCCTCTAGGACGCCTGACCGAATGTACCTGCTTCGGCCTAAGCCGGAATATCTCTGAAAATGTCATCATGTATACATATGCATATATATGAACACACACACACATATGCAAAGATATAAATTCACCAGCGAGGACCCAAGGCGTACGACCAACGCATCCACATATAATAGTAATAATATAATAAGGGTCTCATCATTTGAATAAGGGTACAAACCCAGGCATCTAAACACAGGATACGGAGCGCCATGCCTGAAAATCCCAAACAATGATGTGAATCATCATATCCAACATCCTAACCACGGGTTGTGAAAAGTCATGTCCAACTACCCAAATGGATTTGAAACGCCATGTCCAACATTCGGGACCAAGGGGGCGTGAAACGTCATGTCCAACAACCCTAACTGAGGCCTCTCAATAATAATCATGTATAAGGTAATCTCTCTTGCCCTATGAGCTCTTAACCAAGACATTTCGTAAAGAGGAACCTAGTATCGCTCAAGGCGCAGTTTCATCCCTTTGACCCATGAGCCCGTCCAAGGTATTCCTACTTGGGAATCCAAGCTCAAGGTTTAATAGAAAAGTACAAACAATTCACATTTAATAATTTAACATAGGTCATGAGAATCAATCATGCCATTTGAATACAATCCATCATGATTATTCAATTTGTAAAACAATTACTAATAAATAAGAAGGTCATATAATCATACATGCCATGTTACAATTCAAGTGTCCCTTAGGGTCGATCCATTATAATAGTCAAACTCATAAAAGATCAAAGACCAGTTAGGGGGTATCAAACCCACCTAACAATTCATTGCATTGCTCGATTTGTCATTTCACATGCAAGTAAGAAAGGGGCTAGCAACTCACTCAACAATTAATCATGGCCAATGGTAAATCCTTGCCTTTAAGCATTCCATTCAGGTTAAATTGGTCATTTTGTTTATAAGGGATGACTCAGCATAATTTAACAGGAGCTCGAAGGCTAAGTGTGTCATCCACACACTCATAATTCATCTAATTCCATTTAACCTTCTCATCAAACAAGAGGCAAGTCTGCACACCCAAAAAAGGGTGGTTCAATTACATGACAAGGCATAGGGGTCATGGGCATATAAGAAACACACCCTGAGAGGGTGGTTCGAGTCGAGGTAAACGACCACCAACGATGTAATTAAGTGTGTACGGGCTAATTAAATCAAGGCGTGAGTATCTACTTAATAAGTTTCACATTTATGAGGCTATGCACACGCGCGACAAAACATCATATTTTATAAATAGGTGAAAGCTTAAGGGAAAATAACGAGACCACCTACCTTACACCAAAGACGTTTCACTCGTCCAATCTTGGGCTTTGATTCGAGTCGAAACGGGAGAAATCAAGGAATTAGACAAACGCCCTGAAAATAGTGAAAAAGCGCTCACACCACAATAGTATTTAAGATGGTGAGATAAACTAAAAAGAGGCAAGAGGAGACTTAGACTTACCAAGGGGCTTCAAACGCATTCGACGACGATGAAATCAGACCAATAACGGTTAAGAACCCACCGTGGAAGGGGGAGGAAGAGGAGAACGTGCGCGGGGGACCTCCTAGCGAAATGGGGGTGAAAATGGATTGGTGTAGCCCGATCTGGTTTGGATGATGTTGGGGCCGAATGCTTCCAGCCTGTACTGTGCACCAGACCGCAACTTCCATGGGTCAAGCTCTGCGGTGAGCTCGTTGGGGGTTGCCGGGGGCAATGCGCCCCTGCTCTAGGGGTCCGAGGGCCGAAGGTCCCCGGTCCAAATTATGGGGGTATTGTAGCATCTCTGACATTTGTAGCAATGTTGATTGACCGACACCGACTAGACACTGTAGTAGTGCGAACTTTGGCACGACTACTGTAGCAAGACAGACTTTGGAGTCAACAGTACTGTAGCTCCTTGGACTTCCAACCGGCAGCACTGTAGCACTTTTGACTTGGGTGGCCGCATTTCACTGTAGCGATGCGGACTTCCTGTGTGGTTAGTGGAATAGTGGATCGTCTTCCTCCTTTTGTAGCCCATTTCGAGTTTGGGTTTCGTTGTGTTAGAAACTCTGATTCTCTCTTTGTATTTGTGCACCCGACATTTGGTGAAGTTATTCTGGCTCTCCATAGACGTAGAGATCATTTCTGAATCACGTAAATCTTTGTGTTCTGAGTGCCCCCCTACACTTCTTTGAATCGTTGTTTTGTTGATACGACTCTCGGTGTTTCCGCATCACGCATGGTCGTGTGCCCCACCTTAGACGGTTTATCAAACCGTGCTCCATTTAGGAACCGCACAGTTGAGTCGCAGGGTTACAACTAATCGTGCGCCACAGCCTGTTTTTTCCTTAAAAAAGAAGTTTCGAAGCCCAACACTTCTGAAACTCAACCAAACACCCGAGACACCTCTCCAACACTCGGATTTACATTCCGAGACTCGGTTTAAGATTTGGCCCGTTCACCCAACGAAAAGTTCAAATTCTCTTGGAATTATTAACTGGTCCAAAACACAGAATCTTACACACCACATCAGAAGGAGCATTAGCGTGTTCCTAATCCTAATGCTATGGAAGAAGTTACATTGGATGATGTAAAGGATAATGGATTAATAAAAGCCTATAAGGTGGCAAATTTTGAGTTCATTGATGAAATTGAAGCTGCGTTAAAAAAAGAACAAAAGAGAGCAGAGGTAAAAACAAATACAAATAATTCTGAAGGGGTAAATTACTGGGAAGATCTGTTAAAAGATAGATATGACATTCACAGGGCTGAAGAGTTTAAGCACTACGAGAGTGGGAAAGAGTAGTCGCAAGCAGATGGTATCTGTAGAAAATGACGACCTTGCTGGTTTAGAAGATGTAAGTTCTGGGGGTGAGGATGATAACCATGAAGCTGGTTTGATTGACGGTGCCAACAACATCCGGGACACTTTTTGGCAGAAGGCCTTATAAAATGAAGGTTCGTGTTGATGGAATGGAATCACAACCTTTGATGGAAGGTGAAGGAAAATTTGTTTTGTGTATTGAGTATGAATCAAAGTCTGAGGGCTGCGTTTGTCCAAATATTGATAAGGTTGGGTGTTGGGGAAATTGACTGGGCAGCGTTTTTGCCTCCCTTGAAGCAAAAGGCTTACGAAGAAATAAGAGATTATGGGGTTGTCTTCTTGTCACATATTGCAGAGGACATAGCTGACTCGCTTACATTTTCAAAAGGTGTTCCTAAAGAAAGGCCGGGGATACAAGATGTTTTGGTTAGGATTGCTGCGGTGCTTCTGATTAGGGACAATGAAGAGCATGAACTGATGCTTCTCAGGGCAGTACTGAAATATAGATATGGAAGATGATAAGCAATTGTTGATGATAAGGAATTGAGGTTCCAGGAAGTCATTTTCCAGGAGCAGAACCTCACTTTTATTAATCTTCCTACCATTGGAGGTTTTCAAATTCATAGTCACTAAGACAGTTCATGCAAATGTTGCTATCTTAAATTTCCACCTTAAGGATAAGGTGGATTTTTTAAGGCGGAGGAAATGATAGGAACGTGGGTGTGTTGCTATATAAAAGAACCTGGGCTGCATCGGGATCTAGGATGCTGGGTGCTACTGTTGCGTTGGCGCTGGGGTTCTTCTGTGCTGTATGGAGGGGTGCAGCTAAAGATGTAGCGAAGGGGTAGTGGGAAAGTGCTTAATAAACTGCTCGGGGCAGTGTTGTAATTTCAATAGATAGTTAATGGGAGTAGGTTGAGGCTGTTGGTGGGTGGACGGATGGGTTAATAGAGGGATGGATGGTGGGGCTGGTGGTGACAAATATTATTTGGAGTCTTCCGCTGTTGCTGAATCGGGAGGGTTAGGCTTCGGCCCTCGGAAGTGGTGTATTCCAGGGAGTTCTTGATCTTCCTTTTAAATCTTCTGCTTCTTATCTTGTAATTCCTGTCCTTGCAGCTGCCGGATCAATGAAAACTCTCTGTTTTTCTCTCTTGGACTCTTATCAATTAGTGCTTTCATTGAGAGTTTGGAATCGACCGGGGAGAGTGCTTTCATTGTGAGTTTGGAATCAATCAGGTAGAGAGTTTCTAGAGAGAGTCTAGAAAGAACCTCGTTCTTGATCTTGAGTTTCTGAAGTTGATGCAACAGAGGAAAACGACTCGCAATAATGGAAACTGATTCGTGGAGGCGGAATCTTGTAGCTATGCACTCGTGCACATGGAGAGTCCTATCTCTACCCTAGAGGCGTTTGTCGCAGAGGTGCAGTCAGGACTACGCTGTCCAGATAGGAATTTCGAGAAATAGATAGTCTCCTTATTGTATTACTGAAATTCCAGTTACAATGCATAAGGATTACGGGACTTTAAGATGAATTCGTAACCTACCTGAAAGATCTCTCTCTCCAAGTCCAGACCTGTGGAATTCTAACAGACTTCTACCCCCCTTCCCTCTAACAGTGTTGGGGCGCAGCGGAGGTGCGTGGTACCTCAAACACACAAAAACAGGAGCAAACGGAGCAACACAAGAATTTTTAACGTGGTTCGGTCGTATGACCTACATCCACGGGAGAAGGGGGCGTCACTATATTTCTGTCTTCTCCGAATCTCATCGGAGGATTACACAAGGATTACAGCCACTTCCACACGTATCAAACATGGGAATACAACCCATTTAAATAGACGGAGGGAAACCCATTTCTTCTCCGGTTGGTGGGGTGGTTCAGCAACCCTTCAGAAGTCCTCCCGCCGCCTGCTGCAGTCCACCTGCGTCGGCTGCCCACCAAGGAAGCTGCACACCAAGTTGCTGCCGACCAAAGCCTCCCAAATTGGAGTGGCCCCCACAAATCTCCCCCTCACGACCAATTTGGGGTAGAAGCTTGACCTGCAGTCTCCTTGCAGGTTTCGAAAACTTCATCAGCAAATCGAACACGCTTCTTCACGCCAGATGACGTGGCACTTCCATCGTCTTCAGTCAATCTCGGGCTGACTGTGGTCTCCATCAAATGATACAACCCTTGGGACTCCTTCCCAGTAAGCTTCACTGCATCCTCGCGTGTGACTTCCAACACTCCACCTGCTATGGAAATCTTGAACCCTCTCGCATCGAGCATACTCAATGATATCAAGTTCCGCCTCATCCTCAGAACAAATTTCATGTCAGCCAGTTTACGGACTCCTCCATCGGGTGTCTTCAATTTCACTGTCCCGACTCCTCGAACCTCGCATGTTGACCCATCACCAAGTCTCACCGAGTCTCGCACCTGCTGAAAAGTATCAAATGTACCTCTCGTCGGACATATGTGTGCCAAGCTCCCCGAATCCAGAACTCATCCGTCTTCCTTTGAATTTTGAGCCCGCTCGTTCTTCCTTCTCAGAAAACGACATTCCCGCTTCATGTGCCCGTATCGTTTGCAGTAATGACACTGCACTTCTTCCCGTTCAACTCTCTCATATGAGTGCATGCTTCCCGTTGTCACGCAGATTTCATCATCTGCTGATAATCCCGTGATGTTCACATCCTCCCTTTCAACTTTCTTCTTCCCAGCAACGTACCGTTTGCGCTCTCCACAATCACTTTTATAGTGACCCTTCTCGCACCAGAAACACGTGATTTCGCTAGGATCACGTCCTCTGGATTTTGGCCGTTATTCTTTACCTCCTGACTGTCGATGTCGGCTCCTCCCACGTTGATCATCTCGCATCGCCATGATTTGGTCGCTTGAATGCATCACGGGTCTTTGAAATGCCTCCGAATCTTGAAGCGACGTCATCACATCGTCCAGCTTCAACGTCTCCTTTTCCACGAGCAATGCAGTCACAAGCCCATCAAATGAGCTTGGTAGGGATGATAAAAGCAAAAGTGCTTTATCTTCCTCTTCAACCTTCACATCGAGCCCCAATAACTGTGTCAGGATCTTGTTGAATTCGTTGGTGTGATCCAACAAATTCGTTCCCTCGTCCATGCGCAATTGGTACAGTTTCTTCTTCAGGAACAACTTGTTGGTGAGCGACTTCGCCATATATTGCTGCTCCAACTTCTTCCAGATCTCTTTCGGTGATGTCTCATCCAACACCGAGTACTTTACCTCATTCGCCAAACATAGTCGAATTGTGCTGACGACCTGCATCTCGAGCTCTTCCCAATCATTGGCACTAGTTGTCTCGGGCTTTTCTCCGATCAACGGTCTGATCATGCCCTGCTGCACCAAAAGACCCTTCACCGTGCTTTGCCACAAGCCGAAATTATTTCGACCATCGAACTTCTCGATATCCAATCTTGGTAGTGCTCCGCCACCAGCCATCGTCGTCGTCGCAAAACGCGATCACCACCGTCGATGTCGCACCTCTTAATCACCACCTGATAGAGTGAATTTTCAAAAACTAACCGTACGGATGCGTCCGGAACAGTCGAAATAGTCGGAATCGACTCCTGGATCGCTGAAATCGGACAACAATTGACTGAGATATGGTCAAAACACGTTCAACGGTCCAGATCGCTCGCTGGCGTGGCGCTGACGTGTCGCTGACGTGGCACGCCGGAATTCCCGCCGGAATATTGCCGGAATTGTTGCCGGCGGGGTGAACAGTACCGTCTTCTCCGGCACGGGGTTACTGTTCACCCGCGGGTTTGACCGAACTTTGACCGGCCATATCTCCTTCGTTTCAACTCCGTTTTCTTCGCCGCTTGCGCCGTTGGATTCGTCTTGCCGTCCTCTTCACGAATCTGACCTCGGAAAAAATTTTCCGAACACTTTCAATTTTCCAGCCACCGGAAAATTTGACGTCGTCTCGCCGGTTCACCTCCGTTCGCTCCGCCTTGCCTCTGATACCACTTGTTGGGGCGCAGCGGAGGTGTGTGGTACCTCAAACACACAAAAACAGGAGCAAACGGAGCAACACAAGAATTTTTAACGTGGTTCGGTCGTATGACCTACATCCACGGGAGAAGGGGCGTCACTATATTTCTGTCTTCTCCGAATCTCGTCGGAGGATTACACAAGGATTACAACCACTTCCACACGTATCAAACATGGGAATACAACTCATTTAAATAGACGGAGGGAAATCCATTTCTTCTCCGGTTGGTGGGGTGGTTCAGCAACCCTTCAGAAGTCCTCCCGCCGCCTGCTGCAGTCCACCTGCGTCGGCTGCCCACCAAGGAAGCTGCACACCAAGTTGCTGCCGACCAAAGCCTCCCAAATTGGAGTGGCCCCCACAAACAGAATTACCAACTAAATGAAAGAGCCAATTACAACATTGGCCCTGCAATCAAATAGACTCTCGTAACTACTTATTAACACTTCCCCTCCTATGATAAGTAGAACGAATAGGTGGTCTGGAACCACTAACAAGCAGACCATCTCCACCTGCATCTCTATCATTGCCACCCATTTGAGATTCCACCTTGTCCTCAAGGTAGGAATTAGGAAATTGAGCCTTAAGGATGTTGACAACTTCCCAAGTAGTTTCATCAGCAGAACAACCATGCCACTGAACCAACCACATCAAAACCCGTCTGTGAGTCTTTGTGCTAAAATTACTATAGGGAACACATCCTTGGTATGAAATTACTCTGGTAAAGATTCCTCTACAGCATGTGGTCCTCCACCTGCCTTTAATTGGGATACATGGAAGACCAGATGGATCCTGCTGTTAGCAGGAAGGCGAAGCCGATAAGCAACAGAGCCAACCTTCCCTTCAATAGGAGATGGTCCATAGTAACGGGTGGCCAATTTCTGATTAATTCTGGATACGCACGTTGGCCTAGTGGGATGTAATTTTACCCAAACCAAACCGCCTTCTGTAAATGTAACTTCCCGTCGATGTTTATTTGCAAATTTCTGCATCATTTGTTGGGCCCGATGGAGATTAAGCTAGAGCTGTTTCAAAGCTTCATCCCTGTCAACAAGAGCAGTAGCCACAACTTCGACAACTACTTCCCCTCTAGTATAATGCAAAACATGTGGAGGCTTCCGCCCATAAACAGATTCAAAAGGCGTCTCTCCTGTAGCAGTATGATAGGAGGTGTTGTAGTGAAATTCAGCCCAGGGTAACCAAATTACCCAATGTTTCAGATGGTCGGAAGAAAAACACGGAAAATAAGCTTCCAAACAGCGGTTTATGACTTCAACTTGTCAATCCCTTTGTAGGTGATAGGATGAACTCATCTTCAGCACGGTCCTTTGTAACCGGAATAGTTTTTCCCAAAAAATGACTGGTAAAGAGGGGATCTCTATCCTTGACGATAGACCTGGGTATGGCACAACCTCTTTAACAAATACCTTAGCAACAGTCTTGGCAGTATATGGGTGTTTGAGTGGCAAAAAATGAGCATATTTACTCAATCAACAATGAAAAAAATGACATCATAGCCTTGTGATTTTGACAGGCCAGAAATAAAATCCATTGATACCTCCTCCCAAATCAACTTAGGTACTGACAACGGTTGTAAAAGTCCAATAGGATTCACAGCTTCATATTTATACCGCTGACGAACATCACACTCCCGAACAAATCGTTGTATATCCCGGGTCATACCAGACCAAAAAATGCCATCAGCGAGCCTCTTGTAGGTTTTTAAAAATCTTGAATGTCCTCCTTTTGGAGGTGTGCTCATCACAAAGCAGTTTTGGAATAAGAACAGAATCTTTAGGTAGAACTAACTTGTGTCTGTAGAACAATAGTTTTAGTAGAACAATAGTCATTGTTGTAATACATAACCTGTTTGTGAATTGTAGCATCACTGCCCAATGCAGAAATAATAGCCCGTAGTCTTGTATCGCGCTGTATCTCTTCTCTCACTACCTTGAAATCCTCCCAATTGGGTTCAGAAATTGCCATATGCATGAACTCATTCATTCTGGAAGTCCGAGATAAAGCATCTGCAGCTGTATTTAATTTTAAAGGCTTAAAAACCACAACAAAATCATAGCCTAAAAGTTTTGATTGCCAACATTGTTGGTACATTGATGTCATCCGCTGGCTAAGCATATGTTTCAAACTTCGGCGATCGATATAGACAACAAATTGTGTGCCTAACAGGTTTTGCTTCCAATGTTGTATTGACAAAACCAGTGTCATTAATTCTTTTTCATAGATAGATTTCGCCAAATTGGAATCCAACAAAGCCTTATTGAAATAATCAAGGGGTCTCCCTTCCCGCATTAAAACCGCACCAATTCCATAACTTGAGGCATCACATTTGATAGAAAATTCCTTGGAAAAATCAGGCATGCCGAGCAGAGGTTCAGTGGTCATACAAAGCTTCAAAGTCTCAAAAGAATCTTGAGCTTTTGGTGTCCAAATGAACTTCCCCGGTCAGGTCTAAGAACCCCCGAACCTCTCGAACATTCCAAGGTTGCTGCCATAACCGAACCTCCAATTTGTTGGGATCCATTGAAACCCCCTAATCTGAAATAATATGCCCCAAGTATTCCATAGTGTGTCTTCCAAAAGAATATTTCTTCTGATTAGCAAATAATACATTTTCCTCCATTGTTTGTAATACCTGACTAAGAGCTACCATATGTCCTTCCCAACTTTTGCTATAGATCAGTATATGATCAAAGAAAACCAGCACCATTCTTCATATCACTGGTCGATAAATTGTATTCATTGTAGTCTGAAAAGTGGTTGGGGCGTTTATAAAACCGAATGGCATTACAAGGTATTCATAATTTCCTTCATGGGTTTTGAAAGTCGCCTTTTCTATATCTCCCTCTTTCATTCTAACCTGATGAAACCTTGATTTTTAAGTCAATTTTGGTATAAAAATGTTGCACCACACAACTCATCCATAAGTTCCTCTATTGCAGGAATTGGATATCTGTCTGGTACAGTTAGTTTATTCAAGCCTCGGTAATCTGCACACATTCTCCAGCCACCATCGTTCTTTGTCACAAGGATAATTGGACTTGAATATGGGATGGAACTTTGCCTAACGAATCCCTGTTTCAGGAGTTCACAAACCTGCCTCTCTATCTCATTCTACAAATGGTAGGCATGTTTATATGGCCAGACATTCACTCCACACCAGCTTTTAATTTTATTGAATGGTCTGTCACACAAAACATATCGAAAACTCATGGAGAACCCACTGCCCTTGATGGTGGTAGCTATAACCGGCCCCAACGGGACCCAAGAGCCCTTAACATCAAGAATCAACCAAAATAAAAACCCACAAAACGTGCTCTATATAAAACAATAAAAATGCTTCACATTATAACAATAGACATGTTCTATGTCAAAGCTCTAAATGTACCCTATGGGAAAATAGTAGATTGGGTTCATGCTAAAGTAAATAAACATGCACTAAAAGTAAAGAATATTGCACATGCCTGGTATGATAATAATAACCATGATGTGTAAAAATGAAAAATCTATTAAACTATCCATAAATAAAATATAATAATACTAAAATCAAACATGATAATCTCAATCCAAATGAAGAACGGGTATGCCATTTAAATCCTTAAGACATGCTAGAGAGATGTAAAATGAAGCTATAGTCATGCCATGCACAACAACATCACACATGGTATAGAAAACACAAATGAGGCATAAACTAGAGACCGACTGTTGTGTTTGGAATAAAGTATCAAAACATTGCCAATAATTAGAAGTACAAGGTTGTAAAGTATTATTTATCAGAAATGGGTTGGTCATAAATGTTAATCTAGACTAATTTATTTTGAATCACCACTTCAATAATTTAAGACTTCATCTTTAAGAAAAAACATATCTCCTATATAAAATGTAAGTAAATTATTTCTTAAGTAATAAGTGCTCGTTACCTAAAAGAATGTTGGGAAACCAACTTCCTCAATCACTATTTTTATAAAGTGTTACAACTCATGTTTTAGAATACATTGGTTTATAAGATAAAAAATTAAAGATAAAAAGGGAAAAGGGATGACTTCATTTCCAAACACATTTTGATAAAACATCTAAACTAAAATGATCCTTCAAATCATGGTAATTCACACACAATACTCGATTTTAGAGAACATAAAATATATTATTAAATAATGAAAATGAATATCAATCTCTATCGAGGTTTTTTAGCAATCAACATCACCCTTTGACATATATATAATACCATAGACATACCATTATCAAGATACATGAACAATATGAAACAATCACCTAACTAATCCTATTTTTCATCAAAAATGTCAAGAACAAATACCAAGGCCACAGATGAGCTTTCACACTCCAAACAACCTTCAAGAATCACCTAAAAATTAACTAACCAAATTCTATCACTAAATAAACTCAATTATATAATAACTACAATCAAAGAATAACTAATACCTAAGAGAAACCAATGAAATCAATTTCCAAAAAATTAACCCGAAATTCCACAAGCCTAAAGTACCAAACAACTACAATAGAGTATCCCAAAATTTCATCCTAAAATCTAGAAAACCCCAGGACACAACATACGTGGGTCACGTTCCATGAAAATAGAGAAAAATGGTTTGCAAAATACCCACACCAGCCTCCTTTATACAAGAGAATAGATAGGCCCTTGATCCAAGATGAATTTCACCATGCTCGGGCGGGATTCACCTAAAAATATTCAATTCGTTAACAGGGTTTAAAATAAATGAAAAAAAGGAAGTGGTGAGGTGAATATGAATACCTTTGGAGACCAGGAGGAGGCGGAGGCGGACGTAGAGGTGGAGGCGGACACAAAGGCGAAGGCAAGAAAGAGGAGGGAGGGAGGCGGGGGCCGGGAGGCAGAGGCGAGGGCGGGAGTTCGAGGTCGGGGAGGGAAGGGGAGGGCAGAGAGGCCATGGATCGTAATGATAAATTTAAATATAGCATATATACATTTCTATCTTTCAACATACAACAATTTGCAAATTCCTATAGCTAATTTGTAACAGTATAAATATTACAGTTTAAATACATTACTTCAAACATAAGTTGAAGCATAACAGTAAACAATGTAAATTTTGAGTTGTGTGTGTTAAAGTATATCTATAAGAAATAGAAATAGAATAAACACACACTAATAGGTTGAAAGTGTTTTTTATTTCAATATGTTAATTAGCATTGACATAATATGATAAGAATGTGGAAACCCCACCGCATACCCCTCCTATATCTTATTCTAGGACCATCACAAAATACCTTCATTATCACAATCATAAAACGAAAAAAATACAAATTAAAGACATTACCTTATAATTTGAATCGCTTCATTCATCAATGCATCAAAAACAAATTTATATTGCTCTAAATATTTTGTCGCATCAATCTAGAGAGATGCATGGGAAAAAATGGTTGTATGAGGGTAAAGTGGGAAAATTTAAAATAAAAAACATGGAGAAATATAAATATATAATTTGAAGAATGTGATTAATTGTTTGCTGAAATTTTATTATAAGAGGGAACTTTATATAAAATCATGGTTTTTTACAAAGATGCATTAATCATACATTACACATTATGTGTAAAAATAAAACTATAATTATGTTTTTTAATTAACCATACAGTAGATTTTTTAAATCCATCACCATATATACCTTATTGTGTGCTGACATTTCAGAAACCATAAAATGAAAAAGGAACCATTAATTCATTGACTAAAATAACATGTTTTTATGTCTATAAATCAAAAAACCAAAAATACCTTCACTGAGGCACTTGTGAAAACATGTTAAGTAGACATAAAACATAGGAAATCCCAACATGTTCAACCTAATTAAAACAATATATCATAACCTTGTTACCAAGCAAACCTTATTTCTCTTTCAATCTTATGCTCAACAAATGCATTTTCGGATGATGAACCTGCTACTTCAAAGAGCATAAAAACATGGGTTTGAAAAATGTCAAATGTATAACATGCTTAATAGGTAATATCGAGTAAAGGCAACTACATGACTTTACAGAAATAGCTTGTATAATAAGTAAATGAAATTGCATGTATATTGAATATAAACTGCACTTTGAGTACATGATAATGCATACAAAAAGAAATTGACTTTTACTAAGGAGATTGCAAGTATATTAATATAAACTGCAATGTAAAATAAAATTGAAAAATCATTACAAGATAATGCAATATAAACTTCAAGATAAACTTCAATATAAAGCGTTATTTAAATGGAAATATAAATTGAAATGTAAACTGCAATTTCAGTACAGTATGAACTGCAATATCATATAGAAATATAAAATGAAATATAATGCAATATAAAATGTGGTTTCAGATCATGATAATGCATACAAACGGAAACAACATGTATATTAAGGCATCATACATTTTGAAAAGCTAACCTGAGTATTCCTATCACCTAAAATCTAAGTAAAGAAAGAAAAAATAAGAACGAAGATAAGAGAATAATAAAATTCATATGGCAAGGAGAACCGATAGAGGTGAACCTATTTAGCAAGATCAATCACTTTATACTCAAAGAATCTCGGTTCACCATTCCGAAAAAAATAATCAAGGCAAAAAATAGGAAATGAAATTAGGGTTTGGACTCGGACATCCCAAAATCTAGGTAAACAAAATACATACCCAAGACCGATTGACGACCACCAGAGGCTGGTAGGATTTGGCTATAGCTATCAGAGGAGTGACCTTCTTCTCTAGGTCTTTAATACCATATTCTTATTCAAACTTCTCCCCTATATAATTTCATTTCATTTCTTTAATATTCATCACAAAATATACACAAGCTATAGGTGTTGTCCTATTTTTTCTTCTTATGTGCTTCGGACCAGTTATGAAAGAACCCAACAATTTTTACATTCATTGAGAGTCTGACACGATAATAAGATGGAGAATAATGGGGCCACACATCATAGGATATATGATCATGAAAAGATCAATGAATATTGTGGAAAATATGATGACAATGAACATGGAGGGTAATTGAGTTCGAATAGAGGTGGAAGTTAGTAGTGGCCTTAACTTTAAGATGTTGAATCATCATCGGGGGAGAGATGATTGTTGGGGATGTCAACTTTCACTAGTCCGACCACACGCCGTGTGGGAAGAGATGATAACTAGGTGAAATATCTATATTAGCAGTTGTTGTGATTTTATGGGAGGGGAAAAATTGTTACACATGTGCATGACTTAATGGGTGCTATGTGCTGGGAGAATGATTTTGGTCGGATGATCAGGTTTCCTAAGAACCTTTTGAGGATGAAAACAACAAATAGATTCTTCATTTTTGGAGATGAAAAAATTGTTGTTCAATTGAGGCGTGAATTTGGAAAGTGCATGTTGTGGGAGTATGTGTGCACTGTGTGGAGGACGGTGCATAGATGTCGAGACTTCCTTTTAACTTATTAATTGAGATGACTCACACGAACCAGTTTAGAAGCTGGGAGTATAATAAACACCGCCATTCCTAGTTGTGTTATGTTCACAAAGGGGGACACTCACTTGGATGATATGAGTAAAACTATAAAAATATAAGATAAATAACAGAGAGAATCTAACACACTCGCCAAATATCTTTCGATTGCTACTAGAAATAAAACTCCCTGGGGTAGTGGGAACACTGATTCGGACAATCAGACCTGAAGAATGTTGTGATAAGACCCAACATGTTCCAACATCTCAAGTCTTGATGAGATTCTAAGATGTACGTTGTTTCTTGAATGTTGAGAGGAAAACATCATACGTGGACACAGAACTATGTGATGCGATCATATGAGGGGGAAATATGTGCTGACTGGATGACCAATGTTGTTCGATCATAGTAAGAGGGAGTGTTGAATGCTTACACATTTATTGAAAGGATTTCATTTATTTGAATCTAGGATGACATGTGTTCCGCCGTACTTAAATGTAGTTTTTTATGGAATCGAGAGTTTCTTCATAAGAGTCAATGTTGGAGCAGTTTTTCAGTACACAGACAGTGAAATTGCTAGAGCTTCAGTAATCAATGAAGCCTTTTGCCATGTTGTCGGATGAGCACTCAATATTGGACCTTTTGGAAATAATTTATCTACTGAATCAACTTCAATTACTGAAAGAGTCAGCTATGCAACAATGTAGTAAGTAGAAGCTTGTTCATAGACCTTTAGAACCATTGATTGCGGATGAAGTACATACGATCACACCTATAGCAAAACCGCTTTTGAAATATTGTGTTGATGTTCCTGGGAAGGTATATGAATGAAATGCTAGTCATATTGCTAAATGTGAGAAAGGAACTATTACTGTTGATGCTCAGATTTGATGTGACTATTGTATTTTGGTCAGAATTAATGAGCATCACACATGGCCAATAACTAGTGTAAAAACTATTGTCGAGAACATCTGCATGTTTTACCGTCATCACATGAAGGATCAGAAACTGGATCCAGTGTCACAAGATTGTGGAAAAATGTTACAAAAAATGTTACAACAGGAGAGATGTTAAAGGAAAGGAAAGGAAAAATGGTATTTCTATGACCAAGTTTGTAAAACATAGGAGGGCATAGTGCAATGAAAGTTGTTGTTCATAGTCCGTAGCATCATGATAAAGAATTATATACTGGATAGAAAAAAGTGGAAGTATAGGTCTATGAACCAATGCATCGGAAGGCACTTGAGTGGGAAATGGTGTGATCCGAGTATTCGAGGTCCACATTGGGGACAAGGTGTATGTTAATGGGGTTGAAATGTTATGAACGTCGGATGGATGGGGTGTGTGAGGTGTCAATTTTCATTCCTTTGTGTACGGGGATGCCAAAGTCTACAGGTCAGGAAGAACTTGTACAAATTATTTTTACGAGTTCATCTTGGAAGCAGTTGGGAGGAGGTCATTGGGAGGATTTGGCCATGGCGCTTGGACGAGTGGTCTTCTTCCATGGGTTTATTCTACCTCATTCTCCGTATAGTCTCTCCCCCCCCCTCTGTAATTCCATTTTGTTTTTCTTTTTCACGAAATATTCACAAGCCATGAATGTTTCCTATTTATCCTTCATCTATTCATCACAAAATTTTGGCAAGAACCTACCCCTATCGATCTCCCTCTTGTCTTAATAAGGAACGAATTGTGTTGATAAATCCCATGGAGGGGTGAGTGCATAGATACCTAGTATGATCCCCAAAAACCAAGAGAAAATCAATACATTAGAAACAATCATCTCAACCTATAAACAAGAGGGGAATGTTGCTCAACAAATATATGATCAAAAGAAACGTGCAAATTGAGAGAAAAGGGATCTCCATATCTACAACCTAGCTAAGGATGCTGAGTCCAATGGTCAATATCTAATGCCCTACATCACGCATTACCTCTAGAGAATATGGGTCATGGGGCCCGCTACTCAATACTATACTCCAAAGTTGAGGGTGACCTAAATCTCATGGAGGTTTGGATCCCCTCGAGCTCCATGATGGGGGAGTAACACTGTATAGGTAAGTGGATTGTCCACTCTCAGCCACCTTTATCAAATCACACTGCATGCGGCCTTCCCATATAGTGTGTGATATTTTCTTTTTCGTGAACCCCATGAAACAACAGCAAGGGTCCACACGACATTTGGTCATCTGAACTACACTTCGTGTGACTCTGGATATTGAAAAAAAATTGCAGTCGTTATATGTGATATCAGATCATCCCTATAAATTTTTTCCACCATCATTTGACCGTCTTAGATCTACCAAACTCAACGGTGGATCCTGAACGTCAATTTCAAGCCTTCGATGGCTTGAAATCGGAACTCAGATTACACCATCGATAATATGTCGCATAGTTTGCTTTTGTTGAAAGTTCTGGTCATCGAATTCATCATCCACATCCTCCAATATACCTCAACCCATCCAAAAAAAATGATCACTAGTCATCCGTGCATCTGAAATGAATCTAGGGGTTCTATCATGATCGAATCAAGGCCTGCCATGTCGAATTGCCGACCTCGTGGGGCAAAGACAAAGGAGACGAATGGTGAGGGGAAAAGCACAAGAATGAATAGAAAAACATTATTATGCGGTGAGATCCAGCCAAAATATTTCATAATGTTGAACAAGGGTGAAATCAATATATATCCAAAAAAATCATTTGGGATAAAGATATAAATTTAAATTGAGCCTCCTGTGATGAATAGGTAATCATAGGTCAAAAAAGAAGATCATAAAATACATAATTATAAATAAATAAATGTGTGGAAATTCATGAAATAACAAGCATTACCTCAGGTTTCGATCGATCATTGGTGAAAAATAAATTCTCTAGAGAATAAGGTCATGATTCTAATGCATTTGTCATTCGTCTCATGATCTTCCTCGATCGTTTTCACCGATTCCTATTGTTGGGTTGCTAATTCAAACACCAATGCAAACAATCTCTTACTCTCTAATTTCCCAGATTTATGATGCTAATTCTAGATATTTTACATAACATACATATAAATGATTGGAACGGGATTAGATTAATTAAATAAATTAAATAAATAAATTATTTAGTCAACCTACCCACCAATTTTCATCTCAAATCAAAATCTCAACGCCAAGACCTGCCATAATTGGATCTTCACACATCTCCATCATATTTCAAATATTGTTAGTAACTTGTATCTCTACTAGTTCGCTATATGATAAATGAAATTTATATCTATGAAATCCCCAACCATCCCCCCGAAATTTCCACCATGCTGAAAAACTAACTTTAATCTAAGTGGTACTCTGTAATTCAGATACCAATTTGGCAATACATACAAAGAATTATATCCTTAGGTGGATCAATTTTCTTTAGTCCTTTATGATTTATCAATTTTAAATGGAAATTACATTGTAAATCCAAATCCATAAATGAAATTCCATAGTAAATCAACAGTGGAGGTTCCACTGGAAATCCAAGAAAAAAACGCACAGGAAATCCATAGAGAAAGTTCCACCAGAAAATCCCAATAGTTCTGTTTTGATAGAAAGGAGATGCATCACAATCAGTTTTCTTTCACTCCTGATTTGATTAAACAGAGTTTGACAAATAACACTAACACAAAGATATCATAACATTTTCATTGATGTGACACTGTAATCCTAGCAAAAGTACTATTAGCATTCTGTTAATAACTGAAAACCTGGAGATGTGTATTAATGGTGGAAAAAGTACAGACAAAAGAAGGGAAAAACAACAATTACAGGACTCCCCCTGGGAGTTACCCACCCAGGCTAACAATCGTGTCCCCACTTAACAAAAAGATACCTTCTGCCCTTTCCCACGATCCCCTCATAAACACCTCACATGTTCCCCCTATCCCCACGTGGCATAACAAACTGGTTTGTCTCCCACTAACTCTCTTCTAACAGTTCAACAACTGAAACCACCCCCTCCACTTTTGTTATTCGGTTTAACCCAGCCCCACGTGGCCTACTGGGCCACCTCCTCTGATTGGGCAGTCTTCCCCCTTCTGGGATAGACCCTCCAATCTCTCAAAAGGTCCCGGATCCTATCACATTCCATCACGGTTATTCATGATACCTGTGCAAAAAAATTGAAATAAATGCATTAATGATCATGCTAGATCTTTATCCTATTAATAATTAATAACCATTAAAACTATCATATTCCATGATAAATATAAATACAATGTAAGCAATCTTGATAAAAACATAATTTTATTGAATGCTAAACCGCAATCATTTTCTTGATCAATATAAAAGATCATGGTTTATGAAAAACAACTTTAACTTTTCACAACATTCAACTCTTAGTTTGTAATAAAAGCTGATTAAAAAAAGAAATCACCTTCCACAGAACCTCACATTCAAATGAACAAAAATGTTTTTTCAAATAAATATTCAATTTATAAAACCAACAATAAATGATTTGGGATAGGTATGTAATTGAGTTGATTTTATCAAAATAAAACTCTAAATGTTTTTATAAGATATAACAAAAAAACAATCTTTAAGATAAATCACAAACTATTTTGGTGTGATAAATATATAAGAAACCAATTGACCTATACTTGTACACATCAATATTTCTTACAAAAATTCATCAAATAGACTATGAACATCCAGAACATTTAAAATAATTTCAATTTAAAGAATGAAATAATAAAATTTAACAAGAATTTTTTTTTCTTGTGTTTCAAGGTGAGGAAATACTTTATTACTCTCCCAAGTAATTAACAATTAAAATAATTTATATTAATTTACATAGAAATAAAAAAACAAAAAAAATAGCTATAAATATCTTATCGTTAAACATATGGTATATTTAATTTTCCTTTAATGGCTAAGTCGAAGAGCATCGTCATAAAATATGGTTTCAGCGTACTTAGTTCATAATCCAGTCAATCTACCGAAACCAAACACTGCATTAACAAATAATACTATCAATGAGATTTATAAACCACAAAGGAAAAAAATTAAAAAAAATAAAATATGATGATACTTCATAAGAATTTACGTGTGTCACACAATTTCTAGAAAATTGAAAAAAATCTCACGGATCTCCATCCTTATATACATCGTTTTTAAACACTGCTTTCAAAGTTAGTTCACTCATCACATATTGTGTCCAAGGGAAAAATCTTTTACGAAAAGAATTACGCGTCATAAATTGACGTAGATGGATCCCAAACAATCGTACATCACGATGTAACATAAGTCGAATGTCACATCTTTCTTTTCTTGTTAATAATGTTGGATGAAACTGTGCAAAATATAATTTTTTTCTATTACATATAAAAATAATAATTAATTTGAGTAATTCAATTCATAAAATATAAACATATAAAACAAGTCATAATTATCTTACATTGTGTCACATCGACCCACATATTCAAGAAAATCTTCAAGCTCGTTTGGAATAAAGGCGCCGTTTTCTCAAAATAGAGAAGATGTCATTCTTTTAAAACTCTCACAATCATGATTCAAACCCCTATTATCATGTATAAAATAATATTTTCTTTTTAAATGACTCCTTAAGAGTGCACTCAAAAGATTTTGTGATAAGATGCAATTCAGAAGGCTCTTTGGAATCAACGTCGAAAGTTCTAAGAATATATTGATTTTTTATAGTCATTGAAAATGTAACTCAAATGAATTGAATTTGGATCTTTTCGTAACACAACAGTATTTATATCAACACAATCATTAAATCTGCTCGAAAAAATATTATTCAGGATGCGATGGTTCTGCACATATGGCATCAAAACATGTCCCTGCATTGCACACCCATACACAAATTCAAATGAGTAATGCAGGGCCATGTTTCGATGGCATATATTAAGAACCATCGAATCATGAATAATATCTTTTCGAGCTGATTCAACTATTGTGTTGATACAAATACTACTGTGTTACGAAAAGATCCAAATTCAATTCATAGAGTTACATTTTCAATGACTATCACAAATCAATATATTCTTAGAACATTCGGCGTTAATTCCAGAGATCCTTCTGAATTGCGCCTTATCAGAAAATTTTTTGAGCCCACTCTTTAGGAATGATTTAAAAAGAATATATTATTTTATACACGTGGTTTTTCAGCTAATCATGTAAGTCAAGAACTAGTATTGATATTTCAGTGAATATGATTTTTTATAGTTTTCACTAATAACTTATTACATTTACATGAGTAATATTTTATAATTAGTTTTTACTTATATATAAAGCAGGGATATCATAAATGGTTTAATATTCTTAAATGGCGAAATAAACTCTGTCATGGGTGACTTACTGCTGTGAATGTGTCTAGTGGGAGGTCGGGCCAAACTAATGAATGTTGAAAAGCCTGATAACAGGGGTTTGAAGCATGATTGTGAGAGTTTTAAAAGAATGACATCTTCTCTATTCTGAGAAAAGGATATCTTTACTCCAAATGAGCTTGAGAATTTTCTTGAATATGTGGGTTGATGTGAAACAATGTAAGATAATTATGACCTGGTTTTCTTAAGCTTCCTTCGTCCGTTGTCAAGTTTCCTCAAAACTTTTGATGTAGGTGGCTTCACTCTTATCTCCTCTTGCTAGAATTGATTGGATTAATTTTAAATTGAGTAAATTGTATAAATTGATTTTGAAATCTTGGTTTGATACATGGAACATATTTCTTTAGTGACGATTTATCGTTTTTGGTAGATTTGTGAAATCTTGATGAATTGTTGTGCAAATTGCTTTAGTTTCTTGAATTTAAATTTTTTATTTTAAATGGTGGATTTTTTGGAACTTCTAAATGGTTTGATTGGGCAGGAGTTTTCAATAAAAATATGTTTTATTGAAATGAGTTGGCATTGTAATGATTTTTTATGAAAAACGGTTTTCAATAAAAAGGTGATTTTATTGAAAGGGGGGTTTTGGAATGATCTTTGGGCATATGTAGTGTGTGTGTTCATGTTGCATATATGAGGCTTGGTTGAAATATGACCTTGTGCTCAGTGCCAAAGTGTTAATGGCACATGAGATACAATTACCTTGTGACGACTTGGTAGATCGATGAGAAACTGCTCATGAGTATGAAACTGTCATCGCGTAGCATGCATGGTTGGTTGTGTGGATGTGTGGAATGGATTGGGTATGCCAAAGGAATATTGAGAAATGGTTTTAAAGTTTTTTTAGTTATTTCTTTGAAAAAATAACTTGTTGGAAAATTGGTTTCAATTTCACTTGTATGCTTTTGGTTATAAATGGTTTTGGAAACATGTGTATATTTAGTAACAAACTGTTTTTGAGAAATTGTTTTATTTAGACTATTTTATATAATTGTTGCTAACACTTCTATCCTAGTGGCGTGAGTTGGGAAGTCATTGGGGAAAACCTACTGAGTTTTATACTCACCCCTGCTTTGGCACTTTGGTGCTTTTGCAGATGCTATCTTCCGGGACATAGGCAAAGGTAAAGTATCACATACTTTTGGCACCACCTCGTGATACTTGGGCTGTTTTGATGATTGTGGAGCTTGGAGCTTGTAGATCATGGAGTCTTGTGGTCTCTTGAGAGCCTGTAGTTGATTAACCGTTGTTTACTTTGATACTTGTTGGTCTTCCGATGTTGCACACTTTGATATGGTTTTGAGATATATAAAGTTGTTGAGTTGTCTTTCATTTATTCATCCATCATATAGTGAGTTGTTTGGTTAATTATTTTATTCTTAAAGGGTTAATCGTCCCCCACTTGTATTTAAAATCCTTCGACATTTATTTTCAACCTTTGGCGTCTTGGGGATGTTGCTTAAGGCTAAGTAATAACTCGTTGTATTCTCAAGCTAATGAGAATTAGCGGATCATTATAGAAATTATACTGCAAGTTAAAGCCTTTTCATCAGCAGTTGATCATTTTTTTTGGCCAACTTATGAAAAGAAACTTGTAAATGTTCCAAGGGAGAGATGTGGCTGGTGTCTCTCTTGCAGGGCTTCTACTATGAGCAAGAAATCATGTCTATTGAACTCAGCCGCCTTGAGTGCCATTAAAGGTTCAGTGAAGATTTTTGCGGGTCTTCGTCCTATAAAGAACATAGAAGGAAGCCTGTCAAGCATCTTTACATATATGTTATTAATGGAAGAGAGTTTAAGTGGATTATTATCTGGCCCATTTCTGAATGCCAGTTTTAGAAAACAGTGGTGTTGGCTTGTGGTTCAAGCTTCAAATTGCAGCACATTAAAGGCCTTGCTTCTTGAAGTGAGTTTGCTGTGTTGGGCCTCTGTATCATTAGTGCTTTTCTTATTTTAATTCTTAGCATGGCAGGTGTTTTTTTTTTGTTTATTTGACTTATTAAAAATAGTGGTGGCTTATTATTATTTTTTTTGTTATTATTACCATTGCTACTTCCAGATAACAACACCAAACATTACAAATAACTATATCACATCTCATTGATGTTTTTACTCATGCACGATCATTAACATTATTGAATCATGATATACAGCTCGAGGAAAACATCCAGGCCATGGCCCTGTCAGGTGACTGGCTTAAGTTGGAAGATTGCTGGGTTGTTGATACTTCGGCAGCCTAAAATACAACCTGTAGTGCTGAATCAACTCAAAAACGTGGGAGAAAAAGTAAAAGGTAGCTTGCAATTTCTAAAATTGATGGTGGGTGCACTGACAAACGAGCTAATTTTATCTGGTGAAGAGGAGGAAAAGTATCAAAATTTGTTTACCAGAAAGGGATTTTTCCACGCAAAATGATTAAAAAGGTACCTCGCCAAGGTAACATGTGAAATCTTTTCCATACCCTGCACAGAAGGCTGTTTTCAAGTTTTTGTATCTTCGGATGTAGAGAAACTTGTTGTTTTTTGAATTTGGCTGAATGGAAGCAGCAAATTAGACTCAATGATTTTTTTGGTTCAGCAGGCAGCAATAAAAAAATTATTGGACTTTATTATTCTAAAAGTTCAGAGCTTCCTAAAAGAAGCTACCAGACTGTTTGGAGAGCTGCAGTTGAAATGAGCCGGAACATGTCCCAGTTTTCACTTCAGGTTTGTTTCTATATACCATACAATAATTGTTTTCGATGTTTTCCGTTTGTTTATATTGATGGTGAATTCTCCTTACCTTAATGTGAGGCGGAGACATTCTTCTATAAATGAGTAAAAATAATTACAAGGAGGGAAAGACCGATGTGGGACTCAGAAATACCCATTAAACTTAAATGGGGTCCAACACTCCCCCTGAAGCTGGACATGCCCAGTTTGAACTGAGAGTCCCACAAAGAAAAAGACGACATTGAACAAGGCCATCTCATACTCCCCCTCAAGTTGGGCCATGGAGGCTATGAATACTTAGTTTGGTAGTGAGAGAGTCAAGGCGAGCTCCTGGGAGGCCTTTGGTGAAGATGTCAACAAGCTGATCCGCCATCGGAATATGGCCAAAACTGATATAGTTCTGCTCCAGATGGTGGCGAAGAAAGTGGCAGTCCACCTCGATATGCTTCGTCTGTTCATGGAAGACAGGATTCGAAGCAATCTTCGTGGCTGCATGAGTGTCACACCAGATATGAGCAGAGGTCTTCGCCGGGAAGCCGAGCTCAAGGAGGAGATGACGAAACCAGAGGATTTCAGTGGTGACCGTGGCCATGGCATGGTATTTTGACTCTACACTAGATCTGGAGATGATAATATGCTTCTTGCTGCACCATGAGATGAGGTTACCGGCCAAGAACACGAAAAATCCCGAAGTAGACTTGCGGGTGGCAATGCAACCTGCATAGTTCGCATCACAGAAGGCCTCAACATCCAAATGAGCATGATGGGAGTACCGAAGGTCACATGCAGGGTCTTTCTTTATGTATTTGGCAATGCGAAGGACAACATCTCACTGAGATCTGGTTGGATGCTCCATGAACTAGCTCACTTTGCCAACAACGTAGACAATGTCTGGTCGTGTCATGGTGAGGTAGTTGAGTTTACCCACCAGACGTCGATAGCTCTTTGGGTGAGGAAATGGTGTTGAGTCGATATGGAGAGAGCATTCCCCAGGTTCAAGAGGAGTGACCACTACAGTCGCCTAACTCAATCCTGCATCCTATAAGATATCAAGGGTATACTTGCATTGGCAGAGAGAGATAGTGTCCTCAGAACGGGAGACCTCGATGCCAAGGAAGTAGGTGAGAGGACCAAGATCATTGGTGTGGAAGTGACGGTGAAGGTGTGCCTTGAGTTGGGCGATTCCAGTGGAGTCGCTCCCTGTGATGATGATATCATCAACATATACTACCAACAAGATACATATGTTTGACGTCGTACGGAAGAAGACCGTGTGATCCTTCATACTGCGAGAGAGGCCAAAGGCTGTGACGACAGTGCTGAAGCGTCCAAACCAAGTCCGAGGAGACTGCTTGAGGCTATAGAGGGATCGATGGAGGCAGCGGGCATGGGAGTTGGCGCCAGAGGCACAAAATCCAAGGGGCTGCTGTAGGTAGACTTCTTCATCAATAAAGCCATGGAGAAATGCATTCTTGAAATCCAATTGATGAAGTGGCCAGTGATGATGAGCAGCCCGAGATATGGATAGGTGGATAGAGGCCATCTTGGCTACTGGAGAGAAGGTATCAAAGTGGTCGGTGCCATATGTCTGAGAAAATCCCTTCACCACAAGCCGGGATTTGAGGTGATGAAGAGAGCCATCGGCATTGAGACGGATCATATAAATCCATTTGCAGTCGACCGCCTATTTGCCTGCAGGGAGGGGGACCAGATCCTATGTATGGTTGTCATCCAGAGCCTGCAGTTCATCCTACATAGCTTGTAGCCACCCCGGGTGTGATTTGGTGTCGCCAACCATGCGGGGAATAAATATCGCCTCCAGTGCTGACAAACCTTTGTATGAAGATGTAAATAGAGGAGTAGTCTGACAAGAGCGAGTACCTTTCCAGAGTGCAATCAGCAAATCCTCGGTGCTGTGACAGGAGCATCGGACGAAGTGGGAACAATGTTGTCCTCGACCTGGACGGGGGTACAGTCGATGGGCGACGAGAGTAGACCATCCCAAAGCGATGAACAGTAGGGGGAGACACCAGAGGAGGGTGAAAAATGAGAGGAAGGCACTCATCGTTGGTAGTGTATGGATGAGGAGAGGGCAAAGTGAAAGGAGAGCTCTCGACAAACGACACATCGGCAGAGATGATATAACATCGTAAGTCTGGAGAGAAGCACCGGTATCCACGCTGAGTGCGGGAATATCCGAGAAAAATACATTGGAGGGATTTGGGAGAAAGTTTAGAGAGATTGAGGCGAGTGTCCCAGACATAGCAGAGACATCTGAAGATGCGGGGTGGAAGTGAGTGATGAGGAAGAGAGGGGAACAAAGTATGAAAAGGAGTCTCCCCTAAAGGATGGAGGAAGGAAATCGATTGAGTAGGTAAGTAGTAGTGAGGATGGCATCCCCCCAGAAGAGAAGAGGCACCTTGCGGTGGAAGAGGAGGGCGCGAGTAGTTTCCAGAATATGTCGGTGTTTTCGCTCGGCCACTCAATTTTGCTGAGGGGTATCAGGACAGGAGGTTTGATGGATGATGTTGTGTGCCTGCAGAAACTGCTGAAAGGGATTGGACAAGTATTCTCGCCCATTATCAGAGCGTATACATTTTACAGAGAGAGAAAATTGTGTCTGGATCTCAAGGTAAAATGTCTGAAAGGTGGAGAAAACCTTTGTCCAATTGCGAATAAGGTAAAGGCATGTCATATGTGAAAAATCATCAATGAAAGAGATATAATATTTATACCCTGATTGACTCGAGGTGGCACAGGGACCCCATACATCAGAATGAACCAAATCAAAGGGTTTGACAGCTCGTGTGCCAATTCGAGGAAAATATGAAGTGCGATGGTGTTTCGCAAAGGTATAAGACTCACAATGAAAAGATAAAAGCTAACTAATATCTGGATATAGCTGATGAAGAGCATAGGCGGAGGGGTGGCCTAACCGAGAATGGGGGTCCAAGGCATGAGCAGAGACAGACGTGTAGGCGATAGATGTCGGGCCATAGAACATGTACACCCCATCTCGAAGCTGGCCTATACCAAGTTCCCGGTTCGTTGTCCACTCCTGAAACATAATAGAAGACGACGTAAAGATAGTATAGCAATTGAAATCCTTGGTCAGCTTACTAATGGAGAGCAGGTTAAACGGACTTCGTGGTACATGGGCCACTGATTATAGGTGAAGGGATGAGGTTAGGAAGCATGTACCAAAAACCACAATGGGGAGGGTGGAACCATCAACAACAGTGATGACTGAGGAACCAATATAGGGACTGTAGTTGGAGAGCATACCTGCATCACCGGTAAGATGGTTGGACGCACCCGAGTCAAGTATCCAGGCAGGGGAGTGATGACTGAAAAATGCAGTGGGACCACCAGAGTGGGCAAGAGATGCTGATGAAGAGTCTGGTAGAGAGGTGGTCCTATGATCGTGAATCATCTGGATCTCAGCCATGGAGAGATCCAAAGATGAAGGAAGAGCGGCAGCAGGAGGGGATGTATCTCGGACCGCAGTCTAGACCTGTCATGGGTGCTGAGCGGGACGGCCATGAAGGACCCAACAATGGACAACCAGGTGGTCGAGCTTTCCACAATGCTGACAGAGTGGGTGAGGTCGGCTTTCTCCACGGCCGTGTCCACGAGGTCTGGTAGGGCGGCTACCGCCACGACCTAGGAGAGCAGTGTGATCAAGGCTAGGGATGGGTGGGGAAAGGGCCCGATGAGCCTTCCCAAGGCGATGATAGACCTGCAGAATCTCTAAGGACGAGGGGATGACTAGCATCTCTGTAGCCATCGTTGCATATTCCGGGTCGAAACCATGGAGGAGGCTGAAAAGACAGAGCTGGTCCTGCTGGGCTAATGCTTCCGTAGGTGTTTGTGGAATGAGCCAAAGCTTAAGAATTTCATCCCGTAGAGCCTTCCATTCCATGAAGTATGCGGGAAATGGACGGGCTTGCTGGCGGAGGAGGGACAACCGTTGAAGAAGATCGGATACCCGAGCCAAATTATTGGTCTCGGAGTGCATGAGAGTCAAGGAATCCCAGAGTTCCTTGACTGTGTTGGCTATCCGGGTGACGTCTTTGACAGAGCGGTCCATTGAATTGACCAGCAAAACGAAGATTTTAATGTTCGCAAGCTTCCACCGACGATATTTCAGGTCAGAAGGTAGAGGTGGTGGATCCTCGAGATGGTAATCGAGGTCCATATCGGTGAGAGACATGAGCACGATCTTCCGTCAGACGAAGAAATTTGTGGAGTCGAGCCGCTCATCGACCAAGCGGGGGGAGGCAGTGATAAGAGGAGGTAGGACTGAGGCGGCCATCGGAGGGAGGTCTTCGAGAGTTGCGGATGAACTCGGCATTCAACGTTGGACAGACGCCCTGTGAGCAGGTGTTGATAGAATGGGAGATTCCGAAAGAGGTCGGGAGCGCAGGTGTTGGGCAGCGCCTGGACAAAAGCCGGCAAGGAGCACCACAAAGAGGCGGGCCGTCAGGCAAATCACGCCTGAACGAGGGGCCGTCGGGGGATGACGTGGGTTCTTGTGATGGCACTGCACGAGTCGGTGTGCAGGGCAATATGGCGACGGAACAGGAGGGTCGCCGGGAATTGGAGCCGCGGCGGAGGATGCAGACTGTCAGCGAGAGCGCCAGGCTGAGGAATGCGTGCGAAAAGGATTCGGGAACCGGGCGAGTGCCGCGAACGGGAGCCGCCTAGAGAGGCGGGGCCGGTTGTCCGCCAAGAGTGCAACGAGAGGTTGACGGGGCATATCGCGTTGATCGCGTGAGAAAGGCAGGGGTGCACAGGAGATGCCTCACGAAGAGGGAGGGCCACTGGGAGCCGACGACGTCGCGCACGCAAGAGTCGGAGGGCAGCCACGGGAGGAACACCATGGGAGGGAGGTGGCCTGAGACGATGTCGGTAGGGGGGAAACACTGGGAAGAAGGCCGATGGGACCGCGACGGGCCGAGGGGCGATCAGGAGGGATCTGCCGGGATGGGGCCGTTGCGCTGGAGCAAGCCGCCGGGAGGGAAGGAGTCGCCGGAGGGAGGCCTGCTGAAGGCGGGCTGAGCTTCGCCGGGAAGGAGGGGCGAGCGCGCTTGCAGGAGGTCTGGATTGGGATGCCGGGAGGGCGGCGCTGCGGAGGAGGCGAGGCGGAGGAGCCACCCGCATAGGGCAGAGACGGGGTGGCCGCGTAGGGCAGACCCGCGAGAGGGGTGGCTGCATAGGGCAGACCCGGAAGGGGAGAGGAGAGAAAAAAAATATTAATGAGGTTTTCCCTCTGATACCATGTTGATGGTGAATTCTTCTTACCTCAATGTGAGGCGAAGACATTCTTTTATACATAAGTAAAAATAATTACCAGGAGGGAAAGACCGATGTGGGACTCGGAAATACCCATTAAACTTAAATGAGGTCCAACAGTTTCTATTGAAGTATGGTATATTTTGAACGGGCTTGGCTGAGGCCCATCACTCTCCATGTAATCCTAAATTAATAATGCCTACCTCATTTGTGAGGCACCATTTTTTGATTACCATTTTCTGACATTTTTGTTTCAACTGACTGGAATTCTATTATTAAAATATTTCTCAACTCAGTAAAATTGTTTCTTGCCCCAGGTCAGATGCTTGGATCTTCATATAAGATGGAGTGATCTTTCTCGCCCTGAGCAAAATATTCAGGACGGCAAAGGTCTGGAGAGAGAAGCTTATGCTTTTAGAAATGCTTTTATCTGCGATAAGAGAATCGTGGAAAACATGGTTAGATATGAAGTTGCTTTTGGTAATCAAAGGCATCTCCCTTCACGTGTCTTGAAGAGTATTATAGAAGTAGAGAAAAGCGGGGATGGAAAGGCTAAGTACTGGTTTTTGGAAACACGTGTACCGTTATATCTAATTAAAGAGTATGAAGATAAGGCACGTAACACTTCTTTGCCTTCTGATGGGAAATCTCCTAGTATGCTGTCTTTGATGCAAAGAAAGAAATTGAAAGCTTCACGGAGGGATGCCTTTGCCTACCTCGTGCGGAAGAAAGATAATTTAGACCAGTGTTCTTGTTCTTCATGCCAGCTGGGTGTATTGCTTGGGTAAATTCGCATCTCTCTCTCTCTATATATATATATTTTTTCATTCACTGGATTTACATAGCTGCTGATCTGTTCTCTTATATAAATTACAGTGAAGCTGTCAAATGCAGTGTATGCCGAGGTAGGCTAATTACCGATCCATGCTGTCCCCTCAACTATTGTTCTTGCACTTTCAATGGCCGTGGCTTGTTTTTGGTAGCAGTATTCCTTTTGCTGGCTAACAATCCTTTGACGCTTTCATATTGGTGCAAAAGGCTAAGATCTTTGTTTGTTGAACTCTAATAAACGCGATGCATAGTGTAGAAATCAGAATCCGCACAATAATAAAAAAAGCCTAATGCTGATAGGAACGTGGGGGCGCTGGTGCATAAGAGAACCTCTGCATTGGGACCCAGGGTGATGGGTGCGCTGTTGCGTAGGCATTGGGGTCGTGCTGTGCTGTACAAAGGGGTGCAGCTAAAGATGCAGTGAAGGGGTAGTAGGAAAGGATATAATATACTGCTAGGGGCAGTGTTGTAATTTCAATTGATAGTTCTTGGGAGTAGGTTGGGGCTGTTGGTTGGTGAATGGATGGGTTAATAAATAGAGAGATGGGTGGTGGGGCTGGGGTGACAAACATTATTTGGAGTCTTCAGATGTAGCTGAATCAGGAGGGTTAGGCCTCGCCCTTAAGAGCGGCATTTTCCAGAGAGTTCTTCTTGATATTCCTCCTCAATCTTATGCTTCGGATCTTGTAATTCCTTTCCTTGATGGTGATGAATCAATATAAACTCTCCGATTTTCTCTTTCATGGACTCCTATGGTGCTTTCATTGAGAGTTCGGAATCGACCCGGGAGAAAGTTTCTAGAGTGAGTCTAGAAAGAACCTCGTTCTTGATCGTTCTTGATCTTGAGTTTCTGAAGTTGATGCAACATAGGAAAACGACTCACAACATTGGAAACTGATTCGCAGAGGTGGAATCTTGAAGCTATGCACTCGGGCACATGGAGAGTCGTATCAATACCGTAGTGGCCTCTATCACAGAGCTGCAGTCCGGACTACGCTGATAGGAGGCAGGCCAACAACATTTGGAGAGTCGAATGCAGGAGATATCGGAGTCCTTGGCGCGGCTGGTGGAAGCTTCGGAAAACAGACCTTAACTGGAGGAGTTGCATGCGTTGGAGGCCAACATTTTTAGAAGAGGATCCAGTGACCTGGATCATCAGAGTTGAAACAAACTTCACGATCTATCGCATTCGGGAGTAGAAAGTTCCGATGGCAGAACAGTGTATGAAAGGCATGACTCTAATTTGGATATTCTTGTTGAAAACAAATAAGTCTAGGTTTACCCGGATGCAATTCAAAGAAAAGCTGCACAGGAGATTTGGAAGTGCGGCAGGTGGCTCCCACTACTCAAGCTGAAATTAATTCTCCAGAACAAACTCCAGAATATCCAGCACGACAGGCTGATCCAGGGCGGACGACATGTGTAGACGATGAGGTGAGGATGTTTCCAGATGTAGTTCAGCCAGCTGAGTTTGAGCGGAAGCAGTCTTGGCTGGAGCATACGTGTGCGCGTTGACTGACATTCCCGTTCGACAACTTCCTTCTCTTTGAAACTTTTGTCCACAGAGGATTGTGCCAAGGAGTAGTGTGAGATGCTGCGGATTGTGCCAGTACAAGCGCCAACGACTGTACAACTGTATGTCCAATGACACCTTTTCAATTCTTTAACACCTACAGTGGAGGTAGTGAATCTTGGTATAGAAAAAGCGGGTTTCAAGGAAATGCAGGTTGTGCAGGCACAAGTTTGGGCTTTAGCTGAGTTTCCTTAACGACAACGGCGTGTGGTATAGACGTTCAGCCCGAAGCAGCAGCGTTGGACACCACTTGTGGTGTTGGATCAAACAGAGACATACTTTGAAATGTCAATGCGATTGGAATTTTTGGTTCAGACTGAAAAGAAGTCTGAGTCGGTGGTTTCGCTCGGGCTGAGTGAGTGGCTCTGGATAGGCACTGCTGATGATAAGGACGAGTGTCAGAGAAAGACAAGTAGTTTGAAAGGCTACAAGCGCAAGCTACACACAAATGTTAGAGCCAGTTTGCCACATGGCCTCAAGCACTCCTCCCCGTACGCCAGAGGCTGCCGACTAACATCGATGGTCTAAAGATGATATAACGGAAGAGTAAATCTCTGGCAAATAATAATAACATATAACCAGTTTGAAATGAATAAATAACCCGGTTAAAGCCAAATAAATATCCATGCATGAACATGATGAGACATAAATACAAGGAGTCAAGCATACAATAGATATATACAACAGGACTAAACAGACAAAGAATAAATAAATAAGACACATCCCCTGAAGGTAGCCCGAGTTCATGCTCGGCCCCAGCTCCATGTCAAGTCCTAATTCATAAGGAATAACAACCAGTAAGCAACATAGGCCATGATCTTGAACCTGCAATCATGAGTACCGAACGACGGCCTGAACATGGTGTGAGATAAACTCAGTAGGCCACCATAACGGTGTGTAATGCAGTTTAGTCTGTGAATATAAAATAAGGCAGTGTGCAGATATAATGAATAAGTAGTGAATAAATGAAAGTAAACAAGTCGGGCTCAGGTTCCTCTAGGACACCTAACCGAATATACCTGCTTCGGCCTAAGTCGGAATATCTCTGAGAATGTCATCATGTATATATATGCATATATGTGAACACACACACACACATATGCAGAGATATAAATTCACCGACGAGGACCCAAGGCGTACGACCAACGCATCCACATATAATAGTAATAATATAATAAGGGTCTCATCGTTTAAATAAGGGCACAAACCCAGGCATCTAAGCCATGCTCGAAAATCCCAAACAATGATGTGAATCATCATATCCAACATCCTAACCACGGGTTGTGAAAAGTCATGTCCAACTACCCAAATGGATTTGAAACCCCATGTCCAACATCCGGGACCAAGGGGGCGTGAAACGTCATGTCCAACAACCCTAACCGTGGCCTCTCAATAATAATCACGTATAAGGTAATCCCTCTTGCCCTATGAGCCCTTAACCGAGACGTTTCGTAAAGAGGAACCCGGTATCGCTCAAGGCGCAGTGTAATTCCTTTGACCCATGAGCAGGTCCAAGGTATTCCTACCTAGGAATCCAAGGTTCACTCAAGGTTTAATATAAAGTACAGACAATTCACATTTAATAATTTAACATAGGTTATGAGAATCAATCATTCCCTTTGAATATGATCCATCATGATTATTCAATTTGTAAATCAATTACTAATAAATAAGAAGGCCATATAATCATACATGCCATGTTAGAATTCAAGTGTCCCTTAAGGTCGATCCATTACAATAGTCAAACTCATAAAAGATCAAAGATCGGTTGAGGGTTATCAAACCCACCTAACAATTCATTGCATTGCTCGATTTGTCATTTCACATGCAAGTAAGAAAGGGGCTAGCAACTCACTCAAGAATTAATCATGTCCAATGGAGTCTTGGATTTTAGACTCTGGGGCATCTTTCCATTCTACATCGGAGAAGGGATTTTTGAAAAATTACATTTCAGGAAATTTCGGCAAGGTATATCTTGCTGATGATGAGCCCTTGCAGATTGTGGGAAAAGATGATGCACGGATCAAGACCAACAGTGGGAGCTTGCTGGTTCTGGAAAACGTGAGGTACATCCCTGATTTAAGAAGAAATCTCATTTATGTGGGACAACTTGATGATGCATGGTTGAGTACCACGTTCACTGGTGGTGCATGGAAAATCACCAAAGGAGCTATGGTCATAGCTTGTGGAGCAAAGAAAGGTACCCTATACAACATGACAGAAACTTGCCTGGACATGGCTGCATCACTCAAAACTGTAGGAGATTCACAACTGTGGCACAACAGGCTAGGCCACATGAGTGAGAAGGGGATGAAGGTGTTGGCAACAAAAGAGTTGCTACCAGAGCTAGAGTTACTAGATGTTGGCCTATGTGAAGATTGTATCTTCGGAAAGCAGAAGAAGGTGTCTCTTGCAAAAGGAGGCAGAACACCGAAGGTTGGGAAACTAGACCTGGTGCACACAGATGTTTGGGAGCCTGCACCAGTACATTCCCTTGGAGGGTCACAATACTACGTAACATTCATCGATGACTCAACAAGGAAGGTATGAGTTTACTTTTTGAAAAGTAAATCTGATGTGTTTAAAATGTTTTAGAAGTGGAAGACCATGGTGGAGAATGAGTCAGGAGCTAAGATGAAATGTTTGAGGCCTGACAACAGTGGAAAGTATGGCAGCCAGGAGTTCATAGAATTATGTTCTGATAATGGTATTCGGTGGGAGAAAACTATCCCAGGAACACCACAACAAAATGGTGTAGCTGAAAGGATGAATAGGACGTTGAAAGAACGTGTCAGAACCATGAGGTTACACTCGGGGTTGCCCAAAACCTTCTGGGCTGATGTAGTGAACATGGCAGAATATCTGGTCAACAAGAGTCCATCCGTGCCAATGGGAGAACGTTTACTCGAGGAGCTCTGGTCTGGGAAGGAGGTAAGACTCTCACATTTACGAGTCTTTGGCAGTTTGGCATATGTTCATATTGATGCTAATGCAAGGGACAAGCTTGACGTTAAGTCCAAGCCATGTTTCTTTATTGGCTACGGTGCTGACGAGTTTGATTACCGCTTTTGCGATGATCTCAAGAAGATGGTCATCAGGAGCCAGAATGTGGTATTCAATGAAGGTTTCATGTACAAAGATCGTCATGTAGCTGAAGATGAAAATGGGAACATTGAATCAGAGTGCAAAGAGCAAGTGGAGCTTGGAGGTGTATCTGAGCATGAGAGATCCGAAATGGTGGAACCTACTACTCCAGTAGAGTTGAGGAGATCAATGAGGGTGAGAAGGCCTGCGCAGAGGTATTCACTATCCCTGCATTATCTATTATTGACTGATGGTGGAGAACCAGAATGCTTTGAAGAAGCAATGCAGCTGAAGGAGTCGAGCAAGTGGGAGTTGGCTATGAAGGAGGAGATTTCCTCATTACATGATAACAACACTTGGGAGCTGACACCCCTACCAACAGGAAAGAAAGCATTGCAGAACAAGTGGGTCTACCGGGTCAAGAAAGAACATGATGGCAAGAGGAGGTTCAAGGCAAGGCTAGTGGTGAAAGGCTTCCAACAGGAGGGAGTGAATTTCACGGAAATATTCTCACCACTAGTGAAGTTTACCACCATCCGGGTGGTTCTCAGCATTGTGGCGTCAGAGGACTTGCACCTTGAGCAGCTTGATGTCAAGACTGCTTTCCTTCATGGAGATTTGGAGGAGGATATCTACATGCAGCAGCCAGAGAGATATGTAGTGTCTGGGAAGGAAGACCTGGTGTGCAAACTCCAGAAGAGTTTATATGGACTGAAGCAGACACTGAGGCAGTGAAACAAAAAGTTTGATTCATTTATGTCTAAAAATGAATATAAACGATGTGGCATGGATCAATGTTGCTACATCAAGTCCTTCGGTGATGAATACATTATATTGCTTCTGTATGTGGATGACATGCTCATTGCAGGATCATGTATGCAGAGGATTAATGAGCTGAAAGGGCAGTTGATTGAGGAGTTTGAAATGAAAGATCTTGGAGAAGCTGACAAGATTATAGGGATGAAGATCAAGAGAGACCGCAGAGATGGAACATTGATGTTGTTACATGATGATTACATTGGGAAGGTTCTGAGAATATTCAGTATGATGGAAGCAAAGACAGTCTTTATTCCCCTGACGAGCCATTTCAAACTATCAAAGGAGAAATCACTGAAGACGACAGAAGAGGTTGAGTACATGACAAAAGTTCCATACGCATCAGCTGTTGAAAGCCTGATGTATGCCATGGTCTGTACTCGACCTGACATCGCTCATATAGTGGGATTTGTGAGCAGGTATATGGCTAACCCTGGAAAGCAACATCGGTAAGCTGTGAAGTGAATACTGAGGTATTTAAAGGGCAACAAGGAGGTATCTCTGTGCTTTGGGAAAGGAAATTCATTGCAGGGATATGTGGATGCTGACCTTGGAGGCGATCTCGACAGCAGGAGGAGCACCACGGGTTATGTATTTACCTGTGGAGGAATTGCGGTAAGTTGGACATCACAATTGCAGAAGGTGGTGGGTTTATCCACCACAGAGGCAGAATACATTGCTGTAACAAAAGCTGAGAAAGAGATGGTTTGACTGAAGAACTTTTTGGATGAATTGGGAAGAAAGCGAGAGGAGAATGTATTGCACTGTGACAGTCATAGTGCTTTACATCTCGCAAAGAACCCAGTGTTTCATGCCTGGACGAAGCACATTCAGTTGAAGTACCATTTCATCAGAGGTTTGGTACAGGATGGGTTGTTGACATTGCAGAAGATTTGTGGAACCAACAATCCGGCAGACATGTTGACAAAGCCAATGGTGATACAGAAGCTGAGGCACTGCTGTGCCTCTGTTGGTCTCCACTGATGAATGGAGGATGAGAGACAGAATAATGGAGGATATGATGAGAGCACAAGGGGAAAATAGTTTGTATTTTTATAAATCTGTGAATGGAAAGCACGCCACTAGCGAGTGAAGAAGAGGAAGAACTCAGATTAAGTAAGTTGTCTTCATCAATTGCATCGAAGCATAGCAGTGTAGTGGATTAGGCTCCAAGTGGGAGATCGTTGGATTGATGTAGCCCGATCCGGTTGGGCCGAATGCTTGTAGCCCGCAACTGTAGCAGTGTGGACTTCAGAGTCAACTTTTCTGTTGCACTTTTGACTTCAAGTCAGCATCCACTGTATCACTTTTGACAAAGGTGGCTGCCTTTCACTGTAGCGACGTGGGTCATTTCGTTTATAAGGGATGACTCAAGCATAATTTAACAGGAGCTCAAAGGCTAAGTGTGTCATCCACACACTCATAATTCATCTAATTCCATTTAACCTTCTCATCAAACAAGAGGCAAGTCTGCACACCCAAAAAAGGGTGGTTCAATTACATGACAAGGCATAGGGGTCATGGGCATATAAGCAACACACCCTGAGAGGGTGGTTCGAGTCGAGGTAAACGACCACCAACGATGTAATTAAGTGTGTACGGACTAATTAAATCAAGGCGTGAGTATATACTTAATAAGTTTCACATTTATGAGGCTATGCACACGCGCTCACACCACAATAGTATTTAAGATGGTGAGATAAACTAAAAAAAGAGGCAAGAGGAGACTTAGACTTACCAAGGGGCTTCAAATGCATTCAACGACGATGAAATCAGACCAATAACGGTGAAGAACCCACCGTGGAAGGGGGAGGAAGAGGAGAGCATGCGCGGGGGACCTCCTGGTGAAATGAGGGTGAAAATGGGATAAAACCCCTTAAGGATCAGAGAGGAAAAATGGTTATTTTTTCCCTTTTAATGAGCCGCACGATTTGGCTAACTGTGCGCTGCTATTGTCCAAAGTGGCACCCACCTCGCACGGCTAGCACACGATTCACCTCTGCAATTTTCTGTAGACCCCTCACATTATTAGATTGGTGTAGCCCAATCCGGTTTCGATGATGTTGGAGCCGAATGCTTCCAGTCCGTACTATGCACCAGATAGCAACTTCCATGGATCAAGTTTTGCGGTGAGCTCATTGGAGGTTGCAGGGGCAACGCGCCCCTGCTCTAGGGGTTCGGGAGCCGAAAGTCCCCAGTCCAAATTTGGGGGTGCTGTAGCATATCTGACCACTGTAACAGAGCTGATTGACCGACACCGACAAGGCACTGTAGCAGTGCAGACTTTGGCACGACTACTGTAGTAGGGCAGATTTTGGTGTCAACGGTACTGTAACTCCTTGGACTTCTAGTCGACAGCCACTGTAACACTTTTGACTTGGGCGACCACCTTTCACTGTAGAAATGGTAGGATTCAGAAGTGGTGTATTCGAGGGAGTTCTTGATCTTCCTTTTAAATCTTCTGCTTCTTATCTCGTAATTCCTGTCCTTGCAGCTGCCGAATCAATGAAAACTCTCTGTTTTTCTCTCTCGGACTCCTATCAATTAGTGTTTTCATTGAGAGTTTGGAATCGACTGGGGAGAGTGCTTTCATTGTGAGTTTGGAATCAATCAGGTAGAGAGTTTCTAGAGAGAGTCTAGAAAGAACCTATTTCTTGATCTTGAGTTTCTGAAGTTGATGCAATAGAGGAAAACGACTCACAACAATGGAAACTGATTCGTGGAGGTGGAATCTGTTGGGGTTCAGCCCGCACATGGATGTTTCCAGATTTAAGATAAGATATGTTTTGGAATTTGAGATATCTTTTATCATATCACACAGATAAGGCTGCATGTGTATCGCATGGGGAGATATATCTTTTATATCTATTTAGATGAGATATGTGTTTCAATCTTAACATGGAAGATACATGGTGATTTGAAGATTTAAGATATTATATTTCATATCTTATCTGTATTTGAAAAAGGAAACGGTGAAGCCTATAAAAGGGGATGCTGCTGGTGGCAAACAGAGAGCTACTCAAGATGTAGTCCACCGAGAGCAAGAAGGAGGTTGCCGCATCGGCGGGAGCATGTGCGGCACGTCGGCGTTTGACAGGTGCGAAGCAGTAGCAACATGATTAATGATCGAGCCACGTATCGAAAGTCTTCCTGATAGAGGTGATCAGGTGGCGTGTCCCGATTGCAGATCAACAATACATCATGATGGCGAGATCATTCGGGTGTCGCAAGCTGGTGCGAGGTTGACACATGTTCGGGTGAAGATTTCTGAGGTAGTGACGTTTTTTCGACAGAAGGGTGACGTTTTATCACATATTGATATTCCGATACATGGCGTCGGTGGGATGTTTATTAGAGAGAAGGCAGAGGCGTATTGGGGTGTGGTTTTGACACAGGTTTTCTATGCTCTCTCATTTGTAATTCAAGTTCGGGCATTGCTTGGATTCTTGTTTTCTCTGATTCATAGTGGATATTTGAGAATTGCCCCGTGGTTTTTTAATCCTCCGCATGGGAGGGTTTTTCCACGTTAAAAAATCTTATGTGCTGATTTATTTATTCTTCTCATATCGCTTCTATATTTCGTCGGGTTTCTCACAACATTTTTTTGGCAAGCAATTTTCGGTCCGGAATCGGGATTCTCCCCAACAAGGGGTATCAGAGCTGATGGTTTGGACTTGAAATTTGTGGTGAGAATTTTTTTTTGGAAGCTTCGAAGAGGATCGATGGTGCATGCGTGAGGCAAAATAAGTTTTGGAAAGCAGGTTGAAGGAGGTGTTCCAGATCTTACACCTAATTCTTTTCTTCAGAATGTGCAACTGGTGAAGAAAGAATTAAAATTTGAAGATTGAGGTGATGCGCTAGGTGCTCGGGATTTTGAGCAGGGGGAGAAAGATTTTCTTGTAGGTGCTCCATATTTTGTGGCGATCACGATTTTGTGGGAACCAGATATTGTTGATTCTGGTATTGGCGGTGCAGACACGGTTATGACGAAAACTTCGGCGTTTGAGTTTCTTTTGCAGGGGGAGCAGTCAGGTTTCTGTCGACGAAACGTCACTACCTCGGAGATCATCACCTGAACATGCGTCAACCTCACACCAGCTTGCGACACCCGAATGATCTCGCCATCATAATGTACCACCGATCTTCAATCGGGACACGCCGCTTGATCACCGCAATCAAGAAGACTCTTGATACATGGCTTGATCATTAATCATGTTGGTGCTGCTTCACACTGTGTGAAAACCACACCCCAATACGCCTCTGCCATCTCTCTAATAAACATACCACTGACGTCATGTATCAGATGATCAATCTGTGACAAAACGTCAGCCTTCTGTCGACGAAACGTCACTACCTCAGAGATCTTCACCCGAACATGCATCAACCTCGCACCAGCTTGCGACACCCGAATGATATTGCCATCATGATGTACCACCGATATGCAATCGGGACATGCCACCCGATCACCTCTATCAGGAAGACTTTCGATACGTGACTCAATCATTAATCACGTTGTTGTTGCTTCGCACCTGTCAAACGTCGACGCGCCGCACATGCTACCGCCGGTGCGACAGCCCCCTTCTTGCTTTCGGTGGACTAGAGGCGTTTGTCACAGAGGTGCAGTCCGGACTACGCTGTCCTGATAGGAATTTCAAGAAATGGACAGTCTCCTTATTGTATTACTGAAATTCTAGTTACAATGCATAAGGATTACGGGACTTTAAGATGAATTCGTAACCTACCTGAAAGATCTCTCTCTCCAGATCCAGACTTGTGGCATTCTAACAAACTTCCGTCCCCCCTTCCCTCTAACAGAATTATGCCCTCCTTTTAATACCCACTAACCAACAGAATGAAAGATCCAATTACAACATTTCCCCTGCAATCAAATAGAATCCTGTAACTACTTATCAACACTTCCCCTCCTATGATAAGTAGAACGAGTAGGTGGTCTGGAACCACTAACAAGCAGACCATCCCCACCCGCATCTCTATCATTGCCACCCGCTTGAGATTCTACCTTATCCTCAAGGTAGGAATTAGAAAATTGAGCCTTAAGGACATTGACAACTTCCCAAGTAGTTTCATCAGCAGAACGACCATGCCACTGAACCAACCACTTCAAAACCCGTCTATGAGTCTTTTTTGCTAAAATTACTATAGGGAACACATCCTCAGTATTAAATTCCGCCGGTAAATATTCCTTTACAGCATGTGGTCCTCCAGATGCCTTTAATTGGGATACATGGACGACCAGATGGATCCTGCTGTCAGCAGGAAGGCGAAGTTGATAAGCGACAGAGCCAACCTTCCCTTCAATAGGAGATGGTCCATAGTAATGGGCGGCCAATTTTTGATTAATTCTGGATATGCACGCTGGCCTAGTGGGATGTAATTTTACCCAAACCAGACCGCCTTCAGTAAATGTAACTTCCTGTCGATGTTTATTTGCATATTTCTGCATCATTTGTTGGGCCCGATGGAGATTAAGCTAGAGCTGTTTCAAAGCTTCATCCCTATCAACAAGAGCAGTAGCCACAACTTTGACAACTGCTTCCCCTATAGTATAATACAAAACATGTGGAGGCTTCCACCCATAAACAGATTCAAAAGGTGTCTGTCCTTTAGCAGTATGATAGGAGGTGTTGTAGTGAAATTCTGCCCAAGGTAACCAAATTACCCAATGTTTCGGATGGTCAGAAGAAAAACACTGTAAATAAGCTTTCAAACTGCGGTTTATGACTTTAGTTTTTCCATCACTTTGTGGGTGATAGGACGAACTGATAGAGACCTGCTATAGGGGAGAAGGGGTATAAGTGTCTTTTTAGCAGTGGAATATTAGTTGTTAGATAGAGAGAGATTATGGTTAGTATTTTGTTAGGCTGGGTCCACATGGATGTTAGGATTCCAATATAAATAAGTAGCATCGGGTAAGAGTAGGGGGGGAAAAGTCAGTTAGTTCGGCTTAGGCTTGGGATTCGGCCAATGTTGGCTTGGGCGGGAGAGCTTGCATGCCTCTTGATTTCTTCTTCGTCCTCCACCCTTTTTGCTTGCTCTTTCTTTTTCGCATCGCCTGTAATTCTGCCAATAGTTGTGATCACATTCTATACAGTCCGTCTGTTATCTTCTACTATTGGTGCAGGTTCCTAATAATTGGTCTAACCTGCCGCTACGCCTCCTTGCTCAACAGCGGCGCACTACTGGATCGCCTTTCACACACGAGCCTGCACTCACCACATCGAATATTGTTGCTGCTTCATCGCGTTTCTATCGGACCACGATTTTCCCCCGTTGACGGAGTTCTGTTGGAGTTCTTGCTCGTTTTGGAGGAGGCGCAACGAGGAGGATGCCTTCTCGTTGATCAAAGGAGGTGCGCTGCTAGTTTGGGACGAGACGACTTGTGTGACCCGTCCGCTTCAGCCAGTGTGTGCACTCTCCATCTGCATCGCACACCGCCACAACTTCGACTTCGACGGAGAGTACCACTGCAGACGAAGACTCCCGAGATCGAGGCTCTTAGCCGCGATGATGTTGCGCCCTTCCTCATCTTGATCGGATGAAGCGTAACTGGTGTCGTCCGCATAAGCAGTCGCGAGTTCGCGGTTTGAGGAGCGCCCCTTCGATTTTCGGGTTTTCTCATGTAGGAGGCATCGCATGACCGCTGGCGTCCCGCTTTCCCTGGAGTACAGCACTACAGCGATCGGCCCAGACGCTCGATTTTAGAAAGACAAAAAGGGAAAAAAAGAAATAAAAGGGGGCGGCCGGCGTTTCTACCTCGGGAGGGAAAAGCAGGAAAAAAAAGAAAGAAAAGGGGGAAGCCCGCGTTTCTGCCTCAGGAGGGAAAAGCAGGAAAAAAATAATAAAGAAAAGGGGGCAGCCCGCGTTTCTTCCTCGGGAGGGAAAAGCAGAAAAAGAAAGAAAGAAAAGGGGGCGGCCCGCATTTCTGCCTCGGGAGGGAAAAGTAGGGGAAAAAAATCCGACTGGAGGACCACTCTGCACTCCTACAAATGCAGTCTGACTAGCACTTGTGAGAGGTGAAATGGGCTCGCCATTGGCGAGAGGAGAAAAAATTTAGAAAAACAATGATATTATGGATGAATCGTCAAGAGGATCTACAATAACCGACAAAATTTGTTAACCCGCCACTACACCAATGTGAACTAGAGGATATATCAAAGACTCACAGGGTAACTAGGGAGGCGGTCAGCTCGCGTTCACAGACAGTGCACCCGCTTCCACTGATGACCGCGCAGCAGGGGGTGCACTCCGTCTTTGTATAGCCTGCCACTAGCGATGATATTAATGGACCGGTAAAGCTGGAGGAGGATGCGCAACGGGATGTGTTTTTCGCAACCCTTGTTATTGGCACCATGCAGACTTCAACTTTGGATGGTATAGCAGCGAAGCAGTTTGACGAGGGGGTGTTCTCCAGTCACGCATCGACGGTGGAATTATGGCCCGCCAGTGTAGCGGAACATCAGGCAACCAGGGGTTTGTGAACAATGGGCAATCAGACACAGTGACGCCACCGATAGCGCCTAGTTCTATCATGGTGTTGGACTGCAAATTGGGGGTGGCCGCACATCCGTTTCGACAAACACTGGCTGCGCCATTCGCCAAGCAGCACATGCCACTCCTTCAGCCTCCTTTGAAGGGGACACAAGTTATTCTGATGGAGATCATTGAGAACCGCCAAAAGCACATGATGGATTACGACCCCTCATACCGAAAGGAGCATCATCACAAAATACATTTTGTTGGCTAACCATCTTTCGGGAAAGACTATATGGAAAATTGCCTGGAAAGTAGCTATGCTCGAACCGCAATACACGCGAAGGGTCCACAAGACTGGAAGGTCCATCTGTAAGATTGCTTGGGGAATACGTGAAGTCAAATTACATAGAGCACGACTGGTATGAGAGATTGCTTGGCATGTCGGCAGGATCCACCACCCTGAGGACAATGTGGTTTTTCAGGATGGTGGCAGTGATAGAGACCTGCTATAGGGGAGCAGGGGTATAAGTGTCTTTTTAGCAGTGGAATATTAGTTGTTAGATAGAGAGATATTATGGTTAGTAATTTTTTAGGCTGGGTCCATATGGATGTTAGGATTCCAATATAAATAAGCACCATCGGGTAAGAGTATGGGGGAAAGTCAGTTAGTTCGGCTTAGGCTTAGGATTCGACCAATGTTGGCTTGGGCGGGAGAGCTTGCATGCCTCTTGATTTCTTCTTCGTCCTCCACCCTTCTTGCTTGCTCTTTATCTTTCGCATCGCCTGTAATTCTACCAATAGTTGTGATCACATTCTATACAATCCGTCTGTTATCTTCTAATATTGGTGTGGGTTCCTAACATGAACTCATCTTCAGCACAGTCCTTTGTAACCAGAATAGTTTTTCCAAAAATGACTGGTAAAGAGGGGATCTCTATCCTTGACAATAGCACTGGGTACAACACAACCTCTTTAACCAATACCTTAGCAACAGTCCTGGAAGTATATGGGTGTTCGAGTGGCAAAAAATGAACATATTTACACGATCAACCATGAAAAAAATGACATCATAGCCTCGCGATTTTGACAGGCCGGAAATAAAATCCATTGATACCTCCTCCCAAATCAACTTAGGTACCGACAACAGTTGTAAAAGTCCAATAGGATTCAAAGCTTCATATTTATATCGCTGACAAACATCACACTCCCGAAAAAATCATTGTACATCCCGGGTCATACCAAACCAGAAAATGCCATCAGCGAGCCTCTTGTAAGTTTATAAAAATCCTAAATATCCTCTTTATTGGACTCCTCATGTTTTAATCAAGTTTTAATTATCACAAATCCTATACATCCTGTAAATCTTGTTAATCCTATTTAATCTATCTCAAATCATGTGTGTAGAGATGGTTGGTTTCTTTATGCTTTAAATAAACTTACCCAAGATCTTAATTCTTATAAATCATGTTTGATTATTGAAAACTATATTTAATTTGTTCTATAATGAATTTATTTTATGAATGATCTAGTCTAATTCATTCTATGAATATTACTACTTAAGTTTGTATACAGATATTTGGCTAAGTCTGAGAAACCGTGAGTCTGTCACCGGTTCTGGTTTTCTGGAAAAGGACCCAGTCACCGTGACCAGTGATCCAGACACCGTGACCAGACACTGTGACCAAACACCCTGACCAGACACTGTGACCAGACACCGTGACCCAAAAACCGTGACTCAGACACCGTGACCCAGACACCGTGACCCAGACACCGTAACCAGTTTTAGATCTCATGAAGTCTGTGACACTGGTTCCTGGCTACCATCACTAAGACACCGTTTGAAGTTTGGCGAAGGACCAGACACCGTGATCCTAACACTGCATTTGTGCTACCGGTTCCTGATCTTAATACAACTATGCCATCGTGACTGTCTCACTGCTCAAAGGAAAGGAAGAAGACATTGTTTCCTGGTGACACCGTTTCCAAGTGATACCATTTCTAGACAGACTGTGACACCGTTCTTTAATCTGTTTTTTCGTTTTCAATTTAATTTCTAACGGTCATATTTGAGTCATTTAAATGCACCGACATAATTAATATTTCTTTGTAGACATGTCACCTGATAGTACGAGGTACGAGGTGCATAATACATGCAACCTGTAGGATCCAACACGTGCACTCCAACTTAAAAAGAAAAATGTGGTACTGGAACAAGGAAGCGTAAAACAGCAGACGCGCGAGCAATTTTTGAAGAGAACCGATACATGCAACAAGATACATCTGAAGAACACACGAATCATTCTCGAATCATAAGGCTAGAATACCATAGATCAGAGCAAAGAACATCTTCACAATACCAACTCCACGAAGAACACGAGTTAGATCTAACTGGAAACCAGAGCACCAGACTTGCGATACTCTATTTCTCGCAAGAGGACTCGATACTTGCATCTGCTTCATCCTACAAGTCTAGAGCTACATAGAATAACACTCAGAGCACTTCTAACCTTATCTCATCATCTTTGCTCTAGTGTGTATTGTTTTAGCTTTTGAGTTGTGTGTGTGTGTCTGTATTAAAACACACACTGTCTCCTATATTAAACCGAAGGATACAACATATCCTTCATCTAATATCTTTTACATTTGTTTACTCCCACGGATAAGTGTGGAAGAGCTCCTTGTGTAACCTGGTAGTTTATACCCACATAGAACTGTGGAAGAGGTCGTGTGACCTGGAAAGTCCTATGCACTGTTGTTTACTCCGATCCAGGGTGTGGATCAAAGTTTATTAATATAAACTACTTGGTGGCAGGTGATCACCAAGTGGAGTGGATTAGGTCTCAGCTTGAGACTGAACCACTTGTTTTATCCGCTGTGTTGTTTAATTTAGTTTCTCTATTTTACTGTATAATTCAGAAATCACTAGATTTTATTTTGATAGTTAATCTTGGATAGAAGTTATAATTGTTTTTTCTTATTAGAATAGCTTCAAAAGTAGTATCAATAACTCATACTGATATTACTGAGAATTAATCAATCTTCTGAGAGGTTATTTGAACAGTCAAACTTTTATAACCGTATTACCTTGATTGAATGGGCTGTATTTATTTTTTTGGGAACCTTTTAAGAAAACATTTCAACAGATTTTTTTTATAGATACTCAATTCACCCCCCTCTTGAGTACTTTACTCCAACCAACATTTGGTATCATAGGAGTTTTTATATTCCTGTTAAGACTTTGTTTTTAAAACTATTCAACTGTGATTTAAGTTATACTTTAAAGATCTGTAAATTCTGTTAATTCTAAATTTCTAACTCTTTAAAAGTATTTCTTTATTATGGACAATAGGCTGGAAGGGGCTTCAACAAACAGACCACCATTCTTTAATTGAACTAATTATGGCCAATGAAAAATTAAAATGAAAATGCATTTAGAAAGTATGAGCTTTGAAATTTGGTCTTCAATTATAGATGAGTATAAAATTCCTGCCACTGATAGAATTACTTGGGATGACCCAACTAAGATTGTCTACAATAACAATTGCAAAGACATGAATGCTTTATACTATTCTTTAGGAGATGAAGAATTTAACAGAATATCTGCATGTAAAACTGCCCATAAAATTTGGGATACCTTGTCTGTTTCATATGAAGGAACTTCCAGTGTGAAAGAAATGATACTCAATACTTATACTATTTGTTGGAGTCTGCATCCCACATCGGACTTGAGGTCCGGTGTGGTCTTTCTTATTTATTATAAATACACCCCAAGGGCTCCTTAGGAGAAACACCTTGGGGGTTTGAGTCTCTCCCGTTTTATCCTCCTACATGGTATCAGAGGGAAGTTAAACCCGACCCCTCTTCCTCCCATTTTATTTCCCCCCTTCATCTAGGGTTCTTTTTATTTTCTCCCCCGTGGGGGGCGGCGGCCCTAATGTAGGGTTAGTTTTTTTTTTTTTCAGCCGCCGCCCCCTCCGGGCTCGTTTCTCCTACGGGTCTCCCCTGCCGGCGCCTGCCGTTATATCCTCCTACACTATTAAATATGATAACTTTAAAATGAAGCCTGATGAGCCTATTTCTGACATGTATTTCAGGTTCAACGAAATTGTCAACACAATGATTTCCCTTGGAAGAGAAGTCACTACTAAAGAACAAATCATGAGGATTCTCAGATGCCTACCTGATAGATGGAGAGGAAACTCTGTCTCTATTAGAGAGTCATGTGATCAGAAAATTACGTGTCAAAGAACTCATTGAGAAACTAATGATGTATGAAGAGAAGCTGAAAGTCAATAAGGAAGAGGAGGATGAACCCAAAAGAAAATCTGTTGCATTCAAGACTACCACCTCTAAGCACAAAGAGGAGAAACTACAAGTCTCTGTAGAAAGTTTCAGCAGTGAACAATCATCACCTAACAGTGATGAGGAGATGACTCAATTAGTCAGAAGGTTTAAGAAATTTTACAAAAAGAAGAAATTTTTCAAAAAGACTAACTTCAAAGGAAGATATGATTAAAAGGGAAGTTGGAAGAAAGATTGGAAAAGAAGTGACAAGTTTGATGGGATAGTATGCTATGAATGTAAGCGAAAGGGGCATATAAAGTCTGACTGTCCCAAACTCAAGTATAAAAGGAAATATGAGGACAAAGATAGAAAGTATAAAAAGACAATGAAAACAACTTGGAGTGCTTCTGAGGGCAGTTCAATTGACTCAGAATCTTCACATGATGAACAGACTAACAAAGCCAATATGTGTTTTATGACAAACACATCTGAGGCAACACTAGAATATCCTGTAAACAATTTATATTATTTTGGAGATGAAAGTGATTCTAAAAATATGTCTAATGAAGAAATGTTTGAGTACTGTAATATGCTTGAAGCGACATGTAATAAATTGAAAGATAAATACAAGTCTTTAAAGAAACAACATGCTCTTACCTCAACTGATAAATCTGAACTTACTATAGAAAGAGAGAAAAATGTTCAATTACTCAAAGAAAACAATGAACTAAATCTATCTAATGAGCAATTGAAAAAGTACCTTGAAAGGTTTACTAATGGTAAAGATACCTTGGTACAAATTCTAGGTAAACAGATTGCCCCTAAATACACTACTGGTATTGGCTATCAACCTGGTAAAATAAATTTTGGAAGAATCGATTTTGTTTCCAAATCTAGGACATACAGCTTTACTCCTAGTTCTGGAAAACATTCTTCTAGTTAAAATTATGATACACTCTCTACTGTTTCAAGATTTTCTGGACCAAATAGAGTTTATTTTTCAAATACTTTACATAATGCTTATAGGAAACCTATGAAGCATATGTGGGTTCCTAAAGCTCTAGTTGCTAATATTACTAGACCCAAACAAATATGGGTACCAAAGTCTGTTTTTATTTGACTATTTTGTAGAAAACTTGTTTAAAGAGCTCATGTAAAAGCTTATGGTACTTGGACAGTGGGTGTTTGGTTCACGCCCAAATTTACCCAAGAGAAGAAGGGTAGAACGGTCCTTGTAGTGTAGCTTGGGTTGTCGATTCCACAGAGACCTAAGAAGATACCTAAGATACACAACCTAAGGGATGGATTTTTGGCTATGAAGTGGCCAACTTGGATTGATTTTGGATGGGTTTTAAAGATATCTAAAAGATTTAAGTGGATTCAATTTAAAAGAATGAGTTGATCCTAGGTTATCACTCGGGGTGGATTGGACGTATTTTCTTTTTAATGATTTCAATTTCTTAAATTTGAGATGGGTTCATTTAAGGAGATAAAACAACATCATCACTTACTGGTTTAATGCCTACACCCTCTAATACTAATCACCTATACACTTGAAGGATCAAAGTTTTGAGCACTTCAAGGTAAAGGATCGTATTAGTACTTGAAGTGTGTGGCCTTAAATTCAACAAGGACGATGGAGTTTAAAAATCATCAAATAAAAATCCCAATTAAAGAAGTGATTATACATTAATTAGGTGATAAATAACATCCAATTCAGCCCCTTGCTACTCCCTTGGATCAACCCATAAGTGCGTTAGCCCTCCATTGATCCCATGGTTTCAATGGAAGCGGAAAGTAGACTCATGAGGGAGGAAATGGAGAAGTAAAGAAAACAACAAAAATAAAATGATCACTCCACCGTTGTGTGAATAATTTCACAAGGGTTGGTATGAATAAATTCACACCTTGATCCAACAGTATCAAAGTGATATTAAGAACAACAGAATAAGAGTAGAAGAAGAACTTTTATTAAGAAACTAAAGTGAATTGAACAACTTACATGTGAAAGACAAAATTGAGGCAACAAAAATGCAGCATAACATTACAATTGAACAAAACATCCCAGATTCTAAAATCCTTCACCACCACTGCCTTAAATAGGCATTTTGGGAGCCTTGGGTCGAGCCACCAACAGTACAAAGCATCTTAATTAATTTTGGTAGGCTATAGGTGGTGGAAATCTTGTGGAATTTGGACTTTTCCACGTTTGACCCGAGGTGGCAGCCAGTTTTCCTTCACCGAACAGACGCGTCTGGAAGACCTTCTAGACGGCCGAATCAGGGTGGGCCATAGAAGAAGAAAATGGAGCTCCGGATGTCTTCTAACCGCCTGTAAAATTTGGGCCCATTTGGAGTTGTGGATTCCGAGATATGATCAAATTAGTGGGCTGTTTTTCTGGGCCGCAGAATCTGGCCCAGAATTGTATCTCTAACTTGGGCCGCCTAAATGACCACCATGGAGGCCGAATTAGCATCAACTCCTGAAGAGTGATTTGTTCCTATACATGTCTTCTAGCATCCCACGAAAGTTGGGATTTATTGGGCCTGTATGTTGGGCCCCACAGTCTCATCAGTGGGCTGATGTCCAATCTGCCTTCTCCAGAATTGCTTCCTTTCATTGCCAAATATCTCCATCATCCTCCATGAATTCTCCATTGATCCCTGAATGAAACATGTTCATATTGGAGTGTAGATCAATTATCAAATTAAAATATGTATAATCAGATGAATAATTTGGTACTTTAAATGATGTTCAAAAATGTACCACATAATAGTGCATTTTAAGAAGGTATTACAATCATAATGTGAAATGATGTTCAAAGTGTAAAATGCACTAAAATGGTGTTTATGAATAATAAAGAACATGAATATTATATAAATTACCAATGAATATTAGCCTCATTTAGTGGCTAATCGCACCCCCCAACTTGAGTTTTGCTAGTCCCGAGCAAAATATATCTCATCAAAAATGAAATTCGAATTCCCTTTTCCAAAAACATTTTAATACACAATGATCACCAAAAAACCTTATACCAAACAATCATGAAACCCATCAAAATATTTTAATACGAGATAGTTTCATAAGCAGATCCCAATCCCAAGCTCATTCCTTTGATCAAATCCATCATCATACTTCATCCAACTCAATTAGGTGTAATGATGTGTTGTGAATCACAATAGATATGGGGGTTCATTTTCATTCAAGGGGGAAATCATGGAAGCGCTAGGTGGAATCACATTTAATCCAATATGAGTATTCTTCATCCCTCTTTTTTTTTTGATTTTTTTTTTTTGTAATATTGCTATAGTAATTGAGATTGCAATTAATCAAATTAACCCATGTAGCAAGACTTTGCCGATGACTCCCAGACTCAAAGGCCTTAGGGCACCAAGTGAAACCCACATACTCGGGCATCGTCTCGAGTTAACTTAATCAAAAACAAAGTCATATTACCATAAATAGAGATAGATTGAAAAACTCAGGGCTAGACAACTCTGGAGTCACGATCCCCAAGTGCCGAAAGCCTCGCATTTTATCAATCCATTGCTCTACACGCAAATTTTTATTTTTATTTTTTATTTTTTAATAATTATTTTTTATTTTTTTTGAATACTCATATTATTCATAAAAATAAAACCATCCTATGCTATTTATTATGGGACCCCAAAAATTCAAATTAGTACCCCACAGTCTAGAGGACGTGCATTGTGGCATTTTTTTTATTTGGATGAAAATATAAACGATGAAAATATCACATTGGACAGCCACACTTTCCAAAATCTATGCTCATGAAATTATACAAGGATTAAAATCAGAATCATGACATACTAAATTATTTGATATTCAGTTTCAAAGTGTGCAATGTGTATTACCATGTTCAAAGTTAAAGGAATTTTTCCTTCCATTTACTTTTGTTTTTCAAATCATTCAATTTTTGTTTTTGACACAAAAGCATTTTTTTTTTATTTTATCTCCCCCCCAACTTAAAACAACACTGTCCCCAGTGTTTGAAGAAATGAAAAATTAGGAGTAGAGGCAGGGAATAAAAATTTAAAAAGGAAATTGAAACTGAGGATTATGGAATGAAGTCACCTGGTGGTTGAAGTATGAAGTTCTTGCTGCTCGAATTTATTCCTTTGATATCCATGTCGCTTGCAAAGTTCCCTAGTGGAAAAAGGAAAAAACAAAACAAACAAAACAAACAAAAACAAACAATATATATATATATTTATATAATAAAGGAAGTAAAATATAAGAATATATATAAAAATTATAGAATAAGGTAGCACAAGAAGCCGCAGGTCAGTGGTAAGCGCGCGCCCCTGTCTCCCTTCGGTCCCGGGTTCGAGTCCCCGCGGCTTCGCCGGTTGTGACGGGGTTTGCCCCACGGCCTATGGCGTGGACTTTTTTTTTTTGTATTATTATATTTTTTTTTTCTTAACCTATTGAATAATAAAAACAAAATAAACTGATGATACATTGTCTTCTTTTTAAATTTTTGGGTAAGGTATTACTCAAGGATCACACCACGTGACACGGATGAATATGGTGCTCCTCTTTCGTACCCATCCATACTCATAATAGAAGAACAGGTCAAAAGTCTATTTTTTTATTTTTAAATATAAAAATGATTAAGTAATCTTATTTGAAAAATAAAGATGATTCAGAAAGATTAGAAACATAAAAACCACGGGTTGCCTCCCGTGCAGCGCTTTGTTTAACGCCGTTAGCCCGACATGAACCCCCCAACTTACCCAATACCAACTTTAAAATTTTTAAGGACCACATGTTTCACAAATTCAACTAGGTTTAGATTGATTAAATTTTTATAATTTGTTTCATTAACAAACCTATGTTCTAAAATGAGTTGGTAAATCCAAGGAATATCAAAAATGGTGGATCTAGTTGCTTCTCTAGTCTTGCCTAATACATCAAGGGTCATTCCAATTTTATTTATATCAAGAGAAGAAACAATGAAAACATGATGGTTTTGGATATCCTCAATGAATGAAAACTTGATGAATGATGGAAAGGACACATGTTCGAGTTCAGGCAGACTAACATTTTTAGACATAGGTTGGGAATTTGGATCGATCTCAATTTTATTTTCAAAATTTATCAATATAATTGGTTCCTTTGGAATAGAAGATTCAACCACAAAATTGGAAATATCAGTGTTAGAAATGGGTATGGACTCAAATATTGTGATTTCTCTTAATGGTTCAATGATTGGTGTTTTTGAAAAATCATCAACAGAGTTATATTCATGAGACTCAATCCATGATGTAAAATTCTCCTCTTTTGAATCCAAAAAGTTAATTTCCTCCTGATTTAAAGTCCCTTCAAAATTTCCTTGATCCTCTTCATCTATCCCAAATCCAAAGGTTGGTTCTTCAATAAATTCATGTGGGGTTTGTGTTAAACTAGACACTTCACATAAGGTTATGGAAGGGACAGTTTGTGTAGGGATGGGTTCCTCACAAGTTTTAATGCTTTGTAGTTCTAACCTCAATGATGAAACCTCAAAATTCATTATCTCCATTTGTTGACAAAGTTTTTCAAGTAATGGTTGTGGATCATGATGGTCAAGGGGTTGAGACAGATGGTCTATTCCAGGAGGATAACTATGTTGTTGGAATTCCATAGGAGGGTGTTCAGATTGGCCCTGTTGGGATTGGAACTCATAATATGTTGGAATGTATTGTGGATCATATGAATAAAAACATTGTGGTTCAGTAGGTTGTTGATGATCCCACAAGTATGAATTAGGATGGTCATTGTACATCGTACATGGGGTTGAGTGATCAAAGTAGGGAGAGGTTCCCCATGTTTGGACTTGTTCAAAATTGACTTCCATAGGAGTGAGGAGTGAGAAAAGAGAAGTAGAATGAAAAAAAAGGATGATAGTGTCTAAGATAACTTACTTAGGTCCCTGGCAACGGCGCCAAAATTTGGTTCACGCCCAAATTTACCCAAGAGAAGAAGGGTAGAACGGTCCTTGTAGTGTAGCTTGGGTTGTCGATTCCACAGACCTAAGAAGATACCTAAGATACACAACCTAAGGGATGGATTTTTGGCTATGAAGTGGCCAACTTGGATTGATTTTGGATGGGTTTTAAAGATATCTAAAAGATTTAAGTGGATTCAATTTAAAAGAATGAGTTGATCCTAGGTTATCACTCGGGGTGGATTGGACGTATTTTCTTTTTAATGATTTCAATTTCTTAAATTTGAGATGGGTTCATTTAAGGAGATAAAACAACATCATCACTTACTGGTTTAATGCCTACACCCTCTAATACTAATCACCTATACACTTGAAGGATCAAAGTTTTGAGCACTTCAAGGTAAAGGATCGTATTAGTACTTGAAGTGTGTGGCCTTAAATTCAACAAGGACGATGGAGTTTAAAAATCATCAAATAAAAATCCCAATTAAAGAAGTGATTATACATTAATTAGGTGATAAATAACATCCAATCCAGCCCCTTGCTACTCCCTTGGATCAACCCATAAGTGGGTTAGCCCTCCATTGATCCCATGGTTTCAATGGAAGCGGAAAGTAGACTCATGAGGGAGGAAATGGAGAAGTAAAGAAAACAACAAAAATAAAATGATCACTCCACCGTTGTGTGAATAATTTCACAAGGGTTGGTGTGAATAAATTCACACCTTGATCCAACGGTATCAAAGTGATATTAAGAACAACATAATAAGAGTAGAAGAAGAACTTTTATTAAGAAACTAAAGTGAATTGAACAACTTACATGTGAAAGACAAAATTGAGGCAACAAAAATGCAGCATAACATTACAATTGAACAAAGCATCCCAGATTCTAAAATCCTTCACCACCACTGCCTTAAATAGGCATTTTGGGAGCCTTGGGTCGAGCCACCAACAGTACAAAGCATCTTAATTAATTTTGGTAGGCTATAGGTGGTGGAAATCTTGTGGAATTTGGACTTTTCCACGTTTGACCCGAGGTGGCAGCCAGTTTTCCTTCACCGAACAGACGCGTCTGGAAGACCTTCTAGACGGCCGAATCAAGGTGGGCCATAGAAGAAGAAAATGGAGCTCCGGATGTCTTCTAACCGCCTGTAAAATTTGGGCTCATTTGGAGTTGTGGATTCCGAGATATGATCAAATTAGTGGGCTGTTTTTCTGGGCCGCAGAATCTGGCCCAGAATTGTATCTCTAACTTGGGCCGCCTAAATGACCACCATGGAGGCCGAATTAGCATCAACTCCTGAAGAGTGATTTGTTCCTATACATGTCTTCTAGCATCCCACGAAAGTTGGGATTTATTGGGCCTGTATGTTGGGCCCCACAGTCTCATCAGTGGGCTGATGTCCAATCTGCCTTCTCCAGAATTGCTTCCTTTCATTGCCAAATATCTCCATCATCCTCCATGAATTCTCCATTGATCCCTGAATGAAACATGTTCATATTGGAGTGTAGATCAATTATCAAATTAAAATATGTATAATCAGATGAATAATTTGGTACTTTAAATGATGTTCAAAAATGTACCACATAATAGTGCATTTTAAGAAGGTATTACAATCATAATGTGAAATGATGTTCAAAGTGTAAAATGCACTAAAATGGTGTTTATGAATAATAAAGAACATGAATATTATATAAATTACCAATGAATATTAGCCTCATTTAGTGGCTAATCAGTGTTCAAGACACATGACATGGGACTATTCTTGCTTCAAGAACTTAATAAAAATTGATGGTGGACATGTCCCCTTTGGTGACAACACCAAAGGAAAAATCATTGGCTTTGGCCAAATCGGTAACTCTAACTCAGTCTTAATTTCCAAAGTACCTTTTGTTGATGGACTGAAATATAATCTGCTTAGTATTTCACAACTATGTGATGATGGATTTCATGTTAAATTTGAAAATGATGCTTGCGATGTTTTAAATTCTAAAAATGAATTAGTATTTTCTGCATTGAGAAATGAAAATGTATACTCTGTTAACTTAGATTCTTTAGTTTCTCAAAATGCTTCATGTTTAAGTGTATTTCACAAAGAGTCTTGGCTTTGGCATAAAAGACTAGGACACTGCAATATTCACTCCCTTAGAAAGCTAACTAGAAAAATTTTAGTCAAAGACTTTCCCAAACTTGAGTTTTCAAATGATAAAGTGCGTAATCCTTGTCAAAAGGGAAAACAACACAAAATTTCCTTCAAACTAAAGAAAGAAGTGTCAACTTCTCAACCTCTTGAATTGGTTCACATGGATTTGTTTGGACCATCTAGAATTTATAGTTTAAATGGGAAACACTATGTTTATATTCTTGTAGATGACTATTCTAGATATACTTGGGCTTTCTTCTTGGCTCATAAAAGTGAAGTCTTCTCTTATTTCATCAAATATGTTAAAACTGTAGAAAACCTTAGTGGACTTAGAATTAAATCCTTAAGAAGTGATCATGGTCGTGAGTTTGAAAATCAATATTTTGAATCTTTTTTCTCACAAAATGGCTATAGTTATAACTTCTCTGCCCCTAGAACACCTCAACAAAATAGAGTTGTAGAAAAAAGAAATAGGACACTTCAAGAGATTTCTCGGACTATACTTAATGAGTATAACCTACCTGTCTATTTTTGGGTTGAAGCTGTTAGTACAGCTTGTTACATCATTAATAGAGTTTTAATTAGACCAATTCTTAAAAGAACTCCATATGAGTTATGGAATAATAGAAAACCCAAAGTAAGATACTTCAAAGTTTTTGGTTGCAAAGTCTTTATCTTTAACACTAGGGATAATCTTGAAAAATTTTCTTCCAAAAGTGATGAAGAAATTTTTCTAGGATATTCAATCTCTAGTAAAGCCTATAGAGTGTTTAACAAAAAAACTAAATGTGTGGAAGAATTTGTTCATGTCAAGTTTGATGAGACAGATCCACATGAGCCTAAGACCACTCTAGAGAACCTGGAGGATGATATGTCAAATCTGGACATCAATGCTAAACCCTCTAACCATCTTGTAGAAGGATATGTGAAAACTTCTAGTTTTGAAAACTCTCTAGATTCAAGTCAGAATGAACCTAAACCTATTGATGAACCTGAAATCACTAATCCCTCTTTTTCTAGAGCTGTTAGAACCCTTAAGAACCATCCTTTAGATACTGTTGTAGGAGATTTAGATCAAGGAACTCAAACTAGAGTTTCTCTTAGAAATCAGGTTAAACATCAAGTTTTCTTGTCACAACTTGAACCTAAAAACATTAATGATGTTATCAATGATGAGTTTTGGGTGATGGCTATGCAAGAAGAACTTAATTAGTTTGAAAGGAACAAAGTTTGGAAACTTGTTGACAGACCCAAAGACGCATTTACCATAGGCACTAAGTGGGTGTTTAGAAATAAAGTAGATGAAGCTGGTAATATAGTTAGGAACAAGGCTAGATTGGTTACACAAGGCTATAGTCAAGAAGGAATTGACTACAAGGAGACCTTTGCACCGGTAGCTAGACTTGAAGCCATCAGAATCCTGTTTGCTTATGCTGGACATCTGAATTTCAAACTATATCAAATGGATGTTAAGAGTGCATTCCTAAATGGGTATATAGATGATGATGTATTTGTTGAACAACCCCCTGGTTTCATAAATTCTCACTTTTCAAATCATGTTTTCAAATTATCAAAAACTTTGTATGTTTTAAAACAAGCTCCAAGAGCTTGGTATGATAGATTAAGTACTTTTCTTATTTCAAAAGGTTTTACAAAAGGTATAGCCGATCCTACCCTTTTTATAAAACAAATTTCCAATGATGTTTTAGTAGTTCAAATTTATGTAGATGATATTATTTTTGGATTTTCAAATTTTTTTTATGTATTGAATTTTCTAAAATGATGCAAAATGAATTTGAAATGAGTTTAATGGATGAACTGAAATTATTTATTGGATTTAAAATCTTTCAAATTAAAGATGGTATTATCTTAAACCAAAGAAAATATACTAAAGATCTTCTAAAACGCTTTGGCCTGGATAGCACTAAAAGTAATGATACTCCAATGAATACTACTTGTAAGATAGATCTTGATGAAGTTGGAAAATTTGTTGATCAAACCACTTATAGAGGAATGATTGGAAGTTTACTCTACTTGACTGCTAGTCGACCTGACATTATGTTTAGTGTGTGTATGTGTGATCGTTTTCAAGCAAACCCTAAGGAATCTCATTTAAATGTTGTTAAAAGGATTTTCAAATACCTCAAACATACACCCAATTTAGGACTGTTCTATCCCAGAGGACAATCATTTGAGTTAATTAGTTATTCTGATGATGATTTTAGTGGTTTTAAGTTAGATAAAAAAAGCACCTCTGGAACATGTCATTTTTTAGGCAAGTCTCTAGTATCATGGTGTAGTAAGAAACAAAACTCTGTTGCATTATCAACTGCCGAAGCTGAATACATAGCTGCTGGTAGTTGTTGTGCACAAATTTTGTAGATGAAACACACATTAATAGATTATAGGTATCAATTCAGGCATGTACCTATAAATTGTGACAATACGAGTGCTATTAACATCTCAAAAAATCCTATTTCACACTCTAGGACAAAACATATTGATGTAAGACATCACTTTTTGAGAGACCATTATCAAAAAAGTGATATCACTTTGGAATTCATTGGAACTAAATATCAGCTTGCTGATATATTCACCAAACCATTAAATTCTGAAAGGATAGATTACATCATACAAGAATTAGGAATGATAAATCTTAAGTAGAAAGTGTACTGTTTCACAACTTACTGTTTCACAGTTTACGGTTTCACAAGTCACTGTCTTAAGATTACTGTCTAACTCTTACAGTTCTACAGTTTACTATCTTGAAGTTGTTGTTTCATGTTTACGGGCTCACAATTACTATCTCTTGGTTACTGTCTTGCACTTACTGTCTCAAGTATTACGGACGCACCGTGTGGAGACACACCGTAAAGGTGACACTATGAAAACCTGTTTCGGTCTCACCGTGAAAACCTATTCCATTCTCACCATAAAGACACTTTCGTTTTATTTGTATTTTATTACCCGTATTGCTGTGTTAATTATTTTATTATATTCATCTCGCACTTTTGAATTTGCGATGATTGAAATCCCTAAATGATAAAAATCAAATGTCTTTCACTATCTTCTTCACTCGAGCTTTCTTCTCTCAAACCCGAAATCCTTCTCTCTCAAACTGTAAGACCTCTTTCAATCCTTCATCTCTCTCTCTTGAACCTCTCGTTGGATGCCCAGAATGAAGCGTCCATCTTCTTCAACACCTGAGAAGCGCAGATTTAAGAAGAAAGTGAAAAGTGCATCGAAGGTAGCGCCCGAAGGACCACTGAACCCAAACCTTGTTGATAGAATAGTGGTACCAGAAAAGGAAATCTTCCCTAAATGGTTGTTGTCAAGTAAGTCTTTAGTGTTGAAAGTATTAAAAGAACAGGGACGGCTGGATTGGTTCACAAAGGAGACAAGACCGATTTATCCAAAGCTTATTGCTCAGTTCTATCAGTTTGTTCAGTTCTCTTTTGATACAGAAGATGGTTTTGTTGTGATAAGTTGGATTAATGGCCAAAAATGCACCTTTTCCTCAAGGTTATGGGGTGTTTGCCTAAGGATACCTCATGAAGGAATTTTTGAGGACTACCAGAGAGGTCCTCCTCCTCCTAGTGATATCTTTGTTTTGGGAGAGGCTTTGAGAAGCTTGACTGACAACAAAAAGAAGAGAAGAGCTATTACTGCTGAGTTAGATAGCGAAATCAGATTGTTGTTTAAGTTTATTCAGAATCTGATTAGTCAGAGGAAAGGAGATTTTGCTACCCTCAAGTATCAGAATGTATTTTTGATTCATCTTATGAAGAATGAACACAAGATTAACCTATGCAAGTATGTTATACTTCATATGTGTGAGTTGATAAAGAAAACCTCAAAGTCAACCTCTTTGTTCTACTCAAGGTTAATCTCTGCTATGCTATATGCTAAAGGAATGGTTGGACCGAATGAAGAAGTCATCAATGACTGTGAATTCTGTATCTTAAAGGTTACAGTCAAAAGAATGAAAATCAGTTGGAATCCATGGAGAAAGACCTGGGTGGAGGATAATGAAAGGGTATATGAAGAATTTAATCCGGTTGAGCATCCTTCACAACCTAAGAACATTTGTGATCTTGGTTTGGAACCAGATGAAATTGTTGACTGTCCCGTTGAAGAGGAAGAAGAAGTAGTTGCTGCACCTCCGGAAGAAACTGTACTGGATAAGGAAGATAGTGGACCTGTTCCACAAGACAAAGTTGAGAAGGAATCACTTGTTCCTGAAAGAAGTATTGATTTGGAAGAATAGCCTGCTTTTGGAAAAGAATTTGTTGTTAATGTAAGAGAAGAGGTTGTTCCTGAGGAGCCTTTAGAAGAAGGATTTTCTCCTGAGAAAGATGTTTCGGTTGAAGAATTTTTGGTAGAACAGGCTAATCCTGATGTTATCCTATCCGTTGAGGAGAGAATGGAACAAGCCTTCTAGCTGGCTAGAAAAGAAATGGGTGAAAGTATTGGAGATGATCTTTTAGAACCAGATCAAGGAACTGAATCTCTTAGTCCTGTGAGAGATGCACTTGTTGAGGGGGAGCAACACCCAAGTATAGGAAGTGTTGAAATTGCTAATCCAGTTGATCAAAGCATTGTGGATACCCGATATAAGTTCTCTAGCTACTTTGATGTGAATGATACCCAGGAAGCCTCGGTTAAAGGTATAGACCTGTCTACTGTGTTTCAATTGAAACTGGTCTCTGCTCTTGAAGTAATATCTGCCAAGGAACCTGAGCCTATCTCAGCTCCTGTTCCTGAACCTTCACAAGAATCTCCTGCCTTCATAATTCTGAGTGATTTGAAAGCCTTTGGAGCTACATTATTGGCTGGAGTTGAAAAGATCATGAACACACAATCTGCTCCTATAACAAACCTAAGTGAAAGAGATGCTGCCCTACTATTAGAGAAGATCATAAGGTAGATTCAGCCAAAAATGCTTCATGAAATTCAAGAGGTCAGAATTGAGAACAAACAGCTAAGTGATGAAGTGAAGTCTCTCAGAGCTATGGTTGAAGATATGCAAAAAGTCTTGCAATCAGGACAAGCTCCTGTTGCTCATCTTGTTGAGGATATTAGTGGTCAGATTCCACAAGAATTTGCCTCTTTGATTCAACCGAACCTGACTTCATTAGCTGACAAAGTGGATGATAGAAACAAGCAGATAGTTCAAGAGATGCGTGAGCTTGTTATTGGTCTCAACAAATTGACTGATGGGTATAAGGGATGTCTAAAAAAAGTTCTAAATCAACTTAAGTCCCTCACTTTAGCTATTACAACCTCTAGTGCCTCTGGACAGTCATCTCAACCCTCCTTTGACAGTAATCTGCTCAAAACTATTGTTAAAGAGGAACTTCAATTAGTGTTAAGTGGCTTTGACAAAGAAACTCTATCTACAGTTGTTAAGAATAGTGACAGGGTACTTGATTTGGTAAGGATTCACTCAAAGATTGCAAATGATGCTGAGGAGGAAATTACTAATAAAGTAGATTTCTACTTTAATAGGATTTTCTCTAAGCATGATATGACTAATCATTTCAAGTATCTTGTAGAGAATTTGAAAATACCTCCTGTCACTCAAGCCTTCAAGACTCAAGTTCAAAACTTACCTCGGTCTTCCACCAAACCTACTTTCACACCTTCTGTTTTTGAAAGACTCCCTCTTCCTTCTTTGTCAGTTGGCTCACTCCCTTCTTCAACTTCTACTTCGGCTCTTGTGGCTCTTTCTGATGTTACTACCAAGGGCAAAGAAAAGACACCTCATGCTGAAGAACAGTGAAAATTGTATTTTGATAGGGAGATTTTGTATTTTTGCCTACTGCTTGTACTGCCACATCTTTTTCATCTAATGCAATGTGAACTGTTGCTCTCTATTCTCTTATTTATGTTCATTCTCTTTTTCTTTTTCTTTTTTTTGATAATCCCAAAAGGGGGAAACATAACACTAAGAACAGACATGATTTTTGATCATCAAAAAGGGGGAGATTGTTGGACTCCTCATGTTTTAATCATGTTTTAATGATCACAAATCCTATACATCCAGTAAATCTTGTTAATCCTATTTAATCTATCGCAAATCATGTGTGTAGAGATGGTCGGTTTCATTATGCTTTAAATAAACTTACCCAAGATCTTAATTCTTATAAATCATGTTTGCTTATTGAAAGCTATATTTAATTTTTTCTATAATGAATTTCTTTTATGAATGATCTAATCTAATTCATTCTATGAATATTACTGCTTAAGTTTGTATACAGATATTTGACTAAGTCTGAGAAACCGTGAGTCTGCCACCGGTTCTGGTTTTTTGGCAAAGGACTCAGACACCGTGACCAGACACCGTGACCCAGACACCGTGACCCAGACACTGCGACCAGACACCGTGACCAGACACCGTGACCAGACACCGTGACCCAGACACCATGACCCAGACACCGTGACCCAGACACCATAACCAGTTTCAGATCTCATGAAGTCTGTGACACCGGTTCCTTGCTACCATCACTAAGACATCGTTCGAAGTTTGGCAAAGGACCGGACACCGTGATCCTAACACCGCATCTGTGCTACCGGTTCCTGATCTTAATACAACTGTGTCATTGTGTCTGTCTCACTGCTCAAAGGCAAAGAAGAAGACACTGTTTCCTGGTGACACCGTTTGTAAGTGATATCGTTTCTAGATAGACTATGACACCGTTCTTTAATCTATTTTTTCGTTTTCAATTTAATTTTTAACGGTCATATTTGAGTCATTTAAATGCACTGACATAATTAATATTTCTTTGTAGACATGTCACCTGACAATACGAGGTACGAGGTGCAGAATACATGCATCTTGTCGGCTCCAACACGTGCACTCCAACTTAAAATGAAAAACGTGGTACTGGAACAAGGAATCATAGAACAACAGACGCGCGAGCAATTTTTGAAGAGAACCGATACATGCAACAAGATACATCTGAAGAACACACGAAGCATTCTCAAATCAAAAGGTTGGAATACCATAGATCAGATCCAAGAACATCTTCACAATACCAACTCCACGAAAAACACCAGCTAGATCTAACTGGAAACTAGAGTACCAGACATGCAATACTCTGTTCCTCGCAAGAGGAATTGATACTTGCATCTGCCTCATCCTACAAGTCCATAGCTGCATAGAATAACACTCAGAGCACTTCTAACATTATCTCATCATCTTTGTTCTGTTGTGTATTGTTTTAGATTTCGAGCAGTGTGTGTGTTTGTATTAAAACACACACTGTCTCCTGCATTAAACTGAAATATACAAGATATCCTTCCTCTAATAACTTTTTTACATTTGTTTACACCCACAGATAAGTGTGGAAGAGGTCGTGACCTGGTAGTTTATACCCACAAAGAACTGTGGAAGAGGTCATGTGATCTGGGCAGTCCTATGCACTGTTGTTTACCCCGATCCAGGGTGTGCATCAAAGTTTATTAATATAAACTGCTTGTTGGCAGGTGATCACCAAGTGGAGTGGATTAGGTCTCGGTTGAGACTGAACCACTTGTTTTATCCGCTGTGTTGTTTAATTTAGTTTTTCTCTGTTTTACTGTATAATTCAGATATCACTAGATTTTACTTTGATAGTTATAATTGTTTTGCCTTATTAGAATAGCTTCAAAAGTAGTATCAATAACTCATGCTGATATTACTGAGAATTAATCAATTTTCTGAGAGGTTATTTGAACAGTCAAACTTTTATTACCATATTACCTTGATTGAATGTGCTGTATTTATTTTTATTGGGGAACCTTTTAAGAAAACATTTCAATATAAATTTTTATAGATACTCAATTCACTCCCTCTTGAGTACTCTACTCTGACCAACACTCCTTTTGGAAGTGTGCTAATGACGAAACAGTTTTGGAATAAGAACAGAATCTTTAGGTAGAACTAACCTATGTTTGTAGGACAATAGTGTTCGTAGAACAACAGTCATTGTTGTAATACATAACCTGTTTGTGAGTTGTAGCATCACTGCCCAATGCCGAAATAATAGCCCGTAGTTTTGTATCGCGCTGCATCTCTTTTCTCACTACCTTGAAATCCTCCTAATTGGGTTCAAAAATTGCCATATGCATGAACTCATTCATTCTGGAAGTCCGGGATTAAGCATCTAAAGCTGTATTTAATTTTACAGGCTTAAAAATCACAACAAAATCATAGCCTAAAAGTTTCGATTGACAACATTGTTGGTACATTGATGTCATCTGCTGGCTAAGCATATGTTTCAAACTTCGGTGACGATATAGACAACAAATTGTGTGCCTAACAGGTTTTGCTTCCAATGTTGGATTGACAAAACCAGTTAATTCTTTTTCATAGATAGATTTCGCCAAATTGGAATCTGACAAAGCCTTATTGAAATAAGCAAGGGGTCTCCCTTCCCGCATCAAAACCACACCAATTCCAGAACTTGAGGCATCACATTTGATAGAAAATTCCTTGAAAAAATCAGGCATGCCAAGAAGAGGTTCAGTGGTTATACAAAGCTTCAAATTCTCAAAAGAATCTTGAGCTTTTGGTGTCCAAATGAACATCCCCGGTCAGGTCTAAGAACCCCCGAACCTCTCGAACATTCCGAGGTTGCTTCCATAACCGAACAACCTCCAATTTGTTGGGATCCATTGAAACCCCCTTATCTGAAATAATATGCCCCAAGTATTCCATAGTTTGTCTTCCAAAAGAATATTTCTTCTGATTATCAAATAATACATTTTCCTCCATTGTTTATAATACCTGACTATGTCCTTCCCAACTTTTGCTATAGATCAGTATATCACCGGTCGAAAAATTGTATTCGTTGTAGTCTGAAAAGTGGTTGGGGAGTTTATTAAACTGAATGGCATTACGAGGTATTCATAATGTCCTTCATGGGTTTTGAAAGTCGTCTTTTCTATATCTCCCTCTTTCATTCTAACCTGATGAAACCTTGATTTTTAAGTCAATTTTGGTAAAAAAATGTTGCACCACACAACTCATCCATAAGTTCCTCTATTGCAGGAATTGGATATCTGTCTGGTATAGTTAGTTTATTCAAGTCTCGGTAATCTGCACACATTCTCCAGCCACCATCCTTCTTTGTCACAAGGATAATTGGACTTGAATATGGGATGGAACTATGCCTAACAAATCCCTATTTCAGGAGTTCACAAACCTACCTCAATCTCATTCTTCAAATGGTAGGCATTTTTATATGGTCAGACATTCACTGGATCCACACCAGCTTTTAATTTTAATGAATGGTCTGTCACACGTTTTGGAGGAAGGGTCCTTGGAGTCTCAAAAACTGCGCTATACCGCTGTAATAGTGCAGTAGGCTAGTTCTGCCCAATGTAGGCCTTGTATTTGACACCTTTCCCCTCCCAAATACTCCTGTAACGCCCCTGAAACATTTTGAGGAGGGTGAATTCCTGCAAAATTACTTCATGTCCGCCCCATTCAAAACTCAATTTTCATGTTTTTCCAATTAGTAACAGACCCTAAGGTCTCAAACCATGATATTCCAAGAACTAAATATGGCCCTGAGGTATCAAAAATGTAAGCATCCACCTCAAACTCAGCTTCTCCTTCGATCTGTATTTTTAACGCCTTGCAAATTCCTTTAGAGACAACCTTGTGACCATTCCCAAACTCAATATACAATGGTCAAAAACATTTGTTGCGAAGTATTTCACCAACTGTCTTGAAAGGAAGTTGTGACTCGCTCCACTATCATCCAGAATCATTATGGCCACTCTATCAATCCTCCCCTCCACTGTCAATAATCTTGCCTTATTACACGGTTCATGTGTCATGACAGCACTGCTAATCTCCAGCCTCAACCCACCAATAAACATGCTCATGTACCATTTTTCAGAAATATCCAGAATGTGTAAAGCTACCTGCTCAAATTCATCGATATATTCACCCACATTTCCTGAATGTCCCAACCCCTTCAAAAATATGACCGGATCTTCTTCTTCATCAGATCCATACCGTGCGAGCATCTCTTCCTTCAGTTTCGGCCAAAAAAGCTACAGTTTAACAGACTTTAACGAAATTTTCCAGTATCGCACCATCCCTCACATACATAACTGCGCTAGAGGAACTTCCATCTCCTCTTGAGTACGGTGAATTGAAAAATATGTCTCCACGTTCCGTAATTCATGTTACCAGTTCCTCACCAGAGAAAGTCAGCATGTAACTTGTTGAGAGATAGCCGCGCCTCTTCCCAAGTGGATTCTCACTCTATCCATACGGTTCAACATAATTTCATCAATGACTGCCTTCTTCCAAACACAATCCGCCTTCTCCTTCATCTTCGATTTCTGATTTTTTCTTGCACGTATTCAATTCGGTATTCTCCTATTGATGCGATGCGAGCCGATCCATAGTTGCGGTTAGCGCCTGTATGCTCGTTTTCAGTTCAGTGACTGTGGTCTCCACAGCAGCCATCCTTGTCTCCTTGCGCGGGCATAGACATAGACTGTAGCGTCCACAACTTCTTGATCTATTCCTCCTAAATCAACTCTCAATGAAAGCACCGATTTGATGGGAATTTCAAGAATTGGACAAAGTCTCCTTGTTGTATTACTGAAATTCTAGTTACAATGCAGAAGGATTATAGGAGTTTAAGATGAATTCGTAACCTACCTGGAAGATCTCTCACTCCAGGTCTAGACTCCGGCCTTCTAACATACTTTTGTTCCCCCCTCTAACATAATAACACCCTCCCTTTAATACCCCCTAACCAACAAAATGAAAGATCCAATTATAATATTACCCCTGCAGTCCAATAGACTCCTGTAACTACTTATTAACACTTCCCCTCCTATGATAAGTAAAATGAATAGGCGATCTGGAACCACTCACATCTCTATCACCTACAACGTTTGGAGGGCCGAATGCAGGAGATGACAGAGTCCTTAGCGCGGCTGGTGGAAACTTTGGAAAACAGTCCTGAACGGGGGGAGTTGCATGCTTTGACTAAACACGTGGAGTTGCCGACATTTTCCTGAGAGGTTCCAGTGGCCTGGATCATTAGAGTTGAAACAAACTTCATGATCTATCGCATTCGGGTGGAGTCAAAAGTTCCGATGGAGGAACGGTGTATGGAAGTTATGACTCGAATTTGGATATTCATTTTGAAAACAAATAAATCTAGGCTTACATGGACGCAATTCTAAGAAAAGCTGCTTGGGAGATTAGGAAGTACATCAGTGGAAGAAACTGTGGCTTTGACTACTCAAGCTGAAATTAATTTTTTAGAACAAACTCTGGAATTTCCAGCATGACAGATTGATCGATGGTGGATGACATCTGCAGACGATGGGGTGGAGATGTTTCCAGCTACAGTTCAGCCAGCTGAGCTTATGCTAACACAAGCGCCAACGCTGGTAGAGCTGTATGTCCAATGATATTTTTTCAATTCTTTAACACCTACAACAGTGGTAGTGAATCTGGGTATAGCAGAAGCGGGTGACAAGGAAACGTCGGCTGTGCAGGCACAAGTTTGGGCTCTAGCTGAGTTTCCTGAATGACACTAGCATGTGGTACAAACATCCAGCCCGAAGCATTAGTGTAGGATGCTACTTGAGGTGATGGATCAAACGGCGGCATACATTGAAATGTCAATGTGGTTGGAATTTCTGGTTCGGACTGAAAAGAAGCCAGAGTTTGTGGTTTTGCTCGGGCTGAGCAAGTGGCTCCAGACAGGCGCTGCTGATGCCGAGGATGAGTGTCAGGGAAGACTAGTTAAGGCTACAGGCGGGAGCTACACCCAACTGCTAGGAGTAGCTGCAGAAGCTGGGGTCAAGAAGGAAAACATAGAGGATCAAGAGCCTTCGCACCGGAAGGAGTATCCACAAGCAGATGGTATCTGTAGAAGAAGATGGCCTTACTGGTTTTAGAAGATGGAAGTTCTGGAGGCGAGGAAGATAACTCTGAAGCTGGTTTGATTGATGGCGAGCTAGCAACATCCGGGATAATTTCTGGCATAAGGCCTTATAAAAGGAAGGTTCGTGTTGATGGAATGGAATCACAACCTTTGATGGAAGGTGAAGGAAAGATCGTTTCGTGTATTGGGTATAAATGAAAGCCAGAGGACTGCGTTTGTCCAAATATTGATAAGGTTGGGTGTTGGGGAAATTGACTGGGCAATGTTTTTACTTCCCCTGAAGCAAATGCCTTATGAAGAAATAAGGGATTATGGAGTTCTCTTCTTGTCACATATTGCTGAGGACATAGCTGACTCACCTGCATTTTCAGATGTTGTTCCTAAAGAAGGGTAAGGAATACAGGATGTTTTGGTTAGGATTGTTGTGGTGCTTCTGATTTGGGACAAGGAAGAGATTGGAATGATGCTTCTCAGGGCAGTACTGAAATATAGATATGGAAGATGACAAGCATCTGTTGATGATAAGGAATTGAGGTTCCAAGAAGTCATTTTCCAGGACTAGAACCTCACTTTTATTAATCTTCCTGCCATTGGAGGTTTTCAAATTCATGATGTCATGAAGATAGTTAATGTGGATGTTCTTTTCTTATATTTACACTTTGAGGACAAGGTGGATTTTTTAAGGGGGAGGAAATGATAGGAACGTGGGAGTGGTGCTGCATAATAGAACCTGGGATGCATAGGAATCTAGGGTGCTGGGTGCTGCTGTTGCGTAGGCGTTGGGGTCCTGATGTGTTGTATGGAAGGGTGCAACTAAAGATATAGCAAAGGGGTAGTAGGAAAGGGCTTAATAAACTACCAAGGGGCGGTGTTGTAATTTCTATAGATAGTTGTTGGGAGTAGGCTGGGGCTATTGGTGGGAGGATGGATGAGTTGAAAAATAGAGGGATGGGTGGTGGGGATGAGGGTGACAGATGTTATTTGCAGTCTTCAGCTGTAGTTGAATCGGGAGGGTTAGGCCTCGGCCTTGGTGGCAGCGTCTTCCAGGGAGTTCTTCTTGATCTTCCTCCTACTTCTTAATCTTCTGCTTCCGATCTTGTAATTCCTGTTCTTGCCGCTGCTGAATCAATAGAAACACTCTGATTTTCTCTCACTCCTATACTCCCATCAATTGGTGCTGTCATTGAGAGTTTGGAATCGATCGGGGGGGGGGGTCTAGAGAGTCTAGAAAGAACCTCATTCTTGATCTTGAGTTTCTGAAACATAGATACGGAAGATGACAAACAATTGTTGGTGATAAGAAATTGAGGTTCCAGGAAGTCATTTGTCATGAGCAGAATCTCACTTTTATTAATCTTCCTACCGTTGGAGGCTTTCAAATCCATGATGTCACTAAAACGGTGGATGCCGATGTTCCTTATATTTCCACCTTGAAGACAAGGTGGTTTTTTTGAGGGGGAGGAAATGATAGGAACGCGGAGGTGCTGCTGCATTAGAGAATTGGGGCTGCATAGGGATCCGGGGTGCTGGGTGCTGTTGTTGTGTAGGCGTTAGGGTCCTGCTGTGCTGTACAGAGGGGCGCAGCCAAAGATGTAGTGAAGGGGTGGTAGGAAAGGGTTAATAAGCTGCCAGGGGGCAGTGTTTTAATTTCAATAGATAGTTTTTGGGAGTAGGTTGGGGTTGTTGGTGGCTGGATGGATGGGTTAATAAATAGAGGGATTGTTGGTGGGGCTGGGGGTGACGTATGTTATTTGGAGTTTCAGCTGTAGCTGAATCGGGAGGGTTAGGCCTCGGCCCTTGAGAGCGGCATTTTCCAGGGAGTTCTTGATCTTCCTCCTTAATCTTCTCTTGTAATTCCTGTCCTTGCTGCTGCCGAATCAATAGAAACTCTCTGATTTTCTCACTCCTGGACTCTATCAATTGGTGCTTTGATTGAGAGTCTAGAATCGACCGGGGAGAGGGTTTCTAGAGAGTCCAGAAAGAACCTCGTTCTTGATCGTTCTTGATCTTGAGTTTCTGAAGTTGATGCAGCAGAGGAAAACGGCTCACAACAGTGGAAACTGATTCGCGGAGGTGGAATCTTGAAGCTATGCACTCGCACAGATGGAGAGTCGTATCTCTAACCGGTTGGGCGCCTTCCTGGTTGGTGCACTGCGTAACGCCTCCTCAATTAGAGCATCACGCGGTTTTCTCCTTTAATGTGGTGTTTTAATGCGGGCCAAGACCGCGTGAATTAATTCACGCGGTGACACTCTTTTGACGCGGCGACATTATTTGACGTTGATTCTTTTTACTATATAAGGAGGCAGAGGTAAGGCATTTTAACATCATCGGCAGCAACAACACCAAGAGAAAATCTCATTTGGTGATCACCTTTCTTCGACGATCATCTTTATTGTTCTCCACCTTTTGATCCACACTTTTATTCTTGAGTATTACTTTTGAGATCTCTTCCATTTTGGGGAGTCTCTACCGTGTACTTCTTGATTTTAGTGGATCCCTCTTTCTGGACTAGGTCCTGTGGTTTTTCCCTTTCGGGTTTTCCACGTAAAAATTTCTGGTGTCAAATTTATTTTCTTCACATTTAATTTTGTCGTTGCGCATCCGCTTCTATTTGGGGGGAAAGATTCAATTTCCGTTGCGCGTTCACTTTTTCTATTGTTTGCGCGTTCGTCGCTTTCCCGTCTTTCCCAACATCTGGTATCAGAGGGTTTGGTTCTTTTTTTCATATTTATTATGGAGGTCAATTATAGTCGGATGATTTTGCTGAATGGTACCAACTACCATATGTGGCGACTTAAAATGAAGGATCTACTTTTTGTCGAGCGAATGCATCTTCCAGTGTTTAGTACCTAGAAGCCAGGGAGGATGTCAGACGAAGAATGGGCGTTCGAGCATGAGATGGTTTGTGGCTTCATTCACCAATGGGTCAAAGACAACGTGATGAACCACATTGTCAACATCTCTCACGCTAGAACTTTGTGGGAGAAGCTTGAGACGACCTACGCTTCCAAAACGGGAAACAACAAACTATTTCTTCTCAAACAAATGATGAACTTGAGGTACAAAGAAGGTACGTCTATTTCTGATTATTTAAGTGAATATCAATGATGTTTTGATCAGTTTTCTGGCATGGATATCAATTTTGAAGATGAGGTTTTAACTCTTTTGTTGCTTAACACTTTACCCAATTCATGGGAGAATTTCCGTGTTACTCTAACCGGTTCTGCTCCTAATGGTGCTGTGACATTTAGTTTTGTCAAGTCTACTATTTTAAATGAAGAGGTCAGGAGACGCACTCATGAGAAATCTTCTTCCGAGCTTTTAGTCACAGAGAACAGGGGGAGAAGCTAGGACCGGGGGCAAAGCAGTCGAGATAAGAGCAGAGGCAGAAGCAAATCCAGACCGAAGCAGAGAGATTTTGAATGTCATCATTGTGGTAAGAAGGGGCATGTTAAGAAATTTTGTTATCAGCTGAAAATAGAGAATAGAATGAAGTAAAATCCACAGAATAAAAATGGCGATGGAGATGATCATAGCGCCGCTACTACAGGGGGTGATCTTGTTATTGTTTATGACTCTATTAACATTGCTTCTGATGATTCTTGCTGGGTTGTTGACAGTGGTGCTTGTTTTCACGTGACATCGAAGGAGTTCTTTACATCTTACAGCCCAGATAATTTTGGGATTCTGAAGATGGGCAATGACGGACATGCTGACGTTGTAGGCATCGGGACTGTTTGTTTAGAGACCAGTACAAGAAGTAAACTGATTTTGAAGAATGTTCGACATGCACCCGAGGTTCGTTTGAATCTCATTTCTACCAGCGTTCTTGATGATGAAGGGTTTATCAGTACTTTTAGTGATTTTCAATGGAAGCTTTCCAATGGCTCTTTGATTGTGACTCGAGGGAAGAAGCAATCAGGTTTGTACTGGACTAGAGCTTATATTTCTCGTGATACTGCTTGCGTTGTTGAGTGCAGTGTTTCGTCCAAGTTGTGGCATAATAGGCTCAGTCACATCAGTGAGAAAGGTCTTGGTTTTTTGGCCAAGAGAAATCTTCTTCTAGATTTGAAGAGTGTCAAATTGGACACATGTGATCATTGCATGGCTGGAAAACAAAGCAGAGTGAGTTTCAACAGTCATCCTCCACACAGGAAGTCACAGGTACTTGAATTGGTACATTCTGGAGTTTGTGGTCCTTTGAAATCTAAGACCTTTAGTGGCGGTCTTTATTTTGTTACATTTATTGATGACTACTCACGAAAGCTCTGGGTTTATGTTTTGAATGCCAAAAGTCAAGTGCTTAGTGTTTTTAAGCAATTTCATGTTTCTGTTGAGAGGGAATCAGGAAAGAAATTGATATGTATTCACACTGAAAATGGAGGAGAGTATTGTGGTCCTTTTGATCAGTATTGCAGGCAGGAAGGTATTCAGCATCAGAAGACGCCGCCCAAGACACCTCAGCTGAATGGTGTAGCTGAGAGGATGAACAGGACTTTGCTGGAAAGAGTTCGTTGTTTGCTTTCAGAATCAAAATTGTCTGGACATTTTTGGGGTGAGGTTTTACTTACTGCTGCTTATATTATCAATTTGTCACCAGCTGTTGCTTTGCAGACAGACACTCCTGACAAGTTTTGGTATGGCAAAGAGATCAGGTACGATCACTTGCGTGTTTTTGGTTGCAAGACTTTTGTTCATGTGCCTAGAGATGAGAGATCCAAGTTGGATGGTAAGACACGCCAATGTATTTTTATTGGCTATGGACACGATGAGTTTGGGTACAGGTTCTATGATCCTGTTTTGAAAAAACTTGTCAGAAGCCGCGATGCAGTGTTTAAGGAGGATCAGACTATTGCAGACATTAATAAGGGAGAAAAAGATGTTCTTCCAACTTCTGATGGTTTTGTCAGTCTTGAGCCAGGTTCTGATTCACATTTACCTCATATTGTTGATTCTGATGATCATGTTGATGTACAGAATGATGCTCAAGGTGAACAGGTTGGAGTTGATGTTTTCGATGCACCTTTTGTTTTTGACGATCCGGTTTCAGGGGTTATTAATGAACCTGCAGTTCCACTCCGGAGGTCATCTCGGCATCACACCGCTTCTACTCGATATTCACCAGATGAGTATGTGCTCTTCACTGAAGGGGGAGAAACAGAATCGTTTGATGAAGCAATGGAGAGTGAACAGAAGGACAGATGGGTTGCAGCAATGGATGACGAGATGACATCATTACACGACAACCACACTTTTGAGCTGGTGAAGTTACCGATAGGGAAGAGAGCTTTGCAAAATCAGTGGATTTATCGGATTAAAAATGAAGAATCCAGTTCCCTTCCACGATACAAGGCAAGGTTAGTTGTCAAAGGCTTCCGTCAGAAGAAAGATATTGATTTTGATGATATTTTCTCACCTGTTGTCAAAATGTCTTCCATTCGGGTTGTTCTTGGTTTGACTGCCAGTTTAGATCTGCAGATTGAGCAGATGGATGTGAAGACAACTTTCCTCCATGGAGATTTAGAAGAGAAGATTTATATGGAGCAATCAGAGGGTTTTGTTGAAACAGGTCAAGAAAATCATGTCTGCAGGTTGAAGAAGAGTTTGTACGATTTGAAGAAAGCTCTGAGGCAGTGGTATAAGAAGTTTGAATCTGTCATTTCTCATCAGGGTTTCAGGAAGACATCTTCTGATCATTGTGTTTTTGTTCAGAGATTTACTGATGATGATTTTATTATACTGTTGATTTATGTTGATGATATGCTCATTGTTGGCCATGATACTTCTAAAATTAACAGATTGAAGAAGGACCTTTGTCAGTCTTTTGCGATGAAAGACTTGGGGCTAGCACGACATATTCTTGGCATGACGATCTCTCGTGACAGGAAGGCCAAGAAATTGTAGTTATCTCAGGAGAGATACATTGAGAAGGTTCTTCAGAGATTTTCTATGGATAGAGCTAAAGTGGTTAGTACTCATTTTGCTTTACATTTTAAGCTTAGTACCAGTCAGTCACCTTCTACTGATGAAGAGAGAGAGGAGATGCAGCACATACCTTATTCATCTGTCGTTAGCTATTTGATGTATGCAATGGTATGTACTAGACCTGATATAGCTCATGCAGTTGGTGTGGTCAGTCGTTTTCTATCAAATCCAGGTAGAGAGAGCATTGGAGAGTAGTGAAGTACATTTTTCGTTATCTTCGTGGTACTTCTGATCTGAGATTGTGTTTTGGTAAAGGGGAACCTATGCTTTGTGGCTTTACAGATTCAGATATGGCAGGAGATATCGATTCGAGGAAGTCTACTTCAGGCTATTTGATCACTTTTGCATGGAGAGCTGTATCTTGGCAGTATAGATTGCAGAGATGTGTTGTTTTATCTACCACAGAGTCAGAGTTTATTGCAGCTACTGAGGCGTGCAAAAAATTGTTGTGGATGAAAACGTTTATTCGAGAGCTCAATTTAAATCAGGACAGGTATGTTTTATTTTGTGATAGTCAGAGTGCTATTTGTTTGGGAAAGAATTCTACTTTTCATGGCAGGTCAAAACATATCGATGTTCGATATCATTGGATCCACAACGTCCTTCATTCGAGACAGTTAGAGCTTGAGAAGATCCACACTGATGACAACGGACCAGACATGTTGACCAAGAGTTTACCCAGAGGAAAATTCGAGACATGCCGACAGATTGCAGGGTTGGCGGTGATCTTTACTTGAGTCGGAGGGGGAGTTTGTTGTGCGCCTTCCTGGTTGGCGCACCGCGTAACGCCTCCTCAATTGGAGCATCATGCGGTTTTCTCCTTTAATGTGGTGTTTTAATGTGGGCCAAGACCGCGTGAATTAATTCACGCGGTGACACTCTTTTAACGTGACGACATTATTTGACACTGATTCTTTTTCCTATATAAGGAGGCAGAGACAAGACATTTCAACATCACCGGCAGCAACAACACCGAGAGCAAATCTCATTTGGTGATCGCCTGTCTTCGACGATCATCTTTCTTGCTCTCCACCTTTTGATCCAAACTTTTATTCTTGAGTATTACTTTTGAGATCTCTTTCATTTTGGGGAGTCTCTACCATGTACTTCTTGATTTTAGTGGATCCCTCTTTCTGGACTAGGTCCCGTGGTTTTTCCCTTTCAGGTTTTCCACGTAAAAATTTCCAGTGTCAAATTTATTTTCTGCACATTTAATTTTGTCGTTGCGCATCCGCTTCTATTTGGGGGGGAATTCAATGTTCGCTGCGCGTTCACTTTTTCTATTGTTTGCGCGTTCGTCGCTTTCCCGTCTTTCCCAACATAACCTAGAGGCGTCTGCAGCCTGGACTACGCCGACAGAAGTCAGGCCAACAACGTTTGGAGAGCCGAATGCAGGAGACGTTGGAGTCCTTGGCGCGGCTTGTGGGAGCTTCAGAAAACAAACCTGAAAGGGAAGAGTTGCATGCGTTGACTAAAAACGTGGAGTTGCGGACATTTTCTGGAGAGGATCCACTGACCTGTATCATTAGAGTTGAAACAAATTTCATGATCTATCACATTTGGGAGGAGTGGAAAGTTCCGATTGCGGAACGGTGTATGAAATTTATGACCGGATTTTTGATATTCTTGTTGAAGACAAATAAGTCTAGACTTACCTAGATGCAATTGGAGATTAGGAAGTGTGGGAGTGAAGGAAACGGTGGCTCTAAGTACTAAAGCTGAAATTAATTTCTCAGAACAAACTCCTGAATTTCCAGCACGACAGGCTAATCCGGGGTGGACGATGCTTCTAGACGATGTGGTGGAGATGTTACTAGATGCAGTTCAGCCAGCTGAGTTTGAGTGGCAACTGTGTTGGCTGGAGCAATACGTGCGTTGACTGACCTTCCCGTTCGACATTTTCCTTATCTTCCTTCGAAACTTTTATCCGCGGAGGATTGTGCCAAGGATGAGCAGTGTGAGGTGTTGCGGATTGTGCCAGCACAAGTGCCAAAGCCTGTAGAGCTGTATATCCAACTACATTTTTTCAATTCTTCAACACCTACAGTGGAGGTAGTGAATCCGGGCATAGCAGAAGCAGGTGACAAGGAAATGCAGGCTGTGCAGGCACAAGTTTGGGCTCTAGCTGAGTTTCCTGAACGACACTGGCATGTGGTACCGACGTCCAGCCCAAAGCAGCTGCGTAGGATGCCACTTGAGGCGCTGGATCAAACGGAGGCATACATTGAAATGTCAATGCGGTTGGAATTTCTGATTCGGACTGAAAAGAAGCCAGAGTCGGTGGTTTCACTCGGGCTGAGCAAGCGGCTCCAAACAGGCGATGTTGATGTTGAGTACAAGTGTCAGGGAAGATGAGTAGTTCGAAAGGCTACAAGTGGGCGCTACACACAACTGCTTGGAGTAACTGCAAAATCTGGGGTCAGGAAGGAAAACTTAGAGAATCAAGAGCCACCGCCCAGGAAGAAGCATCATTGTGTTCCTAATCCTAATGCTATGGAAGAAGTTAGGATGGATGATGTAGAGGAGGATGGATTAATAAAATCCTTAAGGTGGCCAATTTTGAGTTCATTGATGAAGTTGAAGCTGGAAAAGAAGAGGAAGAACATAAGAGAGAGGAGGTAAAAACAAATACAAATAAATCTGAAGGGGTAAATTACTGGGAAGATCTGTTAAAAGATAGATATGACGTTCACAAGGCTGAAGATTTTAGCACTATGGGAGTGGGAAAGAGTAGCCGCAAGCAGATGGTATTTGTAGAAGAAGATGGTCTTGCTGGTTTAGAAGATGTAAGTTCTGGAGGTGAGGATGATAACAATGAAGCTGGTTTGATTGATGGTGAGCCAACAACATCCGGGACATTTTCTGGCAGAAGGCCTTATAAAAAGAAGGTTCGTGTTGATGGAATGGAATCACAGCCTTTGATGGAAGGTGAAGGAAAGATCGTTTCGTGTATTGGGTATAAATCAAAGCCAGAGGGTTGCTTTTGTCCAAATATTGATAAGGTTGGGTGTTGGGGAAATTGACTGGGCAATGTTTTTACTTCCCTATAAGAAAAAACCTTACGAAGAAATAAGGGATTATGGAGTTCTCTTCTTGTTACATATTGCTGAGGACATAGCTGGCTCGCCTACATTTTCAGATGGTGTTCCTAAAGAAGGGCAGAGAATACAAGATGTTTTGGTTAGGATTGCTGTGGTGCTTCTGATTTGGGACAAGGAAGAGCATGAACTGATTCTTCTCAGGGCAGTACTGAAACATAGATATGAACTGATGCTTCTCAGAGCTGTTGGTGGATGGATGGGTTAATAAATTGAGGGATGGGTGGTGAGGCTGGGGGCGGTGGATATTATTTGGAGTCTTCAGCTGTAGCTAAATTGGGAGGGTTAGGCTTTGGCCCTCAGGAGCGGCATCTTCCAGAGTTCTTTCTGATCTTCCTTTTCCACCTCAATCTTCCGCTTCTGATCTTGTAATTCCTGTCCTTGCTGCTGCTGAATCAATAGAAACTCTCTGATTTTCTCTCTCACTCCTAGACTCCTATCAAATGCCCACTTGGGCTACAATGAAAACCATATGATTAAGCCAGACCAGCTCTATTTTAACTAACCCACCCCCTCAAACGAGGTCATCTGCCCAATTTATTGGGTGGAAATTTTCACTCTAGGCTCTGGAACCCCCTTGGTGAGAAAATCAGCAAGCTGCTCCTCTTTGAATATTACCAAAATTGAGATTTTTCTTTTCATAATTCTCACTCACAAAATAGCAATCCACTTTCACGTGTTTGATACACTTGTGGACAACAAGATTAATAACTATCTTTATGGCTGCTTGATTATCAGTCCATATATGTGTTGATTTCTCAATGAGACAACCAAACTTATGCAAAATTTGTTGCATCCATAGAATCTTTGTTATAATGTGAGTCATCACAAAACGCCTCTACATCTAGATGCACATGAACACTATAGAGCAATTGTAAGCCTGTCCCATAAACTGATTCACCTTACCATAAACACGTGCAATGACTGGCCTTGTCATAGCTAGATAGCCAGACAATGATACCTTTCTGGCGAATAAAAAAACTCACTTGTATCAAACGAGTCAGTGTGAAACATTTTGGTTTCCTGCAGCAAGTCAGAGTGAGGGATCTGCTGGGGGCTGACCAGGGTTCCAGGGAATGGGCCCCCGCTCTCGATATGCTTTGTAGGTTTTGGCTTTGATACTATGTAGAAATAATAGAGAATCATAAACCATGTCGGTAAAATGATGTCGGATCTGTTTATTGACATGAGAGAGAAATGAGTCGAGATAGTCAAAAGATTGAAAATTTTAACACACTGGATACAGGGATATAGGATGGACCTAGTCAAATTCAATGAACCTAGACATACCCATGTACTAGATACACAACTGCTAACATCCATTCTGTTTTATTCCATGCCCAAGGATTCTGTGAACCAAATGACCATCATTTAACTGTTCCTGTGAAATGGCGGTGTTTATCATGTGGTCTCATTCTTTTTTGTTTTGTTTTGTTTCCCTGTTGCTTTAAGTGGGTTCCATACGACACAAATTGTTGTAAGATATTTTTGAGGGTCTATTCCTTTGATGATACATTTTGTGGACAGGCTACTGTCACTTGAAATGTACAATAAGTTCGGCGGCTCATGCAAGTTTGGCAGCGGACTCCATGATCACCTGTGAACAGTGTTATTTTGAAAGTGGGTTTACTTAAAATGCGGATGCCAATGAGTCTCCCACCAGTGCTTTGCCTACTTAGGGTCTACAATGTCAAAACACAGCGAGTTTAACATCAACTCTGGGTGCAAGTCAAACATCTTCCAGCCAGCCAATGGCATATTCTCAGACATTGGAGGCCTGTTGTGAAATAAAACAAGCACCCCAACCCACAAAGAAGAAGGGAATATGTTTGTGGGGTCTCATGTGAAAGTAAGCTTGTTCTGATGTTTTGCAGTATACATGGCATCACATTTACACAAATACACAGATATGTGAAATAACTCACTAATTTAGAGGGTATTTTATGGGTTTGATGTTTTATTAATCATCATTGATTGACCATGCACGTGTTTCTAAATTACTACACTTTATTTATTTATTTAAAAAAACTGAAACAAAGTGCAGTCCATGCAACCATACTGGATTTGCAGATTGGTATCATGCGGATGTTGTTGGACTAGAAGAATCGAAGTTGTTGGAGCTGTTGGGGTTCAAATGCTGCAAGTGCCGCCGAATTAAATCGCCACGGTGCCCTCATGCGGGTCCTGAGGTGAGGAGGTCTGATGGAAAGAAGACGCGGTCAAAATCATTGAAGGGATCGCGAGTGGATTCTGATTATGGGCCCATTCCTGAAAAACCCAGAGGGCACCTAATAAATGGTGTGGCCCTTTCTAGAAAGAATGAGACCTCCATACACTCTAGGGTCAAGCAATATGCAGAAGCCAAATTTGAGTCCAGCTGTCCATCGGAGCTGCTGAAGCTTCCTGTGAGGAGACAAGTGATGGGCGAGTAGGGGAGAGACAGCTACCCGGCAAGGGTGGCTGGTTGGGATAGATCAGCTGCCTCTGTCGTGAGTGGCAATAGGGACGTTGATGAGGGATAATGGGCGCTGGAGTTGTCTATGTCGTGAGTTCTGGGCGCTGAAGGGGTTCGATCGAGTGTTATTTGCAGATGGCGGCTATGTTGCCTGCCCGGGCGGGTACGGTGGATTTAAATCCTCTCAGGTTCGACACCTGAACCTGAGGGTCAGGTTGGCCGTTCGATTCCCGCCACGTCGTAAAGACATTGAGGACCGTTCGATTAGTTTGGGAAAGTAAAGAGAAAAGCAAGGGTTATTTAATTCCCGCCTAAACAAAGGTGACAGAAATATTTCCGACCGACGATGGATCCGCCGATTAGTTTGGGAAAGTAAAGAGAAAAGCAAGGGTTATTTACTTCCCGCCTAAACAAAGGTGACGGAAATATTTCCGACCGACGATGGATCCGCCACGACTCAGACGCGGCTGAGAAGCTCGTCCAGGGTTTTGACGTCGAGAATCCCGCAGAACTCCCCCCGATTTTTTTCTGGTCACGCCTACATCGACTCAGGTCCACTTGTCGGGGCCGACTATATCCGTGCGCGTTCTTCACGATTCCAGGGGACGAAAGCCATACCCGGCGTTTGCAGGCGCCATTTTCATATTTCGTTCAAAAGGGGCGGCAATAAATCGTGCACGTTTCCAGGAGGCGTTCCCATCAAGGTTTGGGATTCTGCTAGTCCCTTTCTCTGTTATAAAGAACATCATTAAATCACAGTTCAAATTATACGTTGACATATCTACTGCAAAATGTCACTACGAATTGACAATTGAAATTCCAAGTTCGAAATTTCATAAGATTCGAAGAAGATAAATGGGATTTTGAATAAGAATTTTCCAATGGGAAAGTTCGATGACAGTTTCCATTAGAAATTCTCAGTGAGAATTTTCAGTGCGAATTTCCAGTGCGAATTTCAACTAGGAGTTACTACTGTGAATTTGCAACTGCAATTTCCAATGGGAATATCCAGTGTCAATTTGCAGTGCGAATTTCTAGTGCGAATTGGCAGTGCGAATTGGAAGTGCAAATTGGCAGTGCGAATTTCCAGTGGGGTATAGTAGTTTGAATTTGCAACTCCAATTTCCAATGGGAATTTCCACTAGATCCAAAGGAAAAATCATTAAACAAATTATAGACAACTGTGATCTAACACTTTGTGCAGATAAATTGTACATCACAGAATGACAGCAAGGGACCTCAATCTGAATGCTCTAAAAGGTGTAGATGCCATAAATTCATTTGATTTAAATGTTGTTCAAAATTTGTCTGACTGCTACGTCACGGAGCATAGCAATGAGGACATTACAAACTCAAAGAGCAGTGTAGAAATTAGCATCAACATAGAGGAAGTCCCAAATTCAGAAGAAAGCACCCCATGTGAAAACATTTCTAAAGAAAGCAGTACATGGAGACCAAGTATTGAGATGGCTTTTAAATCAGATTCAGATGTTTATTCGTTTTATGTTGCTTATGGAGGCATTGTGGGTTTCAGTGTACGGAAACAGTATGTTAACAAACATAAAAAGGACAGAAGTTTGGTAACATCCACATTGTATACATGCAGCAAAGAAGGATGCCAAAGAGCAGACAAACGTGATGTCAATGTCAAAAAGCCACGTGCAGAAACAAGGACTAATTGTCCAGCACGAATGAGAGTTGTCTACATGTCCAATAACCAATATGAGTGCACGCAGTTTGTTGAGGAGCATACTCATCCCTTACATGCTCCCGAGACCATGCATTTCATGAGGTCACAAAGACACATTAGTGATGCACAAGGTGCTGAGTTGGATGTTAGTGACAGAGCTGGTCTGAAGCCCGATGATTCGTTTTCACTTGCAACAATTATTGCAGGTGGCTCTGCAAGTCTTGGATATACACGAGTGGACCAACTGAACTATCTACGGTCCAAAAGACAAAGAGAGTTGCAACTATGTGATGCCGATGGTATGTTACAATACATAGAGAAGCAATCAAGAGAGAACATGTCATTCGTATACTCAGTGCAACTTGACATGTGTGGTCAAATTAGCAACATTTTTTGGATTGACCCGAGAATGAAGGTTGATTATGAGCATTTTGGAGACGTTGTCGTGTTTGACACTACCTTCAACACAAACAGGGAGTCTAGGCCTTTGGGAGTATTTGTCGGTATAAATCATCATACAGAGATTGTAATTTTTGGTGCAGCATTGTTATATGATGAGACTGAAGACTCATTTAGTTGGTTGTTTAATAGATTTGTTGATTTTCATGGAGGCAAACATCCAAAGACAATTTTCATAGATCAAGATGTAGCTATGTCTAAAGCAATTGGTTTGACACTACCTACAACAAGACACGGGCTATGCACCTGGCACCTAATGCAAAATGGCATGAAACACTTGGCCCATGTAATGAAGTATGACTCGACAGTGTTGGAAAAATTAAACAAATGCATGTATGGCACTGCAGAGATTTCAAAATTTGAAACAATGTGGAAAGAAATCCAACTACATTGCAGTGATACGAATTCAACATGGATAGAAGAGATGTACAAAGTCAAAGAAAAATGGGCTCATTGTTTTATGAAAACTGCATTGTCATTAGGGATTCGAAGCACACAATTAAGTGAAAGTTTCAATGGTGTATTAAAGGATTATTTGAATCATAAACTTAGTGTCTTGGAATTCTTTCAACAATTTGAGCGTGTGTTGGAGAAGAATCGGTATCGAGAAATGAAAGCTGAATTTGATGGAAGGGAAAAGTTGTCACGCAATCATTTTCCATATCATCCGATCATGGTTCAAGCAAGTCATTTGTACACTCAAAAGATATTTGATTTTTTTCAGCATGAACACCAACTATGTGGTGCTTGTTGCCTTAAGTCTTGTAATGAAACTGTTTCCCCAAAATGGTATCTTGTGGCAATGAAAGGTTCGTCAAATGACTATAGAGTAGAAGTGTACCAACAATCACCTATCAGAATTGGATGTAGTTGTTTGAAATTTGAAAGTTATGGCCATTTGTGTTGTCATGCTTTGAAAATATTAGATAGGTTGGATGTGCAGTCCTTGCCAGATTTTTATATCTGTAAGAGATGGACAAGACAAGCCCGTGACATCCAGTTGGCAGACATCACGGTTAATCATGCTGAAGAGGATATGGTAGCAAGAAAAGCTAAATGTTACCAACAGTTGACACGAATGGCAATAAAGCTTGTAATAGAATCCTGTGACTTTGAAGAAGGATATAGAATTGGAATGTCAAATTTGAACAATTATGCCAGAGAATTGCAGGACGCCAAAAAGAATGCACCCTCAAAATCCAGTAAACAAGTGGCTAACAACCAAGGTCGACAACAGTGTAAAACATCATTTAAGAGAAAAGATAAAAGGAAAGGCGGGGACAGGCTGAAAAGTTGTCTAGAGCGGGCAAAAAAACACATAAAAAACAGGTGCAAAATCAGAAATCAAGAGACTACAGAACTGGTACTCCATTGTTATTATTTACTTATGTTATTGAAATAATACATTTAATGTTGTCATGACTAAATATTGTTATAATTCTATTGCGGGTAACAACTAGAGAACCGGCAAATAGTGGTTGTAATGGACAAACTTTCACATATGTCAATGTAAGTACTGTACATTAGGTTACAAAACATTTGATATTGAAACCAACATCACAACAGTTTATTTAATGTGATATTTAAAACCTTATACAGTATAAATGGTTATGTGTAACTCTCAGTGGTGGTTTCATGGTTGGACACTCCATATAGCTCTATAACATATTGATAGTAAATTCTGAATGACTAGAAAAATCAGATCCTCCACATCATAGCCTACTGACCACATTGTAGAGTCCCGGGATAAGAACATTTTTCTAGAAAAATCAGACCCTATAGCTCAGAATTTAATTTTCACCATTCCATGGGTAAAACATGCTTGGACCCCCTATCATGTTAATGAACTAATTCATTCAACGCTAACATGCATAAATGATGTTATAATATTGTTGTAGGGAAATGCAACAGAAGCGTTGAATGCTGGTTACCATGATGATAGTTTCATAAATGTCAATGTAAGTACATATTGTTCTGTATCTTCAAAACCTACAAAATTAAAAACAGTTCATAGCAGTTGATATGTTGTCCTATTTGAAATCTTATGCAACCCTTTTGTTAGTTATAATTGTAGTTGTTAATATATAATTATTAATGCAATTAGGAGCCAACAAGGAGAAATCTTCCACTACTGACGATGCAAGATTCAGCAACGACTGCAAATGGGAATGACAACCTAAATATGAGGACCGAGAACTCATTGCAAGCATTTCGGGATTCAATTGATACACATCTTCAACTGCAGATGTCATCAGGATATGCAACTTCTTTTGAAAATCAGTTTTTATAATTCAATTTGTTGGTGCAAATAGGGAAATTGTAAAAAGAATCTTGTACACGATCAAACTGGAAATGTCCCCTCCCATTTTACAATGAAACAGTCCAGTGGAAAATTCCAATTCAATTTCCCAGTTGCAATTTGTATGCCTAATAAAATGATGTAAACGAAACTGCAAATTCCCACTGAAATTTTCCGGTGGAAGTTCCCACTAGAAATTCCCAGTTGGGATTTATATACATAGCCAGCTTGCATTAAAAGAACCGAACCACTGTTAACAGTGGGAAATTGTGAGTTGAAACATAAAACTGGAAGTTAAAGAAGTGACTCCAGATACTACAAAGACAAATATTAATTCAACACCCTTCAATGAAAATTCCCTATTAATAATTCTATGTAGATCAAGTTTCCAAGTCATTCAAATAACGCAGTGCAGAGCAAAAAGACAAAGAACAAAGCAACACTTATCTTAAAACTAATGTTTGTTCATCGTGAAAACAAATTAACCATTTCACCCCCAAATCAACAACCACCATCACAAAAAGTCACAACAGTTTTGTTTGTTACAGAACAAATATCTGAATCAATGAATGAAACCCAAATCCCCCACCCACCCAAACCGTCATCCAGCCAAACCGTCACAATAACTGTGAGGAGTTAAGTTTGTACAACAACAACCGAAATATTAATTTCACTCAAAAACTCTTTAGTCACTTCAATCGGCTCTGGATGCAACCATATAGATCTTACTCTCCACATCAACCACCGAGGTACTCCTTCCAGGATCATTTAAGAAATAATGCACCATAAACAACCGCCGCTCAACAAGTTCTTTCTCCGTCAAACTCTCCGCAACTGCAACACCTATAGCCAAACACTCCATCACATAACAAATAATCACCCCACAATCCAAATTGCAGTCTCCCTATTGCGGCATCTTCTCAGTTGTCATCTCCCATTTCCTGTGTTTCACTTCTCCACAGATCAAGTCTTCCAAGAAAGATTTCTGCAAAAAACAACAATTAGCACACCGTCTTGAAATGTATTCTGAATTGTCATGCACATTCTAGAAGACCTTACCACACTAACTGCGTCTTTTATAAACGGATCACTAGATCTGGTTCCTCTAACTGGTTGCAGTGAGTTGAAATATCTAAAAACCCGATTCTTCGAATCCATAACTAACAAGCTCCAATGAAGGTTATCAGAGTTTACTGGACAAAATAAAAAATCAGAATTCTTCATGTTCTCAACTGCTACCCGCTTCAATAATGTCTCCTTTAATTTCTCATTTAACGAATACAGAACTCCCTATAAGTGAATAATAAAAGAGTATAAGAATGTACTCACAGTTTACTTCAAACATGGAATACAAAAATGAAAATCTGGAAAAATATAAGCTAATAGTTTGTCATAAACAAATAGCAATCTTACAGTGAATGTGCTCGGCATAAAGGAAAAACTAATCATTTCTCCAATGCCAGCCATACTCCGAAGGCGACATTTTTCTTGAATAATAACGCTATATGCATCAATGACCTGTGTCCAAAAAAGAACTCAATAAAAAATAAAACACCAAATCTTATTACAAAAGGTAATAGAAGACATACCATACTACAAGTGCAGCGCTTGTTTAACAAATCAATTATATTTTTAATATTGATGACATACGAGTTTTCACTTGATTCCCAGACAACAGCACTGTTTTCATAGAAAGTCATTTCCCTTATCAGTAAATAGTCAAAGAAGAAAAAATATATAATAAATACAGTAAACAAATTACAATACCTCTCCCCATCACCATCAAGAAGCATAGAAACGAGCCTTCTATCATGAGACGTCACTATATTATACTGCTTCACCCACTGAGGAAATACTTGCGATAGTTTGGGGGTCAAAGGCACCCTCTTCTTGGCTGTAATTTGTGGATATATATAGGGAGATTGATGCTTCAGCTTCCTTGCTCTACTCTTCACACCCCTTACCAATGAGGTCTGTATATTAGAGGCAGAACAAGTTGCAGTGGGCTGCACAACACATTTTCCTTCATCCAAGCGAAGTTCAACATTCACATCCTCCTCCTGACTGATATCTACATCATCTCCTTCCTTCAGCTCATCTACAAGAGTTTCCTCTATGCTGCCGTCAATAGCAGCAGATGAAGTTGGCTTCTTTTCAACTTCAATCTCTGGAACTGAACATTTTCAAACATTCTTTCTTCCCCCTCGCCAATAACTACTTTCATCTCATCCTTCATCTTTAGTCTTTCTATCAAAACTACAATCTGTCTGTTATTTAATTTTATTTGCGCCTGTAGTTTTCTAATCTTCTTGTTTAGCTTCACATTCTCCATATACAGTCCGACACTCTCCTCCTTTGAAACATTTTGCGATGTTGCTGTCATAGTTAAATGATCTTTTTTTCCTTCAATTATCTGCTGAACACGTTCTTTACCCTCACAAGGGCTTGACTGTAACCTAGAGCTCTTTCTCGGGGTCTTTTGAGTCTACAATGGATAGTGAAAACAAAAATGCAGATTTCATAAATTAATATGAAAATAAAGGACTAGTCAGAATATTAAAATAGTAACAATACCTTGGAACTTGCTTGCACAGCAGCAACAATATCTTGCAAACTCCACCATACGAATAACGGTGCACCCTCTCTTTTGGGAAGAACACACTCAAATTTCTCGGCAAACCAATACTATAAAATTTAACATTATTAAGAAATGGTCTACTAACATAGCAAAAGTAATCATTTAAATAAAATCGAAGACCTTACTAGTAAACAAACAACACAGCCAACAACTTTTAAGGGAGTTCTGAAAAAAAAATTCACTGATGTGAGAAACTGCTCATGAATAGCAGCAGCCCAAGCATAACTCTTCACTTTTGCTACATCTTCAAAATATGTAACAAAATTCCAACCAACATAAGACCCAGAAGTTGGAAAAAATAATGTCGCGCACGCAAACAGATAAAGCAAAGAAGCCACATCGGAGAAGTCTTGCTCCTCATTAGCTTCAACAGCCTCAAGAATTGCTCTCCGTAACACACCTTGGGACAATAGTCATCTGGCATTAGAAAACCTCCTTACCGACAATGCAGAACTATTAGGCCGTATTGTATATGCAACAGAGACAGGTAATTCGCCATCCTCAATGCCAAAAATATGCGAAATGTCAGCAACTCTTAAATCCATCAGCTTACCAGCTATCTCAAACATTCTTAAATCCACATTAAACCTCTGTGGTAAAAATAACACAGAACCATCAGTTTTCTTGCAATCATCAAATGACATTAAGTTATCAATAAACACTTTAAACAACTGCCAAAACGGCATCCTTTGAAGATATTTAATATGATTGTCATTAATCTTAGGCCTAATGTCATTAAATTTTTTGAACAACCCAGTCATCGAAGACCGGTAGTGGTTAGTAGCTGATGTAGACAGTTCTCCTGCCATAAAAAACAATATCCCTTAAAATTAGCATGAAGAAAATTTGAATATTAAAATAACGCATAAGAGTTGAAGCATAAAACCACCACTAAAAATTTCAAGTACAGAAATGTGACATGACTTTGAAAGAGTACGTTCAAATAAGTGGACCAATCAAAATTCATGATGATAATGACATAATATATTTCCAGTGCACACTAACACTAAAAATCCCACCACAAATCATAGTTCAAATTATAGTTCCATAAGAGTGAGACTTCCCAGTGGGAATTCCCAGTGGGAATTTTTAGTGGGAATTCCCAGTGGGAATATCCAGTGTGAATTTCCAGTGGGAATTTCGAGTGGGAATTTCTAGTGGGAATTTTCAGTGGAAATTCCGCAAAATTACCACTGAGATTTCCCACATGCTTATTTCCAGAGGTAAGTTCAAGAGACAATTCAACACCAAAATTGAAACCACTGGAAAATTATACTGGGGCTTTCCAGTGGGGATTTACAATGGGTAGTTACAACAGGCATTTTCAGTGGGGATTTACTGTGGGGATTTGCAGTGGAGATTTCCAGGGCATTTAAAGCGGGGTTTTAGAGTCAAACTTTCCAATGGGACTTTCTGGTGGACATTTCCGGTGGGAATTTCCAGTGGGAATTTCCTGTGAGAATTTCCAGTGGCACTAGTGGAAATTCCCAGTGGCAAAATTACCACTGATAATTCCCACTGTCTTCTTTCCAGAGGTAAGGCAGTAGGAAATGCCGGTGGGAATTTCCAGTGGGAATTTCCACAGCAAGTTGCAACTTAGAATTCCCAATGAGAATTTCAACTATAAATTCCCAGTGCGAATTCCCAGTTGGAATATCCACTGAATTTCCAGCATACAATTACGAATTCCAGCTTTACAATTTCAACAGATTCTATAAATTGATATGTAGTTCCAAATTATAGCGGCATAGAAATCCAACTTCCTAGTGATAATTTGCATTGGGAAATCCCAGTGGGAAATCAAGTGGGAATTTCAAGTGGTAAATCAAGTGAGAATTTCAAGTGGGAATTTCCACTGGGAATTTCCACTGGCAATACCCCAGAGAAAATTTCCAGTGCGAATTCAACGCCAAATGTGCAGTAAAAATTCTCGAATCAAAACAACAAGTGATTGAAAAACTAATTGTTCATAAATTATAAATTGTAAATGAATTTCAATGCGACATCCTAGTTGCGAGAACAATGCGACGCTTGAAATTCCCAGTCTAAATTGACAGCGGAAATCCCCATGGCAAGAGAGGCAATTAACAGAATAAAATTTCAACTAAATTCGAAAAATTGTTTCGCAGTTGTAAATTCTGAATGAATTACCACTGGAATAACTGGGAATTACCACAAGGAAATTCCCAGTGGGAATTCTGAATAAATTACCACTTGAATAACTGGGAATTTCCACTGGAAATTCAGCACAGGGATCACTGGAAATTGTCACCAGATTTTTTTGGTGAATGCAAGGATATTATGGGAATTTCCATTGGGAATTCCCAATGGGGATTCCCAATGGGGATTCCCAATGGGGATTCCCAATGGGGATTCCCAATGGGCATTCCCAATGGGCATTCCCAATGGGCATTCCCAATGGGGATTCCCAATGGGCATTCCCAATGGGGATTCCCAATGGGCATTCCCAATGGGGATTCCCAATGGGCATTCCCAATGGGGATTCCCAATGGGCATTCCCAATGGGGATTCCCAATGGGCATTCCGCTGGGGATTTCCGCTGGGGATTCCCGATGGGGATTCCCAATGGGGATTTCCGATGGAAATTCAGCACCGAATGTGCACTTCAGATTTTTTCAATGAAAGCAAGGGAATTACCACTGGGAATTCCCAATGGGAATTTCCGATAAGAATTTGTAATGGAAATTTTCAATGGGAGTATCCATGGTTCAACACCGAATGAGCACTGGAAATTGTCACTGGAAAAAAGCAGTGAATACAAATTCCCAGCTACACATAGGAAATAAGAATTTGTAATGGAAATTTTCAATGGGAGTATCCATGGTTCAACACCGAATGAGCACTGGAAATTGTCACTGGAAAAAAGCAGTGAATACAAATTCCCAGCTACACATAGGAAATATCCATTCGGAATCCACACTGCAGAATGAGATGAATTTTCAAAAACTATTCAACCAATAATTGGAACTACAAATTTCCATATGAAATTTCTAATTTGAATCAATTTCGAATTAGAAATCAATTCACTTTATGAAATATAAATTGTCAGAGAAAAATGGAATGCAATTTTACAATGCAAATGCCCAATGCAAATTGCAATTTTAATTTCCCACTAGAGGGGAACTACACACAAGTAGTGAAAAACATTAAGGAAAATAACTAATAGTACAAATTCAAACTACAAAGTTACTATGAAAATGTCAAACAAACATTAACAGTTTGTGTAATACTCCTAAATCACAAAAATCCATACTAACTGTATCATCACATCCAAAAGAACAAAGAAGAACCGAAATAGAAATGAATCCCAGTGACTCACACAAAGAACAAAGAAGAAGATAAATAGAAATGACATAAACCACCTGACAACTTCTGTCGTCGTCGGTTGAAACTGCACAAAGGCTTGTCGGCAACTTCACCGACACCTTCACCAAATGGATGTCCGAGAAAATCGGCGGACAGTTTCTCTGAGGGCTTCGCCTCAGGTTTCCTCACCGAGGGTTTCGCTGAGGCGCGTCGGCTCTCACCTCGGTCCGACGATACCGAACAAATCGGCCGACAGTTTCTCCGACGGGTTTCACCGAATGTTTCGCCAAACCACGACTGTAGGGTTCCGCCGACGTGCGTCGGTTCCTTCGAGGGCTTCGCCTCAGGTTTCCTCTACAACATTGTCGATCGAATCGGCCGACAGCTTCTCCGACGGGTTTCACCGAGGTTTTCGCCGAACCAGGGCTGCAGTGTTCCGCCGATACGGCCGAGGATTTTTTGGAACCCTGATTTCAAAATCGATCACCGCCTAACCTAATCGAACGGCCTCCCAATGTCTTAACCACGTGGCAGCCATCGAACGGCCAACATGAGGGTCAGGTCGAGAGCCCAACCTGAGACGATAATTCTCGAGGTACGGTTTTATTTTTTCTTCTTGATCCGTAAGATAAGCGGATTGTATTTGGACTGATCCGAATTTGTTGTACAAGTACACGAAAGGTTTATTCGGAATTTTGCCCTCGTTTTATAATTTTGATTATTTTATTTAATAAGAATCGTAGATAATTAATATATCGAAACAATTTGTTAAATATTTGAAAATCATTCCAACAAAAAAATTATACATTTCTATACCTACAGGGTCCGAATAAAATGATTTATAATTAATGACGACGATGACACTAACATTACAACAATGTAGCCAGCACGGCCTCGGGGTCCTCCAATGGCCCGAAAGCCTTCATTTTATTTATTTATTTTTGATAATCTACCTTTCAGGGGGTGAGGTGGAACCCTTACAAGGCCCGTAGGTGTAAGTATAACGGGAGGTGCGGGTGCGAGAATACTCACTAATCGCTCCTTCATGAATTCCTTAAACTCGGCTCGTCATCATTAAAACAAGCATGAGACTATGAAAACCGTTACACACACCGTCGTGTCAACTACTCTAACTCGAATGTTAATGTGGGGTCCCCCGAAGCAATAGTCATGCGCAATTGATGGATCTGTTTCGATCCTCATCTGAAAAAAGCACCTGATAAACATTCCACGCCAACTCTAATCCCCACACATATTCAAAATTAACTTTCTAAACAAATCAGTTGTATTTTTTTTAAAGGTTGGGGCCGAAGCCTCATTTATTATTAAAGCAAACCAAAGACCTATTTAACTGGGTAGAGGGAGACTCAGTACATAATCTGAAGGCTCATCGGGCATTTAGCCCATTACATGGCCCTTAGGCCCTTTTTTTTGCCCAAAGCCCATTCTGTGAATAGTACTGCTACAGTACCCACGTTGTTACAGTACTGCACAGTACCCGCCACTTCTACAGTACTCTGCCACCGCTACAATACCCGCCGCCGCTATAGTGTCATTACTGCTACAGTCGCTGTAGTGCTTCTACAGTACCCTGTGCCCAATGGGTTTTGAACCCTCATTTTTCATGTAGAATTAAGGGGTGCTTACTACTAAGCCAAACACCAACTACACAAATCAGTTGTATTATAACAGTTCAGGAGGTGGATTAAAAGACCTTTTTTATAACCTAAACAGTAGAGCAGAACGACTTGGGATGGTGTACTTACCAGGCATAACATGGCCCTTGCCACAAGGTTATTTGGGTTCGGGTCCTGAAACAAAATAACACACTAATAAAAATCCAGTAGTCTGAAGCAAAGCAAAGCGAGGGTGGAGAACTTACAAGCCCTGGACAGACCACCAAACGGTAATTGTTCAACAAAGCTTCCATTTCCTGAAGAATAAGCGGCCTCACACCCCTCACTTGCTCAACCACCAAATAAATCCACAGAAAATACCACTCAAGACTTTTAAGCCAATGCCCCTTCTAAATGGCCAATATATTTTCACCTCATCAGTACTAAAAAACCTTGGACCACCCTGGTGTTGGGAAAGACGGTAAAAGCGACGAACGCACAAACAATTGAAAAATGAACGCGCAACGGAAATTGAATCTTTCCCCCCAAATAGAAGCGGATGCGCAACGACAAAATTAAATGTGCAGAAAATAAATTTGACACCAGAAATTTTTACGTGGAAAACCCGAAAGGGAAAAACCACGAGACCTAGTCCAGAAAGAGGGATCCACTAAAATCAAGAGGTGCACGATAGAGACTCCCCAAAAATAGAAGGGATCTCAAAAGTAATACTCAAAAATAAAAGTGTGGATCAAAAGATGGAGAGCAGTAAAGATGATCGTCGAAGAAAGGCGATCACCAAATGGGATTTTCTCTCGGTGTTGTTGCTTCCGGTGATGTTGAAATGTCTTGCCTCTACCTTCTTATATAGGAAAAAGAATCAGCGTCAAATAACGTCGTCGCGTCAAAAGAGTGTCACCGCGTGAATTAATTCACGCGGTCTTGGCCTGCATTAAAAACACCCCATTAAAAGAGAAATCGCGTGAGTACCATTTGAGGAGGCGTTACCCGGTGCACCAACCAGGAAGGCGCCCAACAAACTCCCCTTCCGACTCAAGTGGGGATCAACGCCAACCCTGCAATTTGTCGACAAGTCTCAAATTTTCCTCTAGGTAAACTCTTGGTCAACATGTCTGACCTGTTGTCATCAGTGTGGATCTTCTCAAGCTCTAACTGTCTCGAATCAAAGATGTTGCGAATCCAATGATATCGAATATCGATATGTTTCGACCTGCCATGAAAAGTGGAATTCTTTCCCAAACAAATAGCACTCTGACTATCACAAAATAAAACATACCTGTCCTGATTTAAATCGAGCTCTCGAATAAACGTTTTCATCCACAACAATTCTTTGCACGCCTCAATAGCTGCAATAAACTCTAACTCTGTGGTAGATAAAGCAACACATCTCTACAATCTAGACTGTCAGGATACAGCTCCCCCTGCAAAAGTGATCAAATAGCCTGAAGTAGACTTCCTCGAGTCGATATCTCCTGCCATATCTGAATCTGTAAAGCCACAAAGCATAGGTTCCCCTTTGCCAAAACACAATCTCATATCAGAAGTACCACAAAGATAACGAAAAATGTACTTCACTGCTCTCCAATGGTCTCTACCTGGATTTGATAGAAAACGAATGACCACACCAACTGCATGAGCTATATCATCAGGTCTAGTACATACCATTGCATACATCAAACAACCAACGACAGATGAATAAGGTATGTGCTGCATCTCCTCTCTCTCTTCATCAGTAGAAGGTGACTGACTGGTACTGAGCTTAAAATGTAAAGCAAGAGGAGTACTAACCACTTTCTCTCTATCCATAGAAAATCTCCGAAGAACCTTCTCAATGTATCTCTCATGAGATAACCACAACTTCTTGGTCTTCTTGTCATGGGAGATCGTCATGCCAAGAATCTGTCGTGTTGGCCCCAAGTCTTTCATCGTAAAAGACTGACAAAGATCCTTCTTCAATATGTCAATTCTAGAAGTCGCATGGCCAACAATGAGCATATCATCAACATAAAGCAACAGTATAACAAAATCATCATCAGTAAATCTTTGAACAAAAACACAATGATCAGAAGATGTCTTCCTGAAACCCTGATGAGAAATGACAGATTCAAACTCCTTATACCACTGCCTCGGAGCTTGCTTCAAACCATACAAACTCTTCTTTAATCTGCAGACATGATTTTCTTTACCTGTTTCAACAAAACCCTCCGGTTGCTCCATATAAATCTCCTCCTCTAAATCTCCATGGAGGAAAGCTGTCTTCATATCCATATGCTCAATCTGTAGATCTAAACTGGCAGTCAAACCAAGAACAACCCGAATGGAAGACATTTTGACAACATGTGAGAAAATCTCATCAAAATCAATACCTTTCTTCTGATGGAAGCCTTTGAAAACTAACCTTGCCTTGTATCGTGGAACACGACTGGATTCTTCATTATTAATCTAATAAATCCACCGATTTTGCAAAGCTCTCTTCCTTGTCGGTAACTTCACCAGCTCAAAAGTGTGGTTGTCGTGCAATGATGTCATCTCTTCAGCCATTGCCGCAACCCATCTGTCCTTCTGTTCACTCTCTATTGCTTCATCAAAAGATTCTGGTTATCCCCCTTCAGCGAGAAACACATACTCATCAGGTGAATATCGAGTAGAAACGGTGCGATGTCGAGATGACCTCCGGAGTGGAACTACGGGTTCATTAATAACCCCTGGAACCAGATCATCAGAAACAAAAGGTGCATCTGAAACTTCAACTCCAACCTTTTCACCTTGAGAATCATTATGTACATCAACATGATCATCAGAATCAACAATATGAGGTAAATGTGAATCAAAACCTAGCTCTAGACTGACAAAACCATCAGAAGTTGGAGAAGCATCTTTTTCTCCCTTATCAATGTTTGCAATAGTCTGATCCTACTTAAACACTGCATCGCAGCTTCTGACAAGTTTCTTCAAAACAAAATCATAGAACCTGTACCCAAACTCATCGTGTCCATAGCCAATAAAAATACACTGGCGTGTCTTACCATCCAGCTTGGATCTCTCATCTCTAGGCACATGAACAAAAGTCTTGCAACCAAAAACACGCAAGTGATCGTACCTTATCTCTTTGTCATACCAAAATTTGTCAGGAGTGTATGTCTGCAAAGAAACCGCAGGTCAAAAATTGATAATATAAGCAGCAGTAAGTAAATCCTCACCCCAAAAATGTCCAGGCAATTTTACTTTCGAAAGAAAACAACGAACTCTTTCCAGCAAAGTCATGTTCATCCTCTCAGCTACACCATTCAACTGAGGTGTCTTGGGAGGCATCTTCTGATGCCGAATACCTTCCTGCATGCAGTACTGATCAAACGGACCACAATACTCTCCCCTATTGTCAGTGCGAATACATTTCAATTTCTTGCCCGATTCTCTCTCAGCAGAAACATGAAATTGCTTAAAAACACTGAGCACCTGACTTTTGGATTTCAAGACATAAACCTAGAGCTTTCGTGAGTAGTCATCAATAAATGTAACAAAATAAATACCGACACTAAATGTCTTAGATTTCAAAGGACCACAAACGTCAGAATGTACCAATTCAAGTACCTGTGACTTCCTGTGTGGAGGATGACTGTTGAAACTCACCCTGCTCTGTTTCCCAGCCATGCAATGATCACATGTGTCCAATTTGACACTCTTAAAATCTAGAAGAATATTTCTCTTGGCCAAACAACCAAGGCCTTTCTCACTGATATGACTGAGCCTCTTATGCCACAACTTGGATGAAACACTGCACTCAACAACGCAAGCAGTATCACAAGAAATAGAATCTCTAGTTCAGTACAAACCTGATTCCTTCTTCCCTTGAGCCACAATCAAAGAGAACTTGGAAAGCTTCCATTGGAAATCACCAAAAGTGCTGATAAACCCTTCATCATCAAGAACACTGGTAGAGATAAGATTCAAACGAACCTCGGGTGCATGTCAGACATTCTTCAAAATCAGCTTACTTCTTGTACTGGTCTTTAAACAAACAGTCCTGATGCCTACAACATCAGCATAACCATCATTGCCCATCTTCAAAATCCCAAAATTAACTGGGCTGTAAGATGTAAAGAACTCATTCGATGTCACGTGAAAACAGACACCACTGTCAACAACCCAGCAAGAATCATCAGAAGCAATGTTAATGGAGTCATAAACAATAACAAGATCACCCCTTGTAGCGACAGCAACATGATCATCTCCATCGCCATTTTTCTTATATGGATTTTCCTTCAATATGTTCTCTATTTTCAGTCGATAACAAAACTTCTTAACATGCCCCTTCTTACCACAATGATGACATTCAAAATCTCTCTGCTTCGGTCTGGATTTGCTTCTGCCTTTGCTCTTATCTCGACTGCTCTACCCCCAGTCCTGGCTTCTCCCGCTGTTCTCTGTGAGCAAAAGCTCGAAAGAAGATTTCTCCTGAGTGCGTCTCCTGACCTCTTCATTTAAAATAACAGGCTTGACAAAACTAAATGTCACAGCACCATTAGGAGCAGAACTGGTTAGAGTAACACGTAAATTTTCCCATGAATCGGGTAAAGTGTTAAGCAACAAAAGAGATAAAACCTCATCTTCAAAATTGATACTCATGCCATAAAACTGATCAAAAAATCATTGATATTCACTTAAATAATCCGAAATAGACGCAACTTCTTTGTACCTCAAGTTCATCATTTGCTTGAGAAAAAACAGTTTGTTGTTTCCCGTCTTGGAAGCGTAGGTCGTCTCAAGCTTCTCCCACAAAGTTCTGGCATGAGAGATGTTGAAAATGTGGTTCATCATGTTGTCTTCGACCCATTGGTGAATGAAGCCACAAACCATCTCATGCTCGAACACCCATTCTTTGTCTGACATCCTCTCTGGCTTCTGGGTACTAAACACTGGAAGATGCATTCGCTTGACAAAAAGAAGATCCTTCATTTTAAGTCGCCACATATGGTAGTTGGTACCATTCAGCAAAATCATTCAACTGTAATTGGCCTCTATAATAAATATGAAAAAAAGAACCAAACCCTCTGATACCAGATGTTGGGAAAGACAGGAAAGCGACGAACGCACAAACAATTGAAAAAGCGAATGTGCAACGGAAATTGAATCTTTCCCCCCAAATAGAAGCGGATGTGCAACGACAAAATTAAATGTGCAGAAAAATAAATTTGACAATGGAAATTTTTACGTGGAAAATCCGAAAGGGAAAAACCACGGGACCTGGTCTAGAAAGAGGAATCCACTAAAATCAAGAGGTACACGGTAGAGACTCCCCAAAAATTGAAGGGATATCAAAAGTAATACTCAAGAATAAAAGTGTGGATCAAAAGATGGAGAGCAGCAAAGATGATCATCAAAGAAAGGTGATCACCAAATGGGATTTTCTCTTGGTGTTGTTGCTGTCAGTGATGTTGAAATTTCTTTCCTCTACATCTTTATATAAGAAAAAGAATCAGCGTCAAATAATGTCGCCGCATCAAAAAAGTTTCACCGCGTGAATTAATTCACGCGGTCTTAGCCCACATTAAAAACACCCCATTAAAAGAGAAACTACGTGGACACCATTTGAGGAGGCGTTACCCGGTGCGCCAACCAGGAAGGCGCCCAACACCTGGTATAAGAGAACAACTGATGAACGGTCAAAAACCAATCAACCCTGCTTTAACTGAGTCAAAACACACGAAACTGTCCAGTCCAATTTTGTTTTTTTTAAATCAAACAATTATAAATAATGATTTTCTATGGTGCGCGTTAATTAATTTTATATTATTATAACTTATAAATTAATTGTATATCAGGATAAATTAATATATATGGATAAAATTTTTTATTATTTGTTATTATATTTTAATGATTTTTTAAAGGATAAAAATGTTAGATGCATAATTATTAATGATTTGAAAATTATTATATTCAATGACCCAGTTCAGGAGATGACTAACAACGTTATGTCAAGTACACACAGGAGTTGCAATATACATACAACTTCTTGAAGCTTCAAGGGTGGACCAGAAAGTGATCTCCATTGGGGGAAAAACTCCTTTGCAGACAATGATATCGGCTGGAAAAATTTATTCATGATAGCCAGTAGGCAAAGCTTGACGTTGACCTACATAGGAAAAACAGAATTATAGTAAAATTAGCCTCATTTGAATTCTTTTAGTGTATCTTTCTTAAGGGATAACCTTAGTGAGGGAAAATGAATTGGAAGAGGAAAATAATTTTCTAATGTTTGATGGGTGACACTAACATTCAAATCACCATTTCCACTCCCATTCACATCAACATTCTCATTCATTTCACCCTTTCCTTTCCCTTTCCCATGTCATAACAAACAGATTTTTAGGGTAAGAGCAAAAATATACACTTTTTTCCCTTATGCAATAATTAAAGCTGTAGAGAGTACCATGGTAGTAGCAAACTTGTAGGTGAAGTTAAGAACAGCTAAATCCCTGCTAGCAGTGAGATTGATGATTTCAAGCGGACATTGCACCTAAATATTAGACAGATAGATAAATGAATTAAACTAATAAATAAAATAATTTAAAGTTTATAACGATTCACTAAAAGCCACCAGCAGCCTTTGCCTGTGGTGGAATAGTTTCTGGTACTAATGAAAGCTCGATTTTCAAATACTGAGGAGGCAATATTAGAGCTCTCACAAAATCGAGTGGAGAAGTGTTGTTGTTTCCTAAAAAGAGGACCACCCGTCCATGATGGGTCCCCCATTCATCTTTAACGCCAATCTAGCATGAAAATTAACATGAAAAATAAAGCCTACACACGACTCATCAAATTGATTGGAACATAACATCAAATAAGAGAAAGAAACACAAACCTGAATATTAATGTCTTCGTATAAAACACCATTGTCCTTGAAGCATAAAGCATGGAATCTTTCAGCAATGATCCCTATTAGCTGTAATGTTTTATGCCCAAATCAATCTATTATGTGCACAGATAAGAACTGTAAATTTAGAATCTAATATGAAGAAGCGAACCACAAAACAAAGTCCTTAAAAATTAGTACACACAAAAAAAATTCCCAGAAGGATGTTGAACATGTTGCTGGAATGCACTAATGCCCTGTTTGGTTGGCTGAATTTAGTGGGGAGGAAAAGAAAAGCGCCTTCTTTTTCCCATAGGAGTTTTGTTTCATGGAAACCCTAGATTTCCCTCATACTGGGAAATCTATTTCATCCCATATAAGGAATCGCTTGGAAACCAAAATAGTTAATATAATAATTATTTTTACTTTTTACATATTTTTTAATATCATAATATTGTATTCATATTTATTATTATTATAATGGAGGATCTATGACCCAAATGCCCAAGATGCCTCCTAAGGAAGGTCTTTGTATTTATTTATAGAGAATAGTAAGGATGACATGTTACAGAAAGTCCGATGTGGGACTCGACTCAACTTACCCTCTAAAACTGCCCCTCAAGCTAGGTACCAAGCTTGGATATATAAGAGAACAAAAAGAAACATTCCTTAACATCTCCCTCAAGTTGGATATGCCCAAACACTATTTTTTTCCTTTCCACTGCAAAACATACACTATTTTTTAGTTTTATTTAATTTAATTTTTGCTATTTGTTTCTCTCATTTTCTTTCTACCAACCAAATGGACCCTAACGTAACCTACCCTGAAGGGAACCACTGGTTCCTCACATTCCAGAATTTAAACATACAGTCTGTAAAATTCAAGAGTCTGACCTGGATCTTCTTTTATTAGAACTACAGGGAAAAAAAGATGACTGATATTTGTCCCCTCAGGGTCTATCATGCACCATGAGTCAAATTTTGACAAAAGGGCCTGAGTTTTACAACCATATCATATCAGCTAATGAGAAAATGGACATGATTGAAGTAAGGAGGGGTCATAGCTCCAGAGTAAAATTTAGTAGGAGAGGGTTGGTTTGAGAATGATGAGGGCAATGCTTTATTTCCATCATTCTAAATCTACTTGGACATAGACTCAATATCAGGCAGGAGCAGTTTGGTTGAATTGTTGTTCAATCCAGGCAGACTCAAGGCATTATCGGGATATCATAACCTATTTTACAACCATAAACATATGAAACACATCACACACATATTACCAATATTTGAATTAAAAAAAAAATCAATAAAAATAGTATAGCTCACAGCATGACTCATCCCCGGCTGGAGATGATAAACTTTTATGGCGTAATCAACTGAGCCTTCCAATCATGGCGCTTAGGCCCTATGCACCACTTGACAAAGTACAATATTTAGACACAAAAGAAAGCACTGTATTATGGAAGGTCATTATAGAGGATATCTATAAAATAGACATAGTAAAAGCAAGCAACCACAATATTTTTCAACCAAAATTTGTAGCATGGGGAAAAGAATTAAGAAATAAAAACTGATCTCACTGCTAAAAATATTATGTTCCTGTGTTATTTTTCTTTACTGCATTCGGGAAATGTTGAGTAACCATAAGAGTGGATCACATCCTAACAGGTGAGATTAATTTCGAAAGAAAGAAAAATTAACAAAAGAGAATCACTGATTGAATTACCTTCATGTCTTTTGATAATTTTAGTGAATCAACAACAATAGCAGTTGGAGATTGTAGGAGGAGAAATCCTGAATCGGTACCTCACAAGTGAGGTTGGGTTGTTCTATTTATAGATGAAGATAAAAGATACAAGCACGAGATAATAGAAGATTTGAAATTCAAAATATGTTAGGAATGTGGGGGTTGGAAGGGGTGTGTCACGTATGTGGGTATGAGCGGGTTGGCTAGGGCGTGTGTGGGCATCAACCGCCAAGGTGCAGTGTTGTCATTTACTTTCTTAGTTGTTAGGGGTTGGTTGTAATGGGCAGGGGATATTAACTGTTGGGGGTTGGTTGTAACGGACAAGGGATATTAAATAGGGCTGAATGTAGCAGGTGGGGGATGCTTTGGCATTACATTTGGAATCAGTTTTGATGGCTACAGAAAGGATGGAGAGGTGGGTCTCTCTCCTACCTGACGCACACAGTGGGGAGGAAGCCTACGGAGGTGGTCTCTTCTATGGGTGGGATATAAGTAAAATGGAAGAAGGGAGGGTGAATTGTCCTTTAAAAAATTAAATTTTAAACTTCTATATAAGATTGAAGAAATAAAAAAAAGAATCAAAGTAGAATGCACAACAATATAATTAAATATAATGATAAAAGCAAAGAATAAAATGAAGAGCGATTCGAGAAAAAATCAATTAAACACGTTTGATGGATTAAAAAAATTATGAAAGAACGATTGAAAGCGATAAATAAATAAAATTGCAAAAAGTAAAAGAGGCATGGTATTTGATAAGAAAGTTCAAAAATAGTACCTGAAGGTAACCCTACGTCTACCACCTCAATCCCTCGAGGATTTAATGTATCAGTCTCTTAGTTTTAATGGTATCCAAGATACCAAAATAATCCATTATTTTTTAGGTTATAAAAAGAAACCAGATACAATAAACATTACCTCATTAACGATGAAGCTAAAAACCTCAAAAGAATAGTCCATTGCCTTTTTAAAGGAAATGGCAAGAAAACCAAAGTCTCTCACTTAAGGTAGTGAGCATCAATGTTAAAAAGGAAGAGGAAGAGGAGAGGATTTCTAAGAAGCAATCCATTTTAAGGTTGGTCTCAATTATCTCAATGAATATGATGAACACTAGGAGAGGATGGGAATAAAAGAAAGTAATTTAGATATTACAATTTAGTTCACACTCTAAAAGGAGAAAGAAGATTTAGAAATGAAATCACTTTGAGAGCAATTGAGCACATTGAAAATTGGAGAATAATTGTCAAAGAATGTCGATGTAGATTGTCAAGGCCTCCAAAGGTCTCTATTTATAGGCTTCTTATCCTTCAATAATGTTCAAGAACCCATCGGGAGTCTTTAAGCCAAAAACATCCAAGTTTAATGTATTTTGACCATCATTTGTTTAAGCCCACTCAATCTCTTTAAAAAGAATTAACTCTAACACATCAAAATTTGTCACGACCCACTCCCTCCGAAGATACCACAACATTTTTTTTTGTTTCATGGGTGTTGATCGATCATGCATTTTCAACAATTTAATTTTTTAGAATGCAACTCTGTGACAATTGCATGGCCAATATTGGGAAGAAGCACCTTTTCTCCAATAGCCTTTAAAAAAAATCCATTAACAAAACTGAAAGCGTGTTTCCCAAGTGTGTCATCGTCATTCAAATGAAATTAGTAAATGTTCGGATAAGCACACATAAAGGAGTTCCATATTCTCCCTGCCTACGACCTCCAGGCAAGGTGACCGGTTGAAGTGGTAGTAATATTGATAAATAGAAGAAGGGAGGCAAAAGAGAGAGAGAGGGAGAAAGGAATAATCGAAAAGAAATGAGAAACCCTACCTTCTCACTTTTAAGCGAGTTCTAATATTACCGAGCTCCTTATCAAATCGAAGCCTCTCTTGTTCTTTGTTCTGGCAATTGCGGACATCGCTTATGAATACAGAGAGACCTCACATGCCCGACAACGTCATATGGTGTTGGATCCACCAACAATGCGCGTTCAGCTGCACCAATCCATTTTCTTTCTAAATGTTACACCACTTGTTCTGTGGATCATAAATAGTATGAATGGAAACTATCCGAACTACTCATCTCAAGTCCTCCCCCAGTGCGACCGATGGAGAGGGAGATTCGATGAAGGTTGGTGTGACTTGGAGAGAACAGGTCGGAGGAGGGGCCGTGGACCAAACAAATTTGAAAAGGTCGTCTACCACCAATGTCGAACATGACTCTCTGCCCCGCTTGGAAGACTCAAGAAAATATTCCTCGAATTAGAAATTCAACCGTGCGAAGGTACCCAAAAAATATCAAAAACCAAAAACTAATACTAATATTAATAATAAAATACACTAAATCTTGGAGCTTGACTTGGGATGCACACATAATATTAATACTAATATATATTATTATTATTGAGTTTTTTCGATTACAAAACAACCCATCTAATACTCAGACTTGATCCCATGACCTTCGCCCCACACCCCACCCACCCGTGTCACCTCACCCATCTACAAGGGGGCATACTGACATTAATATCCACAATGATATTAATAATGATATTATTACTATTAATGTTAAAATTGATATAAATATTAATTTTGTTAATACTAACAATAATAATAGTGTTGTTGTTGTTGTCATTATTTGTTGTTGATGATGGTGGTGGTGGTAGTGGTGCAGTTGTTGATGTTGATGTTGTTGTTGTTTATATTTATAGTAATATCGTCATCGTCGTCCTATGTGTGTGGTCCAAATAGAGATGGGTCACCCATTTAGGGGGTTGAGTCCAATTGGCGGGTGTGTGTTGTTTTGTATGTTTGCATCCCCAAAATAAATACGTTAATTATTGTGATTATTTAGGGGTGTGCAAGATTAATTAAATTTGGTTAAATTGGTCAAATTGAACCACATTAAACATGTAAAATTCAGTTTAAAATGATTAATCAATTTAATTTGGTTAATAAACATTTTATATTTTGATTTTTCGATTTGGTTTGGTTTTGGTAACTTTAACCATTCTTAACCACTCTTAACCAAAACTAAACAAGTATCTAAATCATCCTTGAAAGTGGAAGTAATGAACATCTTTCTATAATCAGAGTTGAATGTAGCATAAACCATTATTGATTTTTCGTTATAATAAAACGTGATGGACATATGTGATGTTTAAGTGAATATAAGTTGTTAAATCGCAATGAAAGTTTCACCATTGTAGACATCACCTTTATCAGAGCTCAAAATGGGCTTTATCCGTGTTAGAGAAAACACTGATAATCCTTGTGCTGATAAAGATCAGACACTTTGTAACGAACCGGCTCAAGATGACCCACCACATCACCCGACCTGACTTGTCACAGAGTCTGAAGGGTGTTTCTGATCCCACGAGCTAACAACTAGTGCATGAGCATCAAAGAACAAGCTATTGGGAATGATTTAACTATCGAATTATAATAAAAAACCAATGGAATCTCATCAACAATTCTACATGGTCATTCAGTAAGTCGGATGAACACATGCATAATGAAATAACTTATGTTGTATCGGGGCACGCAATGAAAGCCAGTGGGTTAGAGATTAAAAAAAATCATCACCGAAGCGATGAAACTTCGTCATCTTCGACGATGCGAGCCCTGGTAGAGGTCTGAGGATATCACGTGAATTGTTCAAATCACAAAATTTAAATCAGACGATTACCACATTCGAATCGAAGAACACTCAACAATAGCTCGTCATCGACGATCGTTGCTCGAAATATCCAAGCCTGAACCCATCCAGATCATCCACACACACTTCAAGAGTTTGCGCATACATCGATCGTCAAATTTAGGGTGCTAGGGTAGAGCTTCGATGATTCCTTCAGCATCGCGATGATCACCTCAATCTCGTCCCTTCGATCTGAGAAGGTGTTCTTGGATCGATCACTCAGACAACAACTTTCTCTCTCTAGGATGTAGGAGTAGAGAGATGCTCTGAATTCCATTGGAATGAACTGTCTATGGAATATAGATCCCCCTTCTTACATAGTGAATGTCGAAAATACCTAAAAAGGGTTTCCCGACTCCCAAAAATAAAACGCCCACTAAATAAGCAGTAAATGACACGTTATGATGAACTAACTGCATCATGATTTCATTTATATTTTTATCACATACTTGTAATATATAATAGATATATTACGTGATAAATCTGAGACATTAACACGACTCATAATTCCTGTGAATATTAAACGAACCTTGAATATTAAAATAATATTCATTCATATAATATTTTTTGTGTATTCATTTAATAACTTTGTGAATATTTTTGATAAATAAATTCAACCTAATTATTCTATGCATGAATAATAATGAATTTATTTACTTTTTGGTGATCAATAATACTTGGACACATCTTGAGCCTGTGGTGGGGTCCACCATGTCCAATACACATATTCATCAGAATATGGTAGACTATTGAATACACTATTGTGTGTGGCCCTCTATTCCCTTATCTTGATAGCAGTGAATACTATTTACTAACCAAGAGCAAAGTCTAGCCACCCAGCAAGACCCCTAAAAAGATAAGTAAAAGTCATAACAACAAATTTTCTTATGAACACACACTATGTAATATAATCTCTTTGTCTCGTGATATATCATAAAGTAGGATGAACAACTTGTGTCATCATCCATTCTTACTTTATTATTTATTGATCTAACCAGACAGACTTACCTTCAACTGCCTTGGCTAAGGATTTATGAAGGCACTACCATCCAGATCAACTAGGTCCGAGATATTACTTCCTCAACTCGTAAGGGAAAAATTATATCTTGACCATTCAACCAATGTCATACCACCAATGACATAATCAATACAAACTACCTCACCATGAATTTAATGTCATGGTTTTTGCCTTGCATCAAACTATGTGACCAAATGGTACACTGTGATAATGATCTCAAGTTAGGAGACCAATACACATGTTCGTAGACAGGAACAACCAATGACACCTAAAACATGTGGTGTTCCAATTGGGGGGGGGGTTGTCCTTATGATCTCACCTACTAGAGATCACCAAGTGTGAACTTTATGAGAATAAATCCCAATGCTTATGATCCCCCAACACCTGATAGTCACATGTCAACTGTTTCTAGTCAATATGATGTATCTAGACCATAAAACATATGTTTAAGATTAATGTCATAATATCTTGAGGTTGTCATTATATCCTAGGAACTGCTATAACATTTTGATATAATAATTAATCTATGGACATTACCATGTAAATAGTGGATACAAAAATATCAGCACTATAATGGTAAGTTTACATCATGCATAACTCACTGTATACATGGTATGGTAATCAAAAAGTACTATTTAATTGGGTATAGGACACCCATTATTACAACACTCCCACTTATACTAGAGCCAACTTGCCAACTATCCTTGTTAGCTCTCACATGATAAGATCATGTTTCTGCTAAGTTATGAATTTAGTCACGAGATTTCCATGTCTTTGTTTCATAGCTATTCTACTATATGTAACCTCACCTCCTTCAGTAAGAATTCTCAAGAGATGATATCCTTGAGCATTTCCCTTTTTTCCATTATCAAAACTTGACATCTTGGTAAGTACTAGTAATAAAATGATCACAATGATAAAACTTTACATAATAAGTGCGATTCCAACAAATCGTTGAATATTTTTGCACTACTTCTTTAGCTGCCTCAGATGCTACAATATACTCGACATTTGTAGATATGGCTACCACATGCTTGAATTACCTCATATTTCTCATTACCTTAACCTAACTATATTATTAGATCATATCGATATAAAGGAAGACTAGCATACGTCCCCTTATCACTAGTATCCCTTTTTCTCCACATACCAGGTATATATCCTTTATACTTGTTCTAGTGCAATTGGATAGTTCTAACTACATCCCTTACAGTCCTCATAGACAAAAATTATATTTTCCTATATAAAGTACATGTTGGCAATATCATTTCTTATACATATCATGACATATGTGATTGATCCATCACAAAAGTTATGGAATTCAAATCACCACATTAATCTCCTCCTATGTCCCATACATGTTTTCTTGGAGAGATTTATGTCACTTGGCATTAATAAAAATTGTCACTCGAATTGTTCCAACTTGTATTTTTCAATACCTCACCAGTATATGTACTATTGACTAGGTCCAAGCAACCGTTAGATCTACCTTAATAGACCTTGTCCCATAAAATGTAGGTTTCTAGTCAATATGATGTATCTAGACCATAAAACATATTTTTAAGATTAATGTCATAATATCTTGAGGTTGTCATTATAACTTAGGAATTGCTATAACATTTTGATATAATAAATAATCTGTGGACATTACCATGTAAACAGTGGATGCAAAAAATATCAGAACTATAATGGTAAGTTTATATCATGCATAACTCACTGTATACATGGTATGGTAATCAAAAAGTACTATTTAATTGGGTATAGGGCACCCGTTATTACAACACTCCCACTTATACTAGATCCAACTTACCAACTATCCTTGTTAGCTCTCACATGATAAGATCGTGTTTCTGCTAAGTTATGAATTTAGTCATGGGCTTTCCATGTCTTTATTGCATGGCTATTCTACTATATGTAACCTCACCTCCTTGAGTAAGAATTCTCAAGAGATGATATCCTTGAGTATTCCCTTTTTTACACTATCAAAACTTGACATCTTGGTAAGTACTAGTAATAAAATGATCACAATGATAAAACTTTACATAATAGGTGCGATTCCAAGAAATCATTGCATATTTTTGCATTGATTCTTTAGCTGCCTCAGATGCTACAACATACTCTACATTTGTAGATATGGCTACCACATGCTTGAATTACCTCGTATTGCTCATTACCTTAACCTAACTGTAATATTAGATCATATCGACCTAAAGGAAGACTAGTATGCGTCCCCTTATCACTAGTATCCCTTTCTCTCCACATACCAGGTATATATCCTTTATACTTGTTCTAGTGCAATTGGATAGTTCTAACTACATCTCTTACAGTTCTCATAGACAAAAATGATATTTTCCAACATAAAGTACATGTTGGAAATATCATTTCTTATACACATCATGACATATGTGATTGATCCATCGCAAAAGTTTATGGAATTCAACTCACCACATTAATCTCCACCCATGTCCCATACATGTTTTCTTGGAGAGATTTATGTCACGTGGCATTGATAACAATTGTCTCTCAAATTGTTACAACTTGTATTTTTCAATACCTCACCAATGTATGTACTATTTACTAGGTCGAAGCAACCGTTAGATCTACCTTAATAGACCTTGTCCCATAAAATGTAGGTTTTTAGTCAATATGATGTATCTAGACCATAAAACATATGTTTAGTATTAATGTCATAATATTTTGAGGTTGTCATTATATCCTAGGAACTGCTATAACATTTTGATATAATAATTTATCTATGGACATTACTATGTAAATAGTGGATGCAAAAATATCATCACTATAATGGTAAGTTTACATCATGCATAACTCACTGTATACATGGTATGGTAATCAAAATGTACTATTTAATTGGGTATAGGGCACCCATTATTACAACACTCCCACTTATACTAGATCCAACTTTCCAACTATCCTTGTTAGCTCTCACATGATAAGATCATGTTTCTGCTAAGTTATGAATTTAGTCATGGGCTTTCCATGTCTCTGTTGCATGGATATTTTTCTATATGTAACCGCACCTCCTTGAGTAAGAATTCTCAAGAGATGATATCCTCGAGTATTTCCCTTTTTTCCACTGTCAAAACTTGACATCTTGGCAAGTACTAGTAATAAAATGATCATAATGATAAAACTTTACATCAAAGGTGTGATTACAAGAAATCATTTCATATTTTGCACTACTTCTTTAGCTGCCTCAGATGCTACAACATACTCGACATTTGTAGATATGGCTACCACATGCTTGAATTACCTCATATTTCTCATTACCTTAGCTTAACTGTAATATTAGATCATATAGTCCTAAAGGAATACTAGTATACGTCCCCTTATCACTAATATTCCTTTCTCTCCACATACCTGGTATATATCCTTTATACTTGTTCTAGTGCAATTGGATAGTTCTAACTACATCCCTTACAATTCTCATAGATAAAAATGATATTTTCCTATATAAAGAACATGTTGGCAATATCATTTCTTATACATATCATGACATATGTGATTGATCCATCACAAAAGTTTAGGGAATTAAACTCACCACATTAATCTCCTCCTATGTCCCATACATGTTTTCTTGGAGAGATTTATGTCACGTGGCATTGATAGCAATTATCTCTCAAATTGTTCCAACTTGTATTTTTCAATACCTCACTAGTATATGTACTATTTACTAGGTCCAAGCAACCATTAGATCTACCTCAATAGACTGTATCCCATAAAATGTAGGTTTTTACTTTAAGTTAATTTATGGAGAGTTACTGTCATGACCCATCCCAGTGGGGCCAGTACTGTGACTCCCCAATCCCACCTCCAATAGGCCAAAGGAGGAAGACTAACATTGAGGAGGCATATCACTAACATGGGAGGGCTTATCCTAAGTACATGTACACACGCACGCATCTCCAAGCCTATACAATGCTAAAATGCAAAAACAAAGGAAAAATTATGCATACATACATCTAAATACCATAACCAGAGTATGATAGGAACTAAAGGAAAGTAAATAGGGCCAAATACAAGCCTGCCACAAAATTCTGTAACACAAGTCCATCCTGAAAGAAAACTAGGACTGTTGTCAGAATACTGTAGGAACACACCTCGATCTGTCTGATCTCACTAAGCACCATCTGGTCCTAGTCTGTCAAGGACTATGTCGAAAGTTTGATCATCTGCACAAGAAATGACACATGTGGGAAAATCCCGTGCATGGGTGAGTATAAAAATAAACAATAGGATACCCCAAAACCACAAAGCATATAACGAAGGAAATACAGTCATCTCTACATAGGTATATGTCTACAGTGCATATAATAAGAATATCCAGATATATTGAACAAAGACAAACACTCTAAAGGTAATCACAACTATAGTATACTTGACTAGGATCTTAGCTCAAAGAATACACAAAGCACTTGTCAAGTAGAATACACTCCTAAGTCTGATAGCACTGATGACATCTATTCGATAGGTAGTACTCGTTGGGTCTCACCATTAGAAGTACACGATGAAGTTCTGAAGAGATACGATACATAGATGAGGATCACTCCCAATGCCATGAGGTGATACCAAAAAATCAATCTAGATTAACTCTCTAAGTTGAGGATCAACACCCACGTAGTGTTAGTCATGACGATACTAATAACTCCACCTAGGGAATTATGATAAATAAAGGATCTCACTCCAGGCATCTCAAAGGGATTCCAACGACACTATCTAAGTAGTCATGTTGAAGGGATTTTAGTCCTATGAATAAGAGATTATTCCATACCAACCCTCATGGAAAGGATAATGGGAACACACCCAAAAAAAATCATCCAAGATATGGAGGAAAAGGGCTCTAAGCCATGTATAAAAGAGTACACAAAGTGTAGTAGAGGCCACACACTGTGTCCCTTGACCCTAAGTCTTGTCCATGTAAACGACCCATGTCTCAAGCCATGTCTGTATAGAAGTACACGATGTATAGGATTCCCATGTAGTCTACCTGTGTTCCAATACACATCTCTTGCCTGTGTACATGTGCATGTGTACCATTACACATCTTAGCTTGTGTACCTAGTCCAGGCCATGTCCGTGTGGGGGAGTACAATGTGTGCTTCTACCCGTGCACTCTAACATGTGTCTCTGTACCCTTTGAGGTGCACACCAATTCTCCGGGGAGAGGTCACACGCCGTGTGATAGGGTCGCATGCGGTGTGATCCTTAACTCCTACCCAAAACCTTGTCTGTCATAAAGGGGGCCCCACATGGTGTATAGATCCAACTTAAATTCCATGTAACTTAGAATTTCCTAGAATTTCATATCTGTGATCCGATCATCTTCTCCATTGCTCTAGACTCTGATTCTGTCCATGCCTTATTGGAAAATCATGAATCAAGGCCCGAAGAACATTTCCATCATGAACAAAAAGATTCATTCCTTTGATCTGCTCAGAAATAGATTTGTTCTTCATTCTCCATTGCACGTTGAAGAACACAAAAACTGGGTATCTGCGTCATCTGATTTGCTGCTGATACCACCATTGAACCTCTATCTAGTATTTTTGGTCCTAGATCTATGATATCAGATCATTGTGCTAAGAAACAGGTGCACAATGATCGATTGATCGAGATATGTCGAACCCCGAGCCAAATGAAGAACGGTCATGATGAATGGAGAGTCGAGGGAGAAAAACACAAGAACAAATGAGATAAATGAACCTCAATTGATGTTTGTGTCAATATCAATTTATTGGCATGAGAAAAATAATGAAAAAATCAATCAATTAAAATTAATTCTCTCAAATTCACCCCCCAATAAACCCATCCCTCAAATACGCACGATCCACAGATCAATCCGTTGGTCGATTGATCCGTGTTCATCATAGGAATCGAGAATGGGGAATGAAAACAAATAAAACAACCATTATACCTCAATTTTTATCAATCAATGATGAAGAATGATGTGGTTTCATATTCACTAGCAAGATCCTTCGATTCCATCCTGTTTCAGTCGTCGATCTTTGAACCAGCCGTCGTCCGCCAACAGAATCTCATTCCATGCTCTCCAAAATCTCTTCAAAGATTTGCAGGGTTATGTGGATAACCCTAAAAAATTTCCATTAAGTTTGTATTTAAAGAAATGGAATTAGGTCATTGTGTCAATGAAAAAAATAAAATAATTTAATTAATTATTTAATTCATTTTACACCCGCAATGACTTTTCCACAAATGACCCGTGTCGATTAAGGTTAAATAATGAATTGGGTAAAACCCGCATTCTAAACTCAATGGTGCCCTCATATTTCTGATTCGATCACCCATTTAGAAGTTATTCTTCTTTTTCAAGAAAACTACACACATGCTATTTAATATATTTAATATATTTCAAACATTTATTCTGGACACACCGAACCTCAGAATCGCATTCCGTCTTAGCATATAGTCTTAAAAATAATCCATAAAATATCCAAAAATAATATATGGTAAATATGATTCATTATATTCTCACCACCTTGAGGATTTACATCCTCGAAATCCAAAACAAGGGCTATATAAAAAGATGTGGGTACTGAGCATGAATTTGAGCCTCTCGCTCCCATGTGCACTCTTGAAGATTCTTGTGCTGCCACAAGACACACACTAAAGGAATTGATCACCCATGAAGGATCCTCCCCTATTGATTCTTGATCTCTATTAGGTCCTTATCAAAGGTAGTTTCATCCTTGATGTCCAACTTGCCTTACTCGATAACCTGCAATGGTTCATCCACATACCACCTCATTTGTGACACAAGGAAGGCATCGTATACCCGGTCTAACTATGGCGGTAGAGCTAAGTGATACACCACCTCACCAACTCTATGCAATATCTAGAAAGGTCCAATAAACCTTAGAAATAGCTTGTTGACTTGGTGAAATCTTCGGAATCTACATCGAGGTGAAACCCATATGAACACATGGTCTCCTTCCTCGAACAAAAAAGGACTATGTTGTCTATCCACATAAGACTTCTGATGGATTTGTGTAGTCTCCATCTCCTCTTGGATGATCTGCAACGTCTCGGTAGTGGCTCTCACCAACTCTAGGCCCATGAGTGTCGACTATCTTGGGTCAGTCCAGTAAAATAGTGATTTGTAGGGTCGGTCGTACAAAGCTTTGAATGGTTTCATACCAATGGTGGAATTATAGATGTTTTTGTACACAAACTCCACCAGTGGTAGGTGATTCTCCCAACTACAACCAAACTCCAAAATCCAATCTCACAACATGTCCTTTAGAACATGAATGGTCCGCTCAGTCTGGCCATCATTTTGGGGGTGAAACACTGTGCTCAAGCATATTTGAGTCCCAAACACCTCCTGTAATCTCTTTCACAACTGATTTTTGAAGTGATCATCACGATAAAAAACAATCATCAATGGAACTCTATGGGGTCGACCTACCTTTTGAATGTATAGGTGTCCCAATCTCTCTACAGAACTTTACTCCTGAATAGCTAATAAGTGGACTGAATTGGTGAGTCAGTATATGATCACCCAGATAGAATCATGTCCCTTAGACGTACATGGTAAGACCATCAAAAAGTCCATGGATATCTCATACCATTTCCACTCTAGCACCTCAAGTGGTTGGGCTAAACCCATTGGAACTTAGTGCACAACCTTCACTTGCTAAAAAGTAAGGCATCGAGAGACAAACTCTATAACTCCTTTATTTATCCCTAGCCACCCAAAATGATGTCAGAGGTTTTAATACATCTTTTAAACACCTAGAAGTACCACCAAAGGATACGTATAAAACTCTCTTAGAACCTCCTCCCACAATGTCACTGGTCCCATCATACGTCCTCTGAAGAGAATGACATGTTTCTTACCTTTAGAAAATTGATGAGGAGCATGTCCAGTGGATATTTGAATACATAAGGTCTCACAGTCAGTATCCCCAAGTTATGCCTCTATAAATTTCTATAAGATTATAGGGGTGACACCCATCAACTAGAGGTAAGCTTCTCCATCTCCATCCATAAAGGATAACTACAATGAGACCAAATGTTCTGACACCTTGTTGAAAACTGCGAACAAGACCTCCTACCGAGAGAATCTTCCACCAAGTTTCCCTTCCCATGAGTATAGAAAATCTCGAAGTTATAATCTTGGAGGAACTCTAGCCATCGTCTTTTTCTCAAGTTAAGATTCTTTTGAGAGAAGATGTACTTGAGACTCTTGCGATTAGAATAGATGATAAATCGCTCACCCATCAGGTAGTGTCAGCACATTTTAGTGTAAAGACTACTGCTAATAACTCAAGATCTTGGGTCCTGTAGTTTTTCTCATGTGATCTCAACTGATGTGAACCATAGGAAATTATTTCCTACCTCTGTATTAGAACACAACCAAACCTGGTTTCTAATGCATCATAGAACACAACATACTCGAAACCCTCCTCTAGAAATCTCAAGATAGGATCACTCGTCAAACTCTACCTCAACTACTAAAAATCCTATTGGAACATCTTTATCCACACGAATGGATTCCCCTTTCGAGTAAAAGTTTTCATGGGTGCTAGTACCCTGGAGAAATCAGGTATGAATCTCTAGTAATAGCCCGCCAACCCAAGGAAGCTCTGCACCCCCATCACATTCTTGGGTGTACCCCAAGATAATACTGCCTCGACCCTAGCCGAACCCACTATCACTCCATCTACTGGGATAACATTTCCAGAAAGTGGACCACCACTTTATAGAACTAGCACTTCAAGAGATTTTTGTAAAGCTGGTGCTCTCATAGTACGTCTAGAACTATCCTCAAGTGTCTTGCATGATCCTCCTCAAATTCTGAGTACACAAGGATATCATCAATGAATACAACCATGAAATAGTATAAGAAAGACTGAAAGATCTGATTTATGAGTCCCATTAACACTGCTGGGGTGTTCATCGCACCAAAGGGCATCACCAAGTAATCATAGTGACTATAATGACATCTGAATGTCGTCTTTGGTATATCCTCATCCTATAGTTGCAACTGGTGATAACCTGACATGAGGAAAAACTTTGAGAACCATAAATCCCATATCAACTGATCAAATATGTCATCGATCCTTGGTAGTTGATACTTTTTCTTCACGGTCACTTAGATCAAGCATCGATATCCCACACACAACCTTAAGCTCCCGTCTGCCTTCTTGGTGAAAAAAACTGGGGCTGCCTAGGGAGAAACATTGGGTCTAACAAAGCCCATCCTTTGTCAGTCCTCTAACTCCACCCTCATCTAGTGAAGCTCTATAGGAGTCATCTGATATGTTGTCGTAGATATCAGTGATGTCCCTGGGTGTAGACCAATGGAAAAGTCTATCTCTCAGTGGGGAGGTAAACCTGAAACATCCTTAGGGAAGACAACCTTGTACTCTGCCACCACTTCAAGAAATTGGGAACTCATAACATTAGTTTCAAAAAGGGTTAGGATATCCAACTAATGAGTAATTGGATACACCCTCCTACGCATAAGTCCATCCTGTGTTTCATGAGTTTCCTTTTCATTGAAAAAGGAAAACCCAGTTCCATCATTACAGACACACCACATCCTTCACTTAAAATAGTCAATCTGGGCATGAACTGTTGATAATCAGACCATAACAAGAATGATATCGTAAGGCCTTGATGCTGCTACCAATATATTTCAATAGAAACTCTCACCTCCAAGATTCAGGTCACACTATCGGTACAAGTGTGTGATCATTGAGTCTTCTCCAGTAGAAGTCTCCAAGCATAAGGGTTGAGTCGAGGGTTAATCCAGAATATCTAAGTCTCATACAAGGTATGTGGCAAGAAAGTAATGACTAGAACATATTTTTATCAATACTATAGCTAAGGTAGAAAAGACATAGATCATACCTCAAATCATTCCTAGAGCCTCTAGGTCGTAAGATTTGACCACTTGTAGTTGTCCTCGCCCCTGTCCTTCAGCTCCCTGAGCTTGATGTGGACCACCTAGGGGTGGTGATAGTAACAAGTCAAAGAATATACCACCTCATCCTACTATCCCAGCTCCTCTTCCTCATATTCTACCCTGTGAACCTGCATGCTCTTGTTGTTGCCTCTGCCTCAGTAGCCTGCCTACAATTTCACTGTCAGATGTACGACGAGTTGGAAAATCTCGAGCAATATTTCCTCTGCCAACACATGAGTAGTAATGCCTCTCACTGGGATGACTAGACCAACCCTACGATCCTTGAACCGCAGATCCTATGTCCTACAACCTCATCCTGAAACATATGGCATGTCTAGGTCCCTGAGACTGACATCATCTCCCTGCTGCCAAGGTCTCCGCTCCTATATGTCCGCCACTAGCAACCATTGGCTGTATCTGCTCAACCAAGAAACTCTCAACCACCAAATCTCTCTCTAATACTTCATCATAAGTAGGAATTCATATAGTGATAAAACTAGCTTATATGACTCTACATAGACCTCGCTCGAAGGTCCGATCCCTAAAGAACTGGCCATGAACCATATCCATCGAGTACCTGAAGAGGTTGGTAAACCTAAATGAATAACCAGCAATTGTCATGATGCTCTGATAGAATTGCAGAAGATCCTAGATATGTACAGATCTTAGAATAGTTGGAGAGAAATCTTCTCCGAAAAGGTTCTCAAACTCTGAACATAGTAGAGTCGCCTCATCATATTTCTAGGTCACTAAACCCCACCATCTCCCTATTGATCCATGGAGAAGGCTTGCTATCAGGACCACCATCTAATCTAATGGTGTCTTGAACATAAAAAAACTTGGGTCACTACCTCAAGACAGTACTCAGCCACCTGTGGGTCAGGATTGCCTCAGAACCTAAGGGGTATCTATCACTGAAACTCATGAAGTGCACTCAGCCTACACACCTCATCTGCTAGTACTATGGGTATCACATGCTGCTCTACAGGTGGCGGTATAGTTGGTGCACCAACTATAGTTAACATCTTAGGAACTGGTCCCTATATCGATGCCTCATCATTGAGGGGGTCATCCTTATGATCATGATGCTGAATCCTAGCTGGCATACATCACAGAGGCATCTTGAAAGTAAACAAGATATACCAAGATCAATGAGTATATCTGGAGAGCTGACTCAAAAAGGACATGGAAAATACAACTCATTCATATATGATTCATGTACCATTTTTTCCCTACAACTAGTGTTCTCATGTACCGAGTCAAAAAGCAAGTGAACATAGTCTTTGTGTATGGATACATCGGCAACCACACCAATACTGGAGTCCCTAACCTGAAATCCAAAATTGAAACACTTAACACTGTTCCCCCAAAATAATCTCACAGAATCTAGTCCTAAAGTAGAACTGACCGCTCTAATATCACTCTGTCATGACCCGTCCTAGTGGGGTCCATGCTGTGACTCCCCAATCCCACCTCTAATAGGCCAGGGGCTGGAAACTAGTGCTACGAAGACATATCACTAACATGGGAGGCCTTATCCTAAGTACACACTAGTGTAGAAAAAAAAATTTACGTCAGTTATTTTTTATTTTTTACATCATATTTTGGCCAAATTTATTACAAGAGAAGTTATAAATATTGTTTTCTATGTCGGTTATTTTAAAATTGACGTAAAAAACATAAATCCGGAGCATTTTTTCATGTCGGTTCCTAAAAAATTGACATGGAAAATGCTTCAAAGTCGTGATTTATTACGTCGATTTTTAAATAAATGATGTGGTTTATAGTTTATTACATCGGTTATTACATAATCAACATAATAAACTACACCTTGGAAGCATTTTTCACATCAGTTATTAAAAACCCGACATGATAAACCAGTCTGTGAAGCATTTTTTCACATCGGTTATTGTTTAACCAGCATGAAAACATATACACTACATAAGTTATTAAATAACCAATGTAAACAACCATTCCCATGCATTCCTACGTCGGTTATAAAATAACTGACGTAAAAACTATTTTTTTTTAATAAAATCATTCAATCATTACTATGATCTACCAAAGAAGACCTCAAACAAGCAGAAAACAGACCAAAACCAGACCAAAACCAAACCAGAATACATACTAGAAAAACATCAGAACTAGACCAAAACAAGAAGAACCAAAGAAAAATTAAAAATTCACATACATAACATTCAAAACTTACAATGTCAACAAAAAATTCCTAAAACCACTTAGAATGCCTCTACCCCATAGAAAATCCCCACCCTACTGGACACCCCCCCACCCCCCAAGACCCCCCCCCACACCCTCCTAGACCCCCCCCCCCCGAACAGCCCCCACCCCTCAAGACACCCTACCACCCCCTGGAACCCCCTGGATAGCCCCCCTTGGAAAACCCCCACCCCCTAGACACCCTTGACCCCCTTGGACATCCCCACACCCCTGGACACCCCTACCCCCTGGACACCCTCCTACCCCCTTGGACAACCCCCACCCCACTGGACACCCTCCCACCCACTGGACACCCCCACCCCACTGGAAAACCCCCCCACCCCCTAGACACCCACTGATAGAGCGCTGTCGTGGGTGCCCTCAAATGATTAATGTGATTTTGAGGTTCTTAGGTGCAGCAAAGTGGCTGACCAAGGTTGTCTCTCAAAGGAGGAAGTGAATTTAACAACTTATTACAGGTATTCTAAAAAAAATAAAATAGAATAAAATAAAAACACTACTTGAAAGGATGGGGGTTGGTTATAGTTTATGAATCTAGAATAAGTTTGCTGGAAGAAGATTGTATTTTATTTTATTTTTTTGTTTTTAGTTTTGAAATGAAGTTCGATTAAAATGACACAACAAAAAGATGTTTTTTTAGACAATATTTAAAAGACGTAATCGATCTAACTCTACCTATTAATTTAATTATTAATAATAATCATTTAAATAAATATACACTTAATTATAATCCCCTAATTTTTTAACCCTCGAACCCTACAAGAGTTAACTTAACCACAAAGATGGAATTACTTAAACCCTAGGCTAGTTTCGGAACACGCAATCGCAGTACCCTGCTTTGATTGTTGTTCTAAGGTTAGCTTATGGTCAGTGGTTAATTAGAGAATATATCCATTCTGGAAATGAGTATGAATTATGTTTAGGTATTATATTTGAACTCTACAAATTTATCTCGTGTGGTCTTGTATTACCGATTAATATTGTGCTCTCACAATTTACACAAAATCCCGGCCTCACGTGTTTTTGTATTAATTGTTCAATTGCTTGCTTAGTTTATTACAATTTAAAAACACAATTCATGAATCATATTAAGTGAATTACAGTATCTCAATGATTCAACATAATTAAATGAAGAGGTTAGAAGATAGATCGATTACTAAAAGACTACTCTTCTATGGGTGGCGTAATCATCGTAGAAGCATTTTGCATGTGCAAAGGTTTATAATGGGTATAACCCAATAAAGCTTCTACTCAAGAATTACATCCCAAATAGGAAGATTAAGAGAAGAAGAAATTTAAACAAAACAGAATAAAATAGAAGAAATAAAAGAAGAACAAAGAAGTTTATTACACAAACAAAATCATTACAACATGAAGGAGAAGAAGAAGGCTTCGTCGAAGGGATCCTTGCTTCAAGAGCTACCCTCATTGAAATGGTTGGAGAATTGGAGTGGATCAACTTCTCCTCTTTCCTCAACTTCCCAATGCACGTCCCAAACCCTACAAATGAGAAAAACTCCAATTTATAGAGGGGAGGGGAGGATAGGTTACAAGTGGTTTCAAGTGTGAATGTGGAAATTCGGCCAAATATTTTATTCCAACTTTCACCGCCAATTTGACCACCAAAACGTGTGAATTTTCCAGTCTTACAGAAGGATAATATGTGAGGATATGGGTCCTCTATCTCCTCTAAAATTTTGGGCTTAATCCAGGACCATATGAAGGAGTTATGGCCGAAGTACAGAAGCTTCTCCATTCTGGCGAGTTCAGCCCAACTTTGACTTCATGGCCCATTTTCAACAACCAAATGCACTCTTTAGCTCTAGTGTACTAAATAAAAGTTGTATATAATTAAGTTAGGAACACTTTTAAAAAATTTAAAATTCAAATAATAAATATAAAAAATATTTATTTTCAAAATATTACAGTGAACTATAAAGGGTAAAACTGGAATTTTCATCAAATATTCAAATGAATGATCTAATCCCAAATACTTTCTAATTAAACATATTTAACACAATTTGAGGAAATTATATCATTTATTATCAATAAAATATTCAATAAAATAGTTTTTTATCACCCACCCACCCCCTGGACACCCGCCCACCCCCTGGACACCCGCCTACCCCCTGGACACCCGCCCACCCCCTTAGACACCCCACCCCCTGGACACCCCACCCCCTAGACACCCCCACCCCCTGGACACCCCCCACACCCCTGGACACCCCCACCCATGGACACCCTCCCACCCCCTGAACACCCCCACCCCCATGGACACCCTCCCACCCCATTGGACACCTCCCACCCCCGGACACTCCCCCTACCCTAGACACTCATACCCCCTGGATAACCCCCCATACCCCCTGGACACCCTTCCACCCCCCTGGACACCCCCACCCCTTGGACAACCCCTCTACCCCTTGGACATCCCCCCACCCCCTGGACAACCCCTGGATAGCCCCCCACCCCCTGGACAGCCCCCACCCCCTGGACACCCCCACCGCGTGGACACCCCCACCCCCCTGCACACCCCCACCCCCTGGACACCCCCACTCCCTGGACCTCCCCCACCCCCTAGACATCCCCCACCCACTGTACACCCTCCCACCCCCTAAACACCACCCCACCCCACTAGACACCCGCCCACCCCTTGGACAGCCCCCACCCCTGGACACCCCCACCCCTGGATAGCCCCCACCTCCCCTGGACAGCCCCCAACCCCTAGACACCACCCCACCCCACTGGACAGCCCCCCACCCCTGGACACCCTCCCACCCCCACCCCCTTAGACACCCTCCCACCCCATAGACACCACCCTGCACCCCATAGACAGCCCCCCAACCCCCTGGACACCCCCACCCCCTGGACACCCCTACCCCTTGGACAACCCCCAACTCTAGGTAGCCCCCACCCCCTAGACACCCCCCACCCCACTGGACACCCCCACCCCCTCGACAGCCCTACCCCTTGGATAGACCCCACCCCCTCGACACCCCCACCCCCCCATGAAACCATTACTATGCTCTGCCAAAATATGAAACAAGCAAAAACCAGACCAAAAGAAAACCAAAACCAGACCAGAATCCATAGCAGAAAAACATCAGAACTAGACCAAAATAAGAAGAACGAGAGAAAAATTAAACATTCACATATATAACATTCAAAACTTACAATATCAACTAAAAAACCTAAATCCAACCAAAAAACTACCAAATAAATAATTATAATTACAATATTCAAAATTAGATTTTACACTACAAACAAACTAAAATCCAATCAAACCTATAAAATAATTTGACCATTCCACTTGTAAGTGTTTGAACTCTTGAGAACTTACAGCCCCCACCCCCTGGATAGCCCCAACCCCCTGGACAACCCCTGCGCCACCTAGACACCCCACCGCCTGGACACCCCCTACCCCCTTGGACAACCCCCTCACCCCCTAGACACCCCCACCCCTGGACACCCCTACCCCCTTAGAAGGCTCCCTAACCCCCGTACACCACCACCCCCTTGGACAACCCCCACCCCCTAGACACCCCCACCCTCCTGGACACCCCACCCCCTGGACACCCCCACCCCCTGGACACCCCTACCCCCTTGGACAGCCCCCTCATCCCTAGACACCGCCCCACCCCCTAGAAACCCATACCCCCTTGGAAAGCCCCCTCACCCCCTGGAAACTACCCCCACCCCCTTGGACATCCCTGGACACCCCACTCCCTTGGACAGCCCCCACCCCCCTGGACACCCCCACCCTCTGGACAGCCCCCCACCCCCTGGACACCCCCACCCCCATGGACAGCCCCCACCCCCTGGACACTCCCACCCCCCTGGACACCCCCTACCCACTTGGACATCCCCCTCACCCCCTGGACACCACCCCACCCCCTTGGACATCCCCCTAACCCCCCTGGACACCACCCCCACCCCCTGGACACCCCCACCCCCTCGGCACCCCCACCCCCTTGACACCCCCTACCCCCTTGGATAGTCCCCTCACCCCCTAGACACCAACCCACCCCCTAGACACCCCTACCCCCTTGGAAAGCCCCCTCACCTCCCTGGAAACCACCCCCACCCATTGGACACCCCACCCCCTTGGACAACCCCCACCCCCATAGACACCCCCACCCTTTGGACACCCCCTAGACACCCCCACCCCTTGGACACTCCCACCCCCATGGACAACCCCCCACCCCTGGACACCCCACCCTGTGGACACCCCCTACCCCCTTGGACATCCCCCTCACCCCCTGGACACCACCCCAATCCCCTGGACACCCCTACCCCCTTGGAAAACCCCCTCACCCCCTGAACATCACCCCACCCCCTTGGATAGCCCCCTAACCCCCCCTGGACACCACCCCCACCCCCTTGGACACCCCTTGGACACCCCCACCCCCTTGGACAGCCCCCACCCCCTAGACACCTCCCCCCTAGACACCTCTACCCCCTGGACAACCCCCACCCCCTGGACACCCTCCACCCCCTGGACACTCCCACCCCCATGGACATCCCCCCAACCCCCCTGGATAGCCCCCCCCCTCCCCCCGAACACCCCCACCCCCTGGAAACCCCCTACCCCCTTGGACAACCCCCTCACCCCCTGGACACCACCCCCACCCCTTGGACAACCCCTACCCCTTGGAAAGCACCCTCACCCCCCCCCCGGACACCACCCCCACCCCCTTAGACACCCCCTGGACACCACCACCCCTTGGACAGCCCCCCACCCCCTGGACAACCCCCACCCCCTAGACACCCCCACTTCTAGAAACTCCCTTACACACATGAAAGTACACACACACACACATGATAGAACACACATGATAGCAACAAAAAATGTAGAACTTGAATGATATCACTCCCATGGTTTATTTTACCATAAAACAATTTATCATGGTATAAAAGAACACTATGACACTTACCATGATAGCAAGAACAAAGATATAAAAAAAACATCTCAAAACATAAGTTTAGAGCATCATGAAAAATAAAAAATGAAACCAAGGCATGTGAGGATTACTTGAGTGTTGCGAGTTGACCTGATAGATCTGGTGAAAATAAAGATTATGAATGATGTTGGAAAAATGAATTTGGAGGGCACAAATTCAAAGAATCCTTTCTAGGTTTTTAGGGAAAGAGAGATGAGTCGCAGGTCGCCCGATTGAAGAAAACCTAATGAAAGAATATGGGGCGTGATAAATCATTTAAAAGCTTTATCACATCGGTTATTTAATAACTGACAAGGTAAACTGTTTTTTTGTATGTTTATAATGTCAGTTATTTCATAACTGACGTAGAAAATCCTTTAACACGTCGGTTATAAAATAACCGACATGATAAATCTAATCTCAGTATTTTTTACGTCGGTTATAAAATAACCAACATAAAAGTCAATTCTTGTTGACTTATCATGTCGGTTATAAAATAAACGACATGATAAACTGATTTTTCCAACTTTGCACGTCAGTTATATAGAACCGACGTGAAAAATGTTGACGTGTTAAATGTTTTTTGCACTAGTGACACGTACACACACACACACACATCTCTAAGGCTATACAATACTTAAATGTAAAAAAACTGAACAACCATGCATGCATACATCTAAATCCCACAACCAGAGTACGATAGGAAGTGAAGGAAAGTAAACAGGGCCAAATACAAGCCCACCAAAGAAGTCTCTAACACAAGTCCTGTTGAAGTTAATAGCCTACAACCAACTACTTTGTACATTATAATAAACTTGTATTCATGGATTTGAATATTTATAAATACCTTATCACATCTTGATTGTTCTTCTATGTGATAGTGCATGTGATAATGTTCTAAGGATAGATATTGCACTAAAGGGTCATAGCGGATCCCTACTATGATGAGAACCTAGAAGTTCCATAATAATATTCTTGAATATATGTTCTATAGTCGGATGATGTTATTTGATAGACACAAATAATACAATCTATTAGGGGTGAGTAATTATAAAACTTTGAGTCACCTTATCATGGTGTGTGCCCTTGGTAATATTCAGGAGGATATTATGAGAATGAGACCTACCAGTAGGAAATCCACATTTTATAGTGTCATTGGATGTTCCCATCTGTAGATGTGTGTATTGATCATTAGACTTTAAAATTATTATTAATGGGTATTACAACTCACGCACTTAGATGTATTGATGAAAAATGTGACAAAACAATGTTCGTAGTGAGGTAAGATATATTGGGTACATCATGAGTAATGTTGTGTTAATAGATAATGCGAGAAAGGATTTTCCCTTTTGTTCCATAACGGAAGTTGATATCTAAGGCCCTTTGATGGAATTGATATAGCCTAAATAAATCCATGGCCATGATGAGGAATGGGTGAGTTCAATTCTGGGAAGTCAAAGAAAGAATAATCAAACACATGGGTTGATGACACTGACATGCAACTTGATTGATTTGAGATATCAAGAAAAAGAGATTACATTACATGGTAAGTGTTTTTAGGAGGTGACACGTCATTGTGGTGTTAACTTCTTTCTCTATGGGTGCTTTGGCGTGTTGATAAATGCTAAACTTAGACTTTAAGTAGGCTCTACCTAATGTCACTGAGAAAGAGGCCTAGAGGATCACACACTAAGTGTGTCCAAGTATCTCAGTTAAATATTCATTTAACAAGTTGAATAAATATTATTACTGATTGTGGCTTAATAATTATTCAAGGATACCTTATCACATTTATTTTGACACTAGTTATTCAAGAGAATATATTATGGGAAAAATAATATATTTATTATCAAATAATGCAATGATATTTATTTAAGAAATAAATAGTCATTATTTAAGTTCTAATAAATGTGGTGGAAAAAAATAAAGAAAATGGAAAAACAAAAGTACACGCCATGTAGTTTTTTTGGGGATTTGTGAAAAATAATAATATTTATTTAATTAAATAATATTAGGTGTAATTCGCTGGGTTCATGTCAATTGATAATAATAGTTAAATGTTATCATTAGACATGGGGTCTTACTAAGAATTAAATAAAATGAATAAATGAATTTGGGTAATTAATTCATTTTATTATTCTAAGTAAAATAAATCCCAATTATATTATTCTCATTAGACCTAGACATTATTTATGGTTGTGCACAATGGATCTGGATACAGCTCTCAAACCAATAGAGAATTCCTTTCCTACAAGAACACTCTCAAGTTACGAGAGAGATCCTCCTCCACCAGATCAAGGAGAGCGCTTTGGAAGCGGCTCTCAAGGCGATCGAATGCGGACATCGCAAGCGAAAGCTCTTCCGCGCTAGCACCCGGAGATCCCTTCAATGATGTCTAGAGATATGTGGAGTACGTGTGGATCACCGCTAGAGGAAGCCTACACTTGTCTTCTATAATGCAATGATGGATCACATTGGATCGTGACAAGAAACATCAATAGAGAGAGAATTCCATCAAGGTAATTCTTGTCTTTAAATTAATTATAAATAACATATGATGATCCTCTCCATGGTTCTGAGACTTCCCTCTTTCCTTTTAGTTCTTTGTTCTATTCTGAAGATATAGTGTTTTATCATCATGATGGATCTCATATTGATCATTATTAACGGTAAAATTATAGTTGGGTACACCCATCCACGCGCTTCCACTGCAATCAGAACCTACAAGTGGTATTAGAGATATCACATCGTTGATTATAATTATTTAGTTTTTTTCATTGGTGATTTATGCATTTAATAATTTAGTTTTTTCAATTCAAGTTAATCATTCTGTAAATTTGAATCTCAAGAATTGTTCCTTCTCTTTTGTTTCTCATTCATCTTACAGAAACGATCCTTTTAATTTTGATTAAAATAAAAAATAGAGGATCTCATCCAAAGGTGTCAAAGGTTCCTGGCCGTACAACACCATAACACATGACATGTATTAGGTATTACACACCGTGTAGTCAAGGTTCAATGCATTGGGACTAGTCTGCCAAACCAAGCCATGTATTAGAGTTTATCTGAGTCTTTATGACTCTGTATGTTGACTAGGAACAGGTGGCACACAGTTTCTGAATAACATGTCGTGTGACCCACTGGAGATAGCATGTGGTCCCTTTAGGTTAGGGTTGGACCGTGTACCCCATACATGGCTTGCCCGACTAGATACGATGTAATGCGGATACTACACGGTGTGTGGCCCACTGTACAAGTTGTGTATTCTGAAGATTTCTGAAGTACATCTACACACCATATCCCCAGGCGTGTACTTCGGATGGACGATAAACGATAGTACACGCCATGTAGTAGGAACTACACACCGTGTACTCATCCAAATTACACAAATTTATTAAAATTAATTATAATATTATACAAACCCATGAGACTTGTACCATGGTGCGGGTGTAAAGCTGGGGCACAACACGTGATAGGTGTTTTATACATATGTGTTTAATTTAACATTTGCATAATGTTCATTTCTACTCATTGGGTAGTTATGAACAGGGATTCACCAGGTTGACTCCAAGGTACAAGTTATGTATAAAGATAATTTTAAATGAATTTATTTGTTTAAAATTATGATGGATGAAAATCTCAAAAAAATTCATAAAAGAGTTTAAGATAAAAGTATTGATTAATTAAAGATAAATATTAATTTATTTGAGCATGATTTATCTTAAACAAGAACGATTGAAGAATTGAATGATAATTTTATTTATGCGTAAATATCATTGCATGTATGTATGATCATGAGTTAGACCAGGACCTTTGTATACGGTTGGTTTCTTTTAATTTATTTATTTAAATTAAATTTGTTATCCCATAAGCCTTCTCCTCATTAATATATAGGGCCTGCATGCCCAAGGTTTCTTTTATGTAAAACCCTATTTTACCCCTCACCTTCATTTGAGATAAAATTATATGTAATGGATGGATCTCCCAATCTAGTGGAGATGGCTCAAGTTAGAAGTCAAGGAGAAACCAATCCAAGGAGATACAAAGGTGGACAAATGGAAAGTTGTAAACACGAACCAAAAAGGTTCAAGGTATTTTATCCCCTAGGTCTTGGGTTAATTTATCAAACACTAGATAAACTAACCAATAGAAAAAAGATAATTATCATTCCATTTATTTTATTTCTATCTTTTTCATGGTTTATTTATTGTGGGTGTGTTTTCATGATCACATAATTAATGAATTAAACAAGCATGTAAGATGGAACTAAAATAAGACCGACTTATGCATAAATATTACCTTAGACATGGTTAATCACTTAAGTATATCCCAATTAATATTAAAAATCATGTAAGAAAGATAATAAAATTTGAATTTACGTATAAGGATAAAATACCTCAAGGAAATATTAAGTCGGTATAGCCTTCCATAATCTTGGTTAGAATTGAACCATAGTTCAAAGTGCTTGACCAAGCCTGGTTATGGTGCTTTCAATTATAGGGGAATTCTAATTCAAGGTTTTGTGTTGACTTGAATTGGTTCACATCAAGGGTTGACTACCACAACAGGACTTGGTGTGACCAAGAGGAAAAGGTTGAGGAAATCCAAAATAAAAGGATTTTAGGATTGATGAGTCCACTCAGTAGATCAAGGGGCTACAAGTTAATACAGTTGGAATTTAGAATGCCTACCTAAAACCTTTCAAGTTGCTTGACCAACTCTAGTTGGGGTAATACAAAGGGAAATATGGATCCTTTCCACTAGAATATTCAGGCAATGGAATATTCCAAAGTCAATTGTGAGGGTTATTAGATTTTGATAAAATAGTGGGAGACTAATAAGTATTAATTTATTTATTTGCCTTAGTTTTATCATGATAAAGTACTAAATATTTTCTCTTCTTAATTTGTAGAAATGGAAAGAAAAATGAAATCAAACATATCATTGTGAACCATACTCGAGAAGGAAAACCTTCTCACTGGCACCAATTTCCAAGAGTGGTAGAGGTGTTTACACGCCATCCATCTCCATGAGAAGAAATTGTATGTGTTGGAGGAGCCTGTTCTAGTTGCACTTATAAATGAGTCTAGTGATGAGGAAATATCTCTCAGTATAAAAAATTTAGATGATGCCACATATTTCCAATGTTTTATGCTATCGGTCGTGTCTAATGATCTATTGAAGCAACATGAAAACATGAATGCCTATAGCATGATATCTCACCTTAAGGATCTTTATCAAGAGAAGGCGAGATATGAGAGATATGAGATCACCAAAGATTTGTTCACAACTAAGCTTGGAGAGTTTTTTCCAGTTGAGCCTCATGTAGTCAAGCTGATTGGCTACATTGAATGTCTGGATATCTTAGGGATTAAGTTCATGAATGAGTTGTGTATAGATCTCATCTTATCATCACTGCCCAATAATTTATCTAGCTTTATTTTCAACTAAAACATGAGAAATAATGAGAAGAGTCTATCGAAACTTTTGACCTTGATTCTCTAGGTAGATAAGGAAATGGGGTGTGATAAATCCACAGTCCTTATAATGAATAAGAAGAAGAAGGATGAGGAAAAGGGGCCAAGGGTTTATAAATGGTCTGAAGCCCCCGAGCACCATCCCTCCAAGAAGGGGAAGATCTAGAGGCAGGGTAAGGAATGGGATGCAGTATGTTTTTTATGTGGAAAGCCAAGCCACTGGAAGAGGAAATGCACCCAAAAGCATTGGGATGTTAAAGGTGCGTTAGTTATCAAGTGTAATCTTTCCATTTCTACACATTGGGTATTAGATACAGCTTGGGGGGGGGGGGCTCACATCTTTATTCAAATGCAGGAGACAAGTAGATTTAGAAGGATTTCTTGAGGAGAGGTGGATCTTCGAGCTACCAATGGTGCGAGGCTGGCTGTGTTGGCCATTGGTGATTACCATCTCTCATTACCGACTGAGATGCTTTTGGTTTTACATAATTGTTATTATGTACCTAGTGTTACCAAAAATATAATTTCTTTATCATGTTTAGATATGGATGGATTTATTTTCATGTTTGGAAATAAGGGTTTTTTCTTTTATAAGAAAAACACATGTTATGGTATGGTGAATTTAAATAATGGTTTTTATGTATTAAATTACAAAAAACCAAGTATTGGAAATTGATAACGAAACAGACTCACATGACTCATACAACACCCAATTGTGGCATCACCATCTCAGTCATGTAAATGAGAATCACTTGAAAGAGCTTTCCCAAGATTTTTATTTAGACTCTATTGAGCTAAAACCACTTGATATATGTCACACTTGTTTACAAGGGAAAATGACCAAGTTACCTTTCGGTGGATAGGGTGAAAGGGCCATAGAGCTTCTAGTATTGGTACACACAGATGTGTGTGGACCATTTCTAGTAGAATATAGAGGTGGATATTCTTACTTCATTACTTTTACTGATGATTTGAGTAGATATGGCTATATCTACTTAATGAGGTATAAGTCAGAGACCTTATAGAAATTTAAGGTATTCAAGAATGAAGTAGAGAATCAGCTTGGTCAAAATATAAAGAAGCTTTGATCGTATCAAGGTGGAGAATATATGAACCAAGAGTTCATCGACCTATTATGGGAGTGTTCGATTCTATCTCAACTCACTCCTCCTTATACACCACAGTGGAATGGTGTTAGTGAAAGGAGGAACTTCACCTTGTTGGAAATGGTGAGGTCGACGATGAGTCGTGCAAATATTCCATTATCCTTTTAGGGATATACATTATAAACTGTAGCATACACATTAAACCGAGTACCAACTAAGGTGGTAAATGGAATTCCCTCTGAGTTATAGAATGGAAAGAAACCCATTTTTTCGCACATACAATATGGGGATGCGAGGAATTTGTTAAGGCCTTATCAGGAAACAAACTAGAACCCCGGGGCATGAGGTGTATCTTTATAGGATATACTAAGGAAATAAAAGTATATTACCTATATAAACCTTCAGAAAAGAAAGTGACTGTCACCAGACAAGCTTTATTTATTAAGAGGGGTCACATCCTCAAAAAGGATAGTGGGAGAAAGATTGAAATCAATGAAGTTGATGCTCAAGATACACAAGATTTGGTATAGGAACAAGTTCCACGGGTCCCCATGAAATAGGTTTCTGAAACACAAGTACTACATAGGAGCTCAAGAGAGGTAAGAGAATAAGAGAGATTTGGTTTCCTAGTCACTGAGGATGGTGAATCATTATTGTTGGACAATGATGAACCTATCTCCTACAAGAAAGCAGTAGAGACATCAGAAGATTCAAGATGGATAAAAGCTATGAATTCTGAGATGGATTCCATGTATCAGAATGAAGTCTGGGTTCTGGTCGATGAGCCAGTTGATATAAATCCTATTCAATGCAAATTGGTATTCAAGAGAAATCTGGACATGGAAGGTCAAGTTAGCACCTATAAAGTAGGGCTAGTGGCTAAAGGATCCAGACTGCGTTAAGGAATTAAGTATGATGAAACCTTCTTGACAGTTTCCATGTTTAAATCCATAAGAATCATAATTTCCATAACAGCTTACCATGACTATGAAATTTGTAAAATGGATTTCAAAACAACATTCCTTAACAGGAAACTTTAGGAAGATGTCTATATGACACAACCAGAAGGGTTTGTGACACCAGGTAAATCCAAAATGGTTTGCAAGTTGTAGAAATTAATTTATGGATTAAAGTAAGAATTCAGTTCATGGAACATTCAATTTGATGAATCCATTAAGGAATTTGGTTTCATTAAGAATGAATGTGATCCATGTGTTTATAACAAAATTTAATGGGAATGTGGTTGTTATCCTAGTAGTATATGTTGATGATATATTACTTATTAGAAATGATATACCAGTTTTACAGTCAGTTAAGGACTAGTTTAACAAGTGTTTCTCTATGAAAAACTTAGATGAAGTAGACTACATTATAGGGATCAAGATCATTCGTGATAGATCCAAGAGGTTTCTTAGACTAAGTAAAGGAACATACATTGACTAGATACTAAAGAGATTTAGTATAGAACAATCCAAGAGGGGATTGGTTTTAGTGTCACATGGCCTACATCTTTCTAAGAGAATGTATCCTCAGACACAACAGGAGAAAGATAGGATGAGTAAGATCTCATACGCTTCAACTATAGGATTCATCATGTTTTCCATGTTATATACGAGGATTGATGTTGCCTATGCACTGAGCATGGTAGGAAGATATCAAGAAAATCCAGGAGAACAACATTGGATTGTTGTTAAGACTATCCTTAAGTATCTGAGAAGAACTAAGGGTGTGTTGCTGGTGTATGGAGGATATGAGTAACTTGTCATCAGAGAGTATGTTGATGCTGGTTTTCAGACAAATCAAAACGATCTGAAGTCGCAATCTGAATATGTTTTCTGTCTCAACAGAGGACCTGTGAGCTGGAAGAGTTCAACGAAGCCAGTTGTCGTCGACTCTACAGTAGATTCCGACTATATAGTGGCTTTTAATGCATCCAAAGAAGCCATATGGATTCAAAACTTTGTCCAGTATCTTGATGTGGTTCCTAGTAGTAAAGATCCTACTATATTGTATTATTATAATACTACAATGGTGACTCTTTCAAAAGAACCAAGGTCACATCAATAGACAAAGCACATTCTATAGAAGTATCACCTCTTGAGGTATTTCTACAAAATTGTTGAAGTTGCATTGAGCATAGTGTCCACGAAAGAGAATGTGGTGGACCCCATGACTAAATACCTATCTCAGTAGAAGCATAAATATCATGTGAGAGCTAGCGGGTTAAAAGTTGTTAGCAGTTGGCTCTAGTCTAAGTGGGAGTCTGTTAGAGTTGGTGGCCTGGAACCAACTAATTTTTACTTTATGATAAACTTTTATTCATGTATTTGAATATTAATAAATACCTTATAACATATTTATTGTTCTTTTGCATGAAAATGCATGTGATAATGTCCTAAGGATAGTTGTTGCACTAAAGGGTCATAATGGATCCCTGCTATGATGAGAACCCAGAAGTGCCATAATACTATTCTTGAATATATGTTCTATGGCCGAATGATGTTATTTGAGGGACACAAATAATACAGGCCATTAGTGGCGAGGACTTATAAAACTTTGAGGCAACTTCTCATGGTGTTCTCCCTTGGTAATATATAGGAGGATATTATGAGAACGAGACCCGCCAGTAAGAAATACACATTTCATAGTGTCATTGGAGGTTCCTATCTGTGGATGTGTGTATTGATCCTTAGAATTTAAGATTATTATTAATGGGTATTACAACTCACGTACTTAGATGCATTGATGAAAACTATGATGACACGCTATTCGTAGTGAGTTAGGATATGTTGGGTGCGTCACGAAAATACTACATTAATAGATAATACGAGAAATGATTTGTACCTTTGGTTCCATAATGGAAGTTGATATCTCAGGTCCTTTGATTGAATTGATATAGCCTAAATAATCCATGGCCATAGTGAGGAATGGGAAAGTTCAATTCTAAGAAGGCAAAAAAATAATAATCAAGCGCATGGGTTGATGACACTAGCATGCAACCCGTTTGATTTGAGATATTTAGAAAAAGGGATTACATTACACGGTAAGCATTCGTAGGAGGTGACACATCATTTTGGTGTTAACTTATTTCTCTATGGGTGCCTTGTCATGTTTCTGGACGCTAACCTTGGACTTTAGGCAGGCTGTGCCTAATGCCACTGAGAAAGAGGCCTAGAGGGTCGCACACTAAGTGTGTCCAAGCATCTTAGTTAAATATTCATTTAACAAGTTGAATAAAGATTATTATCGATTGTGGATTAATAATTATTCAAAGATTTCTGATCGCATTTATTTCGACACTAGTTATTCAAGAGAATATATTGTGGGTGAAATAATATATTTATTAGTGAAAAATGCAGTGATATTTATTTAAGAATAAATAGTCATTATTCAAGGTCTAATAAATGTGGTGGAGGAAATAAAGAAAATGGAAAAACAAAAGTAAACACTGTGTATATTAATATGCACACCATGTAGTTTTTATGTGGATTTGTGAGAAATAATATTATTTATTTAATTAAATAATATTAGGTGTAATTTGTTGGGTGAATGTCAAGTGATAATAATAGTAAAATGTTATTATTAGACATGTGGTCTTACTAAGAATTAAATGAAATGAATAAATGTATTTGGGTAATTAATTCATTTTATTATTCTAAGTAGTATAAATCCCAATTACATTATTCTCATTAGAAATATTCATTCTTTGTGGTTGTGCACAATGGATTTGGAGAAATCTCTCAAGACAAGAGAGAATTCAATTCCTCCAAGAATGATATCAAGTTACGAGATAGATCCTCCTCCACCAGATCAAGGAGAGCACTTTAGGTTATGTTTAAGAAAAAAAAATAAAACATGTGGATAAAACTATACCTATTCTTTAGAAATCCTAATTTGAAAAACACCTTAAGACAACTAATGTTTGTGTTCTGTCTAAAATGAGGCCTATTGAAGAGGGGTGTAATTATAGGAACTTATTTTGTAAGATATTGGCCTAAACAAATGATTTTTTAGGGTATGTCAATGAAGATCAATAAATGGGAATATCATTGTGGTAGACACTAAGATCATTCATGAAATAAGAATATTGAATATCTAGTTTACAAATACACTAATCCTATAAGGTCCATGGTTGTTATTCCCTCCACTAGTATCTCCATACCTCAGGTGGTGGGTCATTAGGTGAGTTGGACTCCTCCTTCCCTTGGTCTTAAACTGAATATTGATGGTTCATCCAGTCGAGGGAATATTCGAGGGGGTGGTATTGTTCACGATAGAATATGATCGCTTATTCTCTGTTCCAATTATTTTTATGGGGATGATAATTCTCTCAAGGCAGAGGCAGAGGCTACACTTATCAGTCTTCAAATTTGTTATTATAAAAAAAATTGTTTATATATATTGAGATAGATTCAAGGATTATATGCATCTCCCTCAAAGGTCTCACTTCTACACTGTGGGAAATTACATATCTACTACGCAAAAGTAAGTACTTTCTCTCCCATGATATTAAGCTATTACATACGTGGCACGAAGGCAGCCCAGTAAAAGTAGATTGTTATTCATTGGGTTTTTTAAGGTATTGTTTATTTTTATCCCCTTTAAAGGTTGTTGGTTGCATGGTTTAGACCTGTGAATTTGGTTGATGGTTTGATTATTCAGGGTCAGTTTTCTTTTGAAATCCCTCACCACCTCCATTTTTAGAATCACCACTTAGGAACAATTTCTCCCACAAACAATTAATTAAAATAGCCATAGAAAATAAATAAAATTTCATCATGACTCATCCATACATCAGACGTCCACGTCGAGGGAAAAGAAAATAAATAAAAGCAACTAAGTATAAAAGGAGGCAAAAATGAAACACAATATTAATCCATAAACTACCACGATATCCCTCCCCGGAAAGGAAAACTGTGTAGCCGCCTTCAGTGCCCTTATGGCCCCCTTCGTTGAATATAACTACCCTTCATCCGTAGAAAGCGGTAAAAAGCCTAAGTGGCTGATGAGATAAAAAGAACTACAACATACCTGTCTCCTATGATTATACAAGTCACCGCCCAGCATATAAGAACCACAACACCCCATGGGTCCAATCATGTTCCTGCAAGCAATGGGGAAATAGATCCAAGTTTTAAAATGATATTTTCAAATAGTATATTCCTATTAAAGACAATTTCATACAATCCAATACAATGTGTAAAACACTTCATTTCATATCAAACAATTATTCTAAGGAATCTATATCACTATTTCGAACAAAAACATGGTGAGAAATACAAGAAATCAATGATTATTTTAATTTAAAGGTCAATTCATAAGTGAACCTACCTCAAACTCAAGGCGCTCTACTTATGACGATGACTACCCGAATATTCTCTTTATCGCTTACACACATATGCACTTTTTCATATATATATATATAAGGACATCTAGCCCCTATATACATATTTTCATGGCCAAATATGTACAAGGGGATCATTACATATATGATTATACATGCATATACCCCTTTATCTTACACACGTATGCATTTTTCATATATATACATAAGCACACCTATCCCCAATATAAATATTCATCCTTCCATGAGTGAATATATATATATATATATATGGAGTAACTTATATATGTATATGCAAACCTATGTATATATGTACAAGTTGTCTTTAACAACGACACCCTGAAACCACCACGCTGAGGTAAAAAATACTCTAGAAAAACACCAAAAATTCAAAACCCTCAAACCCCTAAATTAAAAAAAAATCAAAGAATTGAAATGGAACAAAACATATCAAAAACTCATGGAGAAACCGCTACCCTTGACGGTGGTAGTTATAACCAGCCTCAACAGGACCCAAGAGCCCTTAACATCAAGAATCGACCTAAAGAAAAACCCACAAAATGTTCTCTATATAAAAAAATAAAAATGATTCACATTATAATAATAGACATGTTCTATGTAAAAGCTGTAAACGTACCCTATTAGAAAATAGCAGATTGGGTTCATGCTAAAGTAAATAAACATGCACTAAAAGTAAAGAATATTGCACATGCCTAGTATGATAATAATAACCGTGATGTGTAAACATGAAAAATCTATTAAACTATCCATAAATAAAATATAATAATACTAAAATCAAACATGATAATCTCAATCCAAATGAAGAACATGTAGGACATTTAAATCCTTAAGACATACTAGGGAGATGTAAAATGAAGCTATAGTCATGCCATGCACAACAACATCACACATGGTATAGACAAAAAAAATGAGGCATACACTAGATACCGACTATCGTGTTTGGAATAAAGTATCAAAACATTTCCAATAATTATAATTACAAGGTTATAAGGTATTATTTATCATAAATGGGTAGGTCATAAATGTTAATCTAGACTAATGTATTTTAAATCACTACTTCAATAATTTAAGACTTCATCTTTAAGGAAAAACATATCTCCTATATAAAATGTAAGTAAATTATTTTTTAAGTAATAAGTGCCCGTTACCTAAAAGAACGTTGGAAAACCAACTTCTTTAATCACTATTTTAATAAAGTGTTACAACTCATGTTTTAGAATACACTGGTTTAGAAGATAAAAAATAAAAGATAAAAAGGGAAAAGGGGTGAATTCATTTACAAACACATTTTGATAAAACATCTATACTAAAAAGATCGTTCAAATCATGGTAATTCACACACAATACTCGATTTTAGAGAACATCTAATATATTATTAATTAATGAAAATGAATATCAATCTCTATCGAGGTTTTTTAACAATCAACGTCACCTTTTGACATATATATAATACCATAGGCATACCATTATCAAGATACATGAACAATATGAAACAATCACCAACATAATCCCAATGAGTCGTAATGTGTCCTATGTATTTTTCATAAAAAATGTCAAGAACAAGTACCAAGGCCACATATGAGCTTTCACACTCTAAAAAACCTTCAAGAATCACCTAAAAATTAACAAACCAAATTCTATCACTAAATAAACTCAATTATATAATAACTACAATCAAAGAATAACTAATACCTAAGAGAAACCAATGCAATCAATTTCCAAAAAAAATCCCGAAATTCCACAAGCCTAAAGTCCCAAATAACTACAATAGAGTATCCCAAAATTTCATCCTAAAATTTAGAAAAACCTAGGAAAAAACATACTTGGGTCACATTCCATGAAAATAGAGAAAAATTGTTTGCAGAATACCCACACCAGCCTCTTTTATACAAGAGAATAGATATCCCCTTGATCCAAGATGAATTTCACCATGATCGGGTGGGATTCACCAAAAAATATTTAATTTGTTAACAGGGATTAAAAAAATGAAAAAAAAGAAATAGGTGAGGAGAATATGAATACCTTTGGATACCGGGAGGAGATGGAGGTGGTCATGGAGGCAGAGGCTAACGCGGATGCGGAAGCAGACATAGAGGTGGAGGCAGACATAGATGCGGAGGCGGAGGCAAGAAGGTGGAGGGAGGGAGGCGGGGGCTGGGAGGTGGAGGTGAGGGTGGGAGGTCGAGGTAAGGGAGGGGAGGGGAGGGAAAATAGGCCATGGATCATAATGATAAATTTAAATCTATCATATATGCATTTCTATATTTAAATATACAACAATTTGCAAATTCATATAGCTAATTTTTAATAATATAAATATTAAAGTTTAAAGACATTACTTCAAACATAAGTTGAATCATAATAGTAAGCAATGTAAATTTTGAGTTGTGTGTGTTAAAGTATATCTATAAGAAATAGAAATAGAATAAACACACACTAATAGGTTTAAAGAGCTTTTTATTTAAATATGTTAATCATCATTGACATAATATGATAATAATGTGGAAACCCCACCGCATACCCCTCTCCTATATCTTGTTCAAGACCATGAAAAAATACCTTCATTATCACCATCATAAAACGGGAAAAAATTACAAAGTAAAGACATTATCAAAGACATTCCCTTATAATTTGAATCTCTTTATTCATCAATGCATCAAAAACAAATTTATGTTGCTCTAAATATTTTATCACATCAATCTAAAGAGATTCATGCGAAAAGACAGTTGTATAAGGTTAAATTGGGAAAATTTGAAATAAAAAACATGGAGAACTAGAAATATATAATTTGAAGAATGTGATTAATTGTTTGCTAAAATTTTATTATAAGAGGTAAATTTATATAAAATCATGTGTTTTTTATAAAGATGTATTAATCATACATTACACATTGTGTGTATAAAAATAAAACTATAATTATGTTTTTTAATTAAATATACATTATATTTTTTTAAACCTATCACCATATATACCTTATTGTGTGGTGACATTTCAGAAGCCATAAAATGAAAAAGGAACTATTAATTCAATGACAAAAATAACATGTTTTGATGTCTATATAAATCAACAACAAAAAATACCTTCACTGAGGAACTTATGAAAACATGTTAAGTAGTCATAAAACATAGAAAATCCCAACATGTTAAAGCTAATTAAAACAATATATCATTACCTTGTTAGCAAGCACACATTATTTCTCTTTACATATCATGCTCAACAAATGCATTCCCATAAAATGAACCTGCTACTTCAAAGAGCATAAAAACACAGGTTTGAAAAATTTCAAATGTATAACATGCTTAAGAGGTAATATTGCTTGCATGTTTAGTAAAGGAAACTGCATGAATTTACAGAAATATCTTGTATAATAAGTAAATGAACTTGCATGTATATTGAATATAAACTGCACTTTCAGTACATGTTAATGCATATAGAAATAAATTGACTTTTACTAAGTATATATAAAGTATATTAATATAAACAGCAATGTAAAATAAAATTGAAAATTCATTACAAGATAATGCAATATAAACTTCAAGATAAATTTCAATATAAAGTGTTATTTAAAAGGAAATATAAATTGAAATGTAAAATGCAATTTCAGCATAGTATAAACTGCAATATAGTATGGAAATATAAAATGAAATATAATGAAATATAAAATGTGGTTTCAAATCATGATAATTCATACAAAGGGAAGCAACATGTATGTTAAGGCAACATACATTTTGAAAAACTAACTTGAGTATTCCTATCGCCTAAAATCTAAGTAATGGAAGAAAATATAAGAACGAATATAAGAGAATAATAAAATTCAAAATTCATATGGAAACATGCATATTAACGCAACAGATGTTTGGTGTCATTTAATTTTTATATTAAATAATTAAAATTTTAGTTATAAATAGAACGAGTTTCACTGTTCATTATCTCTAACTCATCACCTACCTCCATTTTAACACTCTAGAGAAATTGAAAGCTTCATTTTTAAGCGTTTTTTACCATATTAATTAGGAAAAACATTAATGGAGTGAATTAAAACCCCCCTCTATCAGTTTTGGATGAAAAAATGGATTAAAGATGGGGTTTTGGGAATTTAGTTGTAGAATATGCAGTTTGGTATTTTTATACCTGATTGACTCCCGATTTTGGTTGAGATAGTCATATCTGACCCAAACAATGACTCCTTTGCACATGATCTAAATTAGTGCTATTTGACCAGATTCTTTCATGAGACGTCAACCCTCGACCAGATTCTTTTATGCGGCGACAACCCCCCATGTGTAGCACTAGGTTTGTTTCTCTTCTTTTTCATTTATTTTACACATTTTCCATTTTTTTTAAAATTATGGATAAATGGAGGTTTATAGAAAACATAATTTTCCAAAGGATAATTCTTAAATGAATTATAAAATTATAATTAAAACGAATCATCATAGGTTGTGTTATTATAATTATCGAAAGATAATTACAACAAAATATCAAAGAAAAATTACATGAAATTATCAGGATGGTTTTATTTAATTTGTTAAAGAACAGTTATGAGGTAATTATTGATGGGAAAAGATTATCAAAATTATCATAGGATAATTATGTGTTTTATCAAAGGACTATTATCATGATTTTCAAAAGATAATATAATAATATTATCAATGATAATCCCATCAGATTATCAAATGACAATTTTAAATAAATTTATCAAATGTTGTTTATCAGATTATCGTATGTAATATTTCAAAAGATAATTATTGTGAATATATAAAAAGATAATTGTTAAGAATTATCGAATGATAATTGCAAGGAATTATCAAAGATCAATCGCATGGAAATATCCAAGATAATTTTTTTCATATATTATCAAAGGATAATTAATCTAATTATCAGACGATAATTTTGAGATTATCAAAGTTCAATTATTAATATTATTAAAATGATAATTGTGAGTTTATCAAAGATAATTATTCTGATGGATAATCACGAGCGCATGTGTTGGTCTAATGATAAACTGAAAACTTTCCATGAAAGATATATATTATCGCATGTGATAATATATATGTTTTTGAAATTTATCCTGGTGAGGTAAATTATCATCGCATGTGATAATTTAAAATGATAATACATAGATTATCCAGGAGAGACAAAATGTAATCACATGTAATATTTTATTTCCTTGAGAAATAAAATAGAGGGATATAATTATCAAATGAGGTTTATAATTATTCTTATTGATATTTCTTGTGATTTCATGTGTTAATATAAAACGCTAATCTGGATATTATTTCGGAGAGAGAAAATGTAATCACATGTAATATTTTACTTCCTTGTGAAATAAAATAGATGTTTTGGTTCTAGGAACCCTTGACAAACATCGAGCATTGGTGTTTCGATGCTTATAATAATAAGGTCAAGAGGAGGCATATTGAACCATATAGGGTGGTTTATCATTACCGTTGAAATCAACGACCTTGAGATAGGTGGTTCCGTTCTAATTAGCCAAATTGATTATCCTTGTTTTGCTTGATTTATCTCAATTATTGATTTAAATTCAATTGCTCAAATATGATTTCAATTAAATTGATAAAAACTCGATTTTAATGAATCGAGATATTTGAAATTGTTTTAGCATGGAAATTTGGAAAACCCCCAATTCCATTGAATTGGGTGTGTTTATGAAAATTGGTTGATTTAAATTGTTTAATTTAAATTATAGATTTTATGGAAATGATTTCAATTAAATTGTATAATTTAATTGTGGAAATAAATTGTGTAATGATGGAATTGGTTTTGAATGGATTTCAAACTTGTGAAAATGGCTTAAAATGATTTGATAGAAATCCATTAGTTTTATCTTGTGAAAATGCATGTTTTTGAATAAAACATGTTTTAGTTTTAAATGGAAATAAATTGACACTTTTGAAATGGAATAATGAGATTGATCGTATTTTAAGTAGTCTTAAAATAGTTCACCCATAATGTAGGAGCGTGTGCAATCCTTAGGTAGTTAATGACTTATTTGGATACACTCTACGCTGAGACAACATTCTAAAACATACTTGCGGCGGGTCACATCCCCGACGAGTTGGTGACGAGTCTCCTTTGGCCAGTGTTATAGGGATGCGTGTATACACATTTTGCTGAGTTCACATAGAGAGTGCGTAATACAATAGCTAGTTAATACTATCATACCTTTTGGAAAATGACCATGTTGTTCACTTGTTTATTTATATTTGAGATATAAATGTATGCCAATGTTTGTTGGAACTGCTTTACATGCCTGTTGAATTTATATAAACTATTTTATATACAAGTTTTACTTAATCCATTGTTTAAAAATATTCCATCTCTTGTAAAGTAAAGCCTGTGATTTGAATGTATTTTCCATCATTTTGAAAATGTATAGCATGTGTTGTTTAAAAATGATTTTAAATTCCCAAACCTATTTATCTTTAAAAATTGAAATCATTACTTTGGATAATCTATATTTGGCATCTGTTATGGAATTATTGGTGGTATCCTATTAGGCTTAGGCTCACACCCTACTTTTGCCTTCAGGTGTTTGTAGACTTTCTTCTTCCAAGTTTGAGCAAAGGGAATGGATCTCTTGGAGGTGGATCCAACAGTTAAGTTTTGGTCTTTGTGAGTTGTGTCCTTTAGGACCGTGGGTTGTTTTCCCTGTTTTGGTACTTTGGTTGTAGGGCTTTGGGTTTTTTATGCCTTGTTGACTTTTGGTACATTACTCCCAATGGATTTTCTATTGTTATGCATACTATCTTGTTTCTTTTCTTATGCATTATTGGTGAAAAAATTGTTCTCACTTTCATGTTGTGTGATGCTAGGTGATAGTCACCGACTTGTGGGGATCGGGAATGCCCTTCGGGCTAGGTCAGGGCTGGCTCAGTTATTGGGTTACCAGGGTACCAGAGTTGGTTTGTGACACCAATGTGTAATGTTTCAGCTGTAAAGAGATGAGTCACTATGAAAATTAATTCCAAAAGCATCAAGGGAATATATCTTAGAATAATTCAAGACACTAATGTAAAGAATATTTTATTGATACTTTCGAAGTGGAATGATTTCTATTCTTCTATATTATGATCCAGGAAATATGTTGTTAAAGAATTTTATTAATGAAATTAAATTGGTAAGAATAATGTAATGTCTAAGGTTTGTATTGTAATACAATTTCTTAATGGATTTGAGAGAATATGTTGAATGGCACCAATGGCCAAGAAATGTGATTTAGTAAAAAAATTAAACTCTTTTAAAACACATGATTTGGGGAAGATGACCCTAAATATGTGCCTAATTTTGAGAAAATTGAAAAATGATATTTATGGGATGATATTGGTGACCAATAAAGTAGATAATGGTTTGTTGAAAAAGTAATTCATGATGGAGTTTATTTCATTTTTTTGATTTATGAAATAAATTATATAATATAAGATTTTATTTAAGGAATAAGTAGAAAGTTAATTCTTGAAAGCATGCATGTTTTTATTAAGGATTTAAGATTAATAGGGTATTTAGATATTAGGTATGTGTCACTAATATATACATTTTTGGATTAATGGTATACCGATTTTTAGAATCATAGAGACAATATTTCTAAATTTTTGGGTCTTGAATTTGGTTAGACATATTTTTGAGGAGTTTTATGATTAACTAATTATGGATTGGATTAAGATAAATCATGGGAATTACTAATGATGTTTTAATAATTTATCTAATTATCTATATTTAATAACTTATGCTAATCATTATGATGTTATTATTTCGTTATATAAAATTTTATTAAAATATCAAACACATAATGTTATCAAAAATTGTGGTAAAGGGAAGATGTTTTTGGGTTTACAATTCATCTTTTAGGTTTTAGGATTTAGATATTAGGGTTTCAGATATTGAGTTTTGGTTCTAGATTTTTGTATTTTTTGTAAGGATTTAGGGTTTAGGTTTATGAATTTTAGGTTAGGGTTTAGGTTTTAAAGTTTAGGGTTTAGAATTTTGATATTAAGGTTTAACAAAGATTTTTTTGGTTTTAGTGTTCTGATTTTGGGTTTGGGGGTTTAAAATACCAAGAAAAAAAGAAGAGATAACAACATATAATTTACAATAAGAGAATGTCACAATGAATACAATACATCAATGTGGTTGAGAGTGTGAACTCGACACAACAATTTTAGGGCATCATTTCCAATTATAACCTTCTTGATTACATATGGTGCATCTCAAACTCTGCCCTTGTTCTTGAGGTTAGTCTATCTCATTACGCATCCTACTGGCCTTCGGTCTCCCATGAGGATGCAACTGATTGATGTCAGGTATCACTATCGGTTGGCCTTCAGGCATTGGGAAATAATGAAACTCCCCAATAGGTGTCCATGGTGCAACATAATAGTTATCAATGGTGTCCATCCAGTACACTGGATCAACATATGCTTCCCATGATATGTTCATAGAGGCACATGTTGTGATGGTGTGGGTTCATGGAAACCGTAAGGCCTGAAAGTTTCCACATTGACATTACCTTGTTTCTAGTAATACCACCATTTTTCACTGATGCGATTTGCAATGGGGTCTGAATGCTCTTGAACTTCAAATCAAGAGTCTTCTCGTCGAAAAAGTCAGACATGATAACCATAAGCTTCTTCAATATTCTTTTCAATATCTCATTGAAAGTGTCTTCCGTACCTTATCCCCTGTTGTATTCCATATGATGCTAGTTTTTGTCTATCAACAAAGTATTTCATGCATTAATATAATGTCTCCTGAACTAGGGCGGTTATAGGTAACTTATGAAACACTTTGAAGACACCATTGATGCACTCCACAATGTTTGTGGTCATGTGTTCATACCTCTTCCCCCCTTCATATGCCAATGTACATTTTTCTTTTGGAATCTGCATCATATAATCATAAACTTCTTGATTATCCTGGTGGATTTGTTCAAAATGTTTTTCAAACCACCATTTATCCGACTCATATGCTACACATAATAGATGATATTTTACATAATTTGATTTTATCTTTACTTTCAAATAGTAAAAAGTGACAAATACAATGCGTACCAAGCCTCGTGATTTCCTTCTTCATCGGTTCATTGTGGATTTTTTTATGCACATTGCTAGCAATGTGTCTAATGCAGAACTGATGATGTGAATTTGGATATCTCCATGTATTAAGATCTGCATTGATTGCCTCATTAATTGTCTGATGGAGATAAAATATCAAACAAACACCCCGAATGTTGGTGAAATGGTTGTTGGTACATGCTAGAAACCAACTCCATGATACATAGTTTTCTTTCTCTATAATGAAAAAGGAAAGTAGAAGAGGTGAATGGTTTCCATCTTGGGTTTCCACAATCAACAATATGCCCTTGTATTTTCCATATAAAAACATTCCATCAATCTGAATGAACTATTTTCTGAAACGAAATGTGAAGATACAGGAGAGGAATGCCTGGAACAACCGATGAAATTGAACATGAGATGGATCAAGTCGGTTATCACGAGACACATGTTCGTTTGTATCAAGATGGAAGACAACTTTGTTATGATATCTCATTATGGATAGCAATTTCGGAAACACCCTATATGAGTCATCTCAATCATCATAGACCTTTACAATTGCCTTTTGTTTCACCATCCATGCCTTATTATAGGAAATCTTATAACTGAATGTTTGTTGTGTCCTCTCTTGCACAAGATCTATCAGAACATCTTAGAATATTCTAATCATCTCAACAATAATGGATGACACAAATTCTGCATCCAATGAGATAAGATCTTGTGTCAGGCTTGGCTGAACGCAAGTATGAGCTGCATCAATCCTCGAGATTCTCCAACCTCCAAATACAATGTTCAGAATCTCCCTAAAGATAAATCTAAAATAATCCCCATACTTCTCACATCGTATGATATATTTACTACAACATTATTCATGAACTATATAGTTGTAGTTCCTCTCAATGTGAAATCTATTTGGCGTGCTTTTTAATGCATCTTTACTTGGAAAATTTATTTCAACATATAAGGTTTTTTCCAGATCACTAAACCTATTTGGTACAACTCCGGGGAACTCAGTTGCCGGTGTGAGAACATTATTGTCGAATTCAGTCATACGTGTCATTGATTCTGACCAAGATGCAAGGAGTGGATGATGATTTATTGTAGGTTGAGGTTGTTGTACAACTAATGCATTTCTAGAAACCTCCTCCCTAACTTCTGTTGGTCCCTCCTCATCAGCACTGTAGTCACCATCTAATCTGTCATTATGAAACTCCTCATTGAAAGTCGTATTGACATGTATATCCAGAAGATTATTTAGGTTGTCCTCTTCTGTATCATTTGAAATAGTCTCAATTTCATGGGGTGGACTATCTTCAACCACTCTTGTAAGTCTACATCTTCATACAATTGGAAATTATTGTTGTACAGTAGAAACATCAAATTATAAATTCATCATGGTACCATCTGACCATTGAGAAAATAAATTAATTACTTAGACCCACTGTGCATCAGCAACCAATGGACAAGATAAATGCCACATTGTTGTCAGGAATTACAAATATCTATAACTCATAGACTTGATCTCTTGATCAGGTCCTGGATTTAAAGAACCGTGAATTCTCTCTTGAATGTCACTTAGGGTTACACAATCAGTTGTACTAACCACTATTATTGGTTGTGTACTGTAAGAAGTTCCTTGCTCAGTTTAAATAATCTCCCCATAGTAGTACACACAGGAAAACATGACTCTCTACGTCAAAAATGTTTCTTTCATAAAAATTATGATAGTGTAACAAATATTAACAATGATGGTTGACCATATAATATTTATTAGAATGTAATTTTAGGATTCCTTTTTATACCCTAAAATATTCTAGTCATTATATGGATTCGTTTTTTAATCTGACGTTATTTATTAATTATTCTATAATTAATCATTGTAAATAATAACTATTATTTCTAAACTATATAATCTTTATGATACTAAAATTTTAAAACATTTTATTCTCCATTTCATTTTTTATAATCATAATTTTCATTTTATTAACTGATTTTCTTAATACAGTTTTTAACTAATCAATCATTCTTTAATCACTAATTAATCATTATTAAGTTTAATTATTTATTCTTTAATCATTAATAATATTATATTCATTAGTTAATTATAATTAACTAATCATATGTATTCATTTTTAATCCTAAGTTATCATTAATTAATCTATAATTAATAATTACTAATAATAAGTATTATTTGTAAACTATATATAACTAATTAAACTACTTAATAAATAACATCTTTAAAAAAAATAACTAAAAAGAATTCATTACTAATAATAACTTTCATTCTTTAATTCTTTTGTCCTTGTCCATTTCATTATATAAAATCATAATTATCATTTTATCATTGATAAATATATTGATTTGATTTTTCTTTTCTTAGGTATTTTAGTAGTTTATAAAGAAAATATGAATCATCTTAAGCATATCCCTTGGGAGTGTCAAACCAGGAGTACAGCAAGGCCCATTGTCGTGCACCAATTATCATTTGAGTCTATCTCAAAATGGTGCTTTCGAGTTTTACCCCTAGGTGCATCTGTGTCAGAGCCACATTGAGTTGTTTGTATCCAGACAGGGATTTGATTGCTTAGATAACTACATAATCTTTATGCTACCAAAATTTCACAATACTTAATCATAAGTCTTAATCTATACTTAATTTATACTTAATCATTAATAATAAAAGTTATTATTCCAAAATATATACAACTAATTAAACAACATAATAAACAAAAGATTTAGAACTAACAAAACTAATTAAAAAATGAAATATTTAAAACTAAAAAGAATCCAATTAAATAAATAAAAAACCTTAAATTAAATAAAAACATACCTATAAATGATGCTTTGTAAAAAAAACCATGCTCTGTGGCCATGTCATCGATTTTGGCCAAAGGCGGCATGGGGGAGGGAAGGTCGCATCGGCGATGCCACCTTTGAGGCGTTTTTTTAAAATAAAATTAAACCTATGATGTTTAAAAAAATTATAAAACGCATTAAAAAAACTCTTCACTATCCCCGCACCTAAAATGATCGTCTTTCTTGAATCCTTGTTTAATAAAATATCATCCAGCTTTTTCTTCCTAGGTATGAGGTCATCACTGAAACTACCACAAGGGACCAGAATTCCACAGATCTCATTTGCTTCTAGATCCTCTAAATCACCATCTTCATAAATTATCCTATACAGACCGCTGCAATAATACACAACTATCCCTAGAAAAATCCCACTCCCAGCAATTCCTTTATCACATATCGCCTGACCAACTCTTTCGATTTCACCTCCACCACTGACTTTTTGGTTTGTGGTGTTATTGTCTGGGCAACAACAGAGCCCTCAGAACCATTCCTTACCATCCTTTTCCTCCCTCTCTGTACCAGTATGATTTCCATAGAACCCATTGGCCAATCAAAACTACATGAATGAAGAAACCAAAAAATACATCGCTCAGACCATAAGGTTCCCAGAAGAAAAACACTAATTGATCACGTATACATGCACACATAATTAGTGGAGGAGTAGAAAACAAACCACACCTTTCTGAAGTTCTTCAAGGGACACGTGCATGGAATTAGTGAAGGAGGAGCAGACAACAAATCGTACCTTACTGAGGTTCTTTGAAGGGAAATCACATAACCTCCTTGCACGTTGAGAGGGAAAGCGAGACTCTGGTTGCATATAAAGCAAACTCATCAGAGTCGACTTATGATAAAGCATGGCATTCCAATTTTTGATCTGACCCGTCCAAACCGGGTTCGGATCCACGAATACCCGTTGTGCCGGCGACATAGGTTCATGTTGGATTTTTATATATATATGGGGTTTTTTATAGAAAAGGGATAGGGTTGGAAATGTTTTTAAAAATGGGTCTCAAGAAGCATGAACCCCGTTCACGCATCTTAGGTGGAGAGAGATGTGTGAACGAGGTTCACACATCCTTCGCATATTCGATAAAGGATGCATGAACCCCATTCATGCATCTACCGTCGCTAATATGCATGAATGGGGTTCACACATCCTGTATGAAGTTTATACAGGATTCGTGAACCCCATTCACGCATCCGACAGAAATCTTAAATAAAAATAATCATCAATTTTTTAGAGGCAAATTTTTGTTATGTATTTGATTAATTCAATCACAACCACTTTCTACAGTAATTAGATTTGATTCTAATTGATATACATATGCTAACACATTCTTAACCCTCTTAAGGATTGTTTCTTATTTTGGAAGAATATTTTTCCTTTTATAAAGTTTGAATATGTATTTTCTAAAAATTGAAAAAATGAACTTCTAATTCCATACATATCATATTGTGGTTTTTCTGATCTTCAATCACAATCATCTACTCTTCACAATTATCTATTATTCATTGAAATTATTCTTCATGAAATTTATTTTTTTAACAAAGAATCATTTTCTATGATTTTTGTATTCAAATCATTAAGATCAATAATATTTTTCAAGATTTATTGATGTTCACGAATCTTTTCATCCAGAGTATTAATATTTATTAATAAATACCAAATAGAAATTATTAATTTTGGAAGATAATTTGATGATAGTAAGACACTCATTAAAAAATTATAACTCTATAAATGATAATAGTAATGCACATACATAATGTATCGTAAATCAAAATTTAACATAATCTAAACCTCTGGCATGGATGCTCCTCTTTCCCATAGCCAGGTGTATAATGGACACATCTGCATCATGTTCATCTCTGTCTGTTCTATGGTGTACGCTGCACATCATCCTCAGCAGCCACCTCCACATCCTCCTGTGTGATAGGCCCAGGATGTACAGTCTCACCGTCTGTACCCTGTCTTGTATCTAAGGATAGTGGAGGCTGGCTGGAACTCTCACCAACATGGAAAGAAGATGATTGATGTGTTGTGGATGTTTGTAATAAAGAATCCATCTCAACCTAGTCAACGTCTATATCTACTTGTGGTTGAGCCTGAGAAGCTGGAGGAGCATATGACTAATCATGTTGAACACCCTCCTCCTATGGAACAGTAGCATCTGACTGATCAATCTGAATATTCTCCTCCTATGGAACAACAAGATCCATAATAGGGTTGTCACCCCTAGTACATCTATATGAGGTTTAACAAGCTCCGCAGCCTTTTCAGCATGTGGTGGATCAAAGAAAATGTCATGATAAATCTTGTCCATCGAAGGAAGCAATTGTGTCACAAGGATGTGAAAATATTCCAAGTCAAATACGGTGCTCTCTACTGGATCAGACATGTGAAGTAGATGGAAAATACAAGCATCCTGCAAAAAAAATTCCTTTGTTAAGTAATATGAATAAAAATTCTACTGAACAGTGGAAGGAACTGTGTATACCATCTCATGAAAGCCTTGTCTGTGTCATGTCAGAAATCTAACTTGGGACCTGTAGTACCAAGATGTGTAATCCATCTGATCCACCAAATGAAAACATACTATCCCCACCCCTCGCATCTGGAACTCCTATCATATGTCCCATAAATCAATATATCTGGCATGATATATCCTCCAATCAAAATCTCTCTTCCTTGACATTTTCAGGGAATGTAGTGAATCTAACTAACTGGGCAGGTCAGGAACAGGCTGAAAGAATCTGAACTTCCTCAAAACTCTATCGGTCTGATGCCACTTGACTATATGAAAATGAATCAATGGAACCCTTTAGGAACCGATAGCAAGCATCACCGTACAATACAGTGGAAGACTTTGGATAATAACATCTGGCATCCATAAAATCTGAAATAAAAAAATAAATAATCAATTAATAAATGAATACATGTACAATAAAGAATAAATATTTAACAATATAAATAATAATCACTTACATTGTGTGGTCGAATGCTGTCCAACATAAGTCTGTAGGCGTGGACGTCGTGTCTGGGGGAATCTGAATGTCGATGTGCCTGACTCTACTTGTAGATAATATTGTTATATTTACATTGCATAATAAAAAGTTATACAATTAAGTTAGACATTATAAGGAAGGAATAACATACCAACATCCATGCAGAGCCTCTACTACAATATCTACCGGCAATGGCACACGAGTAAGTGGAGCTAAATGAGGGATATGCTCTTATACCCACATCTGTAGAAGAACCATACATCCCGTGATCTGCATCTTATCGATGCGACATGCGCTGCATAGCACCCTGTATGTATATGCTAGACAAGAAGACCCCCATCTATACTGGCCTGCCTTGTCCAAATCCTCCAAAAAAGATAAATACATCAAATGTACAAAAGTAGTGGAGTGATCAACAAAAAGTGTGCCACCGATCAGCCTCAAAATATATGCACGTGCAAATTGCAGCACAGTGATCTCCTCAGCATCCTCTACTAACTGTGTGAAGTGCTCCTCTAACCAAGGAATGCATAATCTACCACCGATGATGGTCCTTCCATCATCAGGGACCTCTATGCCCAATAGTCTATGAACAAGCTCTGGAAAATCTGATCCAACTCGACCTGTCAGAGACGCACCATCGATGGGGAGACCCAACATAATGGCCACATCCTGCAGGGTAATAGTCATCTCCCCTATATAAAATGGAATGTATGTGTCTATGTCCTCCATATATCTATAAGCGCAGCAATGATTTGATGATCGAGAAAGGTGAAGTCACACATCTCTATGTCATAGAATCCAACGCGATGAAGATGAGGGATGATAACAGGAGGTGGTGTGGTATGATGGAAATGGTGAGATCTGCATACACTCAATGGAGTCACTGGACATCCCTCTAAAAGTAGTCGTGATACATGAGTAACCTAAGATGTGAGCAATAGAAAACCTTCCATTTTCACAAATGATATCATCGTTACTTTTTTATAGTGAATTCATTAAAAAAATTAAACTTTTATTTAAAAAAATTACAACAATCAAATGAAAAATGATTGTGTTAATACTTTCGATTTATACTTGATTTGTTGTGTGTGGATTAGTGTATTTGTTACATGTGAAAGCATGATATATTCATTTTCATTATATGTTGATTTTTTAATGGTTTGAGTATCACAAAATTCTTTATTATAGAATCAAAAAACGAGACAAACCAAAATTGAAACGTGTCAGAAATAGGGAAAGTGAGAAATAAAAGGATTCAATACTGAAACTTCCACATACAAAACAAAATATACATATTCATGATACAATACACATACTCGATCATAGCTGACGAGATGTGGAGCTCAGTCCTGCCACATGGGACATCTCTTACGAGTATGTCCTTCTACGTGACAAATACTGCATTGTATTCTCCCTCCTCATTGTTGTGGCCAATCCATTTCATTTCTGTTTCGACTTGATTTTGGGATTCCTTAGGGTCGTAACCTGTAGTATGAAGCCAATAATTTAAAAAACCACAGACATTGAAAAAAACAGAAATGAAAAGAAAACCAAATTATGAAACCTAGAAATATCAGGGATGATGGTTGGCTGATCAGTAGGCAATGAGATAGAATGAAAGTCACCAACAGGCATCCAAGCCCCACTATAACAGTTAAACAAAGTTCTCATGTGATACATCGGGTCAACATATGGCTCCCATGATATATTTACTGAAGCAAAAGTTGCAATAACATGTGCACATGGATATCTAAATGCCTGAAAGTTGCCACAATCACAGTACCTGTTATCTAACATCACTATAGACACTCGACCACTAGTGAATGTAGCCCGGTCATAGTACAATCTTACCTGAAAGCTCATATTTTCCCTATAAAAGTCTAGAACAATCCATCTTGAATCCTTATTCAGTATCCGATCAATATCACTTTGGAAATGCTGTGTAAAACACATTCCATTTTCCATCCTCTGATAGGCCTTTTGGGACCGGTCAACAAAGTAGTGAACACATCTATAAAATGTATCTTGCACTAACCATGTGATCAGGAGTTTGCACACACCCTTGAGGACCCCATTTATGCACTCCACTATATTAGTGGCCATATGGTCATATCTTCTTCCACCATCATATGTTAATGACCATTTTTTCTTCGAAATCTACATTATATATTTATACACATATTCATTAGCAGTTCAGATATCTTAAAGGCATCGATCAAACCTTTCTTATTGGGGATCATATGCTGAAACCATAAGAGAATAATCTATTAAAATGGAGATTAAATTTTGTTAAAAAAGTAAGTTTATAAAAACATACCCAACTTGAGGATCGCCTTCTTTATGGAATCATCTCTGAAATTCTTATGCACATTAATTGCAATATGTCTAATGCAATAATGATGATAAGAATTAGGCTCGGTACATGAAACCCCATCACTAGCCACGACCTCTATAATCACTCGATATCAGACACACGCCCTAGTTTTGTGTGACATGAACATGTACACATGACAAAAACCAGCTCCAATATTCAAAATTATCCTTTTCAATAATAGAAAAAGCAAGTGTTAGAGGAGAAGGATTACCATCCTGTGTGGCAGCAACGAGTATAACACATTTATACTTGTCATACAGGAAAGTTCCATCAACCTGAATAAATTGTTTACAATAGGGAAATGCAGCAATGCATGGCCTGAATGCCCAAAAAATCTTATTGAACTTCACCTTTGTTCGATCAACTCGGTGATTGGAGGATACATACTCAACAGTGTCCAACTGATAAAAAAATATGATTGTTGAGAGACAACAATTCCATAATTTGTGGCAATATAGCATAATATTTATCCCAATCACCATACACTTTTACAATTGCCTTCTATTTTACATTCCTTGTTTTGGTATATGATATCTTATAGTTATACAACTGTTGAATTCTTTCCTGAACAAGAGCAATGAGAACATCCTGAGATGTTCGTATCATCTCACAAATAACATTTGATATAAACTCTGAATCAAGGGAATAGTGATCTTGCAACAAGTTTGGATGCACACAAGTGTGTGGCCCTTCTAATTTGGTTATCCTCCGACATGCAAAAATTTTATCAAATATTGCCTTTAATCAAAATTTACATGCTGGCCCATATTTTTTACAATGAATGATATATTTTCTCTTCTTTGACTCATCAACCACAAATGTGAAATGTCACTCAATGTGGTATTGCTTTATCACATTTTTCATGGCCAGTTTACTTTCAAACTCCTGCCCGACATAGATGGTGTTATCATTTAATGTAGACCTATTCCCTATAATGCTAGGGAATTCAGAAACCAGTGTAATGACATCCCAATCAAAATGTTGTTTACAAGACATTCCTTTAACTAAGGAACTCAATAATGAAGGATGATTACCACTAACCAGTAGATGTCGTGGATGCATGTCTCTCAAAGGAACCTCAGAAGGTTCATTGCCCACATCACCCTCACCCACATCTCTCAAAGGAACCTCAGAAGGTTCATTCCCCACATAACCCTCACCCATATCATCTCCTAATGGTTCCTCATATTCTTCTTCCTCGAATAAACTTTCATTCACTATATCAGCACACAAAGGGATGTCATCTACATTTCCTTCCAAATTTTGATCATTTTATTCATAATTCGCTTCTATTACTGGAGTCATATTAGAAGGAGGAAATGAAAAAGACTGATGTGAAGGACCAACTTCTACAGAGCTCACAAAACACAATTTGGTAGTAGTCAGTTTCACCACATCTATATCAGAAATCATCACATACAACTCCATCAAACCATTAGCACACTGCAGTCTAAATAAGGAAGATGCATCTATCCAATCATCATCATCGACCAAAGGGTACTTAGTGTGCTAGAAACATTCAGGATGTTGTAGATGTCGATATGTGATAGAAGAAATGGATTGATCGACCCTCAGTTTTAACCGATTATGAATCTTATTGCGAACTACATATAATGCCATACAACCATGAAGATTTACCACTATGACGGGTGAAACACTATAGCTAAATCTATGCTCCGTATAAATGGTCTCACCGTTGCAATATATTTGCACATACATTATTACCTATAAAAAATAATTAATAAAATATTATATACTACATCAATATTTTACATTAATTAAATTGGTTTCGAATAATTGACTTTATCTGGAGACTTTTTATGTATTGATTTTTCACTATTGAGGTATAGTGATGATGGTATTATTACCAAAGAAAATTTAATACAATGTTATATATTTTATTTACATATGAATAAATAATCATGACTTGATCGTGAGACTTACGATTAGTTTATCGTTAATTGATAAACTAACCAAAACTTATGGATAGACTCCAGGATTCTCTATTATCAAATATTTCAGCAACCGTCAGTCTCCTTTCAAACAACAATGCATCCTATCGAATGCTTGTTCTCGAACGTCTCTTCAAGGACGCCTCTTCGGGGACGCTTCTTCGGGGACGCCTCCTATTGATTGCCTTTTAATTACGAATTTACTCACATGCATGTGAGGGGGTCTAGGGGTATAAAATACATAACTTTTTTAAGCAGACACGTAGGTTCTTACATACTTAGTCAGAGATGACTCACATGTCATCAATACGGAAAAATAAATGCAATTATTACAAATTAAATAACCACTTTCACGAAATAAGACATGCAATTTCAATTATGCAGTAGTCAGTCATCTCAAGATCATTCATCACACAACTTACCATATTTTTTGGTATACTTATTATATCTATTACTAGATAAAATACATATTAAATATCTACATCTCTTTTATATTTAATAAATTTAATTATAACTAATATAATTTAAAATTATTATTTATAAAAAACTGTTTTTATACCATTAAAAAAAGAGTTCTATATATTTTTTTAATAAATTTAAATATGATACACATAACTAATATATTATTCATAAATTATATAACCAGTGTATAAAATATTATAATTTAAATTAATATTACTTTCAAAATAACATATTTAATTTTCATAAATATTCAATAGGAATTCATACAACATTTTAGACATAACATAATTAATTTTCCTAAACATTCAATACGAATTCATACAACAAACACATCATTCAAAAATTAAATCATACAAAAGACACTAATTTACACATCAATACATATGAAATAAATAAACCATACACACAAACACTAATTTCTACATATCACAAATCAAATAAATAAATCATACAAATGAAATAAATAAACACAATTAAACAATTGAAAATTTAAATTGAAATTTTACCTTCTTAAAAGCAGTAAAAAAAATTGAGAAAGAAATTATGCAGGGCTTCGCAGCAAAATTTAGAGAAGAATGAAATTGGGGGGGGGACCCTTTTATAGATTTTTTCGGTGGGATGCGTCAACGGGGTCCACGCATCCTTCATTCCCTCTTAAAAGGATGTGTGAACCCTATTCACGCATCTTCGACATGGAGAGATGTGTGAATAGGGTTCACACATCCTTTATCGAATCTACGCAAAGATGCGTGAACGGGGTTCATGCATCTTAAGAACCATTTTTAAAAATATATCTAACCATATCCCTTTTCTATAAAAATCCCCTATATAAAAAAACCGGTTCATATTTGTGAATTGTTCCTTTATATGGAAATTCATCTCGAGTTTAATTTAAACATGAATTTAAATGATTTTACTGGAGTTTAATCGAATAATATAATAATTCTTTGGATATATAAAAATTAATCATAGAAAACAAATGTAAAAATTATAATGGACAAAATAATATATGTTGTTATTGATTTTTTATTTTACCATTGATCTGATATGGCATGAGATGTACGCACATGTGTTATGCTTGGAACAAAAGAATTACTTGACATTTATTTGACATGAACATGATTGGTTGTGTTTGGAAATCGGTTTTTGAAAGGAGATAGTTTTGGAAAACTATTTTTGGAAAAGAAATTAAAACTTTTTGGAAATGCTTTGAAAAGAGGTTTTTGTTAATTAAAATATCAAAAATAATTTATTCAGTATTTTCTTGAATGACCTACCGAGGACCCATTAATTAACTGAAACTAATAGTGATTGTATCCTGCATGTTTGATGCTTTGATATCATGATTTTTTGGTTACATGCTTGTGGCATGATGCCAACCCCATTGTTATTGATTTATTTTTTTACACTTGGTCTGTGATGGTAAGAGGTGTGCATACATGTATCATACCTGGAAAAAAGGGTTATTTTCCATGAGCATGACTGTTTGTGATTGGAAATTATTTTTTAAAGAATTTATTTTAAAGGAAATGTTTTTGGAAAACTATTTTCGAAAAAGAAATGAAAACTTTTACAGAATTATTTGAAAATAGGCTTTGGTTAATTAAAACGTTGAAAATAATTTATTCAGTATTTTCTTGAATAACCTGCTAGGGACATGTTAATTAAAAAAAACTAATGATGGTCATTTCATGCATGTTTAATGCTTTGATATTATGAGTTTGTAGTTACGCACTTGTGGCATGATGACATCCCTATAGTGGATGTGATTGACCATTAGATTGTAAGGTTTCTAATGGGATGAATACCATTTATTCATAATAGCGAAAGCAATTTAGAAACCAAAACACCCAAGATCTCTAACGCACACCTGTCGTGCAGTGCGACAAAAATAATTATTTTTCTAAGTTAAATGTACTTATAGTGGTAAGCTAGATCGTCTCATGAAGAGGAGTGCACAAAAAATAGTTTCACTTTTTGATTGGTTTAGGGAAGGGGTTTTGTTTTTGGGTTTGTGATTTTGAAAACAAAAACAAACACCGAAGCAATTAAAATGAATCGAAAATAGTGAGATAATAAGGGTGATTGGGTCTGGGTTTGGATCCCACTTACAATGTTATCACATTCCCTAAAATGATTTTACTTTTTTCCTTGTTAATTGATAAGTGTCAGATTCCACGATAGATTTATCAAGACACCTTAGGTCAAAGATTAGTGTGGAGACTAATCTGACAGTGATAACTGCTTGATCAGCCTCCCTTTATGTGTGTGTGAAAAGTTAGCAGACCACTCTTAGACTGTCAAGGCAAGACCCAATTAGGTGTTGGTGCTCTCAGGTAATTCGAAAGTAACTCACTGCCCTCACACACATGTCACCAATTTCTTGGACACTCACTCCCCAACACAACCTGCTCCTTTGAGACAAGTTGCATAAGGGGGGGTTATTAATTATCAATGCAATCAGTAACTGGGAACAAGTTAGAGTTGGAGTTGGTGTCCTAGAACCAACTCATGTGAACTTTATGATAACTTGTATTCATTTTTTTGAATGTCAATAAATTCTTTATCACATCATGATTGTTATTATGTGTAACATAGTATGTGATAATGTTCTAAGAGTAGTTGTCACATTTAAAGGTCATAGCAGTTCCCCACTATGATGAGAACTCAGAAGTGTCACAACAGTATTCTTAAATGTATGTTCTTTAACCGGATAAAATCATTTGAGGGACACAAATGATATAAGCTATCAGGGGTGGAGACTCACAAGACTCTGAGGCACATTCACATGGTGTATGTACTTGGTAATATCCAGTGTAGGATATTATGAGAACGAGACCTGCCGGTAGGAAAACCACATTTATATGCATCATTGGATGTTTCTATCTGTGGACATGTGTATTGATCCTTAGAATTTAAGATTATTATTAATGAGTATTATAAGTTGTGTACTTTGATCTATTGATAAAAATTGTGATGACATATGTTCATGATGAGGTAGGATATGTTGGGTGCGTCATGAGTAATATTTAATACTACAAAATAGGTCTTTAATAGCACTAAAAATGGTATTTATCAGCGCTAGAGAAGCGCTGACTACAGGTGCGAGATTAAAAGCCCGAATCTTTTATCAACATTTTTAAAAGTGCCGATAAAGGGGCATACTATAGTGTGATGTAATAGCACACCACAACACTAAAAACACCATGAAAAAAAACAGGTACGAATACAAAATTTAAATTAAGAGAAGACAATCTAGACTCGTTTGCTCAGTTTTGACGATGTGATGCATGTTTAAAACTAAAATGATGCATATATATTGAAAAAATGCACTTTGAGTCATATCGGTTACACCGTGCATCAGATTGAGGTGTTGCTAATTCTTACACATCTCAAATGACTTATGGATCATTTTCTAAAAGTATCAAAACAATTTGAATGTGTTTACTCGGTTTTGAGTACGTCGCCTACAATTTTTACTAAAATGTCATTTTAAACTGGAAACTCGCACTTTGACTCATACCGGTCACATCGTGTGTCAGTTTGATGTGATACTAATTCTCACACGTCACAAATGATTTATGAATCATTCTCCAAAATTATAAAGATAATCCAAGTGTGTTTTCTCGGTTTTCAGTGAGCGACACATTTTGAACTAAAATGTCGATTTTAAACTAATAACAAACACGTTGATTCATATCGGATACATCGTGTATCAGATTGAGGTGTGGCTGATTCCTATACATAAAAAATGAATTATTGATCATTATTTAAATGTATCAAAACAATTTGAATATGTTTGCTTGGTTTTTGAGTAGGTGAGTTGTCCTTTTTACTAAAACTGAAGTCAATTTTAAATAAAAAGACGCCCTTGGAGTCATATCGGTCACACCGTACATCAGATCAAGGTGCAACTAATTCTTAAACGTCAAAAATGTCTTATGGAATGTTTTCATAAAGTTTCAAAATAATCCAAATGTGTTTACTCAGTTTTAAGTATGTCACTTGTCTTTTTTACTAAAATGACATTTTAAACAAGAAACACGCACTATGACTCATACCGATCACATCATGTATTAGTTTGATGTGAGACCAACTCATACATGTCACAAATGAATTATAAATCAATGTTCTAAATTATCAAGAAAATACAAGCACGCTAGTGAGTGGCATTTTTTGAACTAAACTGTCAATTTTAAACTGATAACGGACACATTGAGTCATACCGGGCATATTGTGTATCAGACTGAGGTGTGGTTGATTCATACATGTCACAAATAACTTATAAAACATTTCTCTAAAGTATCAAAACAATATGAATGTATTTTCTCAATTTTGAGTAGTACAATATCCTTTTTTTATTAAAATTGATGTCAATTTAAAATAAAAAGTTGCACTTGGAGTCATATCAGTCACACCGTACGTCGGATTGAGGTGCAACTAATTCTTACACATCTCAAATGGCATATGGATCATTTTCATAAAGTATAAAAATAATTTGAATTTGTTTACTCAGTTTTAAGTACGTCACTTGTCTTTATCTTTTGATAAAAAAACAAGATTTTATTGACAAGTTAATTGTGAAATTCCAGTTGCCCATATGCACGCACACACATGTACAAACACACAATTATTTTTAAATTTTACAAATATCTGTGGATTGCTTATGGTTTTAAAACTGTTTTTTAGAGCACATTCAATAATAATATAAAAGTTAATTCCCACACAACCAATCAACTTATGAAAAAAATATACGTCGGTACCGAATTTCCTTTTCTTAAATGCACTAAAGCCTTGCATTTTATCTCTCTCACATTCCATGTGAGCCGTAATGTTTTCATTGTCACTGGAAGATTCATGCTCTTCCCTCTTCTACTTTGAAATACTTTTATCCAACTCTTACCTTCCATGCGCTCTTTCTTCATCCCCCCTCTTTTATCCCTTTCTATTGTTTTTCATTTATGTCACCTCCATTCCTCATCAAAATTCTATTTTTAATGAATCTCCCTTTCATTTCACCCCTTCCCTTTTTTTTTCAATTGTTTACATTGTTATTTATCAATAATTTCTGTTTGTAATCAAATTGCTTTTATTATGATAAGAATGTTATTAATTTGAGGTAAATGATAATTAGTGTTAATTCTTCAAAAGGACGGTTTTTCACTGTTAACTTGTTTTAAACAATGCATTAAGTATCTGATTAAATTTTCATCAAACCTTTTTTTTCAATTGATATTTAAAATGACTAATGACAATAAATCCATGACTGATAAAAAAATATTCGCTAATTTTTATTTAATATAAAAAACACATCAATATATTAAAACAAAAAAAAAATAGTGAGAGGCCTGTGTTGTTTCACTGGTGTTATTTCCAATGGTTTAGCTACGATGCATATACTAGAATCACCGTGCTATGTAATTTCTAAAATGTGAAATGTACATGCAATGCACTATAACTTGAGATTGAAAAATGTGCTAATAATGACAGTTCTCGAACTATTCCTCATTGGAGCTGCAACGATTTTTTTTACAAATGTACATATAGATGTGCTCATGTTCACATGAAGAAATAGATATTTGCATCCACACCCCCATAAAAAATGAATATCTAAAATTTAATTGATTATTATTCTTTAAAGAATTGTGAAGTGACATGGTTTTAAATCAAACATTTAACTATTTTTTTCAACCTTTCATCAATTATTATCCTACTCGAGTCGTGAACGTCTAACTACTTTTAATGACAAAATGTGGTTTTTTAAAATAATAAGAATTTATTACTTTTGGGGAGGTGGGGAATGCATAAGGAAATACTCACACACGCACTGGCGCACACTGGGAGACTTGAACATGAGACCTTCTGGATGCTAGTCTAGACCGCAACCAACTGGCCTGTTCTGCAGCCTCTCCAGCAAGACAAGATGCAGTTTTTTATGACATTTTTATTTTATTGATGGAGGCCCAGATGTGTTTGCATTGATTCAATTATTTCTAAATATATAAAACATCAATTTATTATTGAAGGTCAGTGTATTTGCAGAGTAATTGATTGGAGATTGCTTGATACCCTAACTTGGCCTGTTTATGTTGTCCATTATTTAACTGCATTGAGATACACAGAGGCTCCTGAATGGAAAGAATTTCATATTGATGTTTTAAAACAGGGGGTATTTTAGCCTTCCACCTAGAAGGAAATTGTTGGTTCTGCAAATTCTGTGCGATGATGTCTTAAATTCTCCTGAGTTGAGATGAGAAATTGATATGCGGGAAGTTTTTGAATTTGGAATTGATCCTGATGAACCAACAACCGATATTCCTAAAAATGGTTTAGAAATGGCCCATCCTAGATATCAGAAAACATATGCTTGTAAGGGCCGAGATGCTATCAATTTTGTTTCTGGATGCCAGAAGCCAAGCTGGTCATGCAGTTTAAAATCTCTGGATTCTAAATGTACTGAATTGGATAATAACATCACTGATGTTGAGTTAGATGAAAATGGCGATGAGTGTTGCCTTTGTGGCATGGATGGGACCTTGCTATGTTGCGATGGTTTCCCATTTTCATACCATTCAAGGTGCATTGGTGTAAGCAAATTGTCCATACCTAAATGTTATTGGTTTTGTCCAGAATGTACTTGTAACATGGCAGAACCGGTAATTACAAAGGGAACACCACTGAGGGCAGCTGAAATTTTTGGCATTGACCCATGTGGGCATGTGTTTTTGGGTACTTTTAATAACTTATGCAAGTTTTCAGTTTCCTTTAACTGCTTTCTGAACACAGTGATTCGGGTCGTTTAAATTTTGTATGTGCAGACCACGTGAGTTTAAAGTATGCACTTAATTTCAATTGATCTTCATTGTTTTTTGTACTGTTAATTTTCAATGTTATGATGCTTTGATAGCTGTGGTTGCAGCCTTAATGCTTCGTTTCACAAATATTACAATCAGGGTGATATCCCTAAGGTGCTTGAAGCTCTTTATTTCTCGGTACAAAATCGATCTCTCTATATAGGGATATGAAAAGCAATCATCAAGTATTGGGAAATGCAAGAATATATTTTAAAGTGTTGGGAAATTCCAGAAGGTGTCCCATCTCATACTGAAATGGTGGAATTTTCGATGAATGCAACATTGCCATCGCCTTCCTATAAGGAAGCCCATACAGTTCTAAATGTGGATGATCACTGGAATGATGATTGTGAAAAAAAGTAGGAAATATGGCAACAACTTCCCCTGAATCTTCCTTTTTTAACACCCAACCAGAGAAATATAACATGCGATCTCATCAATTTACAAACCCCCTGTATGTACGGGTTTGGAAAATCACCAGGCTATTTCATCTGGCTTAGCTTTCCAGATGGCATCTAGAAACAACAATGTCGTTTGGAAACAATGAGACAAATGTTTAGGACATCTCATTTTCATCAAACACGATTTCTAAAATTTTAAAAAAAATAGTTTTTCAGTTGGGGATAAAGTTTCTAGAAATTCTAGTGACATTGCATTCCTTCATTGCTTTTCGTGTTGTTGATCTGCTATGTTTAAAACTTGAAATGATGCCCTCCGTGATAAAATTGTAAACTCCTCTCGGTAAAAGAGAATGTCAAGCCTTTGTGTGTAGAGCATGCGCTATAACAGTTGATGGAGCAAAGCTGAAATGAGACTTCACGATGTTGGAGATGGATATCTATGATGTAATCCTGGACATGAATTGACTGACAATGTTCAAAGCTCACATCGACAGTTATAGGAGGACAGTTAGTTTCATAACCGAGCACGACATTGAGCATCTCTTTAAAGGAGAGAAAGTAGTAAATAAGGGTGCAACTGGATTATTGGCACCAGCTGTGGGAACGATATCTTACCAATTAGCGGTGTTGACTTTGACATCGATAGAAGAGATCCAAGATGTCAGTTTTCCAACAGCGGTGGACCAATTTCTAGATGTCTTTCCTAAGAACTTCTCAGGGTTACCACCCACAAGGGAAATGAAGTTTACGATTGATCTCCTTTCGGGGACCAATCCTATTTCTCTTCCATCTAAAAGGATGGCACCAATAGAGTTAAGTGAATTGAAAGTGCAGTTGGAGGAGCTAGAAAACAAGAGTTTCATTCGACCAAGAACATCTCTGTGCGCAGCCGCGGTCTTGTTCGTGAAGAAAGAGATGAAACTCTTCAGTTGTGCGTTGATTGTCGTAAGCTTAACCAAGTTACGATAAAGAATCAGTATCCACCACCACACATTGATGATCTGTTCGATCAATTAAGGAGAGATCAGTGGTTCTAAAAAATTGACTTACAATCAGGGTATCATCAATTGCGCGTTCATAAGGAAGATATTCCGAAGACAGCTTTTAGAAGCAGATATGGCCACTATGAATATGCAGTCATGCCTTTCGATCTCACGAATACACCAATAGTATTCATGGCTTTGATGAACCGGGTATTTCAGCAATATCTGGACTCTTTTGTTGTGGTGTTTGTAGATGACATTTTGGTGTATTCAAAGACAAGGTCTGAGCATGAGCAACACCTGGCGACAATGTTACAAATCTTAAGAGATCACCGTTTGTGTGCCAAACTATCTAAATGTGATTTTTGGATATAGGAGGTACGCTTTCTTGGCCATGTGATTTACGAAAAAGGTATTTCGGTGAATCCTGAAAAGATAGAAGTTGTGATCACGTGGAAATCACCAAAAAATGTCTTTAAGATACAAAGTTTTCTTGGTCTAACTAGTTATTACCGACGCTTTGTGCGTGACTTCTCACGGTTAGCCTCGTCAATGACAACATTGAAAAAGAAGAATGCTTCATTCCAATGGACAGTGGAATGCCATAAGTCTTTCCAAGAACTGAAAGTTCATCTTACTTCGGCACCTATCTTTATTTTTCCAGAATCGGGATGGGGATATGTGGTGTACTATGATGCTTCGGGATCAGGGTTGGGATGTGTTCTTATGTAAGAAGACCATGTTGTGGCGTATGGTTCAAGGCAGTTGAGAGTGCAAGAGAAGAACTACCCAACACATGACTTGAAATTAGCAGCAGTCGTTCGTGCCTTGAAAACATGACGTCATTATCTATTTGGTGAGAAATTTACCGTGTTCACAGACTACAAAAGCCTAAAACACATTTTCTCACAGCGAGATTTGAATATGAGGCAAAAGAGATGGATGAAGTATCTTCAAATATTTGACTTTGACTTAATGTATACACCGGGAAAAGGGAATTCAGTGGCGGATTCATTGAGCAGAAAGTCATATGCTCAGTTAGCGAAAGACGCTTCAGATGAATGATAGTTGATGTCGGTCCTAACTGACATGCATGTAGAATGTGAAAACCAAGGTGATGTTTGTCACAACCCATCCCCCGGGGCCCGTGTTGTGACTACCCCAAGCCCGCCATCGATAGGCCGAGAGTTGATGACTAGCACCGGAAAGATGTATCCCTATAACGGGAAGACATTGTCTTTAAACATGTACAATCACACAGTCCAAGAACACAATAAGATGCAAGAACAAAGTAAAACTGCAGTAGTAAAAGTCTGTACAAAAAGTAGAGGGGAAGGAATACAAGTCCAACTAAAAAGGTACAACTACAACTGAAAACAAAAAATAACTATTACGATCGTCCACCAAGGATCCTACCTGAAGGGTAGGTACAACTCGTCGCACGACTCTCCTCGTCCACCGGTCGCCTCCGTCCACATCAAGTCCTGGATCCCCAAGTCTCAATCAAGGTTGTCCGTAGTCTGCACAAGACACAACAAGGTGCGGGCGAAACCCGTGCAGGGGTGAGTATAACAATACCCATTAGAGACCCCGAGACCCCTGAAGGTCTCTCAGAATTCCACAAAGGAAAACCAAAAAACATGATCTCGATCACAAACACAAAGCAAAAGACTCAACTCAAACTAGATATACTTGTCTCATCCACAAAGAAACATAAGGCCCAAAGAAACATAAGGCCCCGACCTCAAGCCATTTCCAGGATTTCCAAAGAAGGCTCAAAGCGTAACTCAAGGATCCGGAGTACACGCTCCATGAACTGGCCATCCCTGATGGCACCCGGCTGAGAGATGTACTCTATTAGGTACAACTCAACCATTCCTAATGGCACGTCCGAGAGGACGTGCTCTATCAGGAACTTTATGCTAGCCTCTAGTACCCGGCACTAGAGGTCTCGCGGTCACAGTCTTGCACCTGAGGCAAGACCGAGGGAAACCAAGTGAAGAGGCCCACTCCTCGACACTGTGTCCTGCAGTCGAGGGAGCTCCAACTCCCCTGAAGGACCCGCTCCCCGTCACTACTCGGAGACGGGGGAGTACTACTCCATATGTGAGGACCCGCACCTTACCCAGTAGAGGAGTACAACTCTGGTAGTTTGTTCGATGTGGGGGACCCGCACCCTAATACGTCAGGGGAGTACCAACCCCAGGCTAGAGGACCCGCACTCTGGCCCGGCAGGGGAGTACCGACTCTATGTGTGAGGACCTGCACCCTACCCGGTAGGGGACTACAACTCTGGTAGTTTGTTCGCTGTGGGGGACCCATGCCCTAGTACGTTAGGGGAGTACTGACCCCAGGCTAGAGGACTTGCACCCTGGCGCGGCAGGGGAGTACCGACTCTACTGTAGCACTGCATGAGGACCTGCACCCTAGGTTGACCGGAGTGTACTTACTCCTAACATAGAGGACTCGCACCCTACCCGGTAGGGGAGTACTTGACTCTATGTGAGTTATGTATGGAGGACCCGCGCACTAGCCCAATAGGGGAGTACCGACTCCAAAGATAGAAAAACCAATCAGAGAGAAACGAACCCGCACTCATGGCGTCGGGAGTCCCATCTCTACCGAAGCAGAGTAAGGAATACCCGCGTCTTGAGTCATCAAGGGAGTAGCCATCCTAACTCTCACTACAAGAAACACTCTAGTTCTGCTCCTTCGGTTATCAGTCATACCTCAACCGCCACGAAGTTCCACAAAGAAGCAACTCGATGATCTGTCATGTCATAAGGGTTCCAACGTAACAGACGACGCATCAATCGGACACCTGGTCTATAAGTTATAAGCATTTTAGTGCCGAGGGCCTGGTTGGATTCGAGTACGATCCAACCCAACCAAACTCCAACTTTCTCCGAAAGTCACGTGAAGTATCTCAAAAGGACCTTCTCGCTCCAAGGATCCCAGCGCCGCAGACGGTTCGTCAAACGGACGCCTAGTTCGCAAGATACGACCTTTTAAGCATATTTGGGCCCGAGAGGGGTCTGGGTTCGGTCCGACCCAGTCGGACCGACCCGGGATTTTGTCTCTAAGTTGCTCGTTTTTGCTCCTAAGCGGCCATAACTCGGGATTTCTATTCCTTGAAGGTAGAAGAAGCTATCCCAAGCGATTTAGAGTCAATCCAAGGGGTTTCCTTTGGTTTTCCGAACGCGGATTCTTGAAGTATGTGATAGTTTTTCTTCGTTCTTGATCGGTTTCTTAGATCTACTTAGATTTTCTTCTCCTCTCTTCTTGATTTCTCATATCTACACCCGTTATGGGTAGATCTATGAGTGTGGTTTCCAAATAAGTTGAGATTTGGTCTTGATCTTGCTAGGATAAGAGATCTAAGGAGGTTCCGTGAAGAATCGACTTGGTTTTCTTAAGCGTCCTTCATCCGTTGTCAAGTTTCGTCAAAACTTTTGATGTAGGTGGATTCATTCTCATCTCCTCTTGCTAAAATTGATTGTCTTAGTTTCAAATTGGGTAAATTGGATAAATTGATTGTGAAATCTTGGTTTGATACATGGAACAAATCTCTTTAGTGATGATTTATCGTTTTTGGTAGATTTGTGAAATCTTGATGAATTGTTGTGCAAATTGTTTTAGTTTCTTGAATTTAAATTGGTAATTTTAAAAGGTAGATTTGTTGGAACTTCTAAATGGTTTGATTGGGCAGGAGTTTTCGATAAAAAGACGTTTTATTGAAATGAGTTGGTATTGTGATGTTTTTTTTATAAAAAACGATTTTCAATAAAAAGGTGATTTTATTGAAAGGAGTGTTTTGACATGATCTTTAGGCATATGTGGTGTGTGTGTTCATGTTGCATATATGGGGCTTGGTTGAAATATGACCTTGTTCTCGGTGTCAAAGGGTTAATGGCACATGAGATACAATTACCTTGTGAGGACTTGGTAGATCGACGAGAAACTGTTAGAGTATGGAACTGTCATCGCGTAGCATGCATGGTTGGTTGTGTGGTTATGTGGATGTGTGGAATGGATTGGGTATGCCAAATGAATATTGAGAAATGATTTTTAAAGTTTTGTTTAGTTATTTTTCTGAAAAAATAACTTGTTTGGAAAATTGGTTTCAATTGTACTTGTATGCTTTTGGTTATAAATGCTTTTGGAAAATGTGTATATTTAGTTACAAACTGTTTTTGAGATATTGTTTTATTTAAACAGTTTTATATAATTGTTGTTAACTTTTCCATCCTAGTGGCGTGAATAGGGAATTCATTGGGGAAAGGAGTGTTTTAGCATGATCTTTGGGCATATGTGGTGTGTGTGTTCACGTTGCATATACGGGGCTTGGTTGAAATATGACCTTGTGCTCGGTGTAGGGTTAAGAGGAACCCCGTATCGCTCAAGGCACAGTGTAATCCCTTTGACCCATGAGCCCGTCTAAGGTATTCCTACTTGGGAATCCAAGGTTCGCTCAAGGTTTAATAGAAAAGTACAGACAATTCACATTTAATAATTTAACATAGGTCATGAGAATCAATCATGCCATTTGAATACAATCCATCATGATTATTCAATTTGTAAATCAATTACTAATAAATAAGGTCATATAATCATACATGCCATGTTACAATTCAAGTGTCCCTTAGGGTCGATCCATTATAATAGTCAAACTCATAAAAGATCAACCAAGCACCCGAGACACCTCTCCAACACTCGGATTTACATTCCGAGACTCAGTTTAAGATTTGGCCCGTTCACCCAACGAAAAGTTCAAATTCTCTTGGAATTATTAACTGGTCCAAAACACAGAATCTTACACACCACATCAGAAGGAGTGTTAGCGTGTTCCTAATCCTAATGCTATGGAAGAAGTTACATTGGATGATGTAAAGGATAATGGATTAATAAAAGCCTATAAGGTGGCAAATTTTGAGTTCATTGATGAAATTGAAGCTGTGTTAAAAGAGGAAGAACAAAAGAGAACAGAGGTAAAAACAAATACAAATAATTCTAAAGGGGTAAATTACTGGGAAGATCTGTTAAAAGATAGATATGACATTCACAGGGCTGAAGAGTTTAAGCACTACGGGAGTGGGAAAGAGTAGTCGCAAGCAGATGGTATCTGTAGAAAATGACGACCTTGCTGGTTTAGAAGATGTAAGTTCTGGAGGTGAGGATGATAACCATGAAGCTGGTTTGATTGACGGTAAAAATAACATCCGGGACACTTTTTTGCAAAAGGCCTTATAAAATGAAGGTTCGTGTTGATGGAATGGAATCACAACCTTTGGTGGAAGGTGAAGGAAAAATTGTTTTGTGTATTGAGTATAAATCAAAGTCTGAGGGCTGCGTTTGTCCAAATATTGATAAGGTTGGGTGTTGGGGAAATTGACTGGGCAGCATTTTTGCCTCCCTTGAACCAAAAGGCTTACGAAGAAATAAGAGATTATGGGGTTGTCTACTTGTCACATATTGCAGAGGACATAGCTGACTCGCTTACATTTTCAGAAGGTGTTCCTAAAGAAAGGCCGGGGATTCAAGATGTTTTGGTTAGGATTGTTGCGATGCTTCTGATTAGGGACAAGGAAGAGCATGAACTGATGCTTCTCAGGGCAGTACTGAAATATAGATATGGAAGATGATAAGAAATTGTTGATGATAAGGAATTGAGGTTCCAGGAAGTCATTTTCCAGGAGCAGAACCTCACTTTTATTAATCTTCCTACCATTGAAGGTTTTCAAATTCATAATGTCACTAAGACAGTTCATGCAAGTGTTCCTATCTTTAATTTCCACCTTAAGGATAAGGTGGATTTTTTAAGGCGGAGGAAATGATAGGAACGTGGGCATGTTGCTATATAAAAGAACCTGGGCTGCATGGGGATCTAGAGTGCTGGGTGCTACTGTTGCGTAGGCGCTGGGGTCCTTCTGTGCTGTATGGAGGGGTGCAGCTAACGATGTAGCGAGGGGGTAGTGGGAAAGTGCTTAATAAACTGCTCGGGGCAGTGTTGTAATTTCAATAGATAGTTGTTGGGAGTAGGTTGAGGCTGTTGGTGGGTGGACGGATGGGTTAATAGAAGGATGGATGGTGGGGCTGGTGGTGACAAATATTATTTGGAGTCTTCAGCTGTTGCTGAATCGGGAGGGTTAGGCTTCGGCCCTCGGAAGTGGTGTATTCCAGGGAGTTCTTGATCTTACTTTTAAATCTTCTGCTTCTTATCTTGTAATTCCTGTTCTTGCAGCTGGCAAATCAATGAAAACTCTCTGTTTTTTTCTCTTGGACTCCTATCAATTAGTGCTTTCATTGAGAGTTTGGAATCGACCGGGGAGAGTGCTTTCATTGTGAGTTCGGAATCAATCAGCTAGAGAGTTTCTAGAGAGAGTCTAGAAAGAACCTCGTTCTTGATCTTGAGTTTCTGAAGTTGATGCAACAGAGGAAAACGACTCGCAACAATGGAAATTGATTCGTGGAGGCGGAATCTTGTAGCTATGCACTCGTGCACATGGAGAGTCCTATCTCTACCCTAGAGGCGTTTGTCGCAGAGGTGCAGTCCGGACTACGCTGTCCTAATAGGAATTTCGAGAAATAGATAGTCTCCTTATTGTATTACTGAAATTCCAGTTACAATGCATAAGGATTACGGGACTTTAAGATGAATTCGTAACCTACCTGAAAGATCTCTCTCTCCAGGTCCAGACTTCTGGAATTCTAACAGACTTCCACCCCCCCTTCCCTCTAACAGAATTACCAACTAAATGAAAGAGCCAATTACAACATTGGCCCTGCAATCAAATAGACTCTCGTAACTACTTATTAACACTTCCCCTCCTATGATAAGTAGAACGAATAAGTGGTCTGGAACCACTAACAAGCAGACCATCCCCACCCGCATCTCTATCATTGCCACCCGTTTGAGATTCCACCTTGCCCTCAAGGTAGGAATTAGGAAATTGAGCCTTAAGGATGTTGACAACTTCCCAAGTAGTTTCATCAGCAGAACAACCATGCCACTGAACCAACCACATCAAAACCCGTCTGTGAGTCTTTTGTTCTAAAATTACTATAGGGAACACATCCTCGGTATGAAATTCCTCTGGTAAAGATTCCTCTACAGCATGTGGTCCTCCACCTGCCTTTAATTGGGATACATGGAAGACCAGATGGATCCTGCTTTTAGCAGGAAGGCGAAGCCGATAAGCGACAGAGCCAACCTTCCCTTCAATAGGAGATGGTCCATAGTAACGGGCGGCCAATTTCTGATTAATTCTGGATACGCACGCTGGCCTAGTGGGATGTAATTTTACCCAAACCAGACCGCCTTCTGTAAATGTAACTTCCCGTCGATGTTTATTTGCAAATTGCTGCATCATTTGTTGGGCCCGATGGAGATTAAGCTAGAGCTGTTTCAAAGCTTCATCCCTGTCAACAAGAGCAGTAGCCACAACTTCGACAACTGCTTCCCCTCTAGTATAATGCAAAACATGTGGAGGCTTCCGCCCATAAACAGATTCAAAAGGCGTCTCTCCTGTAGCAGTATGATAGGAGGTGTTGTTGTGAAATTCAGCCCAGGGTAACCAAACTACCCAATGTTTCGGATTGTCGGAAGAAAAACACGGTAAATTAGCTTCCAAACAGCGGTTTATGACTTCAATTTGTCCATCCCTTTGTGGGTGATAGGACGAACTCATCTTCAGCACGGTCATTTGTAACCGGAATAGTTTTTCCCAAAAAATGACTGGTAAAGAGGGGATCTCTATCCTTGACGATAGCGCTGGGTATGGCACAACCTCTTTAACAAATACCTTAGCAACAGTCTTGGCAGTATATGGGTGTTTGAGTGGCAAAAAATGAGCATATTTACTCAATCAACAATGAAAAAAATGACATCACAGCCTCGTGATTTTGACAGGCCAGAAATAAAATCCATTGATACCTCCTCCCAAATCAACTTAGGTACTGACAACGGTTGTAAAAGTCCAGTAGGATTCACAGCTTCATATTTATACCGCTGACGAACATCACACTCCCAAACAAATCGTTGTATATCCCGGGTCATACCAGACCAAAAAATGCCATCAGCGAGCCTCTTGTAGGTTTTTAAAAATCCTGAATGTCCTCCTTTTGGAGGTGTGCTCATGACAAAGCAGTTTTGGAATAAGAACAGAATCTTTAGGTAGAACTAACTTGTGTCTGTAGAACAATAGTTTTCGTAGAACAATAGTCATTGTTGTAATACATAACCTATTTGTGACTTGTAGCGTCACTGCCCAATGCAGAAATAATAGCCCGTAGTTTTGTATCGCGCTGTATCTCTTCTCTCACTACCTTGAAATCCTCCCAATTGGGTTCAAAAATTGCCATATGCATGAACTCATTCATTCTGGAAGTCCGAGATAAAGCATCTGCAGCTGTATTTAATTTTAAAGGCTTAAAAACCACAACAAAATCATAACCTAAAAGTTTTGATTGCCAACATTGTTGGTACATTGATGTCATCCGCTGGCTAAGCATATGTTTCAAACTTCGGCGATCAATATAGACAACAAATTGTGTGCCTAACAGGTTTTGCTTCCAATGTTGTATTGACAAAACCAGTGTCATTAATTCTTTTTCATAGATAGATTTCGCCAAATTGGAATCCGACAAAGCCTTATTGAAATAATCAAGGGGTCTCCCTTCCCGCATCAAAACCGCACCAATTCCATAACTTGAGGCATCACATTTGATAGCAAATTCCTTGAAAAAATCAGGCATGCCGAGCAGAGGTTCAGTGGTCATACAAAGCTTCAAAGTCTCAAAAGAATCTTGAGCTTTTGGTGTCCAAATGAACTTCCCCGGTCAGGTCTAAGAACCCCCGAACCTCTCGAACATTCCAAGGTTGCTGCCATAACCGAACCTCCAATTTGTTGGGATCCATTGAAACCCCCTTATCTGAAATAATATGCCCCAAGTATTCCATAGTGTGTCTTCCAAAAGAATATTTCTTCTGATTAGCAAATAATACATTTTCCTCCATTGTTTGTAATACCTGACTAAGAGCTACCATATGTCCTTCCCAACTTTTGCTATAGATCAGCATATGATCAAAGAAAACCAGCACCGTTCTTCATATCACTGGTCGATAAATTGTATTCATTGTAGTCTGAAAAGTGGTTGGGGCGTTTATAAAACCGAATGGCATTACGAGGTATTCATAATGTCCTTCATGGGTTTTGAAAGTCGTCTTTTCTATATCTCCCTCTTTCATTTTAACCTGATGAAACCTTGATATTTTAGTCAATTTTGGTAAAAAAATGTTGCACCACACAACTCATCCATAAGTTCCTCTATTGCAGGAATTGGATATCTGTCTGGTACAGTTAGTTTATTCAAGCCTCGGTAATCTGCACACATTCTCCAGCCACCATCGTTCTTTGTCACAAGGATAATTGGACTTGAATATGGGATGGAACTATGCCTAACGAATCCCTGTTTCAGGAGTTCACAAACCTGCCTCTCTATCTCATTCTACAAATGGTAGGCATGTTTATATGGCCAGACATTCACTCCACACCAGCTTTTAATTTTATTGAATGGTCTGTCACACAAAACATATCGAAAACTCATGGAGAACCCACTGCCCTTGACGGTGGTAGTTATAACCGGCCTCAACGGGACCCAAGAGCCCTTAACATCAAGAATCAACCAAAATAAAAACCCACAAAACGTGCTCTATATAAAACAACAAAAACGCTTCACATTATAACAATAGACATGTTCTATGTCAAAGGTGTAAATGTACCCTATGGGAAAATAGTAGATTGGGTTCATGCTAAAGTAAATAAACATGCACTAAAAGTAAAGAATATTGCACATGCCTGGTATGATAATAATAACCATGATGTGTAAACATGAAAAATCTATTAAACTATCCATAAATAAAATATAATAATACTAAAATCAAACATGATAATCTCAATCCAAATGAAGAACGGGTATGCCATTTAAATCCTTAAGACATACTAGAGAGATGTAAAATGAAGCTATAGTCATGCCATGCACAACAACATCACACATGGTATAGACAACACAAATGAGGCATAAACTAGAGACCGACTGTTGTGTTTGGAATAAAGTATCAAAACATTGCCAATAATTAGAAGCACAAGGTTGTAAAGTATTATTTATCAGAAATGGGTTGGTCATAAATGTTAATCTAGACTAATTTATTTTGAATCACCACTTCAATAATTTAAGACTTCATCTTTAAGAAAAAACATATCTCCTATATAAAATGTAAGTAAATTATTTTTAAGTAATAAGTGCCCGTTACCTAAAAGAATCCTGGGAAACCAACTTCCTCAAATCACTATTTTTATAAAGTGTTACAACTCATGTTTTAGAATGCATTGGTTTATAAGATAAAAAATTAAAGATAAAAAGGGAAAAGGGATGACTTCATTTCCAAACACATTTTGATAAAACATCTAAACTAAAATGATCCTTCAAATCATGGTAATTCACACACAATACTCGATTTTAGAGAACATATAATATATTATTAAATAATGAAAATGAATATCAATCTCTATCGAGGTTTTTTAGCAATCAACATCACCCTTTGACATATATATAATACCATAGGCATACCATTATCAAGATACATGAACAATATGAAACAATCACCTAACTAATCCTAGTGCATCATAATGTGTCCTATGTATTTTTCATAAAAAATGTCAAGAACAAATACCAAGGCCACAGATGAGCTTTCACACTCCAAACAACCTTCAAGAATCACCTAAAAATTAACAAACCAAATTCTATCACTAAATAAACTCAATTATATAATAACTGCAATCAAAGAATAACTAATACCTAAGAGAAACCAATGAAATCAATTTCCAAAAAATTAACCCGAAATTCCACAAGCCTAAAGTACCAAACAACTACAATAGAGTATCCCAAAATTTCATCCTAAAATCTAGAAAACCCTAGGACACAACATATGTGGGTCACGTTCCATGAAAATAGAGAAAAATGGTTTGCAAAATACCCACACCAGCCTCCTTTATACAAGAGAATAGATAGGTCCTTGATCCAAGATGAAATGTCTATATTAGCAGTTGTGATTTTATGGGAGGGGAAAAACTGTTACACATGTGCATGACTTAATGGGTGCTACGTGCTGGGAGAATGATTTTGGTCGGATGATCAGGTTTCCTAAGAACCTTTTGGGGATGAAAACAACAAATAGATTCTTCATTTTTGGAGATGAAAAAATTGTTGTTCAATTGAGGCGTGAATTTGAAAAGTGCATGTTGTGGGAGTATGTGTGCACTGTGTGGAGGACGATGCATAGATGTCGAGACTTCCTTTTGACTTATTAATTGAGATGACACACACGAAGCAGTTCAGAAGCTGGGAGTATAATAAACACTGCCATTCCTAGTTGTGTTATGTTCACAAAGGGGGACACTCACTTGGATGATATGAGTAAAACTAGAAAAAAATATAAGATAAATAACAGAGAGAATCCAACACACTCGCCAAATATCTTTCGATTGCTACTAGAAATAAAACTCCCCGGAGTAGTGGGAACACTGATTCGGACAATCAGACCTGAAGAATGTTGTGATAAGACCCAACGTGTTCCAACATCTCAAGCCTTGATGAGATTCTAAGATGAACATTGTTGCTTGAATGTTGAGAGGAAAACATCATGCATGGGCACAAATAGAACTATGTGATGCCATCATATGAGGGGGAAATATGTGCTGACCAGATGACCAATGTTGTTCAATCATAGTAAGAGGAAGTGTTGAATGCTTACACATTTGTTGAAAGGATTGCATTTATTTGAATCTAGGATGACATGTGCTCCGCCGTACTTAAATGTAGTTTTATATGGAATCTAGAGTTTCTTCATAAGAGTCAATGTTGGAGCAGTTTTTCAGTACACAGACAGTGAAATTGCTTGAGCTTCAGGAATCAGTGAAGCCTTTCACCATGTTGCGGGATGAGCACTCAAAATTGGACCTTTTGGAAATAATGTATCTACTGAATCAACTTCAATTACTGAAAGAGTCAGCTATGCAACAATGTAGTAAGTAGAAGCTTGTTCATAGACCTTTAGAACCATTGATTGCGGATGAAGTACATATGTTCACACCTACAGAAAAACCGCTTTTGAAATATTGTGTTGATGTTCCTGGGAAGGTATATGAATGAAATGCTAGTCATATTGCTAAATGTGAGAAAGTAACTATTACTGCTGATGCTCAGATTTGATGTGACTATTGTATTTTGGTCAGAATTAATGAGCATCACAAATGGCGGCCAGTAACTAGTGTAAAAACTATTGTCGAGAACATCTGCATGTTTTACCGTCATCTCATGAAGGATCAGAAACTGGATCCAGTGTCACAAGATTGTGGAAAAATGTTACAAAAAATGTTACAACTGGAGAGATGTTAAAGGAAAGGAAAGGAACAATGGTATTTCTATGACCAATTCTGTAAAACATAGGAGGGCATAGTGCAATGAAAGTTGTTCATAGTCCGTAGCATCATGATAAAGAATTATATACTGGATAGAAAAAAGTGGAAGTATAGGTCTATGAACCAATGCATCGGAAGGCACTTGAGTGGGAAATGGGGTGATCCGAGTATTCGAGGTCCACATTGGGGACAAGGTGTATGTTAATGGGGTTGAAATGTTATGAACGTGGGATGGATGGGGTGTGTGAGGTGTCAGTTTTCATTCCTTTGTGTACGGGGATGCCAAAGTCAATAGGTCAAGAAGAACTTGTACAAATTATTTTTACGAGTTCATCTTGGAAGCAGTTGGGAGGAGGTCATTGGGAGGATTTGGCCATGGTGCTTGGACAAGTGGTTTTCTTCCATGGGTTTATTCTACCTCATTCTCCGTAGTCTCTCCCCTCCTCTCCCCTCCCTTCTGAAATTCCATTTCGTTTTTCTTTTTCACGAAATATTCACAAGCCATGAATGTTTCCTATTTTTTCTTCATCTATTCATCACACAATTTAGGCAAGAACCTACCCATATCGATCTCCCTCTTGTCTTAATAAGGAACGAATTGTGTTGATAAATCCCATGGAGGGGTGAGTGCATAGATACCTAGTATGATCCCCAAAAACCAAGAGAAAATCAATACATTAAAAACAATCATCTCAACCTATAAACAAGAGGGGAATGATGCTCAACAAATATATGATCAAAAGAAACGTGCAAATTGAGAGAAAAGGGATCTCCATATCTACAACCTAGCTAAGGATGTTGAGTCCAATGGTCAATATCTAATGCCCAACATCATGCATTGCCTCTAGAGAATATGGGTCATGGGGCCCGCTACTCAGTACTATGCTCCAAAGTTGAGGGTGACCTAAATCTCATGGAGGTCTTGATCCCCTCGAGCTCCATGATGAGGGAGTAACACTGTATAGGTAAGTGGATTGTCCACTCTCCGCCACCTTTATCAAATCACACTGCATGTGGCCTTCCCATATAGTGTGTGATATTTTCTTTTTCGTGAACCCCATGAAACGACAGCAAGGGTCCACACGACATTTGTTCATCTGAACTACACTTCGTGTGACTCTGGATATTGAAAAAAAATTGTAGTCGTTATATGTGATATCAGATCATCCCTATAAATTTTTTCCACCATCATCTGACCGTCTTAGATCTACCAAACTCAACGGTGAATCCTGAACGTCAATTTCAAGCCTCTAATGGCTTGAAATCGGAACTCGGATTACACCATCGATAATATGTCGCATTGTTTGCTTTTGTTGAAAGTTCTCGTCATCGAATTCATCATCCACATCCTCCAATATACCTCAACCCATCCAAAAAACAAATTGATCACTAGTCATCCGTGCATCCGAAATGAATCTAGGGGTTCTATCATGATCGAATCAAGGCCTTCCATGTCGAATTGCCGACCTCGTGGGGCAAAGACAAAGGAGATGAATGGTCAGGGGAAAAGCACAAGAATGAATAGAAAAACATCATTATGCGGTGAGATCCAGCCAAAATATTTCATAATGTTGAACAAGGGTGAAATCAATATATATCCAAAAAAATCATTTGGGTTCAAGATATAAATTTAAATTGAGCCTCCTGCGATGAATAGGTAATCATAGGTCAAAAAAGAAGATCATAAAATACATACTTATAAATAAATAAATATGTGGAAATTCATGAAATAACAAGCATTACCTCAGGTTTGGATCAATCATTGGCGAAAAATAAATTCTCTAGAGAATAAGGGCATGATTCTAATGCGTTTGTCATTCGTCTCATGATCTTCCTCGATCGTTTTCACTGATTCCTATTGTTGGGTTGCTAATTCAAACACCAATGCAAACAATCTCCTACTCTCTAATTTCCCAGATTTATGATGCTAATTCTAGATATTTTACATAACATACATATAAATGATTGGAACAGGATTAGATTAATTAAATAAATTAAATAAATAAATTATTTACTCAACCTACCCACCAATTTTCATCTCAGATCAAAATCTCAATGCCAAGACCAGCCATAATTGGATCTTCACACATCTCCATCATATTTCAAATATTGTTACTAACTCATATCTCTACTAGTTCACTATATAATAAATGAAATTTATATCTATGAAATCCCCAACCATCCCCACATTCCAGAAATTTCCACCATGCTGAAAAACTAACTTGAATCTAAGTGGTACTCCTCTGTAATTCAGATACCATTTTGGCAATACATACAAAGAATTATATCCTTAGGTGGATCAATTTTCTTTAGTCCTTTATGATTTATCAATTTCAAATGGAAATTACATTGTAAATCCAAATCCATAAATGAAATTCCATAGTAAATCAACAGTGGAGGTTCCACTGGAAATCCAAGAAAAAAACGCACAGGAAATCCATAGAGAAAATTCCACCAGAAAATCCCAATTGTTCTATTTTTTATCGAAAGGAGATGCATCACAATCAGTTTTTTTTCCCTCCTGATTTGGTTAAACGGAGTTTGACAGATAACACCAACACAAAGATATCATAACATTTTCATTGATGTGACACTGCAATCCTAGCAAAAGTACTATTAGCATTCTGTTAATAACTGAAAACCTAGAGATGTGTATTAATGGTGGAAGAAGCACAGGCAAAAGAAGGGAAAAACAACAATTACTGGACTCCCCCAGGGAGTTACCCGCCCAGGCTAACAGTTGTGTCCCCACTTAACAAAAAGATACCCCCTGTGATAGGAACCAAACACTGACTACTTTGTATTTATATAATAAGGGGGCAGAAATACAGCAGAAAGGAAGAAATTGCAGTAGAAATGAGAAAGAAAGAGATCGGGAGAGGCTCCCGCCCAAGCCCAAAGGCCGTTCTGCTCAAAGCAACCCACTAAATCATAAATTCTAGGATGCCCTCACCTTAACCCTCCCCTCTTATTTATAATCTTCCTCCCTAACAAACTAAGAATATCCCCCAGAATATTCCCTTGGGGCCCACAGCATATTCTATATAATATTCCTCAGAATATTCCCTCCAACAAACTCCCCCAACTCCCTTATAACAAACTGCCCCATACAAAGACCACAATACCCCTTAACCAACTCAATTACTACAGGTCCCTAACTAATTGGCAGCAGGTCTCTATCAGTGTCACCGTCCCGAAAAACCACCTTGTCCTCAAGGTGGTGGATCGTGTAGGCATGTCAGGCGATCTGCCATATCATCCGTGCGACAGGGAATGGAGGACAAGGGGTGCTAGGCAGACAATGGTGCTAGGCAATCTTCCATATCCGCCGCTGCAGTCCGGTATAAAGTGTCTGTGCCGCAGGCGTTCGCCACGCAATCTCCCAAACACGTCGGCCGCTGTCATGGATCAAGGATGGCGAGACGAAGGTGAGAGTGTCGCTCGCTATAATGTCTGAGCTGGGCCGCAAGTACGGCTGGTACCACCCGGCTGTGGGGGTGAAAGAAATGGAAGAACCTCCTTCATGAACCTGGAGACCCCATTCCGACACCGCGAGCGATCCCTCAATAGTCGGGAGGTCCATCACAGATCATAGTAGTCAATCTCGGATCGCGTCGTGACGCAGCGGGGTCCTATAGTGGGATAGCGGCGACGCGGATCGCGTCGCGGCCGCTTTTTAATCCAAACGCAGTCCGATTAATATAATTTAAATTATTTAATTCTGAACATATATATATGCTGAAAAAATAAAATATGATAAATAAAATATAAAACAGAATAAAAATAATACATATATAATAACAAAAGAAATAATAACTAAAAAAAGCGGCAAATGGAAAATTTTAACTAACATAAAATAAAAATAACAAAAAACAAAATAAAAAAAAACGGAGTGTTAGTGGCGCACCAAACCAGGGGCGCACCAGATAAAATAGAAAAAAATAAGCCTGGATGGACCAAACGGAAAAAAAATAAAAATAAAAATAAAGGATGCGGGTCGGAGGGAAGGTCCGATCGGGGTGGGATCATCGTCGCGGCGCGGCGAGCAAACAAGATGTGGGAGGGTTGTTGTTGGCGTCAAGGGGTCACAGTGGCGATGGCGCATGCAAGCAAACAGAATGCGGGAACCAGGGGCGACGGGGGTTGGACGAGTTACGAGGCAAAAAAAAGACTTCTTTTGGTACCAAAATGAGGCGCGGCCGCTCCCGACGGGATCGCGGCAGATCCGCGACATCCGCGATCGCGGAAGAGGCGGCGAAATCGCGTTCCAAGCGTGATCTAACCAACAGACGCGGTGGGTCGCCGCACCGCAATGCGCAGGCGCGATCGCGGCCGCTACCCTGCTATTTGACAACTATGTCACAGATTGGCTGCAGATAATGTCGTCAGGATTTTCGGCCAGCCCTTTGCTCCGGTTGGGCGTCTCATGTTTGGTAGGCCCCGCGGAGTGCGACGCGGACACCTGCGTTTCCGGCGGCAGGAACTCAGATGTAGTTGCAGGGGGTTCGGTGATGGAGCTTCCAAAATCCTCAAGGATTGCTTCTTTAAGATGCGCTCAAGTGAACGTAGTTGCAGGTCCTTTGGCCACTAAAAACCAAAGTGCGGACATATCGGACATGCAGAGGCGTGCCATTGGTACCTTCATCTGATCTGGCGTTTGATTGCACGAGAAATATTCCTCACCCCTTGAGATCCACGTCTCCGGATGTATGGCCGAAAATTCCGGTAAAAACTCCTGTAATTTTTTTTCCTCATTGCGGGTCACTCGGGCCAGTGAAGCCCAGAGGTCCTGCATCTCCTGCTTAGGATTTGCCAAAGCTAAGAAAAAACAGACTCCCTGCAGTAGTGGGAGTTCCCCCCCCCCTCGTTTTTTTTTCCTGCTTTTTTTTTTTTTTTTTTTTTTTGCTTTTCCAAAGAAGAACCCGAGAGCGGGTCACCCCTTCGAACTGGAGCGAGAGAACCGCCTGCGCGCGGCGGCCGAACAGACTCCAGGTACTGCGTGGCTTCCTTCGGCGTGCTCCAGCAGACAGGGTGCGGTTGAGCACACTCTTCGGAATGATGAAGCGTATCTGGTAGTGCACCTCCTTCCCGAACGCGTCTCCTGCAAGGTTATGTCGGGATGGCCGCCGACGTTGCACACTCCTTTGATGAGAACGAACCAGGCACATTGCTCGTAGTTAGAACGTCGAGTTCTGACAACCTTAATTTTGGTCTACTCTGACTCTATCTCAAAAGCAAACGACCCAAGAGAGCAAACTTTGCCCTCTGATACCATTTTGTCACGAACCAGGCCGGGTCGCCATCAGACCCGGTGCCTGACCCGGTCCGCGGCAAGGCCCGAAGGGCGTTCCCGATCCCCACGGGCTGGCACAAGTGCCCGGGTATCAAGAGTAACTTGTGGGAACGGTTTACCCGAAATAGTATACACAAAAACTAAAAAATAATAATAAAATGAAACTAGGAAATTGACAACCAATGAGACCATTGAACTGAAATCAAATTTAAAGGTTTACAATTAGAGCCAACGTCCCAAAAATAAACGACAAAAAAAAAGAGACTAAAACTCTAACTCAAACGACCAAGCGACAAGAGTGGTGTAGCATTTGCACACCACAACACCAACCTGCACGAGAAGACCATCAACGACCAGAACCACCATCGCTAAGCACGACGCACAACCTGGAATACACAAGAAACAAGGTCTACATACACCCGAAGGTGTACGCAGGGTGTGAGCGAAAGGCCCAGTAGGACGTCACCCAATAAAAAGGTTCCACGCATAATTATTAAATGACAAATACCTTTGCAATATTAGCTAAAGAAAAGAAATAAAAAGTTGAACAGTTTAAAAGAAGACGGAATTAAAGAAAACAGTTTCAAATGGAACAACATAAATTAAAACACACACACCCTTACTTTTTAAAATAACCAAAGTTTCTCTCTGAGGAGCGTAAAGTAACTAATGAGCACTAACATGGGAGAGGCTGCATGGGTGTTAGCTAGCTTGGGTCCCTAGAGCTTCGTGTCTCAGTGAAACGTGGCTTAGAAGGCCACGACCCTCAGAAAATCATATGTTTAGTTAGTGTTGCAATCGTCAGTCCTGCCAGTGAAACCAGGTCGAGTCACCTCTGGAACACTAGCGCACTAGTCTAGTCCACCCTCCTAGCTACCCGGGCTTCCCAGTTTGTGCTCAAACAAGTTTCATGTTAATGTCACATGTCGCACTAATACATAAACTCCAAACAGGGTACTTACACACGCAAAAACATAGTTTGAACACCCGAAACCGCTTTTAAAACCATACGCACATCAAAATCTTTTCAAAACATAATCTGCATAGGTTATGTACTAAATTAGACCAATTTCCGCAATGAAAAAAAATACTTATCGTTAAACAAACCACCACTCACATATATAAATATCGTTTTGAAATCAGACGAATATTAAAACAATCTTTTTTTCAAAAGGTTTCACACCATGGTCATGATTGAATAAACCATTACAAAAGCTCATAAAACAATATCACATGGCTTTACACGCACTAAAGTAATCATTTCCAAATTCAAAACACATTCTAACATCGCACGCACTCAAATACCATTTTAAGGTGTGACCTACACAACACTAATAGTTTGATGGAAGACCTTACACCATATGTAAAACACCTTTTCACAAATCACTTAATTAAATAAGCCAAAAATAAAAGTATACAAAATAGTTTAAAAGAAATCACTTGGCGTTGCCGACTAAACCCGCACCAAAACTTCTTTGTCAACCAGACACACACTACGCCATGAAAAAGATATATTTCGCATCTGTTGAACAGAACAATAATCTAACCGCACAATAAAATAAAACACCAACAACTAGATAGATGTGAGTTTTTAAGCAGAATGAACACACATAAAATAGACAGGTTATTAAACAGTTCAAATGCATCCCAAACATCAAAGAAAGACAACTTCGCAATGCACAAATAAACTAAATGATATACAAAAAAAAAACTAAACATGCAAATTGATTTATCAAATAATACTTAAGTGTGGAACCACCTACCTCGCCGTCAAATCTAGAAAATTGATGAGGAATCTTCAAATACTAGCGCGAAATGTCAATCGCGCTTCATTTTCACCACAAGGAACCTCGCGCAGACTCAATTTCACGAATCCAAAATAAAAACTTCAAGTTAGAACCACAAAGTCGGATCTCATATCCGCTGGAAAAACCAAAACAACAAAACTAAAAAAAAAGACATAAAGAAATAATAGTAAATGAAAAATAATATTAATCAAATTAGGCGAGGCTTAACTGGAGGGCGGCTTGGCGGAGGGATCTTGGCTGGCTGGTGTTGCTGTTTCTGGAAGAGGGAGGTGTGGCCGGATTGATGCGCCGTGCAAGGAGGGAAACTATCGGGGCTCAGCCGAACATGTCGCACGAGGGATAGCAGCGCGCCTGGGAGCTGGGGGGGGGGGGGCGGCCTGCAGCGGATAGGGCAGGTCAGGGTCGCGCCTTGACCAGGCCGAGAGGGGGGAGGCCGCTGGACTGGGGAAATAGGGAGGCGGTGCAAAACCGGAGAGAAGGGGGAGAGATAGGTCACGCAAGGGGGAAGCCGGGGTGTGCGGGGTTCACCGGTGCAGCCACCGGGGTGTGCGGGGTTCACCGGAGCAGGGGGGCATCGGGGTTCACCGGAGCAGGGGGCGCAACCCGGTCGTCGGACGGGAGGACTGCCGGGAAAGGTGGGGTGCGGCGCTAGCAGGGTGGATCCAGGAGGAGGCTGTGACGGCGTGCGGCGTGCGGCGTGCGGCTGAGAGAAGGGCGAGGCGGGGAGCGGGATAGGGAGCAGGCGGCTAGGGTTAGAGGGGAGGGGGTGAGCCGCGACGAGGAGGGGGTAGCAGGGGGATCCGACGGAATTGTGAGGAGAGAAGAAAAAAAACGGAGGGAGGAAAAGAAAAGAAGGAAAGAAAAAGATAAAGAGAAAAAAAAAATAAATAAAAAGAAATTAAAATAAAATAAGATAAAAAGAAATTAGAATAAAAAGCAATTAAAATAAAATAAGATAAAATAAAATAAAAAGGAAAATAAAACCTAAATTTAGTATTATTAATAATAATAATAACACCTCAAATTATAATATATTTATGGTTATCATTAAAACAAACTATTAATCCTTATTAGTTTTATTATTATTGTTGTTGTTATTATTATTATGATTATTATTAAGAGTAATATTAGTAACGACACAAGAAAAATTATATTCTTAACACCGTTAATATTATTGTTTTATTATACTGATCCATTTCATTTAATTAATTAACCATCAAGCAGGGCGTGCGGTGAAACGGGCGGGGCCGCGCGGCGACCCAGGTGAGGCCACGCAGCTTCGGTCGCGTTGCGCTGGATGCAAACTAGTCAAAACACAAAGAACTCGAAATCTTAAGTTCAGGTTTCGACCCGAACTACCCGACGCAAACAAAATTAATAAAATAAATAATTTTTTTTGAAATAGAGGGTGTGACACCCCCCCCCCCGTGCACCCCCGGCCAGCCCCCCGTGCACCCCCCCCCCCCCCCCCCCCCCGTGCACCCCCCGGACAGCCCCCATATGCACAGCCCCCATATGCACCCCCGAACAGCCCCCCGTGCACCCCTGGACAGCCCCCACGGCCAGCCCCGGACAGCCCCCTGTGCACCCCCGGACAGCCCCCCGACCAGCCCCGGACAGCCCCCCGTGCACCCCCGGACAGCCCCCATGTGCACCCCCGGACAGCCCCCATGTGCACCCCCGGACAGACCCCATGCAGCCCCATTCCCCCCGGACAGCCCCCCGTGCACCCCCGGACAGCCCCCATGTGCACCCCCGGACAGACCCCATGCAGCCCCCTACCCCCCTGCACAGAACCCCGGGCGTTTATCAAGCGCGCGCAACGCTTAAAGAACGCATAATGAGCCCTACCGCGCAGACCACACGTCCGATTGACGCGCCGTCTGCGCGTGCACGTCGCGAATAATAATGGGATTGTTGTCCTGTGATTTCAGGGCAATCCGATGTCGTCCGCTATGAGTTTGACCGTTAGACGCCTGTTTTGGCCGTTTATGACACCGGAACGGCGTTCCCGGTCACCACGGGCACACGGCACGTCCGATTGACGTGTCGTCTGCTCGACCACATCACAATTCACTCACCCTTTGATGTCGTCCGATTTCAGGCCATTCGGACTTCGTTCGGCCCGTTTGGACCCCCCACGCGCGTTTCTCAAGCGCGCGCAACGCTTAAAGAACGCATAATGAGCCCTCTCGCGCAGACCGCACGTCCGATTGACGTGCCGTCTGCGCGTGAACGTCGTGAATAATAATGGGATTGTTGTCCTGTGATTTCAGGGCAATCCGATGTTGTCCGCTATGAGTTTGACCGTTAGACGCCCGTTTTGGCCGTTTATGACACCGGAACGGCGTTTCCGGTCACCGCGGGCACACGGCACGTCCAATTGACGTGCCGTCTGCTCGACCACATCACAATTCTCTCAACCTTTGATGTCATCTGATTTCAGGCCATTCAGACTTCATTCGGCCGGTTTGGACCCCCCACGCGCATTTCTCAAGCGCGCGCAACGCTTAAAGAACGCATAATAAGCCCTCCCGCGCAGACCGCACGTCCGATTGACGTGTCGTCTGTGCGTGCACATCGCGAATAATAATGGCATTGTTGTCCTGTGATTTCAGGGCAATCCGATGTCGTCCGCTATGAGTTTGACCGTTAGACGCCCGTTTTGACCGTTTATGACACCAGAACGGCGTTCCCGGTCACCGCGAGCACATGGCACGTCCGATTGACGTGCCGTCTGCTCGACCACATCACAATTCACTCACCCTTTGATGTCGTCTGATTTCAGACCATTCGGAATTCGTTCGGACCGTTTGGACCCCCCACGCGCGTTTATCAAGCGCGCGCAACGCTTAAAGAACGCATAATGAGCCCTCCCGCGCAGACCGCACGTCCGATTGACGTGTCGTCTGCGCGTGCACGTCGCGAATAATAATTGGATTGTTGTCCTGTGATTTCAGGGCAATCCGATGTCGTCCGCTATGAGTTTGACCGTTAGACGCCCGTTTTGGCTGTTTTTGACACCAGAACGGCGTTCCCGGTCACCGCGGGCACACGGCACGTCCGATTGACGTGTCGTCTGCTCGACCACATCACAATTCACTCAACCTTTGATGTCGTCCGATTTCACGTCATTCGGAATTTGTTCGGCCAGTTTGGACCCCCCACGCGCGTTTATCAAGCGCGCGCAACGCTTAATGAACGCATAATGAGCCCTCCCGCGCAGACCGCACGTCCGATTGACGTGTCGTCTGCGCGTGCACGTCGCGAATAATAATTTGAATGTTGTCCTGTGATCTCAGGTCAATCCGATATCGTCCGCTATGAGTTTGACCGTTAGACGCCCGTTTTGGCCGTTTATGACACCAGAACGGCGTTCCCGGTCACCGCGGGCACACGGCACGTCCAATTGACGTGTCGTCTACTCGACCACATCACAATTCACTCACCCTTTGATGTCGTCCGATTTCAGTCCATTCGGACTTCGTTCGGCCCGTTTGGACCCCCCACGCGCGTTTCTCAAGCGCGCGCAAAGCTTAAAGAACGCATAATGAGCCCTACCGCGCAGACCGCACGTCCGATTGACGTGCCGTCAGCGCGTGCACGTCGCGAATAATAATGGGATTGTTGTCCTGTGATTTCAGGGCAATCCGATGTCGTCCTCTATGAGTTTGACCATTAGACACCTGTTTTGGTCGTTTATGACACCGGAACGGCGTTCCCGGTCACCGCGGGCACATGGCACGTCCGATTGACGTGTCGTCTGCTCGACCACATCACAATTCACTCAGCCTTTGATGTCGTCCGATTTCAGGCCATTCGGACTTCGTTCGGCCGGTTTGGACCCCCCACGCGCGTTTCTCAAGCACGCGCAACGCTTAAAGAACGCATAATGAGCCCTCCCGCGCAAACCGCACGTCCGATTGACGTGCCGTCTGTGCGTGCACATCGCGAATAATAATGGGATTGTTGTCCTGTGATTTCAGGGCAATTTGATATCGTCCGCTATGAGTTTGACCGTTAGACGCCCGTTTCGGCCGTTTATGACACCAGAACGGCGTTCCCGGTCACCGCGGGCACACGGCACGTCCGATTGACGTGCCGTCTGCTCGACCACATCACAATTCACTCACCCTTTGATGTCGTCCGATTTCAGGAGGCTGAAGTAAATATGCAGGGATTGACATAGACAAATGTGGGCAAACATAGGACTTAGAGACGAGGTGCTAGAGGAAAACGAGGTGAGGACACTCTCATTTTAGATTCCAATGTACACAAACGGAATAGGGAAGTGCTCAGGTTGCTGAGAACCCCCTAAAAGATGGAAACCACCGGGTGATAGATCTTTCCTGAAATTTCAGAGGCGGAGGTGGGTGAACCCCAACCCCACCTAAACCAATGAAAATAGTTTTATGGAACTGTCGGGGATGCGACAATCCCCGAGCGGTTCGCACGCTCCTTCATTGGAGTGTGAAACACTGTCCTGACATAGTTTTTGTATCCAAAACTATGTTGGAAAGAAAGGATCCTTGCCTCCTGGGCTCAAAGATTAGTTTTAAAAATGTTCTCTGTTGAAAGAAAATGACATGCGGGAAGTCTTTGCCTTTTATGGAGGGATATCCTTCATGTTAAAATATACAACTACTTAGGATGTGGCATCATGAACCCCTACCCTAATAACAGTAAACATGATCCTTGAAATCAAAAAGTAGCAAACATAAGATGGTATCTTGACAAGCCATGCAATTGACAAAAACAAGTGACACTCTACAAAATGTACCCTACTAACCTCTATTATTAGCACTAATCCACCAAAAAAATCCTGAAATGCTCACTGAGTAGCAGAAGTAAGGAAGCAGCATGTAGTGGACCTGACTTGGTGCTCGGTGCTCCACCCAATGTGAACCAACCACAAAAGCAACTATATATCTGGAATCCCCAGTATTTCACACAAGCTATCAAATGCTTCAGTGGATATGAACATGCACAACATCACCATCCCTTCGATTGCAGTGGAACACCATTTAGGTTTGAAGCTACACCTGACATCACCCTATACTTTAGACACCCCCACCAGAACAAGCAGCCTGTTGAGCATCAAAACATTAGCCTTCACATAAGAGTTTTTTCTAAATGTATGTTATAAAAATAATAATGCATGATGTGACCAACTAGAAGATTATCAAACCAATTAACACAATGAGAAGATATAACCAGTAACCACAACAACCTTCATAATGCATGATATAAAAATAACCAGTGACTACAACAATAGAAAAATAACCAAAAGAACCAATAACCACAATAAGAAAATAACCAATGACCTTGTCAGGAAGATAAACAGTGACCACAACAACAGAAAACAACCCATGACAACCAGAACAAAAAATAACATCACATTATAAAAATTAAAAATAAGATTATCTAAACAGTGGCCACAAACTATTGAGAATGACACTACTTTTAATTGACAATGAAACCTAACTCAAAATTCTGTAATCTAGTAACACCACTTTCAATTTTGTAATCTAGTAACACTACTTTCAATTGAGATCCCATTGAAGGAACATAAATCAATCCTCTGAGGATAAATAATTATTGATAATGTCAATAGCATTTGCAAACTCCACAACGAGAATAGATTCTATGGGTCTCTTTTCCTGGGAATGTTAACAACAAATATCATAATTAAAAAACAAGCTTATTAAAGTATGGAACCAGATAAATTAGAGGACCACGTGGTGGCATACCTTAATAAAATTTAGTATGATTATAGGATTTCCATATCTCTGGTCTAGATTTTCAAAATGCAGCCTTGTTGATTTATAACGAAGGTCTTTCCATAATACTGGGAAACAAAAAACAAAACTTCAATAAGAAATGGCAACATATCAGAAAATTAAAAAGCAGCATATTCATGGGAAAATGCCAAAAAAAATAATATCAGGTTCAATATTCCTTCATGATGACTCCTGAGATTAGAAAAGTTGAATTGAACACCGATTCTGGACAACAGAACTTATTTATAAATGGAAGCCTTCAGATATATACTCCGGAGCAAATTGTTTTGTCACAACATAATTAACTGCTTGAACCATTTCATTGACACCTCATTTTAATTATCTAGATGAACATAAATAAATGTATAGAAAGATTAGTGTAAAAATCAAACAGAACAGACAAGAGAAAGGAAAAATATGTCAAACACTGAATAATTGGGAACATCTGCCAGCAAAAATTACACATTCTAGAAGATGGGTTATAACAAAAAATTGATCTTCAAAAGAATCACAGTGTTTGATCTTATATAAAGTCGTATTCAGAACCCAAACCCATGTAGGACTGCACACATAAAAAACATAAAACAACTAACATGTATCTATCCAACCTGGTGCCAGTAAAATGAAGTGACCGCCTAGCAATAAGGGTTAACTTGAAGTCCCTGCCACATATTGAGAGCTTCACCTGGATTCAAACAGCACAACCATTAATCTCATAGTGATTAATTATTGATTTTCACAAATAACTCAAATGATCCAGCATGATAGTTGGTAAGAAATATTTAGATGTGAATACACTTTTTGAAAGTCAATTTGGCATTCTGAATTTCATTGACACCTCATTTTAATTATCTCTGATTGACGTGTCGTCTGCGCGTGCACGTCGCGAAGACTACCTTGCTTTCAAATTCAGGCCAACTAGCGTGTACAGGTAAATAAAGAAGCCAATGATAAAGATTTTAGCACCCCTACAACCGAAAAAGTACATTCCAGTAGAGGGAATAAGGGTCCCTATAGGAGAAACTACAGTCTAGAAAGAAAAAACCACATCTAGTTGCTTATTATTGTCCAACGAGTGGTTTTTTTGATGAATACATACAAAATTAAATACATACCCGCAAGTAAATACATACAAAATTAAATACAGAATTAAATACATACAAAATACATACCGAATACATACCTGCAACTAGAGAATCCATACATACCTACAACTAGAGACTCCATACATATAGAATTGAATACATACATGCAACTAGAGACTCAATTCTTGCAACTAGAATATATACATAATACATACCTGCAACTAGAGAATACATACAGAATACATATGAATTATATACATACCTGAATTCAGAATACATACAGAATGCATACAGAATGCATACCTACAACTAGAGACTCCATACATAAAGAATACATACATACTTGCAACTAGAGACTCTATACATATAGAATACATACCTGCAAGTAAATACATACCTGCAATTAGAGACTCCATTCCCCCCTCAATTAAAAATACATACAGAATTAAATACATACATGAATTCAGAATACATACAGAATTGAATACATACCTACAAGTAAATACATACAGAATTCAGAATTAAATTCATACATGAAAGTATTATAACACATAATTCATACCTGTAAGTAAATACATACAAAATTCAGAATTGAATTCAGAATTCAGAATTGAATACATGCCTGCAAGTATTATAACAAATAATACATACCTGCAAGTAAATACATATAGATTTCAGAATTGAATTTAAAATTCAGAATTGAATACATACCTGCAATTACAACACATAAGTCATATCTTCAAGTAAATACATACAAAATTTAGAATTGAATTCAGAATTCAATACCTGCAAGTATAAAACATAATTCAGAAGGTAATTAAATACATACATAATTGAATTTAGATTTTTCATTAAAACAGGATGAAAAATTTGGTTGATGTTGAATTAATAAAACAAAACAGTGGCAAAGAAATTAAAATAATGCAACGCCGAACCAGATGTTTGAAAAAAATCATATTTGACTTAAAACCAGCATTCAACACAAAGACAATCTGGTAGAATTCAATTAAATATGAACATTGAATAGCAACTGTTAAATAGAGATATTTAAATCGATGATGAACTGGTATTTTTAAGCCAAATCAATAGATTCAAAGAGAGTTGAACATCTACCAGTCAAGAAACAACTCAGAGGAAGGAATTTGGAGAAGAATACCACACTCAAACCCCCATCGCGATTTAGACTTGGAGGGGAGTCCGTCGGCGTCGGGGGAGGCGCTGTCTTCCGGGGAGGGGGGAGGCGCGGTCGTCCGGGGAGGGGAGTGCGTTGGGGGAGGGGAGTGAGTCGGGGAGGGTTCCGTAGGAGTGAGTCCGGGGAGGGGGGAGGCGCGGCGAGGAGGCGTCGGGGAGGAGGGGCGAGGAGGGCGCGGCGACGAGGAGGGTGCGGCGACGAGGAGGGCGCGGTGATGAGGAGGGCGCGGCGAGGAGGGCGCGGCGAGGAGGGCGCGGCGGCGAGGAGGGCGCGGCGAGGAGGAGATGCCGTCGGGGAGGAGGGCTGTGGATCGGGGAGGAGGAGGAGCCCGATAAAAGATCGGGAGAATAAAAGGATGAAACACATTTAGCCACGGACAAAAATTTAACCGTGGCCTAATAAGGGCTATAGCCACGGACCTATAAAACCGTGGCTATAGGTCCGTGACTATAGCCCCAATTTCTAGTAGTGAATCTAGCTTTATTTTTAACTATATTTCTAGAGTCATCAAGTTTATTTCTAAAGATCCATTTTGTCCCAATAACATGAGAATCATTTAGTGGGATGACTTAAGTCCACATATTATTTATAGTGAACTAATTTAATTCATCTTACATAGCCAAATATCCAATTAGAATCATTTAAAGATTCATTAATATTCTTAGGTACAAAATAAGAAATGAAAGCATGATAAGCATAAATATTTATAACAAATTTTATAGTTTGGACATTTGATTCAACACTACTAATCACATTATCTAAAGGATGATCTCTATGATTCTTCTAAGATATTTCATGAATAGGTTATTATTAAGAAGAAATATTCTCCCCCTCAATATATTCATTTTTATCTTGATGTTCTTCCCCTCCAAAATTTAAATCTCTAAATTCATCCCCAATTTGATCAATATCATCATCTCTTTTATTCAAAGACTTTTTTTTCAAACTCAACATGAATTGTTTCTTCAATAATTACGGTTCTTTTATTATATACTCTATATGCCTAACTATTGTTTGAATATCCTAAGAAAACACCTTTATAAGTTTTTTCATCAAATTTATCTAAAGCATCCTTAGTGTTGAGAATAAAAACTTAACACTCGGAGACTCTAAAATATCCATTTTAGGTTTTCTCCCCTTCCTAAGCTTATAACGTGTCTTTTTCAACAAAAGTCTTAAAATAATTCCATTGAAAACATAAAAACATGTATTCACAGCTTCAACCCAAAAATATTTAGGCAAACTAAACTCATTTAACATAATCCTGACCATTTCATGAAGTGTTCTGTTTTTATTTTCAACTACTACACTTTTTTTGTGGTATTCTAGGAGATGAAGAATTATAAAAATATCCATTTTATTCACAAAACTAGATAAATTACATAATCTATAATTCAACACCATGATCACTTCTAATTGATTTAATTAAATTTCCTTTCTCATTTTGAACCAATTTTCAAAATGTGATAAACTTGGATAAAGTTTCAGATTCAAGTGTAAGAAAATAAACTCACGTGTATCTAGTGAAATTATCTATAACAATAAAAAAATATCTCTTACCACCCAAACTAATTGGTTTAATAAGACCAAATAAATCTAAATGAATAAGATCAAGAGGCCTTCTAGTTTGTACTTCCTTAATTGATTTAAAACTGATTTTGTGTTGTCTACCCTTTAAGAAAGATTCACAAACAAAGGTGTTGTTCTCTTTAAGATCCAATAACTATAAAACTATTTGGTTCTTGGACAACCTATGCATCAACCTAAAATTAGCATGTACCAACCTCCTATTCCACAAAACTTTATCAAATTATATAACATTTACATATTTTACATTTTTATTAGTTAATTCAGTAAAATTAATTGAATAAGTGTTGACTTTTCTATTTTCAAAAAACAAAGCAGATTTATCATTGAAAACAATGCATTTATCATTTTGAAATTTAACAAACATTTCTTTATCACATAGTTGTGAAATAATTATTAAATTATGTTTCAATACTTCAACATATAAAACTTTATAAATAATAATTGAATTTAAAATTCTAACCTCACCGGAACCTTTTACCTTTCCTTTTGAATTATCACAAAAAATAACATTACCTCCATTACACTTATTGAATGATATAAAATTTAATATATCACCAATAATATGTCTTAAGAATCTACTCTATATGTACCAAACATCCCTTTTTATGCTTCCAAGACACTTTTCTTATAAAAATAGATTTAAGAAAGCTTTGGTTCCCATGTAAATTTGGGTCCAATGAGATTAGCATATAAATTCTTGGGAATCCAAACCGATTTCAAACACTTGCTTATAAAAAATATAAAAGATAAAGATTTAGAAATGAAAGCCTTAGTATGTCCAAGAGATTATGTAAATCTCAAGGAACACTCATTTGAATAATAACCTTTCATATGACATCTAAAACATGTAGTCATAGATGTACCTCCATTAGAGCTTTTAACAAAGAAAGTCTTATTAATTTTAGGTAAAATATTATCATAACCAATACCAGATTTTTTTTTATTTTATTAAAAATCATTATTTTATCAAAGTTTTCTATTCCTTGAATAAAAATGGAAAATTTTGACTTTAATCTTTCAATTTAATTTTTGAGCTGTCTATTCTCTTTAGAAACATTATCACAATTCCTTATTTCATCTTCATGGAATTTTGACATGAAATAAACTTCTGTCTTTAATTTTTCATTTTTAGTAAGAGAATTTTTCATATTTTCTTGTGTAATTTATAGATTTTTATGTGCACAATTTTTATCATTATGAACAAGTTTCTTTATATTTTCATTCTCCTCAAGAATAACCCTATGTTAGCTCTTAAGGTTCTTGTATAAACCAATGATTTTTTTTAACTTTATGATCAAGTATTTAAACTTTTTTAATCAATTCATCTATAGTGGTTTTTTAAGAATTAAATTTAGAAGAATAATAATAAGTATAATCACTTACTTGATTTTATGAATCCATTAAGCACAAGTTTGCAACATCTTTTTTAGAATTAGATTCTTCAACAGTACTTGAATCCTTAGTGCAACTTCATTCGAATTTCATTGCCTTATTTTCTTTCTTGTATTGATTTCTTTTATTTTTTTCCTTCTTTAGTCTTGGGAAATTGGGCTTGATGTACCCCCTTTTCCTACACTCATAACAAATCACATCTTGAGCATCATTAAAATTAAAATTAACTTTCTTCTTCGCCTTTTGATCATATTTAGGATAGTCTTTATACAATTTTCTTAAGTATCCTTTCTTCCTTTTATATCCACCTTTTGTAACATATGTTGTATCATTCCTATCAGTACCTTGTAACTCAAAATCATAAGAGTAAGTAGAAACATTTTACTTAAAAGCAATTCCCTTATTCTTTGAATTATCTTCTTTAGTAATATTTTTAAGTTCCAACTCATATTGTAATAACAATCTAATAAAATCATCATGTGTATATTCCTTGAAGTACTTACTTTCATATATAATAACCTTCTTAGCATGACACGTATTAGGAAGTGCTCTAAGTACCCTTTCAACATGAGAAAATTTTTCTAGATTTTTCCCTAAATAGCTCATACCATTTAAAATACTAGTAAATCTATGTAACATTTGATTTACAATTTCATATTCAACCATATTAAATTCTTGATATTTAGTTCTTAACATGCCCAACTTAGTTCAAATAATATCATCTGAGCTAAGATGCGTAACTTGAAGAATTTTTCAGATGCCATGTGAAGTTTTACATGAAGATACATGACTATACACATTTCTATTTATTTCACAATATAAAATATTCATCACCTTGTAATTCAACACACAATTTATCACATCATTATCAACTAATGATTCGATTTCACTTTCGGGCAGCTTGTAAGGTTTTGACATGACCATGAAGTGATCAATGCTAAGTTGTTTTAAGAAATTTTTCCATTTCGGATTGCCAATATCCATAATCAGTATCATTGAAATGGGTTGGTCTTTGATGTATCCATCCATCATTCTAACTTGTTTCGGCCATATTAAAATGAACTTTTCCCCTCGACGGTTAAGTCGGGAAATTGTTAGCAAAAATAAATACTATATAGATAAATATTAAGGTCAAGCTCTCATACTAATTGTTGGTCCCAAAGGGAAGATAATAGATTATACAAGAAGTGAGTTAAATTGAAAATTTTAAATAAATTAAAGAATTTAATGATTATTCCCCCCGTAGGCGGCTGGGGTGGCAGGGGGTTGGGGTGTGGGGCATCGGTCGCGAGGTTGAGTCTCCAGACCATTTTTCTTGTAGTGTGCATGTAATAATAGACCCATATTTAAAGAATTTAATGGTTATATCAAATCTATATAATTTAATTAATGTTTTGAAAAAATAAAAAGAAATGAACACAATAATTTTTATAGTGGTTCAGATCTAAATAATCCTAACCCACTCTTCACCTATCTCATGAACTGATACAGATAACACCCACTATAACTAATATAATGGAATATTATAATGAATTTTTCACACATGGAGTCACAACTCAAGTACAAATCCTCTTCCCCCTAGAATCTTAAACCCAAACTCGACTCTCCTTTTTATACATGGAGGCACAACCCAAACAGTTCTACCTTTTCACCCGGAGGCACAACCCAAAACTGACTTTTGTTGGGGAGTCACAACTCACACACACATATCTTTTAAAGGGATAGTATAAACCACTTAAAATTTAGTATGCCATGGATGAACTCAATGGGCATTGATCATTATGACATGGGTGATACTTGGGCTCCCTTAGTGAACCTCCAAGGATAGACTTGATTGGTTGAGATGTTATACCACACCTAGAGTGATACATGGGTTCTTGTGAGATCACCGTGGATGGGCTTGCAGGGTGTCTATTTATATTATACTTGGAGCGATACTTGGATTCCAAATTAGGAATTCCAAGGATGGGATCAGGTTTATAAATTGAATAATGAATGGAATGAGTTATATGACATGTCTTCCAAGTCAAATCATAAGCTTGGATTCATTCTTTGTTTATACCTTATGAATGACCTGCTTAGGCATCCCATTTCACCTATCTACATGGGGGACGCTGGGCATTATGCCAGGTCTCAAGACTTATTAATTAAATGAGCCTGAATGGTTAAATGAGGTTGATTATAAATGATACATGCCTTAATATTAATTCATAGACTTATTTCTTAAATTAAATTGATAAAATGAACTTGATATAAAATGAGAAACTGGTTTTATAGGATGTTTGATTTCAGTACTTACTTGGTTATTACATTACTACCTACACTCTATTATATATATTCACTGACTAGATGACACTTAACATTGGGTTGTTGCCTATTGGGATTATGTCTCACACCCTATTTGGGTCACCTTTAGGTACCCAAATAGATTATATGATTGTAGGTATAGATAAGGGAAAGCTCTCTTCTATAAGTTCTTGATTGATGCACAGGAGTAGGGGAGCATGAAACCGAGCTGAGGCTCATGATGCTAGTTTGTAATACCTTTTGTCCTTTTTGTAATTTTGTTCCATGTATTGTACTCCTACTATGTATACATGTTTTGGATAATTTATTAGAGACATATGACATGTATCATCATCATAATTGTATATGGTTTCCTTTGATATTGATATCTATGCCTACTGGTTATCTATTGTATAATTATTATTATCACTTATGCTACATGTATGTTATTGGATATTCTGTTGTGTTACACTTTGGTAAGAGGACATAGTCTCCCCACAAACATACCCTATGCCCTCACTTCTAGTCGATAGCCTATGACATTTGGGTAGATGCATTTGAGGCCATGTGGACAACCGATCTCAGGGCACTATTGAGTGGCATCTGAGTCCAGGACGTTACAAAGTAGTATTAGATAGATTTTTCTTTATTATTTGGTGACAATAGACAAATATAAGAAGTAAATGGAGTTTGTTAATGAGATGTTCTTGGGAGTAGCTACCCCACATATAGGAAAAAACCAAATTATCTCAAACAAAATTGTTTCTTTCTTGATTTTAACTATTACAGTTGATTTGATTCCATCCAATGGCCCGAAGGCCTTCATTTTTATTGATTTTGATAATCCACCTTTCAAGGGGTGAGGTGGAACCCTTACAAGGCCTATAGGCGTAAGTATTACATGACCCATAGGCCTTAGAGGAATTCATTGCCCATATCCTTCAAACATTACATACAACCCAGACTAACTACTTGGAACTGCTCCTCCCCACCATCTTCATTGTGAAATCGGCTCTCCACCTTCACATGACTGTTCGACTAGGTTATCCCGTGCATGCACAGGCTTGTCCCGATGGCAGGTGCCATACCCTATCATTTTTGAAATTCGTGTAGCTTCTGATGTAGTGAAAGCTCCTTGCCCATCCTCCTATAGAGCTTGTTCCTTGTAGGTTGTCTGGTTTACATATGCACTTAAGGTGGCCTGAAGGCCTTTAGGTGGCCCGAAGGCCTTACCAGCCTAAAGGTTTGGGTGGCTCGAAGGCCTTAAAGGACTCGGGGACCAAATCGGTGGCCCAAAGGCCTAAATGAGGGCAAATTCCCAGCTACTATAGTGCCAAACAATGCCTTCTACAGTTCCCTCTATAGTATATGCTATAGTACTGCACAGTTCCCACTACAATACCTACTACAGTTCCTGCTACAGTGCTGCTACAGTGTTTGCTGCAGTACTACTAAAGTTCCCCCGGAAATTATGCCTCCGCCTGGATTTGATCCTGGGTTGCCTAGATGCACTTAAGAGTCCTCATCAACCGGGATGAGGCTCATGTGTAGTTGATTTGATTCCATTGTTGGGTGATGCACTTGATTTGTGATGTTATTATTGATATGATTATGGGTTATATTCTGTTGAAACCCAATTAAATGAAGGTATTCCATCTCATGCATCATATAGGCACTTGTTAGAATCACATGTCATGCATTATGTTATGCCATTTAGGATGCATTACTTGTTACATGTTTTTATAATATGTGTCATGATATAAATAACTATTGTTGTGATAGGTATTCTGGAATGTGTTATGGTGTGAATCAAATGGACACCATACTTTGGTTCTTAAGAAGTATGGACCCTCATGGATCGAAATATGGTGAACTATTAGTTTAACTTTTAAAATAAATTTTAATATAAAATGTGAAAAGAGTATGAAATCAAATGAGAAAATGGAAACTAAAATTTCTTATAGTAGAGAACTTGGCCCATACTCGGCCTCAGTAGTGGGCAGTAGACAATATATCTAACTTTTATATATGAGCTTTACATCGCCCAGATCTGAATCTTGTAGCAGGATGAGGGATATGTTCTTATAGAGGAAGGATTATACCCGTACTGCTTAAATATCCGAGCTTTTGAGATACGAACTTTGATAATGATCTTGATCTGAGGCATATAATTGACATTTTTAGAGGTATGCCACCACGACGTCCTCTAGTCACATGCTAGGAGGGTGGCGATGACCACACTTCAGAGGTGGTGGGACATGGGCTACTGGTGGATCCACTGATATTTCAAGCTGAGGCACCAGTAGTTGTACTAGACATAGGTGCTGAGGCACAATTCTTTGAGGGATTCTTGTGCTTTATGCAGACCATTTAGGGAGCACTACGACCTGCCCTAATTATGACAGAGTTGACGCATGATTTCTAGCAGTAGCATCCGCCCATGTTTTCAGGGGATGACAGACCACAGACTATAGAGTCATGGTTAGAGACCATGTTATCTATCTTTGAGCATCTAGAGATGCCTCTTAAGAGGAGGGTAAATCTCGGTACATATATGCTACATGATTCTACCAATAAATGGTGGGATTTCATTACTCAGATGAATCATCATCAAGATATGTCTTAGAGGGATTTTAATATGGCCTTATATGATTACTTCTATCCCGAGACGTTGAGGGCCGATAGAGCATGGGAGTTCTTACACTTGGAGTAGGGCATGCTATCAATTATGGATTATTCGGTCCGTTTTACTAAGATCCAACACTTCACACCTATTTTGATGGGTGACAAGTTATATAAAGTCAGAAGATTTAAGGATGGTCTCAGGCACAACATATGATTATAGGTAAATGTCTTTTGGATGACTACTATTTCTGGAATAGTGAATCAAGTGCATATCATAAAGCATAACCTAAGAGAAACTGGAGGTGTGAGCCAAGGCGGTTCAACATCTCAATCTGGTACTACATCAAATGGTATTAGGAAGCATCGTTTGGAGCTTACTTGTGGTGATATTACCAGTCTAACCACATACTCAGGTAGTTAGGTGAGGTGATACCAGTGTGGTAGACTAGGATATATGAGGCCACATTATATGAGGGACCCAGTTGAGTATTGATCTTGTGGTAAGATGAGTCATCTGCAATGCTTCTACAGAACATTTCCTCCAGTAGTTAATGAGATAGGGTTTGAACCGACTCCATGTTCATTAGCAGGGTCAGTAGCTTCTCATCAAGTAAAGATCTGGAGTATAACCTACTGATCAGGCTAAGGTGGTGGTCATGTTCGTTGTAGTTAGACTCCAGTTTTACAGTGATAACAGAGCAGATCTGCTCAGGGTAGCTAGGCAGTATTGCAAGGCCGCAGTTCAGACCAGATATACACAGTGCAACCAAACCTTGAGGAGTAGGATCCCAAACCTTTTACTGTCATAGGTATTATTTGAGTAGCCTCTACCTTAGCTTCTACACTTTTTGATACATAGGATTCTCATAGTTTTATATTTGTGACCATTGTGGAGATCCTTAGGCTCAATGTTTATACTTATGATGGTGTTATGATTCTTGACACTATATTGGGGATTATAACGGAGGGTGTGTATTAGTGAAGGGAGTGCCCCTTGATATTGGTGAGTTTCACATCATATGAGGCCTCTTTGTCCTCGAGATAACTGGGTTTGACATCATTCTTGGGATAGACTGGTTGGTTCACTTTCATACGCTCATTGATTTCTATCACTGAAGGGTGACCTTCACATCACTAGAGGTTGACAAGTTCATTCACAAGGGTGAATGGGATGTCTAGGTGATCCGAGCTGGACCTGATCATCATGGGATGGTCAGAATGATAGCATAGATTGCGAGTTTATATATGGATGATTAGGGAAAAAGTCAGGCTAATTTCCCTCTAATGGTTGATCATTTTAGGGATGTTTTCTAGGATAATTTTTTAGGTTTACTTCCAATGAGATAGGTGGAGTTCTCTATCGATATAGTTCCATGATATTCACTGGTATCCATTCCTCCTTATAGGATGGTTACTATTGAGATCAAGGAGCTCAAGAGGTAGCTAGAGGATTTAGAGGCAAATGGTTTTATCTAACCCAATACTTCTCCATGGGGTTCGTTGATCCCTTTTTCAAAAAATGTAGATGAGACCCTCAGGCTATGTGTGGATTACTAGAAATTGAACTAGTCGATGGTTAAGAACCAGTATTCTCTACCACAGATAGATGATATCTTTGACTAGCTCTAAGGAGGTCAGGTTTTCTCAATGATTGATTTGAGATCCTATTATCATCAGGTGCATGTTGGACCATAAAACATACCTCGAAAAACCTTTAGTAGTAGGTATAATCCATATGAGTATTTGGTTATGTCATTCAGTCTCACGAATGTGCCAACGGTCTTCATAGAACTGATGAACTAAGTTTTCCATCCTTATATTGATTCATTTTTGGCAGTTTTGTAGATGATATCTTGGTGTATTTGACCACGTTTTTTGACACATCAAATTGATTATGATTTTATAGCATAGGGTAGACCCTATGTTGTCTATCAAGAAGCGTTGGAAGTTTAAAGTGTGTATTTTTGATAAAAATACCAAAATAGGGGGTGGTTTTGAAAACAATTTTAAAAATAAAATGACTTAAGTAAAGAGTTTAATAGTTGACAAAGAAAGGTTGTGTTTTTAGAATTATTAGAGAAAGAGGTAATTTGAAGTTCACTACACAAAAATTGCGTTGTTAAAGAGATGCATAAAGAACCACCCCTTAACACAAAAATCGTGTTGTTAAGGCTTGGATATAAAGCATAGAAAAGGGGCTACCAAATCATACTAAAATATTATGTATGTGTTAGAGAAAGAGGATTCTTATGTTTTCCAATCGTAACAATACAAGATTACCACTTGAAATTTGAACCTAATCGGTGTTGAAATGAAAAGTGTTTCACTTAATTAAACCAAAGAAATGAATTTATAGGAGAATCATGTTAAGATAAAACATAAGTAAAATAATTCACACACAAATTATACAAAACTAATAGAATAAAAAATTCCAAAACTCCCTCCCTAGTATGTGTAGCTCCCTCAAAATGACCATCCACCATTTAGATCGCCATTGAGAGGAGGAGGAGGCTCAGGTGGAACTTCACCTTAATCCTTGATCCCATTATGAGGATAGGGGACTCCAGAACTTTTTAGATGAGGATAAGACTACTTTAGGTATCCAAAATGGTAGAGCTTTGCTCCTGATTAGAACTTACAAATGGGGTGCCCAAGGTGCCATTTTATAGTCAAAGTGGAAGGTGGTTTTATGACCCCATATTTTAATAAACCACTTGGACCATAGTTTTCAGTGTCCAGATAGTCTTATATCACTATTCAAAAAACTAAAAGTTTGTTTACCCACCTATTGGATAACTCCACTAAAAATTTGGAATCATTTGGAAAACTAAATCCCTAGATATGGATGAAATACTGAACACATATTTTGACTTTGTGCAGATTCAGTTTCTTGGACAGATAAGTTTAGTTGGCCCCCTTAATTGAAAAATTGATATTGGGTGTATTCATAAGAGTTGTAGCATAATGAATTTTGGATCAAATCAAAAAATTCCATCCCATTAGATGCACGAATCAACTTTAGTATCTATTTGAGTCCACTGGTGTTCTTGAAATCTTGCACAATTTAGCCCATTTTTCTTCAACTTCATCTTGGGCCCTCCAAATCATCTTCACCTACAATGAAATCATAAAAACAAGTGAAATTATCCTTTTTAACAGTGATTAAAAAAAATTGAATCAAACATAAAGTGAAATTTGTTATTAAAATTTTAATTTATGATACAAAATCAGTTTAACACAGTGGTATAAGGGTAAAAATGAATAGCAAATCACTATACGATCACACCCCCACACCTAAACATTTTTACTCCTGAGAAAAGTCACATTTTTAAAAATTATGTATGGATATATTACCAACATCATGAAGATTTAACATTCAATTAAAATTTAATACTTGATAGGAATGTTATCAAAGAAAAAATCACACCAAGGAGTTATTCTCAATGATCATGGAAAAAGATGTCTTATAAATTGTATCAGAATGAAATTCAAGTAGACGAATAATACCAATTTGAGAAAATAATTCAAAATTAAACAATGTAACTAAATCTCCACATGTGTGTGTGACAAACATTTCATTCCATTCTTTCCACTTTCTATCCAGTAAATATAGGTTATTTTTTTTACTTAAATGATTTTATCCACTGAACCTTCCCTATATCCTTTATAATCAAATTTCAAGACCCACTCACTTAATCATTCATAGAAGTCAAACCTTAAGCTCATGACATAGATATCCCCATATTCTATACATTTCATCACTCCCCTAATTTATTATTATTATTATTTTCAAAATTTGAACTTGGAACGAATCTCACACTCATCACTCAACCCTTGTTTGATCTCCTCATGACACTAATTGTAATAGTTATAACAAGATAAAAGGTCAAGGAAGAGTGGGATTTGACCTTCCCAATACACAACCCCCATTTTTGTGTTGTTGTTTTTTTTTAGTTTATATTTTGTTCTAAGGGCTTATAACAGTCGGATAATAGGTACACACACACATGTCAATCTAGTAAAGTAATGAAAATGATCAGATAAGGAACGAACATATGGAGAAATCATTTTGGAAAGATGATAAATATTAACCTAAATTATATTTACCTTCTATTGAGTAATAAAAATAACACTTCCTAGTTGGGTGCAAAGATGTGTGGAGATATTAAGTGACATAATTTTCCCATAAACTACTCACACAAAGGGTATCATTCTTCTAAAGGTTTCAAAATGATACAACCATTTATATCATCGATGGACAACCAATTTACTAGAAAAATTCACACCTCAATGTTAAATTTATTCCAAAACACACATTTCATCATTGAAAAAAATGTTAAAACAACTTGAAATGGGGAAATTAATCATTCATTTTCAATAATTTCCATGATTAAGTGGGAAAAAATGAATATTCCAATACAAAAGTGAGGGGGAAAACAAGGGGTGGGGGCAATAACAATACTATTCAAAAGAAAAAATGAAAAGAAAAAGAAGAAAGATAATGAGAATTATTAACTAACCTAGAAATACACCCATCCACCACACCTAGAGTATGCAGTGTCCTCACTTTAATAAAAGAGAATGTGGGAAGGAAGGATAAAACATAGTGGGTGTCATTTGTAGGTTGATTATTTAACTTGGAGTTCCTCTATCAGGGACTTTGAAATGGATTCGTGAAAGTGCTTCACCCGCTACCCATTGACAATGAAGGTTTCTTTTATTTCTTCATTTTGAACCTGAACAACACTAAATGGATAAACATTAGTAATAGTGTATAGAACAAACCAGTGGGATTGAAGATTACCTAGATTCCACTTCATCCTTGAATAGAAAAGTAGGACCTTCTTCCCAATGTGGAATTGATGATTAAGGATGAGATGGTCGTGGGAAGCCTTGGTTCTCTCCTTATAAATTTAGAAGTACTCATATGAGTCTCTTCTCATTTACTCCAGCTCTTAGATCTATAACTTCATTTGTACGCCTACACCAAAAATATTATAATTACATTGTTTAATGAACCAATATGACCGATTCTCTATCTCAACAGGGAGGTGACAAATCTTTTAAAAAACTAGCCGATATGGTTATATGCCAATGAGAGTTTTGAAGGAAGCATGGTAATTCCATAATGAATCATTGAGTCTAAGACTTCAATATTTCCTATTGGGTTGAACCATTTTTTTAAGAATTTGTTTTACCTATATATTAGATACCTTTACTTGACCATTGGTTTTTGGGTGATATATAATAGACACTCGATGCCCGACCCCATAGTTATGAAAAAGTGATTTCATTGTTCAGTTACAAAAATGATAACCTTGACCACTGATGATGAACCTGGGTAATCCTAACCTACAGAAAATTTGGGTTCTAAAAAACTCCATAGCTATATTGGAATCATCTTTCCTCATGTATTGTGCCTCTACTCATTTTGACACATAATCAACTTCTATAATAATGTACAAGTTACCAAATAAATTGGGTAATGGTCCCATAAATTCAATTCCCCAAACATAAAAAATACCATGAAATAGCAAGGGTTGTTGTGGAATTTTATTTCTTTTAGAGACATTCCCCATTCTTTGACAGTGAGGACAAAATTTTCAGAAAACATGGGTATCCCAAAATAGTGTTGGCCAAAAGACACTAGAATTGAGGACCTTGCAAGCAATCCACCAGGGACCAAAGTGGCCCCTATAATAAAGAGTGTGGCAGAACCTAAGGACTTACTGAAACTTGATATCAAGAACACAACACACGAGGAATTGACCACTAAATGCGTACCAAAGGTAAGGGTAATCCCAAATGTACCAACGAGACTCATGTTTTAGATGGTCAACTTGGTTTTTGTTGAAATCAATGGGAATGCAGATTCTGCCAAATAATTTATAATTTTGGCATACCAAGGAATACCATCTTTCACTCGTTATAATTACTCAACAGGAAACATGTCATTTATGGGAATACAAGGGGATGAGTCAATGTCCGAGGATGGGAGGATCTTACTGATATAGTCAACCACCACATTCTATACTTATTTTTTATCCCTAATTTCTAGAATAAATTCCCGAATTAGGAGTATCCAAAAAATGAGAAGTGTTTTGGCTTTCAATTTCTTAAAGAGATACCAGGGGAATGCATGGTCTGAGAAGATAATTACTTTGGAACTTAAGAGATATGAACTAAATTTATCCATGGAAAACACAATATCAAGGAATTATTTTTTAGTTGTGGTGTAGTTTTCTTGGGAAGAGTCAAGTGTGAGTGAGACATAGGTAAGGACATACAGATCTAGATCAACCTGTTGTGATAAGACTTCACCAACTACATAGTTTGAGGCATCACACATGAGATCAAATGGTAAATCCCACCAAGGTGGTTGGATTACTAAGGGTGATGTGAGACTCCATTTTAATTTATTAAAATATTCCTCACATTATTTATCAAAAACAAATTCTTTTTCTTTTTAGAGTAATCAGGAGAGGGGGAGTGCGATATTACTAAAGTTACGGATGGAATGATGGTAAAATCCAGCATGTCCTAAGAAAGACCGCACATCCCACGCATTTTTGGGGAATGGTAGTGAAGAAATGACATCCACTTTTTATTTAGCTACTTGTAAAACATCTCTAAAAATGACATGTCCAAGTACTATACCTTGTCGCACCATGAAATGACATTTATTATAATTTAATACAAGATTATTTTCAGTACAACAATATAGAACATAACCAAGACTAGTCAAACATTGATCAAAATAGGATCTGTAAATAGTGAAATCATCCATGAATACTTCCATGTAATCCTCTAGGTTATCTAAAAAAATACTACCCATACATCATTGGAAAGTACCTAGAGTATTGTATAGACCAAATGGCATACTCCTATATGAAAATGTGCCAAAGGGGCAAGTGAAGGTTGTCTTTTCCTGATCCTCGGGGGTAATATCGATATGAAAGTATACAAAATACCCATAGAGGAAACAATAGTGAGACTTCTTATAACATCTAGTCAATGAACGGAAATGGGAAATGATCCTTCCTAGTGTATTGGTTTAGTTAGAGATAGTCTATACAGACACACCAACTATTCTTCACATGGGTTGGAACTAATTCATTATTTTCATTTTTAATTACCATTAGACTGATTTTTTTAGGAACAACCTGCACTGGGATTACCCATTGGCTATCAGAGATGGGGTAAATGATTCCAATAGACAATAATTTTGTTAACTAATTTTTAACAACATATAGGAGGTTTGGGTTCAGTCAACGTTGTGATTACCTAATTGGTTTAGACTCATCATTTAACAATATATGATATGTACAAATTGATGGGATAATATCAGGAATATCAGTATGGTATCAGGTGTACTTAGGAGGGATTAATGAGAGAGAAAGGGGGTTCTATTCTTTTATACATAGTGAGTGAAGTATGGGGGGGGGGTTGAAATAATACCCCATCATTATGAACTACACATCAAAGGACATAACATAGAGTAGATTCTTGTGAGAAAGAGAGGATCTCTTACCTTAAGCCCGATGGTGTTCTTCACTTGATCTTAATGACATGAATAGTCAAATTAGGTTCATTAATTAATAATTACAGAACCTATTTTATAAGTAAATTATTTATTATAACCTTTTTGATTTTATTCATAACATTTTTTATTGGTTATGAGGTTCAATTTCATTGTTCGGGTCTGTTTTCTTCCTTGCTTTTAATGATCAATTCACTTATATTCATGTTCAGACACACATGTATGATGAGGGTGGTTGTCCAGAATTGAAGTTATATGACATTAGTTAACACCCAGAAGATTACATGGTTATAAAATTCATTTTTTTATTTTGAGTAAAGGTGAATCATTATATAAAACATTAATGATAAACGCTTGTCTTAATTTGGCGATTTTGCTCATAATTAACTTGTTTTATATTATTATTTTAAATCATGTATGAAAAATAATTATAGAACAATACATATTTAATATTACGGTTCAACCATAAAAATGGTTTAATTTCCATAATTGAAGATGGTAATAGAAATTGATAACCCGTCGTCCTTGAATGTGATAAATTAACACATCTTGGACAGTGATTTCATTTCTTTGGTATAAAAGGAGGGAAAGGGAGATGATAATAAATTATCCCATTATCACAAAAAAATTATTGTACATGTATGGTACTGTTTTTTTATACCATTTGGATGATGAGAGGTTATGAAAGAAAAGAGAACAAAGGAACATGAAAAGAAAATGAAATAAAAGAAAAGAGGAATTTACCTCTTGATTAAATCTTCCTTGAGAGCCTCTTAAGGGGAGAGGATTTGGTATTTTGATGAGACCAATGATGTTTGGATGTAGGGGAGGATATTGGGGAGATATTTGGGTAGAATTTAAGGAAGTCACAAGGCTTTAGAGGAGTAAAGAGAAGAGGGGAGTGTGGGTGGTTTTTATAGTGGAGGGGAGGAGGGTTTTCTTAGTATTTTAATCATTAGTTTATTATTTTTTCATAAGAAAAGAAATAATAATGATTATTGTGACCAAAAACAATAATATGTGCATGTGAGTTCAAAACAATGGACATTTACATCATCCATGACTTAAGAATGATGTAGAAATTCAGGTTTTAGCATTTATTATGAATTGTCGTATTTTACTATTTATCAAAAAATTAAGTATTTTAGAAAAATACCAAAAAATTACCCTAACCATTTTTTGATGTGTAGAATAAAAAAATAAACTCAATTTTTTAAAAATATTTTTCTAAATATGATTAATTTAATTTTTAATTAAAATCATAATTTACTTGAAAAATACAGATTTTAAAACTATAACTGATTTTATAATGCTTTCAAAAATTAAATAAGGTCTTATAAAATTATCTTAAAACTAGAAGATATAAATTTGTTAATTTATGAACACATTTTAGGGAAAATAAATTTTATTTTAAATTAATTAATTAATTTTAATTAATTATTTACAACTTACAAAAAAACCAATACTTTTACTATGGCCATATTATCACTTATAAGATGCCTAAATTTTATTTATACATTCAAGGATGAGGTTAATATTCTTTTGGATGATTTAATATTCATAAGGGTCATATTACTATTCATAATGGTAACATTACTATTCATACGGGTCAGTTACTATTCACCAAAAATTAATTTTGTCTTATTAGACACCAAACATCTTACTGATCACAACCGTGTATGTAAGATTTTAGAAATTCAAATAACAAAAGTGACAATATTATGTTTAAAGGTCACATATTTCTTAGTAGTTCATTATGTTGTGATTTCATGTGATTATATGACATAATTATAAGAAGGGAATTTCCATTGATAAAACATTGGGTCGTTACATTATTCCCCCCTTATGAAATTTTGCCCTTAAAATTTCGTTTTATATTCTAATCCATGAACAGGTGTGGGTACTTTTCCTTCATTTCCCCCTCCAGTTCCCATGTTGCCTCTTTGTACTTATGGTTTCACCATAATACTTTGAGTAGTCTTGTTATGTAGAACTTTATCTCTACAATCTAAGTTCTTCAATGGCTGCTCCTCGTAAGAAATATCATTCTTTAACTACACCACCTCTGAAGAGAGTACATGTGATGGGTCTGGTATGTACTTTCTTAAGAGGGACGCATAAAAGACATCGTGTACTTTAGACATGGTATGTGGAAGTGCTAGTCGATAGGACACAACCCTAACACGACCAAGAATCTAAAAGGGGTCGATGTACCTGGGACTTAAATTTCCTTTCTTCCCAAACCTCATGACCTTCTTCCATGGAGATGTGCGTAGAAATACCATGTCTCTAAATTTGAACTCAAGGTCTCGTCGATGATTGTTTGTATAACTCTTTTGTCAACTTTAGGATGTCTTGATGTGCTACTGAATGGTTTTCACCTTCTCCACCATTTATTTAACCATTTCAGGTCTTAGTAGCTTACACTCACTAACTTTATTCCAACACACTGGTGTTCTACACCTTTTCCCATAAAGGGCTTCGTATGGTGCCACTTAGATGCTTGAGTGGAAACTATTGTTGTAGAAGAATTTGACTAGTGGAAGATGTTGGTCTCATCCTCCTTTGAAGTCCATAGAACATGATCTAAACATATCTTCTAGTGTCTGAATAGTTCACTCAGATTGGCCATCAGTTTGAGGATGATAGGTCATACTGAAGTTCAGTTTAGTGCTTAGAGCATGTTTTAGACTTTTCCAGAACTTCGAGATAAATCTTAGATCTCTATCAGATACAATAGATTGTGGTACTCCATGCAGCCTTACCAACTCTTTGATATATATCTGTGAAATTAGGTCCAATGAGAAGTCCTCTCGAACTACGATAAAATGAGTTGTCTTTGTAAGAAGATCCATAATGACCCATATAGTATTGTTTCCTTTTGATGTCCTTGGAAGCCCAATAACAAAGTATGTGGTGATGTTCTCCCACTTCCATATTGGTATGGGTAGTGGTTGCATCATCCCCTTAGACTTCTCTCTTTCAGCCTTCACTTTTTGACACACCAGACACTTTTATGTATACTCATCAATCTCCTTCTTCATATTGTCTCGCCAAAAGTTCTCTCAAAGATCTCGATACATATTTGTACTCCCTGGGTGAATAAAGAAGGTTGAGATATGTGCGTCATTCAAAATATCCTTCTTTATCTCTGGATCAGATGGTGCATATAATCATGACCCAAATCTTAAAACTCCTTCCTCATCAATCATGAACTCAGGGGATTTCCCATTTTTAACAGCTTCCACCCTTTCAGAATTTCCACATCTTTTCTTTGAGCATCCCTTATTTTCTCCACAAGGGATAGTTGAGCAATCATTTGAGAAAGGATTGATGATTTTCCTCCCTTAATGATTCCCATGTCTATCCTCAGCAAATATAAGAATATTGGATCCTTTTCAACTCTCATCATTAATAAAGATGCAATATCTTTTCTACTTAGAGCATTTTCCAGCATGTTTGCCTTACCAGGATAGTAGTGGATTGAGCAGTCATAATCCTTGATGATCTCTAGCCATCTTCGTTGGCACATATTAAGCTCTTTTTACATGAATATATATTTGAGACTCTTATGATCAGTATATATCTCACAATTCTCTCCATAGAGATAATGACGCCAGTTTTTTAACGCAAAGCTCATAGCCGCCAACTCCAAATCATGTGTAGGATAGTTTTTCTCATGGATTTTCAGCTACCTTGAGGCGTAGGCTATCACTTTATCATTTTTCATGAGAAAACATCCTAATCCATTCTTTGAAGCGTCACTGTACACCACAAAGAGTTCTCCACTTGTTGGGAGTGCATGTATTGGCATAGTGATAAGCCTCTTTTTCAACTCCATAAAACGGTCTTTACATTCCTTAGTCCATGAAAACTTTACTCCCTTCCATGTCAGCTTGGTCATTGGGTTTTTAAATCATGAAAAGTTCTTCACAAATCATTGATAATACCTTACTGGACCTTGGATGTTGTGGGTCTCCATTGTAGATGTTGGTCTGGGCCACTCTTTAATTGCCTTTGTCTTGGAAGGGTCCACATATATCCCTTTTATGGTGATAACACACCCAAAAAATGATACTTCCTCCATCCAAAACTCACATTTACTATACTTTACATACAGATTCTCCCTTCGCAAAGTCTTTAAAATAGTATTCAAATGCTCCTCATGTTCCTCCTTGCTCATGGAGTATATCAGAATATCTTAGATAAAGACTACCACAAATTTGTCGAGGTAATCTCTAAAGACTCTATTCATTAAATCCATGAAAATTTCTAGAGCATCAGGGAGTCCAAAGGGAATCACTATGAACTTATATTGTCCATAACTCATTCTAAAGGTAGACTTGGGAATATCTTCTTTCCTCACCTTTAATTAGTGATATCCCGACCGAAGTTCTACCTTAGAGAAATAACTGGCTCCATGAAGTTGATCGAACAATTCATCTATTTGTGGCAAGGGATACTTGTTCTTTATCGTGATTTTATTGATATCACAATAATCAATGCAGAGGCACATTGATTCATTCTTATTCTTGATGAAGAGGACTAGCGCACCCCATGGTAAAGCACTCGGGTGTATAAAACCCTTCTCTAGATTCTCCTGTAACTACTTCTTTAGCTCTTCCGGCTTTATGGCGGTCATTCTATAAGGTTTCTTTGATATAGGTATAAATCCAGGAATAATTTCAATTGAGAAATCAACCTCTCAATTGGGAGGAAGACCAGACAACTCTTTGGGAAATACATCAGTGTAATCCCTCATGATGGACATATCTTAGAGCGAGATTCTCTCCTTTGTCTCAATAATTTGAGCTAGAAATGCTTGATCCTAAGGAATTAATATCCACACTTGAGACAATGATTCTAAAGGAGATTCATCTTCCTCCTTACACTTGTAAATAATTGGAGGATTCTTTGGGATGTGAAGAGTGATTTCCCTTTCCTGATAGTTGTTATTGGATTTGTATAAAGATATCCAATCCATGCTCAAGATAGCATTGAACTCTACTAAAGGAAGTATGATAAGATTTTCAGGGAGGTTCAGTCCACAAACATTAACCAGGGAGGATTTATAAACCATGGACACAATATTTTCTCCATTCGTTGTTCTCACAGATAACTTATCCTCCAAATTTTGAGGTGGTGTTTGAATAGTTCTACTAAACTTACAAGATATGAAAGAATGTTTAAAACCTAAATCAAATAATATATTCACTATTCTTGAATGAATAATTGGCGTACCTGTCACCACATCATTATCTGAATAATTGGCGTACCTGTCACCACATCATTTCCTCCGACAACCCTCAGCTTAGGAAAATTGTTCGCATAATGCCCATGTTCCTTACAGTTGTAACACTACACCACTGGCTGAGAGTTTATCTGAATATTCCTTTATTCTTCCACATTAGTGGGATTCTTTATATCTCATCGGCATTTTTTATCCATATTTCCCAACTTTCCATATTTGAAGCAATTCCTGGTTCCCTTTAGATAGTTCCCATGATGCTTCTTCCCGTAATTTTTACACGTGGGATGATCGAGCTTCTTTACATCATGGGATTTATTTGTGGAACCACCCACATTAGATTCCATTTTCCTCTTTTTTTGTTGGTCCCATGATACCACTGAGAGTCTATGATCTCCATTTCAACCTTAATGGTGTAATGAAATATCTCTTCATAGTTATCGAAGTCTCAAATCACCAATACTTTTCGTAGACTCAACTTTAGTCTACTAAAGAAGCGACCCACATTGCTTTCGGTGTTCATGAAAAAACTAGAGGTGTACCTTGCAAGCCTTATAAAGTTTGCTTTATACACCTCGATTAACTCATCTTCCTTCTTCTTGAGTATGAGGAATTCTCTTTCTATCTTGAGACGGAGGGTTCAGGGAAAATATTTATTGAAAAATATTCTCTTGAATTCTTCCCAATCTATGGAATCAATTTCCTCCCGGGGATTCATATTCTTGATCAGTGTCCACCACTGACCAGCTTCCCCATAAAAATGATAGACCGCCAGTATGACTTTATCTTCTTCTAGGCACTAGAGGACAGATAATATCTTTTTAATGGAGTTAATCTACTATTCCACGAGGAGGGGATCGAAATACCCACTAAACATGGGAGGCCTTTTCCTCATGAAGGATTCTATGGAAACTTGCTCTTTCCTTTGGGGAGTAGGGCGTTCTACGTGATTCAAGTTATTATTCATAACTTGAGCTAACTGAGCAAGTATTGTCATGAAGTTTTGAGAACCCTCTCCCATTAAGTTTTGATCTAACTTGATTGTTGGCCCTTTCTCTTCTATTTTCCTCCATTAACTAAGAAAAAGAATGTAAAATTGGAGGTCTTGAATACTTACCTATTGATCATAAAAAATAAAACTTTGAACATAAGAGGATAAACTTATAAAGGATAAGTATTTCCTAAATTGTGATTCCCAAGGTTTAAATCTAGGTCATCCTTGATCTATTTCTTAACTTATATTATTATGGGATTTTTTTTATTCCCTTAATAATGGTTTGTATTAAGATTGTGAATTTACCAAAGCATATCCCTCGGGAGTGTCAAACTAAGAGTGCAGTAAGGCCCATTGTCATGCACCAGTTCTCATTCGAGTCTATCTCAAAGCGGTGTTTTTGGGTTTTACCCCTAGATACATCTATGCTAGATCCACCTCCAACTATTTGTATCCAGACAGGTATGCATTTTCTTGATAAACCACTTACTCTATACTTACCAAAATATAGAGATGTTTTGTTATACTTAGTCTAATCCTTAAGGTTTTTACTAAAGTTCTCTATTCCAAATCTCCAAAAATAACTAGAACATCCTCTGACACCAACTATAGTGACCCTAGCCTTTTACATATAACATTACATGATTTTAAGCATAATTAAACATCAAAGTACAAGCCAAGGATTGTAAAGTCTAGTGTCTTGGAAGACTAGGTACATAAAACTTAAAACATGGGACTAAAAAACACTTCTTTATTTAATCTTCATAAAGAGTTCCTAACTTGATTTGACCCATTAAATCTACAAAGGGTTGTAATGCCCAAACCCCAGTTACCCAGAGTCAGTGCATTATTACATAACATTGGAATGATCACAAAAGATCAACTCTCGAAAGACCGATTAGTTTGGTAGCCTTTGAAACACTAGATACATTCATAAGTCTTTCATTACATGATAAAATGGAAAACTACAACAACATAGTCTCCATAGTCCACACTCATATCCCCTTAGACCATCCCTGCAGGTCAGTCATAAAATACTTCTTCACATCCTGGGAAAAAAATAAAACATAGAAAGGGGTGAGATCAGATGCTCAGTAAGGATAACAATATAGCGGAAAATTTCATAAATAAGCATAAACATTTAAGGAAATGTATAACTAAAACAAAAGCCTTTTAAACTTGAACTTCATCATAACATAGAAAAAATAAAATGAAATAATTCCATTTACTTATTCACATAGATATTCTACTAGTCGAATAATCACATAAAATATCAATAACCACTTTCATAATGATGGAATGTATAATGCCAGACTATCATAAACACATAGTTAAGACCTTGTGCCAAGAATACAAATAAGATTTTTTCAAGGCCTTGTGCCAAGACATTAGTTTTTCTCATGAGACCTACCGATACATCGAGGAGATATAGCGGGCTCTACCCATCACTTACTAAGTCCAATGCATTTCTCATATGAACAGGTTTAAACATAACATAAACATTCGTATTAAAACTAGCATATGAAATGTCAATACTTTCTCCATAAACCATGAATGGTATAAAAATAAAACATCCACAGTAAAACATATCAAAAAACCTTCAATACAATATGGAAGTTTTGTATCATAATAAATCAACTTCAAATAAGCTTAAAATCCATCAAAGAATGTTGACATAGATGAAATCAAAACTATTTGAGAGAAATATCTCTTTTTTGAAATCATTTAAAAGTAACATAATTATAAAAGAAAAAATTTACTTTGAAAATATTCTTATAATCTTGTAAGGGAAGCTTTGAAGATTTTATAAAGGCGTAATATAGCCGCACCCACCATATAAGTTAAACAATACATTCTTACCTTAATTTTGTCGAAAAGGTAAAAAAGGAACTTGTTTGGAAAAAAATGGAAAGATTTCTTTATAAAAATATTATAAAAATTCAAACAAGGGTATAAATGACTTTAATCCATATTCTATAAAATAGTAAGAATGTTTTGAAATAAATTTTTAAGAAACATGGATGTGGATGATAAAGATGTCCCAGTAGATAATTACGTATAAACAACCTCGGATAATGAAGAGATTGTAGAATTAACCCTTACCTTGAACTTTTTCCTTGGTCGAGGGTAGGTTAACCTTCTGTATAATGGTTAAATAATTTTTATTAAATTATACAAGAATAATATACATTAATATGATATCATATATGATCTTTTAACATCGCTTTATTAATAATATCTTAGTATTATCGTCGTTTTGGGTGTTAACGGATTCGTTTTCCTTTATATTCATTGTTATGTGAGTCATATTTGTTATGGATGGGATGTATATTATTTATATCCAGAATTATATCAAGTCTTTAAATGTCATTTTTAATCATCTAATGAAAATTAGTCTTGAATGGATACGATGAGGAATGAATCTCATCACGTTCGTGGAGACGGTAATCTGTACGTACGCACGAGCGACGATATCATTATTTTGATATTAAAATAATATATAATTAGATGGTATATCATATATAAAGAATCATTATCATGTTATATTTATTATTTACATTAATTACACATCATTATTATACCCATCCAAATAATAATTTATTGAATAACAATTACACCACAACGTGGAGACGGTAATCCGTACGTACGCACGTATGGTGACATGTCATTCAAAGGATGGATAGAATATTGAATATGGATGTAACATATTTATAATAATATCAAAATATATATAATATAATGGATTTATTATTTTAGAATGGAAATAACAAAGAAAGAAGAAGTGGAAGAAGAAAAGAACTTGAAAGAGGGTGGTGAAATTATTACCTCTTCTTCAGGTTCTTCCTTTTGATTTGATCAAAAGGGATCCTTAAGTTAGATTTATGACTAAATTAAGGCCTCTAAGATTAATTTAGGAAAGTTTAGAGGATATTTGGGTGGGGTTTGGCTGATACAAAAGGCTTTGAAGGTGTGAATTAGAGAGAAGGGGGAGTGCCCTTTTATAAGAGGGGTGAGGGGCACATTAGGAAAAGCTAGAAATATTATTTTATAATAAAATAATTTTCGGTTTCTAATGGCTAAAAAATATATTATTTAAAGTCTAAGGTGGGTATGGGTCTAAAAACACTCAAAAAATAGGTTTTAGATAGGTTTGGGTCACTATATTAACTTTATCTTTTAGATTTAACTCTTAGTTAAATAGTTTGACATTTACCATGTCTCTTTGTATTATTATATTATATGGTTAATAAACTTACTATATACTTTCAATAGAACCCCAAGTGGTTCATTAACGATACACCTATCATTATGTAAGTCTTTTTTCCGAACCTTAGATTTTTAGAAATAGAATATCAATTAATAATATAATATTTGTTTTAAAAACTCTTTTATATAAATTTTGACACTATTTGAAATTTTGTTTTTTCTAAATTCATAACAACATTATTACTTCAAAAAAAAATCATATAACCAACCATAACATGTAATATTAACTTATAAAATTATTTTAATTCATAAAAAGTTTCAAATTACATTTATTTGGATATTTATAATATCAATTATTTTAATATTTCATTAATTAGGTAATTATTGTATCATCATTGTGTCATAAATAAATTAAATTATTTAATGTCTAAAAAATATAAATAAAATAAAATTATGTAGGAAATATTTTTATCTTTCTAATTAATATTTATAATAGAATTTATCTTATGTATAACCCTATATGTTTTAGTTATTAAACTTTGATTTTAACTCTTTTAACTCTTCTTTGAATTAAATAATAATAAATGTCCTAATCTAATCCAAGTGGAGAAAAGAGGTTCATATTTTATTCCTAAGGTTGTTTTTGGTCTAACTATACTTATACAATAGAATTAGGACATGTTTTAGGGTAATAATAATATCATTTTTACCCTTAATTACTCTATTTACTTTTAACCGTGGTAAATAAAAGTAAAAGTTACTATTTACCAAAAATTATTTTTTATCTTATTAAACCACATTTTACTCCTTGATATTAACTGTGTCTCTCATATTTTTAAAATTCAACTCATAGAAGCGTTAAAATTATGTTTTATGTGAATTTGAAAATTCTCCTAGGAGATGGGTAAAAAACGGTGAAAAGTTCAATAAATTTTTTATATATCTAAAATTATTATAAACTGGCTCCAATGAATTAAATTGAACTTATATAGGTATTATGTATCTATTTTGACCTAAAATAAATTTAAATAAAATAAATAATTATTTAAATAAAAATTCGGTTTTAAACTATAACTCAGTGTTTTTCACTATTCATCAAAAATTGAAAGTTTTCAGAAAAATACCAGAAATTCACCCTAAGCTAATTTTGATATTCCGAATACAAAAATGAAGTCCATTTTTAAATATAAATTTTCAAAAGGTGGGTTTTAATATTCATAATGGCTAGTTTGATTGGTTGTGGTGTGTGTTAAAACTCGTAGTTACATACAACACACACTTTTGTGTTATTCAAAGAGAAGCGTATCGTGGAAGCTTGGGGTGTTACATTCTACCCTACTTCAAATAATTTCATCCTCAAAATTTCTAGAATATTACTTCATAAAAATATTTTGGTGGTTCTTCGTCATAAGTTCCTCAGGTTCCCACGTTGCCTCTTGAGGAGAGGTTATGAAAGAAAAGAGAACAAAGGAACATGAAAAGAAAATGAAAGAAAAGAAAAGAGGAATTTACCTCTTGATTCAATCTTCCTTGAGAGCCTCTTAAGGGGAGAGGATTTGGTCTTTTGAGGAGACCAAGGGCTGCTGGACGTGGGGGAGGATCTTGGGGAGAGATTTTGGCAGAATTTAAGGAAGGCACAAGGCTTGAGAGGAGTGAAGAGAAGAGGGGAGTGTGGGTGGTTTTTATAGTGGAGGGGAGAAGGGTTTTCTTAGTATTTTAATCATTAGTTTATTATTTTTTCATAATACAAGAAATAGTAATGATTCTTGTGACAAAAAATAGTAATATATGCATGTGAGTTCAAACCAATGGCCATTTACATTATCCATGACTCAAGAATGATGCAGAAATTCAGGTTTTAGCATTTATTGTGAATTATCATATTTTACTATTCATAAAAATTTTAAGTATTTTAAAAAAATCACCCTAACCATTTTTCAATGTATAGAATCCAAAAATGAACTCCATTTTTCAAAACTATTTTTCTAAATATGATTAATTTAATTTTTAATTAAAATCATAATTTACTTGAAAAATACAGATTTTAAAACTATAACTGATTTTATAATGCTTTCAAAAATTACTTAAGGTATTATAAAATTATCTTAAAACTAGAAGACATAAAGTTGTTAATTTATAAACACCTTTTAGGGAAAATAAATTTTCTTTTAAATTAATTAATTAATTGTAATTAATTATTTATGACTTACAAAATTACCAATACTTTTACTATAGTCATATTATCACTTAAAAGATGCCTAAATTTTATTTATACATTCAAGGATAAGGTTGCTATTCTTTTGGATGATTTTCTATTCATAAGGGTCATATTACTATTTATTAAGATAACATTACTATTCATAAGGGTAGGTTACTATTCACCAAAAAATAAGTTTGCCTTATCGAACTCCAAACATCTTACTGATCCCAACCGTGTATGTCAGATTTTCAAAATTCAAATCACAGAAGTGATAATATTATGTTTAAAGGTCACATAGTTCTTAGTAGTTCGTTGTGTTGTGATTTCATGTGATTATATGACATAATTATAAGAATGGAATTTTCATTGATAAAACATTGGGTCGTTACATGAGCTCACAGTGAGAAGAGTCTCCATGAAAGACAACATGGTGGGCCCCTTGACTAAAGCCTTAACTCAACAGAAACATGATCTTCATTTGAGGTCAAGCGGATTGAAAACCATTGGAAGATGGCTCTAGTCCAAGTGGGAGCCTGTTGGAGATTATGTTCCAGAACTAACTATTTGTACTTTGGATTACATGTATATTCTAACAAGTGAATATTAATTTAAATATCTTATTACATATCGTTTAAAGTTATGTGTGACTCTAATGTAATAATGACCTAGAGTATCTGTCACCTTAAAAGGGCATAGCAGTTCTCTGTTATGATGAAAACCTTGAAATATCATGATGATATTCTTAAACTCAGTTCTACGGTTGAATAACATTATATAATAGGACACATAGCATATTGATTGTTAGGTGCGAGTACTCATGAGCATATTAGACTTCTTCACATGAAGTTCGCACTTGGTAACATCCAAAACGAGAGATTATAATAATAGACCTGCTGGTAGGAATTCTTCCTATTTATGTGTCATCAGATATTCCTATTTGTGAGCATATGCAATGGTCCTTAGACTTTAAGATTATTACTAATGAATTTCATGACTCACACACTTAAATGTATTGTTGTAAACCATGATGATAACAGGGAGAAGTTGGGTATGTTAGGTGCGTTGTGAATGACATGTTATTAATAAAAAGTCGAGGAAGAATTTTTCCCTTCCATATTAATGGAAGTTGATATTTTGGCCCTTTGATTCAAATAAAACTATCACATTAAATTTTATGGTCATGGTGTAATGATGAGTTTATTTCAGATAGTCAAAGAAAGACGTATCAAGTATATGGGTTGATGACACGGGTGTGTAACCTGCTTGATGAGATATTGAGATAAGGAGATTATAATAAAAGTCATCACTCATGTGTGGTTGTCGATGTCAACATCAAATTCTTTCTCTTAGGTGTCTTAACTCATTGATAGACAGTAATATTGAACTTTAGGCAAGTCTGCCTAATGCAAATGAGAAAGAAGTCTAGAAGGTCACACACTAAGCATATGTTTGGTTATGTTTTAGTAAAAGAAAAGAAATGATTTCCAATTTCATAAAAGAAAATAAATGAAATGATTTTGACTTCTCCCCTTCTTGTTTGGATGCGAAATTTAGTAAAAGAAAAGAAATGATTGTAATTTCTCTCCATCCTGTTTGGTGATAATTTTTGAAAGAAAAGAAAAGAAATGTTCAGGAAATATGAAAAAAATAACCCTTGTTAAAAAATATAGTTTTACAATACTTAATTATTCCAAATAAAAAAATATTATAATTTCAAATTGTATCTTTGGTTTTTATATCATGTTAATTAAATATACATTGAATTTTGAAAAATATATTAGCAATGATATTTTCTTCTCGATGTTATAATCATTTGTGTTAGATATGTATATATATAATTTAATAATATAATTATTGGAGAAGGATTATTGGTATTATCTTTACTATTTTTATATCACATCAATCATATATACATTTTAATTCAATAATACAATTAATTAATATTTTGAAAAAAAATGGTTAGTTACAAGGAACTATACATTAAAAAAATTACATAATCATGAGACACTATTATTTAAAATTAATTATATTTTACCTTGATACCTTATTTTCATTACAGATACATTTTTCAGAACTTTTAATTTCAATAATTATAAAAAAAATATTAATATACAAACATACAAAATTTGAAAAAAAAACATGTTTTACATATAAATCAAAATAAATATAATTTTAAATTTAAATAGGATTTACAAATAAATATGATTTTATATAATTTACGAATAAATATTAAAATAATTATAATTTTATAATTTATGAATTCATATTAAAATAAAGATAATTTTATAATTTACAAATCAATATAATTTTCGAATAAATATAATTTTATAAAAATATAAATTTCCGAATATATATAATCTTATAATTTAAGAATTATTATTAAAATAAATATAGTTTTATCGTTTATGAATAAATATAATTTATGGATATATCATTTTATAAATATAATTTAATAATAAATATAATTTTAAAATAAATATAATTTATGGATAAATATATTTTTATAGTTTTATCATTTATGAATAAATACTAAATATAATGTTATAATTTACGAGTAATTAAAATAAATATAATTTTATATTATTTTAAATTTCAATAACCATCAAAATTATTTGTAGATTACGTTGAAATTAGAAAAACAATTGTTTGTTAAGGAGTTATTGTTTATACATACATATAGGGGAAATATGATAAATTTAAAAAACTCTCATCCAGTCGCATCATTTTCGTCCCAATCTTCCCAATATTGGGATGATTTGAAAGGGTGAGGCGGATAGAAATATTTCTCTCTATTTCTCCCAGTTTCTCCTCCCCCCCCCCCTAAACATTTCTCTCCCTCGCTATTGTCTCACCAAACAGCAGAAATCTATTTCACTCACCTAAAATATTTTCTTTTCCTCCCAAATGTGGCATGTCAAACGAGCTCTAAGGGTTTATGATCTAAATTAAATTCTATTTGAATTTAATTATTAGAATAAATATTATTCTCAAGACCGAAGAATAATTTTATTCAGGGTTTTATTGATCGCAAATATTTATTTTATTGGATATTTAATAAAAAAAATCAGACTGTGAATGATATATTTATTTTATGAAGGAATATTTAATTAAATATTTATTCAGGTATTTGATAAATGTTGAGGAGGACAAGTGAACCAAGATCGAGTTCAGTGATTAATATTATTTTGTAACCCAGTAAAATAATATTTATCATTATGTCAATTAGTGCACATCATGAATAAAAATAATATTATTATTTTTAATACATGGAAAGGGGTTAGACATGGGTTTGGTATTTTTTTAAGGGCACTTGTGAAATTAATTAAAATACAAACCTGTTAAATAAACCGCTTATAAATTCTAAGAGAGACTAATCGAGAATCATTGTGAACAACAGATTGCTCTCTAGAATTTTACTCTTTCCTCTCACATTCACTCAAGTATGGGAAGATCATGAGAACTTCTTCAAGACCAAAGAAAAGTGAAATGATCTAGATGAACAACGCAAGATGATCAATTGATCACGCTAGCACTTGATGATTCATTGGTGGTGTTCGAAGATCAAAGGAGCATGTGTGGATCACCACCAGAGAGATTCTACACTTGGATCCAACAAGCACAACGATAGATTACCGAGAAGGGTTTTGGATGATCAACATCTACTTTGAATAAATATATCAAGAATGAGGTAATCATTCTTCACAATTAATTAAATTAATTATAAATTTAACGAGAAGAAATCTACTCTTGGTTTTGGCGACCTTCTTGTCTATATTCGATTGGAAAATTTTCTTTGGTCGGGACGTCCATGTCTTTTTCAATATATGAATGATCCATCAAATACGACATTTGTTGAGTCAATATTGGCTCTGATAAGTGCTTCTACTGCACTCAGAACCTATATTTAGGACATGGTGGGGCCCACCATGAGATTCAAGAGATGTTTGGGTATAAACGATCGCCAAGAAACAAATAAATTCATTATTATTCGAGATCAGAATAATTGGAATTGAAATTATTTATTTGCTAGTATTTAATCGAGTCGAGTTAATGAATCACTTTTATCACGTAATATATTTTATTATATTACAAGTGATAAAATATGAATGGTGTTTATGGCACAGTTAGTTGGTCATAACGTGTCGTTTATGGTGTATTTAGTGGGCATTACTTATATGGGGATCGGGAGCCATTTTTTGGGTGTTTAATCTTCACTATATAGGCAATAGGGAGCTCTTTTCCGAGGAATTTTCATCCACTCGAATTTGAGAGCTCTTATCTCATCCCTCCTGCATCCTAGAGAGAGAAGTGTATGTTCCAAGCAATCGATCCCAGATCTTCTTCGTGGATCGAAGGAATGACATAGTGGTGATCATCAGGATGTCAAAGGCTCCATTGGATCTCTGCGCTAGCACCTAGATATCAACGATCGGTATTCCCGCAAACTTTTGAAGCACTTGTAGACAATCTAGAGGGATCCGACCTCAGTTCCTTCAAGCAACGGTTCCTGACGACAAGTGGTTGTCGAATGTGCCTTCAAATCGAATGAGGTAATTGTTTGTTTTATTTTTTGTTCTTAAATCAATTCATGTGAGATCCTCACCCTTTTACCGGGGTCCATTTCGCTGGAAACAACGTTGTTATGTCGATCCGACGATAAAAATTTCAAATTATCAACCCATCAGTTGTCGTTGCGCACCCCGCTACCATCAATGATCCAGTTGAAATGTTTATTAATAGAACTTGAGAGGAATGAGGAAAGTGGTTTACTTTACTATGATAGCCAAAGTGTGATTCACTTGGCGAAAAGTCCGGTGTTTCATTCCATGATAAAACATATCTACTTAAAATACCACTACATTCAGAAGTTGCTTGAGGATGGAGAGTTGGAGCTGTGGAAGATTACTGGAAAACAAAATGTGGGTGACATGTATACTAAGGTTCTAGTCCAAGAAAGTCTGAGGCAACACTGTGCCTGAGTGGGTTTGGGGTGACCGAAAGGTGGTGGAGAGCACTGCATGTATATGGAAGGAGGATGAGAGTTTGAATATGTTTAAGTCTTGAAGGTTGCCCAGGGATCCTTCAAGCGGTCTTCAAGTGAGAGATTATTAGGATTGTGAAGCCTCTTCAAGGCTCCAAATTCAGTTCACTGGAAGGAGGCTGCAGCAGCAGAGACTTCAACCAGTGGCAAATCGAACGGGAGGAAGTTCCGATGGAATTGGCAGTTCAATGGAAGTTGGATCATTTGGTGTGGTTAGTTGTCTGAAGGATGGCGATGAGCTCGGTCTACCAGTTGTAACCAATCATGTTGAGGATTGTTGCAAGAGATCGATGATTACTACTGCAAATTGATAGAGGCCCACAAATGTTGGAGATCAACGCAATTGGGTGACCGACTGGACCCGACGATATATATGGGGTGGGACCACCTGTTGATATGTAATGTGATTACTTGCTAAAAGTGATCCACATGGCTAACAAGTCACCAAGTTGTAATCTTTGTGCTTGTAGAGAAATATACTTTTGTAGTGTTATCTCATGGACATGGGATGAAAATCTGAACTATGTAAATCAAAGTATTCTTTACTTTGCTGCATTTCTTTAGCTTGTTTGTATGCTTGAGTATGTTTATCGGAATGACTTTGTGCATGGTGATTTAGGGTTCATTTAAGCATCCTAAGTTTCAGAGCTCTTAATCCGGGAGGTTTGACATGTTCGTTGCATGTGATGTTTGGAGATTGAATTTCCGATGGATGCAAGATCCTGATTTCAATGGGTTGAACATTCAATGAAATTACAATTTGTGCATGTTGAGGTTTTTCTCGTCCTTCCCCAACACATACATACAAAAATAATAATTGGTATATGCAAGTATAAAAATAATAATTAGCTCGGTGGGTTTTTCTCGTCCTTTCCCAACATATACATACATACATACATACATACATACATACATACATACATACATACATACATACATACATATAGTGTTGAAGTTTTTCTCGTCCTTCCCCAACACATACATACATAGATACAGTGTTTCAAATGTTTGTATAGTCATTAATTTTTAATTAGCTCTATTTATATGCAAGTATAAAAATAATAATTGGTGTAAGTAGTGTATACATAAAATATACTTTAATTTTCTACTGCGGGATTTGGAGTGGCATTCTACACACCATATTTACATTGTGTGCATGTACATATGTAAGAATACATTATGTATATACTGTTGTACCCCACACTCTTTGATTTTCATGATCACAATCACTTTCATATGTGTTTAACTTTGTTTTTAAGTGTTGTGGATGATAGACAAAAGATTTCCAAAGGATTGGACCAAGAATGGACAAGAAATGGACTGAAATTCAGTCCACCGGCCAACCGGTGTGATAGCACCGGCCAGCCGGTGGAACTGGCAGAGGGATTGCCCACTGCCAGGTTCCACCGGTCGACCGGTGGCTCTGTCACCGGTCGACCTGTGGCACCCAGCCCAAATAGTATTTGCTACTGTCTTGCCACCGGCCAGCCGGTGGCTCCTCCACCGGTCGACCGGTGGAGCTTGGACCAGAATTCTCCTCAACTTCCAAGGCACCGGCCATCCGGTGGAGCTGTACCGGCCAGCCGGTAGCCCAGTCAAACTAGCCGTTGGGTTTGACCAGTCAACCTTCTTTTGGCCTCCAACGGCTCCGAGGACTTCTCCAACGGCTCCGAAGCCTCCTCAAGGGTTCCATGCCTATAAATAAAGGCCAAGGAAGCCCCGGACCCTAACCGGATCATATACAAAGCCACCGTACACATTTTCCATCTTTGGCGTACCTCCGGCGGACTTCCTTCAAAGGAACCCACCTTGCTCCAACAACTTCCACATCCAAGGAGCTCCTCCAAAGAAGCTTGGAAGCGGCCTTCAACATCTCCAATCAATCAAAGGCGCCCAAGGCTTCTCAACATACGGTTTTTATTGTTTTATTTATTTTGAGCTTTAAATTTGGGTTTGTGCCTACAAACCCCAAACCTTTCTCATCCCCCTTTCTTTTGGGTTTCACATCACCACTAAGGTGTGAAAAGGTTACCAAGCTTTCCTTTAAATAGCTTGAGACATAGGTGAGCTATCCTTCACCTGTAAGAAGGATAGTGGGTTCTTGCTAAACCATTAAAAGCAAGTGGGTTCTTGCTTAACCAATAAAAGCAAGTTGTAATAGGTTCTAGTGCTACCTCAAAGCCTAGTGGGTTTCTTGCTAAAACCATTGAAAAGCAAGCGGTAGGAATCTCTCAACGGTTGAGTTGGGAGCGGAGACGTAGGCCGGGTTTTGGCCGAACTCCGTTATCAATTTCTTGTGTGATTGCCTCTTTATTTCCGCTGCACTTTAAATTGATTTTAATTTCTTTATCATTTTTTAAAAAGGCAATTCACCCCCCCTCTTGCCATCATTCCTCGTTTGTTCCGACCCAACATTTGGTATCAGAGGACGTATTTGAATAATTCCCTAACCGGTTTCAAATTAAAGATCCTACTTTTTTTTGATGGCTTCTACCGCTTCTTCCTCTCAATCCCCCGAAGGACATTCTTTGGATCGTGCTCCATTCTTTGATGGAGCCGATTATACTTTTTGGAAAACCCGCATGTCAACTTTTCTTAAAAGCATTAGCTATCCAATTTTTAGAATTGTTATGCATGGTTTTACGCTCTCTTCTCCCGATGAGTCTAAATGGACCGCCGCCGACATTGCAAATTTCGAGCTTGATGGCAAAGCCATGAATGCTCTTCATTGTGGCTTAGACCGAAATGTTTTTGATCATATTTCTTCTTGCTCTACTTCACATGATATTTGGAAATGTTTAGAGCTAACCCATGAAGGTTCTAAGAAGGCTCAAAAGCAAGAACCCGACATCAAGCAAGAACCTGATGAAAAATCCGTGCCCATTTGCCCACCTCACAAGATAAGGGCCAAGAAGGGAAAGAAGAAGGCTTCAAAGGCATCTTGGAGTGATAGCTCCTCCTTCTCCTCCTTCTCCTCGAGCGACCAAGGTAAAAAATGCCTAATGGCAAAACATGAGGTATCATCTTCCGACTCTTCTTCCCCTTCCTCTAGTTCTTCAAATCCTTTTAATCATTTATCATATGAAGAACTCCAACATGCTAGAGACCAATTAGAAAATGGTTTTCATGAGCTTTCATCAAAATTTGTCGCTTTGAAAAAGAATTTCAAAAAGCTTTCCTCCGAAAAAGACCAACTTCTTAAAGAGAAGGAGGAACTCTCCCTAAAAATCCAAAATTTCCCCAATGTTGATTCTTTGGAATCAACCATCAAGGACCTTAGAGAAACCCTAGCTAAGTTCACCCAAGGGGAACAAAATTTGACCAAATTATTGGGTTCTCAAAGGGTTTCTAGAACCACCAATGGACTTGGCTATACCAACCTAGCTTCCTCCTCCCATGATCCAACTGTTTTTGTAAGGGGGAGCTCCCAATACAAATTTTGCAATTATTGTAAAAAACCCGGGCACATGATATATGAATGTAATTGCAAAAACGCCCGGTATGGTCAACCCAAAAGTATTTTTTATTCGGACGAATTCTATAGGAGAAGACCCGCCATGAGACAAGTTTGGATTGAAAAATCCCTTCTTGCGAGTCTCACCGGGCCAAAATTTGTCTCTTTTCAAAATCCCTATCCGCGGTGATTTATTGTCTTTATTTAGGGGGAGTTAGGTTCTTTTAAGCCTTTTTGTGAATTAAAATTTTCATTCAAAATTCTCATTTCAAATTTTCAATTCAAAACTTTCAATTCAAACTGTTATTCAATTTTCATTTCAAAATTTTCAACAATTGGTATTATTTTCAATTGGTTTAAAATCTTGATTTTCAAAGTTTTCCCTCAATCAAGTTTTATGCCCCACGCTATTTTGATAATCACAAAGGGGGAGAAATTTCTTGATTGATTGGGGGAGAATCTTTTCTCTCATGCTTAGTATTTCTTTTCAATTTATCATTTAAAGCATGCCTTTCATTTAAGTTTTTACATTGCTTTGATAAGTGATTGTGATCATCAAAATAGGGGGAGATTGTTGTACCCCACACTCTTTGATTTTCATGATCACAATCACTTTCATATGTGTTTAACTTTGTTTTTAAGTGTTGTGGATGATAGGCAAAAGATTTCCAAAGGATTGGCCCAAGAATGGACAAGAAATGGACTGAAATTCAGTCCACCGGCCAACCGGTGTGATAGCACCGGCCAGCCGGTGGAACTGGCAGAGGGATTGCCCACTGCCAGGTTCCACCGGTCGACCGGTGGCTCTGTCACCGGTCGACCTGTGGCACCCAGCCCAAATAGTATTTGCTACTGTCTTGCCACCGGCCAGCCGGTGGCTCCTCCACCGGTCGACCGGTGGAGCCTGGACCAGAATTCTCCTCAACTTCCAAGGCACCGGCCAGCCGGTGGAGCTGTACCGGCCAGCCGGTAGCCCAGTCAAACTAGCCGTTGGGTTTGACCAGTCAACCTTCTTTTGGCCTCCAACGGCTCCGAGGACTTCTCCAACGGCTCCGAAGCCTCCTCAAGGGTTCCATGCCTATAAATAAAGGCCAAGGAAGCCCCGGACCCTAACCGGATCATATACAAAGCCACCGTACACATTTTCCATCTTTGGCGTACCTCCGGCGGACTTCCTTCAAAGGAACCCACCTTGCTCCAACAACTTCCACATCCAAGGAGCTCCTCCAAAGAAGCTTGGAAGCGGCCTTCAACATCTCCAATCAATCAAAGGCGCCCAAGGCTTCTCAACATACGGTTTTTATTGTTTTATTTATTTTGAGCTTTAAATTTGGGTTTGTGCCTACAAACCCCAAACCTTTCTCATCCCCCTTTCTTTTGGGTTTCACATCACCACTAAGGTGTGAAAAGGTTACCAAGCTTTCCTTTAAATAGCTTGAGACATAGGTGAGCTATCCTTCACCTGTAAGAAGGATAGTGGGTTCTTGCTAAACCATTAAAAGCAAGTGGGTTCTTGCTTAACCAATAAAAGCAAGCTGTAATAGGTTCTAGTGCTACCTCAAAGCCTAGTGGGTTTCTTGCTAAAACCATTGAAAAGCAAGCGGTAGGAATCTCTCAACGGTTGAGTTGGGAGCGGAGACGTAGGCCGGGTTTTGGCCGAACTCCGTTATCAATTTCTTGTGTGATTGCCTCTTTATTTCCGCTGCACTTTAAATTGATTTTAATTTCTTTATCATTTTTTAAAAAGGCAATTCACCCCCCCTCTTGCCATCATTCCTCGTTTGTTCCGACCCAACATTTGGTATCAGAGGACGTATTTGAATAATTCCCTAACCGGTTTCAAATTAAAGATCCTACTTTTTTTTTTGATGGCTTCTACCGCTTCTTCCTCTCAATCCCCCGAAGGACATTCTTTGGATCGTGCTCCATTCTTTGATGGAGCCAATTATACTTTTTGGAAAACCCGCATGTCAACTTTTCTTAAAAGCATTAGCTATCCAATTTTTAGAATTGTTATGCATGGTTTTACGCTCTCTTCTCCCGATGAGTCTAAATGGACCGCCGCCGACATTGCAAATTTCGAGCTTGATGGCAAAGCCATGAATGCTCTTCATTGTGGCTTAGACCGAAATGTTTTTGATCATATTTCTTCTTGCTCTACTTCACATGATATTTGGAAATGTTTAGAGCTAACCCATGAAGGTTCTAAGAAGGCTCAAAAGCAAGAACCCGACATCAAGCAAGAACCTGATGAAAAATCCGTGCCCATTTGCCCACCTCACAAGATAAGGGCCAAGAAGGGAAAGAAGAAGGCTTCAAAGGCATCTTGGAGTGATAGCTCCTCCTTCTCCTCCTTCTCCTCGAGCGACCAAGGTAAAAAATGCCTAATGGCAAAACATGAGGTATCATCTTCCGACTCTTCTTCCCCTTCCTCTAGTTCTTCAAATCCTTTTAATCATTTATCATATGAAGAACTCCAACATGCTAGAGACCAATTAGAAAATGGTTTTCATGAGCTTTCATCAAAATTTGTCGCTTTGAAAAAGAATTTCAAAAGGCTTTCCTCCGAAAAAGACCAACTTCTTAAAGAGAAGGAGGAACTCTCCCTAAAAATCCAAAATTTCCCCAATGTTGATTCTTTGGAATCAACCATCAAGGACCTTAGAGAAACCCTAGCTAAGTTCACCCAAGGGGAACAAAATTTGACCAAATTATTGGGTTCTCAAAGGGTTTCTAGAACCACCAATGGACTTGGCTATACCAACCTAGCTTCCTCCTCCCATGCTCCAACTGTTTTTGTAAGGGGGAGCTCCCAATACAAATTTTGCAATTATTGTAAAAAACTCGGGCACATGATATATGAATGTAATTGCAAAAACGCCCGGTATGGTCAACCCAAAAGTATTTTTTATTCGGACGAATTCTATAGGAGAAGACCCGCCATGAGACAAGTTTGGATTGAAAAATCCCTTCTTGCGAGTCTCACCGGGCCAAAATTTGTCTCTTTTCAAAATCCCTATCCACGGTGATTTATTGTCTTTATTTAGGGGGAGTTAGGTTCTTTTAAGCCTTTTTGTGAATTAAAATTTTCATTCAAAATTCTCATTTCAAATTTTCAATTCAAAACTTTCAATTCAAACTGTTATTCAATTTTCATTTCAAAATTTTCAACAATTGGTATTATTTTCAATTGGTTTAAAATCTTGATTTTCAAAGTTTTCCCTCAATCAAGTTTTATGCCCCACGCTATTTTGATAATCACAAAGGGGGAGAAATTTCTTGATTGATTAGGGGAGAATCTTTTCTCTCATGCTTAGTATTTCTTTTCAATTTATCATTTAAAGCATGCCTTTCATTTAAGTTTTTACATTGCTTTGATAAGTGATTGTGATCATCAAAATAGGGGGAGATTGTTGTACCCCACACTCTTTGATTTTCATGATCACAATCACTTTCATATGTGTTTAACTTTGTTTTTAAGTGTTGTGGATGATAGGCAAAAGATTTCCAAAGAATTGGCCCAAGAATGGACAAGAAATGGACTGAAATTCAGTCCACCGGCCAACCGGTGTGATAGCACCGGCCAGCCGGTGGAACTGGCAGAGGGATTGCCCACTGCCAGGTTCCACCGGTCGACCGGTGGCTCTGTCACCGGTCGACCTGTGGCACCCAGCCCAAATAGTATTTGCTACTGTCTTGCCACCGGCCAGCCGGTGGCTCCTCCACCGGTCGACCGGTGGAGCCTGGACCATAATTCTCCTCAACTTCCAAGGCACCGGCCAGCCGGTGGAGCTGTACCGGCCAGCCGGTAGCCCAGTCAAACTAGCCGTTGGGTTTGACCAGTCAACCTTCTTTTGGCCTCCAACGGCTCCGAGGACTTCTCGAACGGCTCCGAAGCCTCCTCAAGGGTTCCATGCTTATAAATAAAGGCCAAGGAAGCCCCGGACCCTAACCGGATCATATACAAAGCCACCGTACACATTTTCCATCTTTGGCGTACCTCCGGCGGACTTCCTTCAAAGGAACCCACCTTGCTCCAACAACTTCCACATCCAAGGAGCTCCTCCAAAGAAGCTTGGAAGCGGCCTTCAACATCTCCAATCAATCAAAGGCGCCCAAGGCTTCTCAACATACGGTTTTTATTGTTTTATTTATTTTGAGCTTTAAATTTGGGTTTGTGCCTACAAACCCCAAACCTTTCTCATCCCCCTTTCTTTTGGGTTTCACATCACCACTAAGGTGTGAAAAGGTTACCAAGCTTTCCTTTAAATAGCTTGAGACATAGGTGAGCTATCCTTCACCTGTAAGAAGGATAGTGGGTTCTTGTTAAACCATTAAAAGCAAGTGGGTTCTTGCTTAACCAATAAAAGCAAGCTGTAATAGGTTCTAGTGCTACCTCAAAGCCTAGTGGGTTTCTTGCTAAAACCATTGAAAAGCAAGCGGTAGGAATCTCTCAACGGTTGAGTTGGGAGCGGAGACGTAGGCCGGGTTTTGGCCGAACTCCGTTATCAATTTCTTGTGTGATTGCCTCTTTATTTCCGCTGCACTTTAAATTGATTTTAATTTCTTTATCATTTTTTAAAAAGGCAATTCACCCCCCCTCTTGCCATCATTCCTCGTTTGTTCCGACCCAACATATACATATATTCCTTGATTTATATATGTGTGTGCGATCGATACTTTTTAAATATATTTATCTATATGTATGTTTTTTAGTATATTTTGTATGGATACAAAAATACATATTAATAATTCAAAAAAAACACTGAAAATTTGAATGCAAATATGTTTATGTATATGAAAAAATTAATGTTAATAATAATTTATCATATATGAGCCTAGAATTATTTCTTGATATCACAATCGCATCGGTGGTGATAGATTGAAATTTTTATATCATTTGAAGAAAATATTTGAATCAAATTTTATGATCATAAAAAAAAAAGTTGGGATAGGGAGAGAATTACCATTATTTGTTATGCTAGTCGATGAGGGCATTTTAAATTTTGTTGCTAAAAATGGAAATTGTGGTAAAATTGAGATATGGCAAATGAAGAGGATAACAATCCAACGATTTGGGGGCGGCTATTATGTCAAGTGGCTCTCTAAATCTCTATGGCAAACTTATATTCCAATCACATGAAAACACCATTTCTTCATCACCAATGAATTCATGCCACATGTTAGTATAACAATGTAAGAGATCGTTTGCAGTACATTCACACATGGTAGTCAAACTCGCAAGTTTATTGTTCCAGCTCAAGAGAAAACTCAACAGACTCATGATAAACTCATGGATAAAACTTGTAGACTCGCCAAGTAGACTCACAAGTTTGATAACCTTGAATTCACACTTTGTTTTAGTTTTGTTTCCCTTCCATATATTATGATTTGCCTGAAAGTCTTTTCCTCTCAGCTTACTTCGAACTAGCTTAATGATTGATCTACTAGGATGAAGAACCTCTAAAATATGGATTCACTGATTTGGTTCATGAAAAACCTGAGAAATTCTCAACTCTTGAGTGTATAACTAATAGCACAAGGGAGTACCAGGGAATGACCAGGCGTGAGGTTTTTTCTGGGATCCACTTCAGAGGTCCAGTAGGTTCTTGTCGGGCTTTTTAACTAAAGGAAAATTGCATGGCTCAACCCAGTTTTATCATTTTTTTTAATATTGTTATAACTTGTCATCATCGGTTCACATACTGATAACTTCATAAAAATGGTTCATTTATTATTCAGGGTAACAAATTTAATCCCAATAATAGATTTATAGAACTATGGTACCAAATTGAAAACCAGAATCTGATTATGCAAATTATTATTAATTAATCAAAAATAAATTTTTAAATGACAATCCAATTATAAAAATATTTATTTATTTTGATGGAGAAAAAATTGTCGCACATTTGTATCATTTTAGGTCGAAGAAAGGACTGGTATATATATAAATAAATAATAAATAAGTAAATGACCGTATCCTGTTTGTCCATTTGATCTGCCACGTTACCAGCTTGCAGGAAGTGAGTGGAGTTTGGAATTATGGGAAGACCTTCGACCCTTGTCCTTGTAGGAGTTTCTGGACCCCACGGGTTTCCGTCCCCATCGAACCCGGGCCGCCGCTCGCCGTCTTTCCTTACTCACATTCCTCATCACCTTATCCTCCTGCGCCCACAGGTTCAAATTAATTTAAATATCCACAACGAAAGTTTACATTAACGTTGTAATTATGAATTTTTCCTTCATTTTTATTTTATAAAAAAAAACCTTCCATTTTCATCATTCAACAATATTTCTAGAACATCTTTAAAAAAAAATGTTTTAATGAACCTGAGAGCTCGCAATTTCATTCTCAGGGCCCGCTTCCCCCAACTGCTCATTTTCATCATCTCTCTCCTCCGCGCCGTCCGGAATTTTCTCCTTGAAAAAAGGTAACGGTTTCAATAATAAATAAACCAAGGCTCTGGAATATCCAACAAAAACCCAGCCCCAATAAATAAGACTGTTTGGTTTTGAAAAATGATTTTCCTTGTCTACCCCTTATATCCAAAATATTTTCCGACACATGTTTTAATACAACCAAAATTCATGAAAAATAAAAATAGCATCAGTACCACTTACCACTGAGCACTTAGAGTGAAAATCTCCACTGATTGTTGTATTATTTTCACCAGAAATGCATCCATCAGCACTTTCTTCCACATCAGAAGCTTCGCCCAACTCAGCTTCATCTTCTATGAACTGTGTATCATAGAACCATTGAAAAGGTGCATTGAATCGTTTTAACCAAATTAACTGATTTAAACCGAAAATAACTGCATAATTCAACCTAATTTTTCTTTTCACTAATTCGGTTTACTTGGTTAAACATTTAAAAAATTCATTGGAAACCCAATTTAAGCATAACGATTGTAGCTATCAAAATATATATATACCTCTTCCATGTCATCCTGGTCCTTTCTACAGAATCCGCTAGCAGCAAGCTCCTTGTCAAGAAAACCAGAACCTTTGTCAACGGAGGCAAAGCAAGGCCTGCCTTCCCTGTATTCTTCTTCATATGGAGCCTCAATTTCATCTGCATTTTGCTGAAATGATAGGTCGAACCTGAAAGAAAAAATAAATGGCTATAACCAACACTAGAGAGAATCTATATGCAAATTCCAGCATTAAACGGTAAATTTAACAGACTTCAAGTGTTAAAAAAAACCCTTTTTCCAGAGGTGACTCTGTAAACCAAAAAAAGCCTACATCAACCAAATGTTAGAATTGCAGAGTCTGATCGGCTGGATAGAGTTCGGCCCACAAAAACCCCAAAATTCAAGCCACGGCAGCAAGTGATAGGAACATGGGGCAGGCTGCTTAGGGGTCCAGTGTGCTGGGAGCTGGGTTGCACGATAAGGTGCTGTATATTGAAGCAGTTAGATGGATTAATAACGAGCCTTGGGATTAAGGAGCGCTCTGCGCGCTCTCTGCGGAGAGCGCTCCCTGCGCTCCTCTTCTCTTCCCCTCTAGGGTTTCCGAGCCCTTTCTCTGTTTCTTCCCATCGTTCTCGGCCTCATCCTCGGGTCCTGGCTTCTCCCCTTCATCCTCGGCCTCGTCCTCTCCTCTGGTGCTCGCCACTGTGGGCTTTCTCCGCGGCTTTTCCTCTTCCGACAAAGGTACGTGCTGTGGATGCCCTCTGTCGTCGTACCCCGCTCTGGCCTCAAGTTGCTTCATGCCTCTCCTGGTCGGAGTTGAGGTGGTGTTTACATCGAGGCTTTGGGATTTGCGGTGCGGTGGACAGTGGGTTTCTGACGCTACTACCGGAGTCGGTCATTTTGTTCGCTCCCTTTCAATCCCGGCCGCCCAACTAGCTCTGACCCAGGGTTCCACCGCTCCTCTCCAGGTCGGAGTTAGAGTGATGGTTACATAGGGGTTTTGGGCCATACGGTTAGGCGGTCGTGATTTTTTCCTTTCAGGGTTCTTCCCGGCTTTCATCAGGGTTTCATCCTCAGTTCTGTTTCTCCTTTACTGTTGGTGGTATCTGTTCTCGTCCGCGGTTTTGCTTTTTGGTTTGGTCATTTGTAGCATGAAGATGAGTCAGTGGAGTCGGATGGTGCTGTTGATGGGTTTCGATGTTCCGTTGGGATGTTTGTTCGGTGACATTGGTGGCTGTTTGTCTGGATCTGTTGGCAATTTTTGGTTGTGGCTTCTGTGATGGGTTTCGTCGTTCTGGTGGTGTTCAAGATGGTGTTGCTCGAGATGTAGTGTTGCGTCAGCTCAACTCTGCTCTGGCTTCAACGTTCTATCCTACCGTCCGAGTCGGTCTGGTGCGATGGTTCAGAATGAGGCTTTGGGAGGTGTTGTTCGAGCGGCCGACGCCATTCCAGAGGGCGGTTGTGGTGCTTTCTTCCTTGGTTCGGGGTGCGTCTTCCTCAAAGACGATGGTGGTTCCAGTTTCCAGCGATGAAGATGATGATCGGGGTGAGTTGTCGACGTGATGATGACAGGTCGACGACGCTGTCAATTCTGTTCTCGCTGGCGACCTACTCTGATTGGAGACGTGAGAAGGGTTCATGGCTCGATGCGGTTGTTTGACGCGGGGTGGACGCGTGGCATGGGTTTTGTCAAGGCGCTCGAAATTTGAATTCTGGGAAATTTTGAATTTTGAAATTTGAAATGTGTGTGGAATGTTGGGAACCGCTTTTGTCTGTACGGTTACTGGTAACCCTTAAACCGACTTTTTAGAAAATGAAAAAAATGGCTTTGGAGGATAAGATGGATTAATAACCAGCTAGGGGTATTCTTGTAATCTGCTATTAGTAGTTGGAGCTGTGAGAAGTAGTTGGAGTTGTTAGGATGTTGTTAGTGGTTAGTGGGGTTCGTCTAGAAGGTTCCCCGTAGAGCCTATAAATAAGGGGAGCAGTGGACTGTGTGGGGGGACGATTTTGGATTTGTTTTTGTAGGATTTTGTTGCGCAGAATTACAGGCTGCTGCCTTGGGCCTCGGAGCAGCGTCTTGGAGGAATATCTTCTTCCCTTACCTTCTTCTTCTTACCTTCTTCTTATGTAATTCTTGTACAAAGTGGTTGTTTTTCTATAGAAACTATGTTTTCTCTCTCTCTCTCTCTCTTGTTCCGCACCCTATCAGCAAGTCTGACCATTGTAGCAGAGCTGACCAGCTACAACGATACCAAGTACTATAGCATCATGGACTACTATTCAAATCTGGGTACCGTAGCAGTGCAGGGTATTGTAGCACCATGTTTTGATTTATGAGCTCATTTTGAGCAAGGGTTTATGATGTATGTAGAGGAGGAATTCTCCTTACCTCAAGTAGAGGCGAAAACCTTCTTTTATAGATTGAGATAAAGGAATACATGGAGTATTTCGATGTGGGACTCAGAAATACCCAGAATAATAAAAACAGGGTTTAACACTCCCCCTCAAGCTGGACATGCCCAGCTTGGACCACAAGTCCCACAAAAGAAAGATGACATTAGACAAGACCATACACACTCCCCCTCAAGCTGGGTCGCAGATGTTGTGAATGCCCAGCTTGGAACTGAGCGAGGTCAGGCGAGCCCCTGGGAAGCCTTTGGTGAAGATGTCGGCAAGCTGATCCGCCGTCGAAATGTGGCTAAAGCTGACATGGTTGTGCTCGAGGTGGTGGCGAAGAAAGTGGCAGTCCACCTCGATATGCTCCGTGCGTTGGAAGACGAAATTTGAAGCAATCTTGGTGGCTGCCTGATTGTCACACCAGATATGAGCAGATGTATGTGGAGGAAAGCCAAACTCCTGAAGAAGATGACGAACCCAAAGGATCTCCGTAGTGACGGTGGTCGTGGCACGGTACTCAGACTCCACACTGGAATCTGGAGACGACAGTCTGTTTCTTGCGGCGCCAAGAGATGAGGTTGTCTGCCAAGAAAACGGCAAACCCAGAAGTAGACTTCTGAGTAACAAGACAATCAGCATAATCAGCATCACAGAAGCCCTCAATATTCAGATTAGCGTGGTGGGAGTAGCAAAGACCACAGGCAGGGTATCTCTTGAGGTATTTGGCGATGCGGAGGACAACATTCCACTGAGAGGTGGTTGGATGCTCCATGAATTGATTTACTTTGCCAACAGCGCAGACAATGTTTGGACTAGTCATAGTGAGATAATTGAGTTTGTCCACCAGTCGACGGTACCTCTCTGGGTGTGAATACGGTTATGAGGAGTCATAGAGAGACCATTCCCCAGGCTCAAGAGCAGTGTCAACGGCGGTGGCTTGTGTCAGCCCAAGAGGAAGATGGTGTCCGGAGAACGGGAGACCTCGATGCCAAGAAAGTATGTGAGAGGGCCGAGATCTTTGGTGTGGAAGTGATGATGAAGATGCTTCTTGAGGTGGGCGATTTCAGTGAAATTGCTCCCGGTGATGATGATATCATCTACATATACTACCAACAGGATGCAGCCGGTGGATGTCGTCCTGTAGAACATGGTGTGGTCCTTCATACTATGAAAGAGTTCAAAGTCAGTGACGACGATGCTAAATCAGTCAAACCAAACACGAGGAGACTGCTTGAGACCATATAAAGAGCGGCAAAGGTGACAGACTTGGGAGTCGGCTCCGGAGGTACAAAATCTCAGGGGCTGCTGCAGATAAACCTCTTCCTCAAGAAATCCATGGAGAAAGGCATTCTTGACATCCAGTTGATGAAGGGGTCAATGATGATGAGCGGTCAGAAAGATGGATAGTCGAACGGAGGTCATCTTGGCAACTGGAGAGAAGGTATCAAATTAGTCAATACCATATGTCTAAGCAAATCCCTTTGCCACAAGGCGAACTTTGAGGCGATGGAGAGTGTCATCGGCATTAAGGCGGACTGTATAAATCCATTTGTTGTCAACCGCCTGTTTGTCTGTCAACCGCCTGTTTGTCTGCCGGAAGGGGGACGAGATCCCAAGTATGGTTGTCTTCCAGAGCTTGTAATTCATCTTTCAACGGTTGTAGCCACCCCAGGTGTGATTTTGCATCGCCAACTTTTCGGGGAATAATTACCATCTCCAGAGCTGACAGACCCTTATATGAAGATGTAAATAGAGTACTTTAGCAAGAGTGAGTACCCTTCTGGAGTGCAATGGGCAAGTCGTATGGTGTCGGGGCAGGAGCATCGGATGAAGCGGGGACAATGACATCCTCAACCTGGACGGGGGTACAATCGATGGGCGACGAGAGTAGACCGTGTTGGATTGGTGTAGCCTAATCCGGTTGGGCCGAATGCTTGTGGCCCGCAACTGTCGTGGGTCGAGCTCCGCGGTGAGCCCGTTGGGGGTTGAAGGTGGTAACGCGCCCCTGCTCCGGGGGTCGAAGGCCTCCGGCCCAATTTTTCGGGCACTGTAGCATCTCTGACACTGTAGCAGAGTTGACCGGCCAACACCGGCAGGAGCACTGTAGCAGTGCAGACTTCAGAGTCAACCTACTGTAGTCTTTTGGACTTCCAGTCGGCAGTCACTGTAGCACTTTTGACTTGGGTAGTCACTTTATCACTGTAGCGACGCGGACTTCCTGTGTGGTTGGTGGAACAGTGATCGTCTTCCTCTCCATTTGTAGCCAATTTTCGGGCTAGGGTTTCTTGTTGGAAAAACTCTGTAATTGTGCTCCCGAACCATAGTGGATATTCTGCCTCACCGTGGACGTAGGGATTATTCCTGAACCACGTAAATTTGTGTGTTTCCTGTGTTTTCTTTTCTTCTGCATTTTCTTTCCGTATCTCGTTTCTGTCGTTGCGACTCTCGACGATTCACAACAGGCCATACCAAAACAGCGATCAGTAAGGGGAGACACCAGTGGAGGGTGGATGATGAGAGGAAGACAATCATCAATGTCAGTGTCGGGATGAGGAGAGGGAAGTGAAAACGGAGAGCTCTCAACAAACGAGACGTCAGCAGAGATGATATACCGCCGTAGGTCCGAAGAGAAGCATCGATATCCGCGCTGAGTGCGGGAATAGCTGAGGAGTATGCAGCGGAGGGATTTAGGAGAGAGCTTGGAGAGACCGGGACGAGTGTCACGGGCATAACAGAGACATCCAAACACACGAAGTGGAAGTGAGTGAGAAGAGAGAGAAGAGAACAGGGTCCAAAAAGGAGTCTCCCTCTAAAGAATAGAAGGGAGGCGATTTAGGAGATAGGTAGCAGTCAAGATGGCATCGCTTCAAAAATTGAGAGGGACCTTCATGTGGAATAGGAGGGTACGGGCAGTCTCCAGAATATAGCGATGTTTCCGCTCGGCCACTTCATTCTGCTGAGGTGTATCGGGGTAGGATGTCCGGTGAATAATGCTTTTATCTTTGAGAAACTTCTGAAAGGGAGTGGATAAATATTCTCGTCCATTTTCGGAGCAGAGACATTTCAAGGAGGTGGAGAATTGAGTATGAATCTCATTATAGAAGGTTTGAAAGATAGAAACACTTCAGACCGATCACGAAGAAGGTAGAGCCAGATCATGCGGGAGTAGTCATCGATAAAGGATATATAATAATGATACCCGAACTGGCTAGGAACCCTGCAAGGACCCCATACATCGGAATGAACAAGGTCGAAAGTATTCGTTGCACGCAGGTCCAATCAAGGAATATATCACCCGATGATGTTTAGCAAACTTGCAGGGTTCACAATGGAAGGAAAAGTGAGGACTAAATTGGGGGCAAAGCTTTTGTAGGACGGAAGCCGGCGAATGACCAAGGCGAGAATGAAGGTCAAAGGCACGGGCTGTGATGGATGAGCAAGCAAGAGGTGGTGGAATATCGAGTATGTACACCCCGACCCTAAGATGACCTCGACCAACTTCCCGATTCGTGGACCGCTCCTGAAAAACAACACCAGATGACGTAAAAATAGCAGCACAATTTAAATCCTTGGTGAGTTTGTTGATGGAGAGAAGATTAAACGGGCTATGAGGAACATGAGCGACTGAAGGCGGGCTAATAAACGGGGTCAAAAGGCATGTGCCAAATCCCACAATGGGGATTGTTGATCCATTGGCAACTGTGATTGTAGAAGCACTAGTAGACGGATGGTAGGTAGTAAACGTACCAAAATCTCCTGTGAGATGTTCGGACGCACCGAAGTCGAGCATCCAAGCTGGCGATCGATGAGATAAACAAACAGTAGAGCCATTATGTAACACCACGAGATTTTACGAGAATTATTCTTTGTAATTTCTTTGATCTCTTTTGTTGTACGTTACACCAAGATTATCTTGTGTTATACGCAACACCGTATTAACTTGTAGTATACGCAACACTATTCTTGGCTTGCATTACTCGCAAGAGCAACCTTCCTCGATAGCTTGCGTTGTACGCAATACCGAGTTTCACGAAACAACGATATGTTATTAAAATATCATATAAACTAACCGTTATGAACAGTAATACCCACTTTTTGAAATTTTATAAATTTTATCTTTCAAAATGAACTTCATTTTTGGATTCGGAATATCGAAATTAGTCTAAGGTGAATTTTTGGTATTTTTCTGAAAACTTTAAATTTTTGATAAATAGCAAAAACACTGAGTTATTGGTTAAAACTGACTTTTTATTTAAATAATCATTTATTTTATTTAAATTTATTTTAGGTCAAAATAGATACATAATACCTATATAAGTTCAATGTAATTCATTGGAGTCATTTTATAATAATTTTAGATATATAAAATTTTTATTGAACTTTTTACCGTCTTTTACCCACCTCCTAGGAGAATTTGCAAATTTACATAAAATTTAATTTTACCGCTTTTGTGAGTTGAATTTTGAAAATCCGAGAGACACGGTTAATATCAAAGAGTAAAATGTGGTTCAATAGGATAAAAATATTTTTTGGTGAATAGTAACTTTTTACTTTTATTTATCACGGTTCAAAGTAAATAGGGTAATTAAGGGTAAAAATGATATTATTATTACCCTAACACATATCCTAATTCTATTGGATAAGTGTAATTCGACCAAAAACAACCTTAGGAATAAAATATGAACCTCTTTGGTCCACTTGGATTAGATTAGGACACTCATTATTATTTTATTTAAAAAATAGTTAAGAGTTAAAATCAAAGTTTAATAGCTAAAACATTTTTAATATAGGGTTATACATAAGATAAATTCGACTATAAATATTCATTAGAAAGCTAAAAAGATTTCCTACATAATGGTATTTTATTTATATTTTTTAGACATTAAATAATTTAATTTATTTATGACACAATGATGATGCAGTAATTACCCTATTAATGAAATATTAACATAATTGATATTATAAATACTCAAATAAATGTAATTTGAAACTTTTTATGAATTACACTAATTTTCTAGGTTAATATAACATATTAGGGTTGGTTAGATGAATTTGTTTTGAAGTAATAATGCTGTTATGAATTTAGAGAAAACAAAATACCAAATAGTGTCAAAATTGACATAAAAGAGTTTTTAAAACAAATATTATATTATTAATTGATATAATGGTCCTAAAAATCTAAGGTTCGACCAAAAGACTTATATAATAATATATATGACATTAATGAACCAATTGGGGTTCGATTGGCAATTTATAGTAAGTTTATTAACCATATAGTGTAAGAATACAAAAAGACACAGTAAAAGTTAAATTATTTAACTTAGAGTTACTAAACTTTTCAAAAACCTATTGGTTGAGAGGATTTCGACTCATCCCCACCCTAGCCTCGAAATAAGTCACTTTGGAGCCATTATAAACCGAATATAAATTTATTATAAAATAATATTTTAAGTTTTTCCTAAGGTGCCCCTCTCCTCCCTTATAAAAGGGCACCTCATCCCTCTCCTCTTTACACAATTTTGAGCCTTCAAGATCGGTCAACCCCTGCCAATTTATCTTCTCAACCTCTCTAGTTATATCATAGAGGTTCTGATCTTCTCAAAAGACCAACTCTAGTTCCCTAAGAAGAAGTTTAAAAGAGACACGTCAAAGAAGAGGTAATCTTTTCTACCGATTCTTTCAAATTTCTTTCTTCTTCTATTTCCTGTTCTTTAGTCGTTTCATTATAAAGTAATAACATCAGTATTACTTATATACTGATATGTTATTATAAATATGAAACAACCATATTTCACCTTCTATCCATCCTACGAAAAACGAAATCACCGCGCGTGCGTACGTACGGAATACCGTCTCCACGCCGTGGTGTAATATGTTTTTCTACCACCACCTTACTTGGATAGTTATAATGGTGTAAAGAATAACTATGTATGATTATTATAACATGATACTAATTCTGAGATATTATATCATCCACTCCAATTCCATTCAATAATTATGGGAACGATATCATCGCTCGTGCGTACGCACGGATTACCGTCTCCACGACGCGATGAGATTCGTTCTCCATGTTAACCATTCAAGAATGATTATAAAGTATATATAATGAATAATAATGAAATATATGACATAATAAAGCTACGAGATTTATGTATATATATATATATATATATATATATGTCATATACTTACTTCCATTCAAGTCAATAAGGAAAGGAAAACAACGTTCATGTATACGTACGGCCTGTGGCACAAGTAACAATGATTTCATTATGAGATGGGTGAGACTCATATCTCCCTCCAATGCATTGGGTAAAGATTTATATCTCATGAGATAGACATGGCTGTAACGACAAGTAAATCCGGTACAGTAATACAGGGATGGAACGACAGGTAAACCCGATTCAGTAATGGACTTTGTCCACTATGATGGTCTTGGCACCAATGTTGGCTACTATAGAAATCATAACATGTGCTTAATGGTTGCCACAATTACATGTTTTATTCTCATGCTATTTTATCATGATTGATGTTTCATTATGATCTATGTCTTAAGTACTACCATTTTTAATGTCATTGCTCAAGATTTTGATATTTAAACTTTTATGTTCATGTTTTTAAGTTCAAATGTACATGAGTTTTATTTTCTCCATTCTTACCCTTACTGAGCATTTGAGCTCACCCTTTTTATGTTTTCTTTTCCCCCAGGATATAAAGGAAGGTTTTAGGTAGGAAAAAAAAAGATCTTTATGGGAGATGTTGAAAATCTTTCACCATGATTAGAAGATTATGTTCTGAGTTTCCAAAGACACTAAACTAATACGGTCATTGGGCGTTTGTTTTGTAATGTATTAAGTATTCCGCAAAAGTATTGTAATGTCCATGTACGTCAAGCTTTGGGTCTTTACACATTAGTCTGAGCAATAGTGGTCGGAGAAGAGGACGGTAACTCAGGCGGGGGCCGGGAAACCGCGGGAGGCGGGCCGAGAGACCGCCGAGGAGGGCGGGGGCCGGGAGACCGCGTTAGAGGCGGGTCGAGAATCACCGAGGAGGGCGAGGGGAGCTGGGCGACCGCGTTGAAGGCGGGCCAGGGAATGCTGAGGAGGGCGGGGAGTCCAGGAGACCGCATCGGAGGCAGTGGTCGGGAATCTGCCAGGAAGCCGGCCGGATTGCAGGAGGTTGCAGCGAACGGGAGATGTCGGGAGAGATGGGTCGTTCGTCGAGCGGGAGAACCTGCTGGGGCCTAGAGATCGCGACGAGAGGCTGGAGGGAGGCGGGGCCAGTTGAAGCCGGGAGGCCGCAGGGAGTGGCAGTCGGTCGGTTGTTGGAGGGCGCTGCGTCTAGAAGAGGCGGATGGTCGGGCGCCGGTGTTGGATGTACACCGAAGAGAGAGAGCCGTGACGGGAGCCGGTGCTGGGAGGAGATCCGCACCGGGAGGGAAGCGTGTTGGGTCGTCGTGCGAGGAGGCCGACGTGGAGAGAGGTCGGCCGCGAGGAGGGATGCTGCTGGGATGACGAGCAGGAGGTTGATCGCGCCTGGACGATGAGGGTGCCGTGATGAGCAGGCGGGAGGCCGGGCTGGGCGCCGAGAGTCGGGAGCACTGGTGAGAAAAGGCGTGGGCCTATCGGAAGTCAGGAGGGGCTCGGAGGCGGGCGACACCGGAGGAGGGCGCTGGCTGGCGGGAACCGGGAAACCGTGGGAGGGCGGGCTTGAGGGACGTCGTTGGGGAGAAGCGCCGCGGGAGGAGGGGATGGTCGTCGGGATCGGGTGGAGGTCGCAACTCACGCGGGGGGGGGGGGGGGGGATCGGAGAGGAGCAACGCCGGGAGGCATCGCAAGAGAGCAACGGGAGGCGTCGCAGGAGGGTGACGGGAGGCGTCGCGGGAGGGTGACGGAAGGCTTCGCGCGAGGGCGACAGGAGGCGGTGTGCTGCGTCGTGCGGGATCCGGAAGAAGCGCCGGGAGGGGAGCCGCATAGGGTGGGAGACAGGAGCGGGCGCCGGGAGGGGCGCCGCGAAGGGCGGGAGCCGGGAGGGGCGCCGCGTAGGGCGGGAGCTGGGGGGGATGTAGGACAAGAGTTGGGGGGAAAAATTGGGGGGCCGCGTAGGGAAAGAGCCGGGAAAAAAATTAAAGGGATTTCCCCTTTGATACCATGTAGAGGAAGAATTCTCCTTACCTCAAGGTGAGGTGGAGACCTTCTTTTATAGATTGAGAAAACGGAATACATGATGGAGTATTCCGATGTGGGACTCAGAAATACCCAGAATAATAAAAACAGGGTTTAACAACGTAAATTCATGTGCTCTATTCTCTCTTTTTTCTATTTAATTTTAGTTTATGGAACTTGTCATTTCAGGGCATTGCATTCATAAAACTGAAATCTTAACTCATGGAACCCAACCAAGCTCCAAGGGAAAGGCAACCAAACTCTTCAGCAGCACACAATTTTGAGTTTGGCCAAGTGGCTAGCATTCAAGTTTTGATTGCACTTCATCTAATATCAATTTTTTATTGGAAATAGTTGAAACAAAAGCCTAGGGAGATCATTCCATCAACAATAATTCTGCAAAACAATTATAAACAGTAGCAAAATTCACAGCCCATTTGGTTCAGAGAATAATTGGGAATGAAATCGAATTGAGTGGAATGGGCAAAGAATGGAATTCCTTTTAATTTCTTTCAAAACAATATTGTTTAATTCCAATCATGCCCCTGGGTTAAAATAAAAATAATTGACGAATGGACTTTTTGGTTTCATTTCTACTCCTAGGGGAAGAAGCAGCATGCCAAGGCAGAAAGGAGCTAACCTCTTGCGGAAAAATTTGAAGATGCATTCAACATCACGGTCAAAGTACCTATAATGGAAATTTTAAAAGATTTCAAACACAATAATCAATTATCAGTGACTGGAAAACAGGAATGAGAAGAAATTAGCAGCAGTAGCACATCATACATGCGTGCATTGCGGTGTGAAACAGATACCATCTGGGGGAAATCAATCATTGTGATGTTCTCATCATCATCAATCTCCAAGATGCAAAAAAAAAAAACATGTTTCAAGCAGCATGAAATAGCAAAAACTCAACTGAAAATTTTAGGCTGCGTTTAATTTTGGAAAACAATTTTTGTTTTCATTATCTAAATATGCATTAGAAAATATATTAGAAAATGTTTTAAAAATTTGGAAATGACAACATGAAAGCATGAGAGCTACATATCCAAGCAGTTTAATTTTCTTAAAAACATGCAAAGTTTTTCCCCAAAAAAACTATCATTTTCATTTTCTAAAAAATGGTTTTCGTTTACATAATCCAATACATGTTCTAATACATTTTAGAAAATGAAACCATGTACACGAGTTCAAATGAATAGAAACCTTAGAAAAACAATAGAAATCAGTTAGAGCACATTATACGCACCATAATGTTGAACTCATTGAAGTCACAATGAATAAGGCCATGTTCTGCTAAACGAATTACAAGACCAATGATCATTTCAAAAATATTGTCAGGATTTTCCAACCGCTTCACCTGAACACTACACAAAACACACTCTGCTCATTTTCATTTTGACCAATTGCTGACAAACACAAATTTTACAATTTGGAAAGCGAAATGAGATATAGATGGGATCAAAAGGAAAAAAAATCAGATCAAAATTAATATGATAAAGGAAAATATTGAAGTCACGTCACTGAAATAAGAGACAAAGCTCAATAATTGCATTTTAACCACACTGATAAGCAATGGTTGGAATCTAACAAAAGTAAATAATCATTAAGTGGCATAAACCCTGTTGCATGTGCACCTAACATATTCTAAAAGTTAGAGAATATTGCAGTAAAAAAACATGGAACAACATCCAGAAACACACAAAAAAGCTTGAAAATTTACAAAATAAATCCCAAAAAGTAAATGATTTGAAGTTTGTGAGACTTATGTCTAAAGCCCTCTAAGGTAAAGCGAGAAAAAGAGGGTTTGGTACCACACATGGTTCCATAGAAAATTAGGCTCCAAGGGCCAGGCAAGAGACAAGAACCACAATGAGACAAAGCATAAATTATGTTTCTTAATTCAATTACACAAATGATACACAAGAGTACTAATTTTAAGCTATAAATTCAAACAGTTAATATAATAAAATATCAAAAAATACGTGACCTGTAAAATACCCAGGTTTTAGGAAATTTAATACCCAGGTTTTAGGAAATTTAACTGATCCATTAGACTTAAATGGCATTATGCTCACGCCTGACACAGGAATGGTGCAATGAGTTGTCAAAAGAAAAGATGGGAATTCATAATACATCAAAAATAGAAGGTGGTGTGGTTTTGAAGAAGAAAACCAAACGGGGTGATGTGGCAATGACATCCGAAACTAGGGACAAAGGATACAAATCAGGCAACAAACAAGGTCACGACTTCAACTACAAGGTCTAAAGCAATGATTTTTGTAAAGAATTTCTTTTTGAAAGTGTTGGATCCCATTTAAGTTTAATGGGTATTTCTGAGTCCCACATCGGACTTACCCTCCTTGTAATTATTTTTACTCATCTATAAAAGAATGCATCCACCTCACATTGAGTTAAGGGGAATTCACCAATAACATGGTATCAGAGGGAAATTAATCTCGAACCCTCCCTCCCCTGCGGATTCCCGGTTCTGTCCGGCCCCGCCTCTCTCCCCTTTGCCTTTGCCCTTCCCGGCGGGCCTCCCTCCCCCCCTGTCGGCTATCCCTCTCTCCCGGCGGATCTCCCCCTGCCGGCATCTCCCTGCGCCTCTCCCTCCATGTCGGCTTCCGTCCTACATAAACTTTGCCCCCAATTTAGTCCTAATCTTTCCTTCCATTGTGAACCCTGCAAGTTTGCAAAACATCATCGGGTGACATATGTACCTCGATTGGACTCGCGTGCTGCGAATCCTTTCGACCTTGTTCGTTCCGATGTATGGGGTCCTTGTAGGGTTCCTAGCCAGCCCGAGTACCAGTATTATATTACCTTTATTGATGACTACTCCCGCATGACCTGGCTGTACCTTCTTAGTGATCGGTCTGAAATGTGTTCTACCTTTCAGACCTTCTACAATGAAATTCATACTCAATTTTCAACCTCGCTGAAATGTCTTTGCTCCGACAATGGACGGAAATATTTATCTTCCACCCTTCAGCAGTTTCTCAAGGATAAAGACATTATTCACCAGACATCTTGCCCCGATACACCTCAGCAGAATGGAGTGGTCGAGCGGAAACACCGTCATATTCTGGAGACTGCCCGTGCCCTCCTCTTCCACATGAAGGTGCCTCTCAATTTTTGGTGTGATGCTATCCTGACTGCTACCTACCTCATTAATCGCCTCCCTTCTTCTATCCTTCAGGGGGAGACTCCTTTTCGGACTCTGTTCTCCTCTCCCTCCTCACTCCCTTCCCTTGCGTGTCTTTGGATGTCTATGTTATGTCCGTGACACTCGACCCGGTCTCTCCAAACTCTCTCCTAAATCTCTCCGCTGCATACTCCTCGACTATTCCCGTACTCAGCGCGGATATTGATGCTTCTCTCCGGACCTACGGCGGTATATCATCTCTGCTGACGTATCATTTGTTGAGAGCTCTCCTTTTTCATCTCTCTCCCCATCCAGACACTGACATTGATGATTGTCTTCCCCTCCTCATCCACCCTCCACTAGTGTCTCCCCCTGATGCTGTTGATCACCATTTTGGTGCGGTCTACTCTCGTCGCTCATTGCCTGTACCCCTGTCCCGGCCGAGGACACCATCGTCCCCGCTTCGTCTGATGCTCCTGCCCCGGCACCAGACGACTTGCCCATTGCACTCCGGAAAGGTACTCGTTCGTGCCAGAATACACCTTTATTTGTATCTTCATACAGGGGTCTGTCAGCTCTGGAGACAGTATCGATTCCTCGAACCGTTAGTGATGCAAAATCTCACCCGGGGTGGCTAGCAGCAATGCGGGGTGAATTGCAAGCTCTGGAAGACAATCATACTTGGGAACTTGTCCCCCTTCCAGCAGGCAAACAAGCGGTTGGAAGCAAATGGATTTACACTGTCCGGCTAAATCCCGATGACACTCTTCATCGACTCAAAGCCCGCCTTGTGGCTAAGGGCTTTGCACAAACTTACGAGGTGGACTACTTTGATACATTCTCTTCAGTGGCCAAGATGACCTCCGTCCGATTATTCATCTCTCTGGCGGCACATCATCGTTGGCATCTTCATCAGCTGGATGTCAAGAATGCCTTCCTCCATGGCTTTCTTGAGGAAGAAGTTTATCTGCAACAGCCACCCGGCTTCTGTGCCTCCGGCGCCGAGTCTCAAGTCTGTCGACTCTGCCCCTCTCTGTACGGCCTCAAGCAATCTCCTCGTGCTTGGTTCGGCCGCTTCAGCACTGTTGTCACTGATTTTGGCCTCTCTCGAAGTAGGAAGGATCACACAGTTTTTTACAGAACGGCTCCTGCTGGTTGTATCCTCTTGGTGGTCTATGTGGATGATATCATCATCACAAGGAGCAACTCCACAAGAATCGCCAACCTCAAAGCGCATCTTCACCACCACTTTCACACCAAAGATCTTGGTCCCCTCACCTACTTCCTTGACATCGAGGTCTTCCATCCTGAGGACACTATCTCTCTCTGCCAACGCAAGTATGCTCTTGATATCTTGCAGGATGCAGGTTTGAGCACAGGAACTGCAGTGGACACTCCTCTTGAGCCTGGGGCACACTCTCTCCATACTGACTCGGAACCATTTCTTCATCCCGAGAGCTATCGACGTCTGGTGGGTAAACTTAACTACGACGCGACCAGACATTGTCTGCGCCGTTGGCAAAGTCAGCCAGTTCATGGAGCATCCAACCAGATCTCAGTGGGATGTTGTCCTCCACGTTGCCAAATACATCAAGAAAGACCCTGCATGTGGCCTTCAGTACTCACATCATGCTCATTTGGATGTTGAGGCCTTCTGTGATGCGGACTATGCAGGTTGTCTCGCTACCCGCAAGTCTACTTCGGGATTCGCCGTGTTCTTCGCCGGTAACCTCATCTCCTGGCACAACAAGAAGCAGACTGTCGTCTCCAGATCGAGTGCAGAGGCCGAATACAGCGCCATGGCCACGGTCACCACTGAGATCATCTGGCTTCGTCATCTCCTCCATGAGTTCGGCTTCCCGGCACAAACCTCTGCTCATATCTGGTGTGACAATCAGGCAGCCACAAAGATTGCCTCGAATCCCGTCTTCCATGAACGGACGAAGCATATCGAGGTGGATTGCCACTTTCTTCGCCACCATCTGGAGCAGAAACATATCAGCTTTGGCCATATTCCGACGACAGATCAGCTTGCCGACATCTTCACCAAAGGCCTCCCAGGAGCTCGCCTTGACTCTCTCACTACCAGGCTGGGTATTCACAGCATCCATGGCCAAGCTTGAGGGGGAGTATGAGATGGTCTTTGTGTATTGTCATCTTTTTTCTTTGTGGGACTCAATCCAATTTAGGCACGTCCAGCTTGAGGGGGAGTGTTGGACCCCATTTAAGTTAAATGGGTATTTCTGAGTCCCACATCGGACTTACCCTCCTTGTAATTATTTTTACTCATCTATAAAAGAATGTCTCCACCTCACATTGAGATAAGGGGAATTCACCAATAACAGAAAGAAAACATATGAATACAAAGAGATTAAAGGATGGATTTAAGGGACTTCAAGACTGCATTTGAAAACCATTATACCACTAAATTATTTTCCATTATGAATTGCAAAAAATATTAAATTTCTACATTTTGTTGTATAAGACACAGTGTAGTTAAAACGAGGAGGCAACAAGCCCAACACCACTCTAACAAAGAGAGGCGTTGGGTTCACCGAGGCTAGTGCCATTTGTGCCGTTTTGGCAGCCTAAAGTGGCACCTTTAGGTGCCTAAGTGAATCAGTTTTGGAACATAAAAATAAATCTCATCCAGGTTATTTAAAATCTAATGGGTTCTTTTAGTTTTAAAAAAATCATTAAGCCCAACCCAACCAGTTAAAAATAATCTTCACAAAGCCCAGTTCAATTAGGTGGGTTATAGTAGAAGAGAGATAAGTTGTTAAGATTTTTTCAAAGAAATTAGAATCAGAAAAAAAAAAAGGAAGGTGCAAGGGAACAAAGCTGCAGAAGTCGTTCGCAGCAGCAAGAGGGGATGCATGAACGGTCAATGCTGGCAACACGGCTTCTCCTTCAAGGCAAGACATCTTTTGAACTTATTTTCCATATTCTTCGTTTTCTTCTCTCAACAATGAGTCTCCTTCAGCATTCTTTTCTTCCTCTTTTTAAAGTCACTTAATTTTTTTTGGATCCTTCAGTTTTCTTCTTCCATTTTCTCACAACAATGCATCGTCTTCAAAGCTCCTTTCTCTACTTCAAATTTTGAACATTTTTTTACTAAACCAGTCCCTGTTTTTTAAAGTCTCTTATTTTCAATTTTGTTTGGATCCTTCAGTTTTCCTGAACCACCAATCCCTATTTTAAATTTTTGAACCTATTCTTCCCTCTGAACCTTAACCTTCACCTTATTTTTTGGCATCAGAATCCTTATTCTTCTCCCATTCATTTTTTCTAGTAAACTCGGTTATCATGGAAGACAGGAGACAAGAACAGGAGAAGGAACCAGAAAGCAAAAGAAAAGATCCAACATGGAAATATAATTTCTTAAATGATCCTAAGGATACCAACTCGATCACTTGTATTTACTACAACAAAGCGGCAAAAGGTGGGACTCATAGAGATGCGTGAAGTATACAGAGCATGTTGGGATGAGTTGAAAGGGTATATGGAAGGGAAACAAGAGAGTAAAACAACTTATGATTGACCTTCAAACCTTGATTCCAGTGTGTTCAATTACATAGAAGAAATTGAATATGATGAATGAAGGTAATAATGTGGAGCCACTACCAAAGAAGCCTAGAATAAAGGATCCAATAGATTCTTTTTTGAGGCATAAGCCTGGAAAGAAAGTTCAGTGAAGGAAAGAAATAAAGTTGAGTCAATCAAATGTGAGTGATAAGTTCGACAAGGAAAAGGGCTATGTTGTATCAATGTTGCTTGAATGGATGCTTTTAAGTGGATGATTTAAATCATTGGCCAATATGGTCCAAAAATAAATCCCCCAATATGAGTCAAGGGTGCCACTTTTAAAAAAAGTTGAGCTTACAAATGATCTGACAATGAATCACAAAAAAAAAATTGGAAGAAACAAGGGTGCACTATTATTTTGGATGGGTGACTAGACGAACCAATGGGAATTTGGTAAATTGATTCTTCTAACATATAGATATCATTGTCTAGTTGAGAAATTAAACTACCTCACTATGACCATATCGGATATTGTTTGTAAAGTTAGCAAGGTCAATCAGTTTATGGAGCTCCCTACTAAATTATAATGGGATGTGGTTCTTCGAATTATTAGATATATCAATAAGGAATAGGATCTCAGCTTGCTATATTTTGATCATGGGCATGTGGAGATATTTGTGATGCCAATTATGTAGGGTTTTTATCCTTCGGAAAATCTATATCTAGATATTTTGTTTTTATCAGTGATAATCGTATTCCTTGGTGAAGCAAGAAATGGACAATTGTATCCCGCTAGAGTACAGAGTCTGAATATCATGTTAGGGCGCATGCTACAACAAAGATGTTATGGGCCCAGCAGATTTTACAAGAGATCGACTACCCGATTGGGAAGTCTGCACACATTTGGTGTGATAATCAGACCACGACCAAAATTGCAACTTTTCTTGTCTTCTATGAGCATACTAAACATATAGAAATTGATTGTCATTTTGTTAGTGAGAACCTAATAGAGCCCAAGACCTTTCTGGGGAATGGAAGGTCTATGCTAGAAAGGGCAAGGGCAAATCTGTCCAGGCGGACTGCTCAGGCAGTTAGACCACGTGGCAGGGGGGGCAATTTGTCACGACCCAATCATGGGGGTCCTGTCCCACACCAGCAAGAACATCAAAGCTGCGGTTCATCTGGTTAGTCCCTATCGAAGAGATGGGAGTCGCCCCGACAAAGAGGATGATGGTGCGTGTCAACCTTGACACCACTGGTTGGGAGTTGGGGCCACTCTCCTGATGAGTCCATGGCAGGACGAAACCAGTGAACCTCACATATGAAGAGCTGGACGGCTGAACCCCGCCCGCCTTGGAGGGGGCTGGGGTGCCGCACGGACAAACTGCTGTGCTGAGACGCTCAGCCCGTGACAAGTGGTATCAGAGGGAATGTGCCTCGTGGTGTTGCGGAATGCTGCCGGATGGACCTTCGTGGCGGGAGCGGAGTCCCGGGGTGTCATGTGGAGATGACACGATGTAGAAGGTCGCGCTCGAGAGAAGTCCGAGGCAGAGACGCCACTATGAAGGGTGGGTCTCGTGGAGGTGGTTTTTGACCCTGAGAGAGAGGGTGGACCACGGTGGTTTGCGACCCAGAGAGTGGGTGGGTCATTGATGCCAACGACAAGGAAGGAGCGTCCCCTGAGGCCATGCTTGGTAACCGGTTAGTTGGAAGCAGTCACGGACACACAGAAGGCCACGATCCTGCATGCACGAGGGCGTGCATGGAATGGTGGTGGGAGAATGTCACGACCCAATCATGGGGGTCCTGTCCCACACCAGCAAGAACATCAAAGTTGCGGTTCATCTGGTTAGTCCCTATCGAAGAGATGGGAGTTGCCCCGACAAAGAGGATGATGGTGCGTGTCAACCTTGACACCACTGGTTGGGAGTTGGGGCCACTCTCCTGATGAGTCCATGGCAGGACGAAACCAGTGAACCTCACATATGAAGAGCTGGACGGCTGAACCCCGCCCGCCTTGGAGGGGGCTGGGGTGCCGCACGGGCGAACTGCTGTGCTGAGACGCTCAGCCCGTGACAAATTGCTGTTATAAGCAGCATGGGGTCGGCTGTCCTGGGGATTCCTGTTTCTGCTATTTTGTTCGGCTTGTCTTGGGCTGGGAGTACGGTGGGGTCTCCTGGAAATTTTCCCCTTCTTAATTTCCCTTGTAATTCCGTTTCTATTATTGAATACACATACTAAAGGGTCAAATTCTCTATCACTTGGTTCGACCTGTCGTTCCTCCCTACTGTCGGAGCATCCATCCATTTTCTCTTCCTGCTTCGTCCATCGTTCCTCACTTTGCCTCATGGAGACCCGTACTCAAGCTTGCCTGGAAGGCGTCGAGCAAAGCCTCAAACGACTGGAAACAACCCTCTCTGAGCACTATTTCCGCATCAACCAGACACCTGCTCTTTGGACCCAGCTTGCGCAGGTCAGTATGGACAGGGTTGCAGTCCACTGGTTCACTATATTGGCCAAAATCTACCCTAATTTAACCTGTCAACCATTCAAACATGAATTAATGGAGTGTTTCAATGGTCTCGACATTCAAAATCCTTATGAAGAAATGGCTGCTCTTCAAAAGCGTGGTTTGGTCCAAGATTACATCGGACAATAGTATTTGGCCTCCTTATTGTATCAACTTTTGCATGGGCTCCAGGAGGACATCCGGTCTTGGGTGCGAATTCATAATCCTGAAACTCGCCTCCAAGCGATGCGCCTGGCACGACATGTTGAATTGGCGCTCCGTCGGGGATTGGCAGGTCAGTTCTGTGGGGGTGGGTTGCGTTTTTCTGACAGGGGACGCGAGGGAGACATGGGATTGTCGTCTCCTCACTCTACTGCATTTCAACCATGCAGTATGTCCGTTAAGCCCTTGCCTTGGGTGGCTAAGGGGCCAAGCAGGCCTCCCATTGAAGTTCCTCGGCTGGTTTCGTAGGGTACTCACGACATTTGGCACCTGATGAGTCAGGAATGGGAGGAGCACCGAAAAAAAGGATTGTGTTTCCGTTACTGGTTCCTTACTCTCACGCATCGATGCACTGATTCGAAGCTTCAAATATTGATCTTGGGGAGAGGGAGATACCGATAGCAATGACATCGAGCTACAACCCACTACTCAGTTGGATCCAGGAGATTTGGAGGTAGTTGAGTGCCAAATGGTTGAATGTCAGCATCTCTCGCTTGGTCATTTTGCCAAGGGGCCAAGCAGCAACGATTCCTCATCAATGAAAGTCGAGGGAACTTTGAAGGGGCACCCTATACTTATTCTAATTAATATTGGAGCTCATAACTTCATCTCGCCCAAATTAATTAATCTCTTGGGACTGACTACGCTTGTTTCGCATAAAATGCGCATCAAACTGGGGGACGGCTACCAGTTGTGGTCTTTGGGGGCATGTCAGCAATTAGCATTGCTTATTGGCAAATACGCCAATCGAGCATATATTCAGGTCTTAAACATCGGCAGCCTGGACCTTATTCTCGGCGACACCTAGCTGTGTACACTGGGGGATGTGCACACCAATTGGCGAACAATGTTTATGAAATTTATGGTGGAGGGATGTGAATATTATCTTCAAGGAGCGACCCCTTTAAGTCAATCAGTCATATCCTTGAAGGGTCATGAACACAGTTCGGCTGAAACAGGCAGCCAACACTTACTTTAGGGAGGCTAGGTCCTTTGGAAGGTCAGCAATACTCGGCTCTCAATCACCTGTTGGGTCAGTTTGGAATGGTTTTCAACAATCTCTTCGGACTTGCCCCCACTCGACTTTGGGACCATGTCATCCGCTTGATACCTCACCATGGGCCGGTGGTGGTTCGGCCCTACAGGTAACCTCGTTTTCAAAAAACTGAGATTGAACATCAAGTGCGGGAACTATTGCAGGCTGGTTTCATTCGGCCCAGCCATAGTGCCTACTCCAGCCCGGTGTTGGTTAAAAAGTACAGCTCTTGGCAAATGTGTGTTGATTATCGGGCCCTCAATAGGTCAACAATACCCGATAAATTTCCGATTCTAGTGGTCGAATAGTTGTTAGACGAATTGCACGATGCTTCCAATTTCTCCAAGCTAAACCTCAAATCAAGATTCCATCAAATTCCGATGCGGGATGAAGACGTGGAGAAAACGGATTTCCGCACCCATAATGGTCACTATGAGTATTTAATAATGTCATCCGGCCGTACTAATGCTCCTACATTCGAAGCCACCATGAGTGCTTTCTTTCGCCCTTTACTTCGTAAATTTGTGTAGATTTTCTTTGACGACATCCTGATATACAGTTCACATCAGATGCAGCACTTGGACCATTTGTCTACTGACTTACAGGTCTTACGTGACAACCACTTTGTTGTTAACTACCGAAAATGCCACTTCGCTCAACGACAGCTGGAATACCTGGGCCATATAGTTTCCAGCGAGGGTGTAGCCATAGACCCAGGCAAGGTCCAGACAGTTCTTGACTGGCCTCCCCCACTTACTATCAAAGGAGTCAGCGGATTCCTTTGCCTCACGGGATATTACCGCAAGTTCATTCAGGAATATGGTGCTATAGCTCAGCCTCTCACTGCCCATACAAAAAAAGGCGGGTTTCATTGGACTGTCGTTGCTCAAAGCGCCATCCTTCACCTTAAACAGCTTATGACCCAAGCCCCGATTCTTATTTTTCCAGATTTTTCTCAACATTGTCTGCTCAAAATCTAGCTAAATCTACTTACGAAAAGGAAATCGTGGCCTTAGTCCTCACAATTCAACATTGGCGTTCCTATTTGCTTGGACGTCACTTTATGGTTTTCTCAGATCAGCAGAGTCTTCGTTATTTGCTCCAGCAGCGCATCTCTTCACCCGATCAACAATATTGGATAGCTAAGCTTTTAGGATACAACTTTGAGGTTCAGTTTAAGTCAGGAAGTGAAAATACAGTAGCAGATGCCTTGTCCCGCCAGGAAGATGCCTCTTCCCTGCATCTCGCCCAATCTACAGCAGTGTGGAAGGATGGTCGGGACCTACTTCAAGAAGTCTCAGTTGACCCGCAACTTTAGCAAATTATTCAAGCATTGAAGGCAGGTTGAAACTCCTACTCGGGTTTTTCGTATCATCACGGTATTTTATACTTTAAGAGTCGGCTGGTTTTATCAGCCTCTTCTCCCTCGATTCCCAAACTGTTGGTTGAGTATCATCCATCCCCTCAGGGGGGGAATCTATTATACCTATAGAAACCTCCCTGCAAATATTTATTGGCCAGGCAAGAAGCAGCAGGTGCTGGAGTTTGTCCGCCATTGTTTGGTTTGTTAACGCGGAAAATATTCCACTTTAGCCCCGACTGGGCTGCTGCAACCTCTGGAAATTCCATAGGTTATGTGGGTTGATTTGTCTATGGATTTCATCACCGGCTTAACTAAGTCAAGAGGGTTCGATGTCATCTTTTTAGTGGTGGACCGTCTCTCCAAATATGCCCATTTCCTTCTCCTTAAACATCCCTACACATCAACAAAGGTGGCAGATTTGGTTTTCTGTGATGTTGTCCGTTTACATGGCATGCCTTCTTCCAATGATATGAGGGAGAGTGCATCATTTGTGCGGCGAAGAGGAGGCTAGTGGCATAGCAGTCCGATGAGAGTAGATAAGTGCAATTTCAGCCATAGAAAGTTCCAGGTTGTGATGGATAGTGTATGGGGGCATGGGTGCTACCATGACAGGAGGGAGATGCGGAAAAAAAAACTGGAAATGGGAAATCAGGCCGGGGAAGAAAAGTACTGGTATGGATAGCCAGATAATGCCTCGGCGGGAATAGTCAGGTCAGTAGTATCAAGGTGTGCACAAACAACACCCAGTGAGACACTTAACGAATGTCTGACAGGAACAACCGGAGTGCATCATTTGTGCGCTTAGACAACAGCAGGGGCACGCGGGAACAGGCGTCGCGTTAGGAGCGGCGTTGGATGAAGGGACGGCTGGAGGTGGTGCTTAGGGGCGTTGGATGCAGTCGGCGCATAGGTGCGCACGGTAGGGACCACGGATCAGAAGTGTCGCCGCGTGACAAGAGAGGTCAGCGGTGCGCAGGAAGGGTCGTCGTAAGCAGGGGCATCGGGGTGCGCCTGGGTAGTCTGAAGCCATCAGGGGTGGCGGGCGAAGGTGTAATCGCCAAGGGAGCCACATGGGTGGTCGGGCGCACCGGGAGGAACACGCGCAAAGGGAGGACGCACGAGGAGCAGGGCTAAGGTTCTGGTGCTGAGGAGAGGGCCGCATCGACGCGACAGGGAAGTACGACGGGCATGGAGCAAAGACGCGACTATCAACTACTGGAGTAGGGTGGCGCAGGGAGGTCGTCGCGCAAGGTGGCGTCGGGGGGTGGAGAGGAAAAACATGGGAGGGAGGGCTAGGGTTAGGTAACCTCCTCTGATGCCATGTAGAATCATACTCTTTACCTCAATGAGAGAGAGAGACCTTTATTTATAGATAGAGGAAAAGGAATACAAAACAGAACAAACCAATGTGGGACTCTAAAATACACATAATTGGGTCCAACAGTCTTCAAGACTGAAGAAAGGTGTCCTTTCTATGCAAACGAGTCGGGCAATCTTCCAAATTCTTCTCTGTATGTTTATGCGTGGAGCAGAACCAAACATCATCTGGATGCCCAGCACTACTAATTGAGGACTTTGTTGTTGAAGTCCTTGAAGAAGCATCTTGCTCGCACATGGATGTCAAGCAATCTCCCATATTTGTCTCCCTTCTTGCTCAAAAACACAACGTGGTCCTACTCCACAGAGCTGGAACCTAAATCCCTCCTCTGTCACAACATTTCCGAGTGGTGTATCCCTGTCGCCAACCCAAGACTGATAAGGCCAATTAGATAACAGAATGCGTAGTGGGCCCCTGCGGCGATAACTCCTTGCGTGGCATCATATAATTTGCAGATATCTGGAAGCCTACCCGAACCGTCATATCCAGCATAATTGAATCCACCATTGTCACCAAATAAGACAGTGTCGGTGCAACACGCTCCTGCACCTCCAATTCTCTAGTCATCACAGGTAGTGCGATGGAGTGAAAAGCCAGAGGCGGCTCTTGGAGATCTTCGGGTTGCACCTGCAGCCCTGGAGAAGGTTGATGGTCCAAGAACTTTGCCCAGGCATCTGTCTCGAGTTGAGGCATCTGCTCCCGACAACATCCTGCAACTTCAAAGAATTCTCGGACTGCCATTCCGAAAGTCATCGCTCGTTCGTGGTCTAGCTGGCGTTGTTGTATCAAGGTGACGATCGCTTAGAGCTGCTTGAGTTGCTCAAGCACCTCATCCCTCCACATTGTCAGCGTCGAAAAACAAAAATGCGCGTCATGGCCAAAGGCGAGCCGGTAGTACGTACCGCCTTGGAACGTAGTCCGACAACAGAAGGTAATGAAGGGCAGGTCGTGATGTCGCCGCGAAACGGAAGGTGACATCGAGTGGCGCCTTTCGGGTGTGTCTGGTGTTGTGGAAGGCGCTGGCAGTGCACGGCGGTGCTGGACGAAACCAGTAGGCGGCTCCCTGTTTTTGTTTTTTGTTTTTTTGTTTTTTTTATTTTGTAGCAATATGCGGCTCGCGGACATGGATGTGGTGCTTGAAAAGAGTCGTCCAAGTGCGCCGTCTCAAAACGCGAGATGGCGGAGAGCGTCGCCGCCATGCAAAGTCCCATCAACACGGCTCGTCCGAGCGAGCTGAGAAAATTGTGATGCTCGCCTCCTTGGGCAACAATCTGTTGTGCGTGCCTGACGTCAAAGACCAGCCGGTCGTGAGCACTACGGGTGAGCAAAACTGGCCAAACACCTCGTTGCACAGGATGTGAGCTGATCAAGGAAGAACCACAGTGCGCATGAAGAACCACAGCAGTGTACGCGTCCACTCGAAAGAGAAGATGAGTTATCCGACAGTGCGTCGTTGTACCGTGCGCACCTCTTCAAAGGAGGAAGACGACTGTGAGCGCACCTGTGCGACGCGTCTGATCGGGAAGGGAACCGAGGTCGATGTTGCGCGTTGTCAGTGCGTCCTCTGTGGGGTGCAACGTTGAGGCAAAGCGACGAGGAACGACAAGCTGTACGGGGAAGCAGCGCCAGGTCGGACCAATTGATGGGAAAAGAGGACTGCTTGTATATATGAAGAGAACCAGCGAAATTACAAATAAAAGAGGAAGAAAGAAATGGAAGACTGTCGGGAGAGAACTCGCCCAAGCCCGCAAGCCAATTCAAAGCTAGAAGGTCGTCCCAAGCAAAAGCTGGTTCCTCAACAATATTCTTCGTACCCCTTTCTCCCACCTCCACACCTTCTTATAGCCACTCTACCCCCCCCCCGGCTTCACCTGGACCCAGGTGGTCCCCCACAATAGATCCCCCCAACAAACTCCTCAAACCAACTCTCCTTTGTATAATGCCCCTTTTACCCCCGCACGCTTGTAGCCAGGTCTATCACAAAGCCGGTTCCTCAACAATATTCTTCGTATCCCTTTCTCCCACCTCCACACCTTCTCATAGCCACTCTGCCCCCCTCCCTTGGCTTCACCTGGACCCAAGGGGTCCCCCACAATAGATCCCCCAACAAACTCCTGAAACCAACTCTCCCTGATATCATGCCCCTTTTACCCACACGCCTGTAGCCAAGTCTTTATCATGAAGTCGTTAATTGTTGCCTCGAAACGTACTTACGTTACTTTGCTAGGTAGCAGCCGAAGAACTAATCATATTGGATCTCATGGGTCGAACTATCTTACAATACCACTTGGCATGTGTCAATTAAAACCACGCCTTTTGAGATGAGGCCTTGAATCAGCTCAAACATCATTTGGCTCATTCTCAGAGTGTCATGGGCCAATAGGCTAACAAGCACCGACAACTAGTCAATTTTTTCGTTGGGGAGCAGGTCTATGCCCAACTTCAGCCGCATAAACAGCAGTCCTTGGCTCAACGAATCAATCAGAAATTGTCTCCTCGGTTTTATAGGTTGTTTACTATTTTAAAATAGATCAGCCATGTGGCTTACCAGCTTGACCATCCCCGAACAGCCCGCATTCACCCTGTCTTTCATGTTTCTCAGCTCAAGCACGCACTGGGCCCTGTGACGGTCCTACCCTTTTACCGGGCAACCTGGAAGGCAATAAGGCCCCGCGGCCAGAACCAAGGGTGGTGTAGTCTCATCGTTACCAACTCCATGACGGCATTTTTCGGCCCCAATATTTGATTCGGTGACAGGGGCGACCGGAGGAAGACGCAACATGGGAGGATGCGTTTGTCCTCCAGAATCAGTTGGGATATTAATGAGGGGGGATAGTAGTTGGGGAACTTACGGATGATTTTGTAATTGCTTCAACTTGAAGTTGTCCAGGTGGCTTAGGCCACGGCCTCGGGGAGCAGCGCCTTCAAGAGGAATTCATCTTCTGCTTCCTCTTCCTCTTCACTTCTTCCTAGTTCCAATCGCGTTGTCCGTCCCAAGCTGCTTGAGAATCTTCCTCCGGCTGTGGCAGCTCATTGTACAGGCAGGGAGGACTTGCAGTCCAAATGCTAGGCCAGTGAATTTCTTAATTTCTCCGAACTTTTTCCTCCAAATGGCACTGCGACTGGGATTGGTAGAATTCATGTAGTTTCTAGTTTATTTCTTGAGGAAAAATATTCTGAACAATCATAAACAAACTTATAGAGAACTTGAATCTAGAAATCTAAGCAAGAAGGGGGAAGAGAACTCTCTCCAGGTTGAATCCCCAAGAGCCGAGGACTCTCCCGCGGAGATCCCCCAAACTTCAAACTGAAAGTCACATGCAGACCAAACAGAAAAATTACCAAACTACCCCTGTGCCACCTGAGCATGTTTCTTTCTACTGGAATAAGTTTTAAGTACCCCTGGCACCCTATCAGGGACTGTTCTGTCGCAGCAGTTCGATGTGCAACTTCCATTAGTTGTTCTATTTGTGACTGTTGGGGTCCATAGAGAAGGTATAGGAGAACAATAACCACCTCAAGAATATGCCTTGTTTTTGGCTGGTACAGAGGGAAGACGTTCTGCTCTGTCTTCTTCATTGTCTTCTTCAGCAGTCATGTCCAAGCAGCCCGTTGCAAGGTGTGGAGGTCAGGCAACAGAGATAGATTTTGTGAGAAGAAATGGCGGTAGTGAAGGCTGATGCAGCTAAAGGAGAGGCTCCTTTATTTTCTCCAGCTGAAGAGGTGCTCAATGACGTTTTGAAATATAATGCAAATAGGCGTCTTAAAACAGAATTGAGACAAAAAGTTATCTGGAAAGAAAAGTGCAGTCAAATGTTACCCATTGTTGGTGGAGGTAGGGTTATCACTGCTCTTGTTATCAGTGCCTATGGAAAACTCATCCATGACCCTGTAGTGCTTTCAGAGGCAAATGACAAAGATGAACTGGTCTCGCCACGAATAAGCTGGAAATCTGAAGACACAGAAGTTTCAAGTGACACTTCTGCCTCTGACCAAGCAAATTTTTTGTCAGAAAGAGTGAAAGAGTTCTTTTCATCAAATGGGTTTTTATGTTGTTTGCACTAATAGTACCTTGTTGTCCTATGAGAAGCAAGGATGTCTTTCCAATCTTAAGATTGTCCATGTTGTTTGTGCCTGGATGGATAAAGTTTTTGGACACTCAAGGAATGAGTGTTCTTTGCTTTCCAATGATAGTTTTTCTTGAAGTTGAGGAAGATGCCTTTAGGTATTTCAAATGTTTGATGCATAGAATGCAAATAAGACACTTTAGCACTCCCCCTCAAGCTGGACATACCCAGCTTGATGACAAAACAAGACAAAAGCATAAAGAATTCTTCTGTTTTCTATCATTCGGCATTCTTTTAGTGGTTTATGTGGATGACATTGTTATTACTGGCAGTGATGCTGCTGGTATTGGTCAACTCAAGTCTTTTTTTCATCAAAATTTTCACACAAACAATTTGTGTCCACTGCGATATTTCTTGGGGATTGATGTCTCCAGATGTGACAAAGAAATTTTTATATCTCAAAGAAAGTATGTTCTTGATCAACTGCAGGAGCCTCGCATGACTCAAGCACTCATTTGACTCACCTTTGGAACCTGGAGAGAAGTCACTTCACACTGACAGTGAAGCTTTCCCTTCACCTGATACATGGCTTATTGGGAAGCTTAGCTACTTGATGATAATTCGAATTGACATTGTGTAATTAGCAAGGTAAGTCAATTCATTCCCCAACAAAAACACAGTGGGGGTTGTTCTTCACATTGTTAGATATGTAAAAAAGGAATTGGGCTTAGGTCTTTTATATATTGATCATGGACATACAAAAATTGAAGCGTTTTGTGACGTAGATTATGCAGAATGTTTTTCTTCTAGAAGATCTACATTTGGTTTTTGTAGTATTTATTAGAGGTAATTTGATCTTATGGCGAAGTAAGAAGCAGATAGTTATCTCCCGATCAAGTGCGGAGTTGGGATATCGAGCTATGGCACATGTGACTGCAGAGATTATTTAGGCACAACAGATATTATAGGAGAACGAGTATACTATCAAGAAACCAACACATATCTTGTATGACAATCAAGCTACAATTAAGATTGCCACAAATCTGGTCTTTCATGAGCAAACGAAGCATATTGAAGTTGATTGGCACTTCGTTCGAGAGAATTATGAGAAGAAGAGGATACCCTCGGTCACGTTCGCACCTCTAATCAACTTGTAGATATTCTCACAAAAGAGCTGGAACACGTGTTCAATTTTTATGTAACAAGCTAGGCATGATAAATATATATGCCCCAATTTGAAGGGAAGCGTTAGAATATTTAGGCATTTATGATGAGTCAATGGTCAAAATTTGACTGTTTAAATGGGATTTACCATAACATTCAGAAATCAATGTTTCATCATAACACTCTAGCAAGTATCTCAAGAAATACCAAGAGTGCCTAAGGCTCTTGGAAACGCTAGTTGTGGCTAGGATAATTAAAAATTTCAAAACGTTATATAAAGAATGTTGGAGAGAATTGAGAAAAGGAAAGAAAGATGATGTGAAGGAAGTTAATTCATGACACCTCAAGTAAACTTCGTAATAGAAAGGGGTGAAGAGATCTATGGTTCATAATATTGAACCATTTGAGCTATATTTATATTATAGTAGCAACACAAATAATGATCAGCTGAAAATATACAAAAAAAAATAAAAAATAAAAATCATGCACAGATTTAACAACGAATAAACCCAATGAACATTAATAGCTCAACAATGGTGTGTGCGAAGTAAAACAAATCAGAAAAATTGAAAAATTCTTACAGCGGATAACCTTGGATAAGTGACATAACCACACAATGCCTATTACAATCTATGGCATCTGGTACTGGAAAACCATGCTCCCCAAGTGCCTGCACCATCATCCAAATTTCATGGCCTAACACAATCTAATAGAGAAATTGCCTCGTATAATTAACCAGCATGAAAAAAGAAAAAAGCAAACTGGCCTTCATAAATGCGAACTCCTTGAGTGCAGCAAGCCGTGATAAATAAAGCCAATTATAACTATTGCGGTGCTTCAAATAATCACGTTTAGATTTTACAGCCCTGAAAGAAATTCTCCCAAGACGGTGCAGCTTCATGGCTAGAACAGTGCCATCATCAGTAGCAACCTCGAAGATATCTATAAGCAGGCCCGGGGGGGTCATTTTCAAAAGAAAATGCATTTCAAGAAAAATAAACAAATTAGAGATCCTAAACTGTTTAAAAACAAAATACCAGATTCCTTTCCCACGCCAATTTGTCTACCAACAGATGCAATAACGCCACGATTAACCAGTGTCTTAATAGCAAGAAAATCATAACCAAGGTACGTGAGGCGAAACCCATCATCTACAAATAAGATGATAATGTGCATCAAGATAAAAAACTAAGACTATCAATTTCAAAAAAAAAATATTGTAGAAAAAAAAGGGAAAATAATTCAATTCATCCACAGCTTGGTTATAAAACAAAATCAGAAACATAGAGCACTAAAATGATATGGCATAACTTCAACAAATAGCAAACATTTTTGCACAATTTATAGGTCATATTTTCCACAACCCGAATTTACAATATTCTCTAAATTAATCAGAATAGCAACAACCCTTTTTTGGCCAGGAAACAACTTCGACCATACTTGAGCATTCGCTATTGCAACCATAACCAAAACTCACTTTCAAGCAAATGATTGAGTAATCTTTAGGCAAAACTCAAGAACATTGAACCAAGACATATTAAAGAGAAGATCATTTTCATTAATTTGACTGCACACCTTGAAGGATTTATTGATGGGGTTGCCCAGCTTACCGATTAGTTTGACAACCAGTCAACATGATTGATTGGGCATTTAGTAACACCGATTGATCAATCAACCTGATCATTTGATCAAAAGATTTGATAAATTGACCTATTAGTTTAATTAGCAGACCGATCAGTTCGACGGAATGACCATTTAACCGGCTACTTTAGCAGTTTGGATTGCACTCGCTGTTTTACAAAAATAATAACAATAATAATATCAATAATCATCAATTTTGTTTGAAGAGTAGATAAGTCATTTTTTCATTTTCTCACTCATTTTTGTCTACCTACCAAATGGTCTAAGAAATGAGGAGTCTTCCTTTCCATGTAAACCAAACATGATTTAGGTCAACAAAAAAAGGGCGTAACATAAAACACTCCCATCCTACATACCAAACATGAACATAACACATCATAATATTCAACATGAAAGACAAATGAAAATGCATGACATGAAATAAAAAATGATTACACAAGACATGGAAACCAATACTCCCCCAATAAACAGGATTATGTCTAATGCAACTGTAGAATGATAAAATAGGAGAAACCCGAATCCCCAAGGTACTCTCTAAAGGAGGCCTTGAGGTTCTTTTATAACAAACAATAAAGACCACATTGGACCACAAGTCCGATTAGAGATACAGACTCCAACACTCCCCCTCAAGCTAGGTATACCTAGCTTGGACACATAAAGAAAAAACAAAGCAACCAACAGACTGTAAACACTCCCCCTCAAACTGGACATACCCAGTTTGATGACAAAACAAGACAAAACAGAATAAAAGATAAAGCTTCAAAGTCGTTGCTCCCCCTCACGATCGCAGCTCCCCCGCAGGATGATGGATGGATGAAGTTGTCGCGGGCGCAGCAAAGGAACCACACAGACCGGACCGGTTGACGGAGCGCCAGGAATGCCACACTAGTGGGGTCGGTCGATGAGACGTCGGGAAAACCACACTAGCACCAAGAAAGCCACACTTGCGGGGCCGGCGACGGGAGGCGGAGATTCCAAAGAATTGTTGCGGGATCTGGCGGCGCCAAAGGGCTCGGATCCAAGGCGGTCGATGTGCTGCGCCACGGTGGAGGAAGCGCGAGGGTGTGCCGGAAGACAGGGAGGCGGTTGTTGGGAGTCGTCGGGAGATGCCAGGAAAAGGGAGGGCAGCAGGGCGGTGTTGGACGTCGTAGCGCCGGGAAAGCCGCAGGACGAGGGCCGGCATGGAGCACGCAGCGGGGAGGAGACGCAGGGGAAGGAGGGGATGGAGCCGCGATGGTAGAGGATGGCAGCAGGAGATCTGCCGAAGGAGAGAGCCGGCAGCAGGAGATCTGCCAAAGGAGAGAGCCGACACCTGGAATCCGTGGACAGCGGAAGGCGCGGCTTCCGTCGGGGCAGTGCACAGCGGGGAGGCAGAGTCGATGGAAGGAGGCACGAGTCGGGACGGAAGGGGGCCAGGAGTCGGGGCTGAAATCTGTCGCGCGCAGAGGAGACCACCAGAAGGTAGACGTCGCGCACAGAGGGAGGGCCTCCTGGAGTCCGTCGCGCGGGAGCGGTGCAGGAGGGTTGTCGTGCAAGAGGCCAACTCGCAGCGGAGGACGAAGGGGCGAGGACCGCCTGATTGAGGCAAGGTCGATTGCGCGGGGACGACGCCGAAGGGAGCAGCGCGACACCAGAGGGAGCAGGGATCCGCCGGGATGGGGCCATCGCGCGCAGTGGGGAAGGGTGTCGAGGAAGCAGGCGCAGGCAAGGGGAGATCCGCTGCCTTGGAAACGAGCCCAGAGGGGGCAGTGGCCGAAAAAGAACCCAACCCTACATGGGGGGGTCGCCGCCCCCCACGGGGGAGAAATAATGAGAAACCCTAGACGGGGGAAAATAAAATGGGAGGGAGGGTTCGGGATTAGGTGCTCTCTGATACCATGTAGAATGATAAACTAGGAGAAACCCGAATCCCCAAAGTACTCTCTAAAGGAGACCTTGAGGTTCTTTTAGAACAAATAATAAAGATCACATCGGACCACAAGTCCGATGTGAGATGCACTCCAACAGCAACCATGAAACATCAAAATGCTTCTAATACTTTGCGGGAAAAAAACTATTTACTAGAGAAAATTTTCAAGTTAACCCACCCACAAGAAATATGCATTCCCAAGGCCAATTTCCATTATTAGAGCATAATATCTATTCGATTATCCCATGCGTTAATAATCTGCAACTCACGGTTGGAAAAATCATGGTGTGGAAATTTATGCTCGACTAAATTCTTCAACGGCTAGTAAGTGGATCTTTTATCCAATCCTCCTTTCTTGGCCTAAATAATTCCAGGTTCATATTTGGTAAGTGGAATGAGAAAATCCTATTATGTAAACCTCTTTTCTTGATCAAAATCATGACATGAAACAAATACCCCCATAAACCGAATTCTGCCTTGTAAAACATTGAAAACATCATATATATGGTCGATTACATCTGTCACCGTGGAACACAACGCAAATAAAGAAAATTGTAGTAAACACGCAGACCCGGAGACTTGACCCCGCGACCTGCCCCGCAAATCATCCCACCACCAACGGTGGGATCAAAATGTTCTTATACTTCATTGAAAAATATATATATCCCTGAGAAAACTTTCAAGTTAACCCATCCGCATAAAATATCCCAAAAACCGTTTTTCATTAGAGCATAATATCCACTTGATCATTCCATAAATAAATAACTCACACTTGGAAGAATCATGATGCAGCAATTTATGCTTAAGTAAATTCTTCAACAGCTTGTAAGTTCCCCCATGCCTGAACACATACAAATATAGTAGATCAACACACAAATATTATTAGTAATTTCCAAAAAGAAAATAAAACAAAAATAGATTCTCCGCAGCAAGGATTGCATGTGCAAAGAGAGAATAAGATACTTGAGACCAGCAATGCGATCCACTAGTTCTGCAGGTACAATTTCATGCTGCATGGAGGTGGGAAGAGAAAACCAATTAATAAAAAAGAATACAGCATAAATTTTGAATAAGATAATGGGATTTCAAAATTAACAACCACTCACAAATGTGTATATTATTCTATAGTGAAAGAGATGCAAAATGTACGGTCCATGAATACTCTCTGAGGATAGCTTTTTTTTTTCTAATCTTTCTTGCTTCGTGATTTTAAAGCCAGGTGACAGAACTGGCAATAATTGAGCAGGGTTTCAAAACCAAACCGAATAAAAAGAAAGGGATGCAAGGGAGTATATACATTCTTCATGCCCATTTCGACAGCCGTGAGAACTCGAAAATCGTCTTTGGAAAGATATCTCAAGACATCCACATCAAACTTCATTTTGAACCAACAACAGGCACCAGTGGACTTCGCCCCGCTGTGCTTTGAAGGCTCCTCTAGGTTTTGCTCTAGACCCATAAACGCATTAATCAGGAATTGGGATCAGCAGGGGAAAAAGGTCAGTACACTAATACGTGAAAAAAGGATAAAAACATGGATTAGAAACATCTTAGTTAAAGATAAATATCAACAACAACAACAAACAAGCGTTAAACCCAACTAAATGGGATTGGCTACATGGATCATAAGTTATCCTATACAGACCGCTGTAATAATACACAACTATCCCCAGAAAAATCCCACTCCCAGCAAATTCCTTCATCACATATCGCCCGACCAACTCTTTCGATTTCACCTCCACCACCGATTTTTTGGTTTGTGGTGCAGTTGCCTGGACAACAACGGAGCCCTCAGAACCGTTCCTTACCTTCCTTTTCCTCCCTCGCCCTACCGGTACGATTCCCACAGAACCCATTGGCCAATCAAATCTACATGAACGCAGAAACCGGAAAACACATCGCTCGGACCCTAAGGTTCCCAGAAGAAAAACACTAATTGATCACGTATACATGCGCACAGAATCAGTGGAGGAGCGGACAGCAAATCGCACCTTGCTGAAGTTCTTCGAGGGACACGCGCACGGAATCAGTGAAGGAGGAGCAGACAACAAATCGTACCTTGCTGAGGTTCTTCGAGGGGCAATCACAGAACCTCCTTGCACGTTGAGAGGGGAAGCGAGACCCTGGTTGGATATAAAGCAAACTCACCCGAGCCGACTTATGATAAAGCAAGGCATTCCGGCGACATTGGTTCATGTTTGTAAATTGTTCATTCAGAAATCCATCTCGAGTTTAATTTAAACATGAATTTAAATGATTTTACCGGAGTTTAATCGAATAATATAATAAATCTTTGGATATATAAAAAGTAATCATAGAAAACAAATGTAAAAATTATAATGGACAAAATAATATATATTGTTATTGATTTATTGTTTTACCATTGATCTGATATGTATGAGATGTACATACATGTGTTATGCTTGGCACAGAAGAATTACTTGACATTTTTTTGACATAAACATGATTGGTTGTGTTTGGAAATTGGTTTTTCAAGAGAGATGGTTTTGGAAAACTATTTTTGGAAAATAAATTAAAACTTTTTGGAAAATGATTTGAAAAGTGGTTTTGGTTAATTAAAACGTCGAAAATAAGTTATTGAGTATTTTTTTTGATTGACCTATCAAGGACCCATTAATTAACTGAAACTAGTGGTGATTGTTTCGTGCATGTTTGATGCTTTGATATCATGATTTTGTGGTTACGTGTTTGTGGCATGATGACAACCCTATTGTTATTGATTTATTGTTTTACACCTGGTCTGGGATGGGAAGAGGTGTGCATAAATGTATCATACCTGGCAAAAAGGGTTATTTGCCATGAGCATGACTGTTTGTGATCGGAAATTGTTTTTTTTAAGAAATTGTTTTTTAAAGGAAATGTTTTTGGAAAACTATTTTCGGAAAAGAAATGAAAACTTTTTAAAGAATGCTTTGAAAATAGGCTTTGGTTAATTAAAACGTCAAAAATAAGTTATTCAATATTTTCTTGAATAACCTGCTAGGGACGGGTTAATTAAAAAAAACTAATGATGATCATTTCATGCATGTTTAATGCTTTGATATTATGAGTTTGTAGTTACACGCTTGTGGCATGATGACATCCCTATAGTGGATGTGATTGACCATTAGATCGTAAGGTTTCTAATGGGATGAATACCATTTATTCATAATAGGGAAACCAATTTAGAAACCAAAATGCCCAAGATCTCTGACGCACACCTGTCGTGCGGTGTGACAAAAGCAATTAATTTTCTAAGTTAAATGTACTTATAGTTGTAACCTAGATCGTCTCATGAAGAGGAGTGCACAAAAATTAATTTCGCTTTTTGATTGGTTTAGGAAAGGGGGTTTTGTTTTTGGGTTTTTGATTTTGAAAACAAAAGCAAACACTGAAGCAATTAAAAGGAATCGAAAATAGTGATATGAGAAGGGTGATTGGGTCTGGGTCTGTATCCCACTTACAATCTTATCACATTCCCTAAAACGATTTTACTTCTGTCCTTGTTAATTGATAAGTGTCAGATTCCTCGATAGAATTATCAAGACACCTTAGGTCGAAGATTAGTGTGGAGATTGATCTGACAATGATAACTGCTTGATCAGCCTCCCTTTATGTGTGTGTGAAAAGTTAGCAGACCACTCTTAGACTGCCAAGGCAAGACCTAATCAGGTGTTGGTGCTCTCAGGCAATTCGGGAGTAACTCACTGCCCTCACACACATGTCACCAATTTCTTGGACACTCACTCCCCAACACAACCTGCTCCTTTGAGACAAGCTGCACCGGGGGGGAGGTTATTAATTATCAACATGAGTGGAAATTGTGAACAAGTTGGAGTTGGAGTTGGTGTCCTAGAACCAACTCATGTGAACTTTATGATAACTTGTATTCGTTTTTTTGAATATCAATAAACTCTTTATCACATCACGATTGTTACTATGTGTAACACAGTATGTGATAATGTTCTAAGAGTAGTTGTCGCATTGAAAGGTCATAGTAGTTCCCCACTATGATGAGAACTCAAAAGTGTCACAATAGTATTCTTAAATATATATTCTATAACTGGATAAAATCATTTGAGGGACACAAATGATATAAGCTATCAGGGGTGGAGACTCACAAAACTCTGAGGCACATTCACATGGTGTACGCACTTGGTAATATCCAGTGTATGATATTATAAGAACGAGACCCTCCGATAGGAAATCCACATTTATATGCGTCATTGGATGTTTCTATCTGCAGACACGTGTATTGATCCTTAGAATTTAAGATTATTATTAATGTGTATTATAAGTCGTGTGCTTTGATGTATTGACGAAAACTGTGATGACATATGTTCATGGCGAGGTAAGATGTGTTGGGTGTGTCATGAGTAATATTCACTACTACAAAATAGGTCTTTAATAGCACTAAAAATGGTCTTTATTGGTGCTAGAGAAGCGCTGACTACAAGAGTGAGATTAAAAGCCTGAGTCTTTTATCAACGTTTTTAAAAAGCGATCATAAAGGGGCATACTATAGTGTGTTGTAACAGCACACCGCAGCACCAAAAACACCATGAGAATCAACAAAATCAAGTACGAATACAAAATTTAAATGAAGAGAAAACAATCTAGACTCATTTGCTTGGTTTTGACGATGTGATGTGTGTTTTAAACTAAAACGATACTTATATATCAAAAAAATGCACTTGGAGTCTATAAGGGTTGGTGTCCTGAGAACCAACTGTTTTTGTACTTTGATTACATGAATATTCTCTTATTATATATTGTTCATTTTTTGCATGACTATAATATAATAATGTCCTAGAATATTTGTTGCATTAATAAGGTCATGGCAGATCCCCGCTATGATGAGAACCTTAAAATGTTGTATCAATATTCTTAAATAAAGTTATGCGGTTGGATGACATACTATGATAAGACACATAGTATACAGACCGTCATGTGCGAGTACTCGTAAGAAGATGAGACTCTCTCATGGAGTTCGCACTTGGTAATCTCTAAGATGAGAGATTATGAGAACAGACCCTCCAGTAGCAATTTCGCATGTCTTGGTGTCATCGGACATTGCTATCTATGAGCGTGTGTAATGGTTCTTAGACTGGAAGATTATCATTAACTCATGTCATGACTCGTGCACTTAGATTTGCTGACGAAAACCGCCACGAAGAGAGTTGGCGGGAAGTAGGGTATGTTGGGTGCATCACAAATGACATGTTGTTAATGGATAAGTCGGGTAAGGATTTGTCCCTTCCATATTTATGGAAGTAGATATCTCGGGCCTTTTTATTGAAATAGAACTGTCGAACAAATTCCAAGGTCATGGTGACACGATGAGTTTATTTCTGGAAGTCAAAGAATGACAGATCAAACATATAGGTTTATGACACTACCATGAAACCTACTTGATGAGATATTGTGACAAATGGATTAAATTACACAGTAAGCGTTCGTATGAGGTGATACATCAATGCAGCGTCAACTTCTTTCTCTTGGGTGCCTTGACCCATTGCTAGACAATAATCTTGGATTTTAGGCAAGCCCGCCTAATGCCAATGAGAAAGAGGCCTAGAGGGTCACACACTAAGTGCATTCAAATATCTCAAGTAGAATAAAGATTATTCTTGTACGTGGTTTAATAATTATTCAAGGAAGCCTAAATCGTTTTAATGTTGGAGGAAGAATAAAATGAAAACAAGTACACGCCGTGTATTAATGATTACACGCCGTGTAGTTTTTATTTTGAAAACAGGTACACGCCGTGTATTATTAAAGGTATACACCGTGTAGTTTTCATTTTGGAAAGAAAATGAATAAATGAAAACAAGATATACACGCTGTGTACATTGAATGTACACACCGTGTAGTTTTCAATGAAAAACAAGTACACGTCGTGTATTTATGATTACGCGCCATGCAGTTTTTTCAGTTGGGATTTTGAGGAAATATCGTTTTATTAAATGATATTTATTATAATTAGTGTGGGCACATGTCAAGAAATTAATGATTCGACATGGGGTTTTCAAAAGAGTTAATGAAATAAATAAAACGCGTAACGCGTTTATTTATTGTCATAACTCTACAAACCTCAAACCTAATTATAAATATCCCCACAACCCCAACTCTTTTCCTAAGACAAGAGAATCGTTGTGCACAACAATTCTGGAGAATTCTTTCAAGGATGAAAGAACCTCTTCCTCTAAGAACGCTCTCAAGACCGAGGGAGATCCTCTTCCATCGGATCAAGACGATCTAAGGCGGAAAAAGCAAGCAAAGGTTTCTCCACGCTAGCACCTAGAGACTCCTTTGGCGACGTCTAGAGATACGTGGTGCACATGTGGATCACCGCTAGTGGAAGTCTACACTTGGCTTCTACGACGCAACAACGAATCACATCGGAACATGATCAAGAACATCAACGAAGAAAGAACACCCAAAATTTACTCCTTGTCAATTAATTAAATTAATTATAATCAACCTGCAGCGATCCTACTTTGTGGTTCCGAGACTTTCCTTTTCTTTGTCTATTTCTATGATTCGATCCGTGGAGACTGGCGTTTATCATTGTATTGATCCCTGATTGATCATTGTTAATGACAAAAATCTAAGTGGGCACATCCACCCACGCGCTTCCGTTGTGCCCAGAACCTTCAAATGGTATCAGAGGGAGGTTACAACATTGATTATAGTTATTTAATGTTCGTTGATAATTTACGCATTTATATTTGATTCAATTCGAAATATATCGTTCTATAAATCTGAATAAATGATATCTGCTCTTCCTCCTTCGTTTCTCGATTCATATCACAGAAATGACCTTTTAATTTTAATTTTGATTAAAATAAAAACAAGAAACTCATCCGGAGGATCCGCTCTTTCTGTCTGTACAACACTGGAATACACGGTGTGTAATGAAAACTACACGCCGTGTACTTAGGTTCAACGAACTAGCACTGCTCCACCAAACCACGCCATGTGAATTGAGCATGCCTAAGTTTTTATTACACCGTGTTGACCAGAATTAAACAGCGCATGGGAATCGGAATACACAGCGTGTATGTTGGAGCAACACGTCGTGTAGTCCGATCCGGCCCAAGTGAAACAGTGTACAAAGGGGAAGCTGTGTACCACATACACGGGATTGCTAGGCCGGTTACCACGTAACAAGGACGTACACGCCGTGTATGATTTATCTACTTGTCGTGTACTCCAAAATTTCAAAAGTACAAAAAACACGCCAAAGCCCCTGGCGTGTACTTTGGATAAAAGGTGAAAGAAATACACGCTGTGTAAATATAAACTACACACCGTGTACTTTCCTGAAATGGAATTTCACCAGGTTTTCTACAAATTTACAAAGACACCGTACAAGGAATATGGATGAGAAGAATCTCAAGGAAATTCAGAAAGGAATTTAAGATAAAGAATTGATTAATTATAAGATCATAATTAATTGAATTCAAGCGTGACTTATCTTGAATAATAGAACGATTAAAAGAATTTGAATTCTAAATATGCATAAATGTTGTTGCATGCTATGGATGATCAAGAGCTAGACCAAAGACCCTTTGTATGTGTATGGTTTCATTTAAATTTATTTAAATTTGTTGGCATGTGAGCCTTCTTCCAATAAAATGTAGGGCCTGCATGCCCATGGTTTATTTAATGTAAACCCATGTAATGGAGGATATCCCAAGCCATAGGAGACTGTTCAAAATCCGAAACTGAGGCAAAACCAATACAAGAAGATACAAAGGTGGACATGTGGGAGCTGTAGAGCATGAACCATCAGGTTCAATGTGTTTTTCCCTAGGTCAGGGTTAGCTTATCAAAACCGCTAGATAAACTAACCAATAAAAGCTCATGATCATGTCATCTTATTTTATTTCTGTCTGATTGCATGGTTTATTTGTTATGTATGTGTTGTCACAATCACATAATTAATAATATGAACAAGCATGCAAAGATGGAATGAAATAAAAAACCGGACTATGCATAAACATTATCAGAACATGGTTAATCACTTAAGAAATCATCACTTAATATTAACAAGCATGTGATAATGAGAAACTACACATAAAGGATTAAAATCCCTCAAATACCATATTAAGTCAGACCAAGCCTTCCGTTAACTAATTAAGGGCAAGACTCAATAAAAATATATGTTTGACCAACTCGTGTTGGGACACTTACTTTTATAAAGGAAGCCCTTATGAAAGGTTTCAGGTTGACTTAACCATATTACATCAAGAGGAGTATTCCTTGCTAGACTTTGTGTAATATTGGAGGAAAGTGTTGAGGAAATCCAAGTTAGGATTTCAGGATTGGAGAGTCCACTTAACAGATCAAGGAACTGTAAGCTCATAGTTGTCAATGACCTGCCTACCTAAATACCTTCAAATAGCTTGACCAACCCTTGTTGGGGTTATGTGAAGGGGAATATGGATCCTTTCCACTAGAATGTCAAAGCAATTGGACATTCTGAGTTCAATGGTGAGGGCCATTGGGACTTGATAAAATAGTGGGAGAATTAATAAATTCATTTATTATTTTTCATAAAATGTAATCAAAAGGTACTGATTAATCTGCTCTTTTAATTTGTATAATCGAAATGACAAACTCGTCAACCACATTTTCTCTACGATCAATTCTGGATAAAGACAATATCCTCATCGGCAGTAACTTTCAGGAACGTTTTAGGCGCATCCGGGTTATCCTATGCCATGAAAAAAAGTTTTACGTACTGGAGTCCTCACTTACCGATGCATCTACCCAAGGGGCGAGTGACAAATATTTCCTAGTCTATGATCAACATTCGAGCGATGCACTCGATGTTCAATGTTTGATGCTGTCATTAATGTCTAATGAGCTCATGAAGTCTCATGAATACATGGATGCCTACAACATGTTTGAGCACCTCTGTGGTCTATACCAGGAGAGAGCAAGACCTGAAAGGTTTGAGATCTCCAAGGATCTATTTTAGAGCAAGCTTGGAGAGAGTGCCCCAGCCGGGCCTCATGTAGTCAAGCTCATTGGCCACATTGAGCGCTTGTAGGTTCTAGGGTTTAAACTCCCCGAAGAACTGGGTACCGATCTCATTCTTGCATCACTCCCCCAGAGCATCTCAAAATTTGTTGTGAACTTCAACATGAACAACATTTGAGAAGTCTCTATCTGATCTTCTTATCCTCATTCACCAAGTGGACAATGACATGAAGCGTGAAAAGCCTTCTGTCCTCATGGTGAATAAAAGGAACGGGAAGGTAAATATCTTTAAGCCCAAAGCTTCTTTAAGGCCTTCCAAGAAAAGGAAGATCAAAGGGGAGGCAAGAGAACATGAGACTGTTTGTTTCGCATGTGGCAAGAAGGGCCACTGGAAGAAAAACTACACCTAGCCAAGGAAGCAAGGGGAAGCTTCAGGTGTGTTTGTTATCGAATGCAATCTATCTGTTTCTACCAATTGGGTATTAGATACTAATTTTGGTGCTCACATTTGTATCCAAATACAGGAATCAAGTAGATTCATAAATATTGACTGAGGTGAGGTGGATCTACGAGTAGCCAACAGAGCCAGAATCGCTGTTGTAGCTGTCGGAGACTACCACCTCACATTGCCTACTGGGATGGTCTTGTTTTTGAAAGGTTGTTATTATGTGCCTTCTATTACTAAAAAATTATTTCAGTATCTAGATTAGATACTGATGGATTCATGTTCAAGTTTGGAAATGAATGTTGCTACTTTTATAAAGATGGTATTTGTTTTGGTAGGGAACATTTATATAATGGCCTTTATGTGTTAGACTACACAAACCAAGTAATGGAAATTGATGACAAAGTTAATTCACATGATTCATACTACACCCAACTTTGGCATCACCGGTTAGGTCACGTCAATGAGAAACGTTTGACAAAATTACATCAAGATGGGAATTTAGATTCTTTCGAACTAAAACCACTTGGTGTATGTCATGCGTGTATACAAGGCAAAATGACCAAAGCCCCATTTAGCGGGAAAGATGAAAGGGCTAAAGATATTCTAGAATTAGTTCACACAGATGTGTGTGGACCATTTCCAGTTGAAGTAAGGGGTGGGTTCTCATACTTCATAACTTTTACTGGTGATTTTAGTAGATATGGATATATTTACTTAATGAGGTATAAGTCAAATTCTTTTGATCAATTCAAAGAATACAAGAATGAAGTTGAGAACCAGCTTGGTAAGAAGATTAAGAAACTATGCTCAGACAGAGGAGGAGAATATCTTAATAAGGACTTTATTGATTTCTTACGAGAGTTTGGGATTCTATCTCAACTCACTCCTCCTTACACACCACAGTGGAATGGTGTAAGTGAAAGGAGTAACTGCACCCTATTGGACATGGTGAGATCAATGATGAGTCATGCGAGTCTTCTATTATCATTTTGGGGATATGCATTACAAACAACAACACACATACTAAAACAAGTACCAGCTAAATCGATAAATGGTATTCCATACGAGTTATGGAGTGGACGCAAATCCATGTTATCAAATTTACATGTGTGGGGTAGCAAAGCATTTGTTAAGGCCTCTTTAGGTAACAAACTTGCACCCCAAGGCACAAAGTGTATCTTTATAGGATATCCCAAGGAAATAAGGGGATATTACCTATAAAACCCCTCAGACAAAAAGGTTGTAGTGGCAAGACACACCATATTCCTTGAGAGGGAGCACATATCCAAAAGAGATGGTGGGAGCGAGATAGACTTCGATGAAGTCGAGGCTCAAGATACATAGGAGTTGGTACAAGAACAGATTCCACAAAGCCCCATGGAAGTACAATCTGTTCCAGAGACACAAGAACTACGTAAGAGCACAAGAGAGGTGAGAGAACCAGAACGATATGGTTTTCTTATCACCGAGGATGGTAACTCATTATTGGTTGACAATGATGATCCTCTTACCTACAAGGAAGCAGTTGAAGGCACAAACGTTGCCAAGTGGCAAGAAGCCATGAATTCTGAAATGGATTCCATGTACCAAAACCAAGTCTGGATTTTGGTAGATCCTCTAGCTGATGTAAATCCCATTGGTAATAAATGGGTATTCAAGAAGAAACTGGACATGGAGGGGCAAGTCAGCACCTATAAGGCACGACTGGTTGCAAAAGGTTTTAGAAAGTGTCAAGGAATTGACTATGATGAAACCTTTTCACCAGTTGCGATGCTAAAATCAATCAGAATCCTATTGGCCATTGCCGCTTACCATGACTATGAAATTTGGAAAATGGATGTCAAAACAGATTTCCTTAACAGGAACCTCCAAGAAGATGTCTACATGACACAACCTAAAGGGTTTGTGACTCCAAAGGATGCCAACAAGGTATGCAAGTTGCAGAAATCCATTTATGGATTAAAGCAAGCATCAAGGTCATGAAACATTTGTTTTGATGAAGATGTAACGAAATTTGGCTTTGTTAAGAACGAATGAGAGCCTTGTGTCTACAAAAGGTTTAGTGGAAGTGCAGTTGTTTTCCTAATTGTATATGTTGATGACATATTACTAATTGGAAATGAAGTACCCGTCTTACAGTCAGTTAAGGCATGTTTAGATAAATGCTTCTCCATGAAAGACTTGGGTGAGGCAACATATATTCTTGGGATCAAGATCCATCATGATAGATCTAAGAGAATGTTGGGCCTGAGTCAAAGTACATACATTAACAAGATACTGAAGAGATTCAGTATGGAATAATCCAAGAGGGGATTGTTGCTAGTGTCACATGGCATTCATATTTCCAAGAAAATGTGTCCTCAGACACATGAGGAAAGAAATAAAATGGAAAGGATCCCTTACACATCTGCGATTGGTTCAGTAATGTATGTTATGCTATGTACGAGACTGGATGTTTCTTACACATTAAGTGCAATAGGAATATATCAAGCTGATTTAGGAGACCGCCATTGGATGACAGTCAAGACTATCCTTAAGCATCTGAGGCGTACTGAGGATATGTTCCTGGTTTATGGAGGAGATGAGGAACTAGTCATCAGAGGACATGTAGATGCTAATTTCTAGACTGATCAAGATGACATGAAGTTGTAGACTGGATAAATCTTCAGTTTGAATGGAGGTGTGGTGAGCTTGAAGAGCTCAAAGCAAAGTGTGGTGAAAGATTCTACAGCAGAGTCTGAGTATATCGCAGCTTCTGAGGCAGCTAAAGAAGCAGTATGGATGTGAAGCTTTGTCCAAGAGTTGGATGTAGTAACGAGCAATAAAGATCTTATCACACTCTATTGTGATAATACTTCAATGGTGACACTTGCAAAAGATCCAAGGTCACATCAGCGGACAAAGCACATACTTCGGAAGTATCATCTCTTGAGGGATTTTTCTCAGAGAGGTGAAGTTGCAGTGAGCAGTATTTCCACATAAGACAACATGGAAGACCCATTAACTAAAGCCTTGACTCAGTAGAAACATGATCATCATGTGAGGTCTAGCAAACTAAAAGTCATAGACAATTGGCTCTAGTCCAAGTGGGAGTTTGTAAGGGTTGGTGTCCTGAGAACCAACCGTTTTTGTACTTTGATTACATGAATGTTCTCTTATTATATATTGTTCATTGTTTTGCATGACTATAATATAATAATGTCATAGAATATTTGTTGCATTAATAAGGTCATGGAAGATCCCCGCTATAATGAGAACCTTGAAATGTTATAATAATATTCTTAAATAAAGTTCTGCGGTTGGATGACATACTATGATAGGACACATAGTATACAGACCGTCATGTGTGAGTACTCGTAAGAAGACGAGACTCTCTCTCATGGAGTTCGTACTTGGTAATCTCCAAGATGGAAGATTATGAGAACAGACTCGCCAGTAGAAATTATACATGTCTTGGTGTCATCGGACATTGCTATCTATGAGCGTGTGTAATGATCCTTAGACTGGAATATTATCATTAACTCATGTCATGACTCGCACACTTAGATTTGCTGATGAAAACCGTCATGAAGAGAGTTGGCGGGAAGTAGGGTACGTTGGGTGTGTCACGAATGACATGTTGTTAATGGATAAGTCGAGGAAGGATTTGTCCCTTCCATATTTATGGAAGTAGATATCTCGGGCCCTTTGATTGAAATAGAACTATCGAACAAATTCCATGGCCATGGTGACACGACGAGTTTATTTCTGGAAGTCAAAGAATGACAGATCAAGCATATAGGTTTATGACACTTCCATGAAACCTGCTTGATGAGATATTGCGACAAAGGGATTAAATTACACAGTAAGCATTCATATGAGGTGATACACCAATGCGGCGTCAACTTCTTTCTCTTGGGTGCCTTGACCTGTTGCTAAATAGTAATCTTGGACTTTAGGTAAGCCCACCTAATGCCAATGAGAAAGAGGCCTAGAGGGTCACACACTAAGTGCATTAAAGTATCTCAAGTAGAATAAATATTATTCCCATACGTGGTTTAATAATTATTCAAGGAATCCTAAATTGTTTTAATGTTGGAGGAAGAATAAAATGAAAACAAGTACACGTCGTGTATTAATGATTACACACCATGTAGTTTTTATTTTGAAAACAAGTACACGTCGTGTATTATTAAATGTACACGTCATGTAGTTTTCATTTTGGAAAGGAAATGAATAAATGAAAACAAGATATACACGCCGTGTAGTTTTCAATGAAAAACAAGCACACACCTTGTATTTATGATTACATGCCATGTAGTTTTTCCAGTTTGGATTTTGAGGAAATATCGTTTTATTAAATGATATTTATTATAATTAGTGTAAGCACATGTCAAGGAATTAATGACTCGATATGGGGTTTTCAAAAGAGTTAATGAAATAAATAAAACGCGTAACACGTTTATTTATTGTCATAACTATACAAACCTCAAACCTGATTATAAATATCCTCACAACCTCAACTCTTTTCCTAAGACAAGAGAATCATTGTGCACAACAATTCTGGAGAATTCTTTCAAGGCCGAAAGAACCTCTTCCTCTAAGAATGCTCTCAAAACCGAGAGAGATCCTCTTCCATCGGATCAAGATGATCTAAGGTAGACAATGAAAGCAAAGGTTTCTCCAGGATAGCACCCAGAGACTCCTTTGGCGACATCCAGAGATACGTGGTGCACGTGTGGATCACCGCTAGAGGAATTCTACACTTGGATTCTGCGACGCAGTGATGAATCACATCGGAACGTGATCAATAACATCAACGAAGAAAGAACACCCAAAAGGTACTTCTTGTCAATTAATTAAATTAATTATAATCAAACTATAACGATTCTACTTTGTGGTTCTGGGACTTTCCTTTTCTTTATCTAATTCTATGATTCGATCCGTGGAGACTGGTGTTTATCATCGTATTGATCCCGGATTGATCATTGTTAATGACAAAAAGCCAAGTGGGCACATCCACCCATGTGCTTCTGCTGCGCCTGGAACCTTCAGAGTCATACTAGTCACATGTCACTTACTATTTTAACAAAAATGTCATTTTAAACTGTTACTTGAGAGTCTCTCTGCTCTGAGAGGTCTTCTCCTAGAATATTCCTAGGGTTTCTGTCCTCCCTCGATTCACTATTCTGCAACAAATTTGTGTTGGATCTGCAATGACTTTGCATCGACCTCAAGTAGATCCGCTTTGTCTTAAAGAAGACCTGTGTTGGACTTAAGTCAGATTTCCTCCAATAGATCTACGTCGGATCGACGCTACCCCAATAGATCGAGCTTCCTCCAACGGATCTGCAACGACGTTCCTCCTTCAGATCTGAGACATCTTTTGTGTCAACCTCAAGAATATTTCTTCCTCATTTTGTTATTTTCGTCATTTTTATTCTGAGGATGCTTCAGGGATTTGAGGGTTGTCTTCGATGTTCGGAGATCAACAACAGATATGGGAGTGGTTCGCGAAGGTTGTGGTTCGCAAAGGGTGTGGGTTGCGGATCTGCTTCCCGCAGATCTTCTACATCTGCCAGTGAAGAAGTGGATTAGGGTGTGATTCAAGAAGGTTGTGGTGCGTGAAGGCTCTGGTTCGTGAAGGTTGTGGTTTCGCGAAGGTTGTGGTTCACAAAGGTTTGCTCGTGCTTGGTGTGGTCCGCGAATGAATCCGTACGTGAAGGTTTCTGCTCACAAGGAGCCACCAATGTAGGGTGTGGTTCGTGTAGGGTTTATTATGTGGTTCACGTAGAGTGTAGGGTGTGGTTCACAGTGGGAAATTTTGGCATCGTGAAGGCTATAGCTCGCAAAAGAGTTGGTTCGTGATGATGCTGATTCACTAAGAAGGGGTCGTTCAGAGATAGTTTGTGAATAGTGTTTTTGGTTCACGCTGGGGAGTCGCCTTTGCGAAGATGGTGTTTTTGGTTGGGCTTTTTTTTTGGTTCATGATAATACTTTAGCTTACGCGAAAAAAGAAAAAGATAAAAGAAAGAAAAACCTATGATTTTTTTGACATGGATTCAGACCTGGAAAATCGGTGGAAGAACCTTTCATTGACTGACAAAGATAAATCATTGATTACCACATGAAAAGATGAAGACATCTTCCTACAACATCGCATGTCACTCCTGGTGGTTGGGAAATTTTTAGCAAAGCATTCATTCAATCAGGGGGCCCTTAAAAACACTCTACAAAATTTATAGAGATTGGAGGATGGCGTGGTCATACGAGAAGTGGGAGAGGGATTTCTTGTCTTTGAAATCTTTAATGATAGAGATAAAGAAACGATTCTCAAATGGAGGCCATGGTCTTTTGATAACCATCTCATTCTCATGGATGACTTTATAGGAGGGGATGATATTCATAAAATTAACTTGAATTTCTCACCTTTCTGGATACGAATCAAAGGAATCCTGTTTCATAATCAAATAGATCGGGTTATGAGGGAAATTAGAGAATGCATTGGTCAATTTCTGGACTGGGATCGATGTGATCCAATTCACTAGGGACCCGTGGTGCGGATCCGGGCCTTGGTCGATGTGACACAACCACTAATGAGGGGTATGTTCTTATCAATTGAAGAGTCTAATGCTTGGATATCTTTTGAGTTTGAAAAGATTCCAATTTTTTGTTTTTAATGTGGGTCTATTGGACACTTAGATAAATCTTGTGACTCGAAAAAGAATAATTAACAAGACAACATCATACTGCAATATGGCCCTTGGCTTTGCGCAAAAACTACAGGACTCACGTTCATTTCTGAAGTGGAAAAACAAAAGGATCGAGACTGACTAGCGAAGGATTTTTCTAATAAAGATGAACCAGAACACAATAATGTCATCATGCTTGGACCACCAGACTTTTCTAAGGATAATCACATTGATCTTCAAGCGGAAGGAGGGACTTTGGGTAGCACAGTGGCCAAGGTCAAAATTGGGGAAAAGCTTGTGAGTCAGAGCATGGACCCGACTGTCACCTTAAGCTGGGTTCCTGCTTCTATGAAAGACAGTGTATTACCACAAGTTGGACTGACATCAAAATGTAAGGAACCACCAGACTCGAGTTCTGAACCAAACCAAGTTTCATCGAACCACCAGAGCCTGCTCCTAGTCCAGATTCTACTGGGCCAGGTACCACCTCCTAGAACGAAACTGACATGACTGGGATAACGTCATCAAGTCCTCTAAACCATCAGATGTGGAAAAGGATGAATTGGGGAGATAGGGGAGGTGACCCTATTAATGCAAATACTGGGGAGCATAAACGATGATCGGAGGCTTAAAAGCTGACTAAAAGCCTTCCAAAATGGTGGAAAGCAGTGGGAGACAGATAGTTCTTTGAAGTTACAGAGGTGGAGGAGGTTTTGTCCCTGCCTTGCCTAGAGAAATGAAAATCCTATGTTGGAATTTTTGGGGGCTTGGAAATCCATGAATTATTGGGTTTCTCTAGTGTTGTTGTGCATAAAGTCGCCCAAATATGGTTTTTCTATCCGAAATCATATTGAAAAACAAGGAAAACACTGATATTGCGTTCAAATGCGGCTTTCAAGGCTGCTTCGCGGTCCCCTACCAAGGCCACTTAGGGGGAATTTGTCTCATTTATAAGGATAACATTGATGTCAAAATCACTTCATACTCTTCAAATCATGTGGCTGCATTCATCCATGATAATATCTCTCTGCCCTGGACATTTGTAGGCTTCTACAAATAGCCATCACAAAATGATAAATGGAAATCTTGGGACCTTCTCTGTTCACTACGATGAGGAATGACTGGACCTATCCTCTTTGGTGGTGATTTCAATGAGATTCTATTCCAGAATGAAAAATGCGGAGGAGAATATCGGTCCTTTTCTTCGATGTCAGGCTTTAGGGATGCTATTTCTAGGGCGGAGTTGGATGATATGGGCTATACAGGTAGTCCCTCCACCTAGTTTCAGGGGAACATGGAAAGCACGTGCATTGTAGAGCGTCTGGATAGATTTATGGGATCGACAAAATGGACCAATATCTTCAAGTTGTTTCATATCGGCAACCTGGCGCCAAATTGTTCAGACCACTACCCTATTGTTATCGACTTCTCTCATAGTGGACGAAACCCAAGATATAGGAAACCCTTCAGGTTTTAAATCTTTTGGGTAAAAGACCGTGAGTGTGAATAAGTTATCTGATCCTGTTGTAATGGTGGAAACATAGACATTGGTTTTAACCTCTAGCAGGTGGCTTCTATCTGAAGTTATGAAGCAATAAAAAATTTTGTCAACCCAAAAAACACTGTGACTCTTTAGAGAGATATATTAAAGACCTACTGGACCAATCCCCAACTGATGGTATTCTCACCATGATTGGTGTTATCCAAAGCGAACTCAATGCCGCTCTTCGCATTAAGGAAAGCTTATGGGTTGTGCGTGCATGTGAAACCCACATTAAATAAGGGGATGCAAACACCTGCTACTTTCATAAGAAGGCCTTTTCTAGGCACCGCAAAAACAATATTCCATGCCTTTCTCACCCTGATGGTAGATCTGTGTCCCATATTGAAGGCATTCATGATATTATTTCATGTTATTTCCAAAAACTCTATACTACAAGAGATTCCACCATTTCTTCTGAGGTTGAGTCTTGCATCAAACATGTGATCACCAATGAGATGAACCCTCAGATCACAAAAGACTTTTCGGATGATGAGATTCTCCAGGCCCTCAAATGTATCCATTCCACAAAATCACCAGGTCCTGATGGCTTCCATGCTCTTTTATTCAAACAATACTGGCACATTCTCCTCCCCAATATATGTGCTCTTATGAAAGGCCTTTGGGCTGGGGAAACCAAACTCTTCTCTATTAATGAGACAATTCTTACCCTCATCCCAAAGATTAAGAAACCCCTCTTGGCTTCGAACTTTAGGCTAATCAGTCTTTGTAATGTTTCCTATAAGATCTTTTCAAAGATCTTGGTCAATCGTTTTTGCACGTGGTTACATGCCATTATCTCTGAAAATCAAAGTGCCTTTGTAGCAAAGAGGCTTATCACAGATAATGTCATTGTGGCCCACAAAGTTTTTCTTTCTATGAAAACACGGTCAGCTACAAAAAAAGTTACTATGCCCTGGAAACTGGATATGACCAAGGCTCATGATAGAGTGGAATGACACTTTCTCTGGTTCATTATGACAAAAATGGATTTTTGCTCAAAATGGACAGATATGGTTATACATTGTGTTTAGTCTATCTCTTTTCAGATTAATTTCAATGGTGGACTTACCCAAGGTTTCTCACCCACCCGAGGCCTCTACCAGGGATATCCCCTCTCCCCATTTCTCTTCATCTTAGTGACTGATGTTTTTTCTAACCTCATTTCCCTGGAATCTTCCTCTAATTTGATTCACGAGGAAAAGGTTTCCCAAGCTAGCCCACCTGTTTCACATCTTTTCTTTGTAGACGACTGCCTGATTTTCTCTAGAGCTACTAATAATGAATGCCTCATTGTCTATCACGTGATCCACCTTTATGAGAGGGCCTCTGGACAAGCGATCAATCAGGGAAAGTTAGAAATCTCTTTCATTTTGGGTGTCCCACCGACCAAGCAAGCAGAGCTTTGTCTCACTACAAGTATTCAAATGGTCGATAAGTACAACAAATACCTTGGGATTCCCACATTGGTCGGACAATCAAAAAAAGAAATTTTCTCATCTACGGTGGATAGAATCGAGAAAAAAATCCAAGGTTGGACCCCGAAAAGAATTTCAAAAGCAGGTAAGGAAACTCTCATCCAGGTCGCCCTTTAGTTTATTCCCAGCTATATCATGTCACTGTTTAAGCTTCCTGGTGTTATTATTGACCAAATTCACTCCCGCGTTGCTAACTTCTGGTGGGGTCATAATAATGAAAGAAACAAAATACATTGGATTTCTTGTACATCGCTCTACACTGATGTATATGGATTTCACTAGTATTTTTATAATTTTCTAACATAGTATTAATTAATTAGTTTAACCAACTTTTATATTTTCAGTTTATTTTTGTAGTTTTGTAGTAATTTAGATATTTTGATAATTTTTAGTTAATTTATATACTTATATTAGTAATTTAGTATTTATATTAGTTATATTAATTTTATATATTATATTTAACACTATATTATTATTAGTTTATCTAATTTTAGTTTAGTTTATTTTATTAATTTTTATTAGTATGTATATTTTAATTTGTATTTTATTTTATTTCATTATTTTGTTGCATTAATAAAATAGTATTTGTTATTAGTTTATTATTATATTTAATAGTAATATTATATTTAATTACATGTGCATTAATATATTATTATTTATTACTATTATTATTTAACTTAATTAGATAATTGGTTTTTATTTTTAATTTGAATTTAACTTTTTATTAAAACTCCCCCTAACTACCCACGCCTACCCCACCTCCCTTTGACCTTTTCTCCCACTTTTTTCTCAACCTCTTCACTCTCCACTCTCCCACGTCATTCCCCCTAACCCTCCTTTTATCTCTCCAATAACCTTCCTCCTTATTTCTCCACACTACCCATCCCCCCATTCACCTACCTGCCACCCCTTTCCTCACTCCCCTTCCCAGGCTCCACCACCCCATCCTCTCCCCACTACCCCCACCACGCTACTCTCCCTCTACCCGCCAGCCTCTCCCCAATCCCAGCCGCCATTCCCCTCTCCCCTCAGCCGCCTCCCCTGTAGACCCTCTGCCCCCTAACCTACTACTTTCATCCTCTCCCTCTCACGCCACTCACTGGCCCCCCTTTTCTATCCCATGCCCTTAGACCCCCCTAATCCCATCTCCCCATCCTGTTCACACCCCACTTCCCTTCCCCCTTCCCTTCTCAGCCACTTCAGAGTGCAGCAGGCAGTAAGCAGCCACGACCTCTTCACTGATCAGCATAACTTCCAGCGATCGCCCCTTCTCTATTTTAGGATCACAGTGGTGGTTCAGACACATCATTGACGTGCATAGCGGTTCTCTTGGGCTTTTGGAGATTGACGCCACACAGCGAGAGCGAGCGCAGATCAGATCATATTTTCAGCGGCGTAGTGGTTTGATTCGGGTGTGGCGTCAGCGACTGCACAGGACGGAGTGATGATTATTATGTTGCGATCGTTGACGGCGTATCGCGGTGACCAAAACAATGACACGAGCACGGTGATATATTCTATTTATTATTTTATGTGTTGTGTCGTCATGATTTTTGGCTAATTTCATTTGTGTTGGGGTTGTGACAAATGTGACGGTGAATGCATGTCTTTAATTTATTCCTATATTTGATTGCCTTTTGAATTAATTTCAATTGGATTTTTATTTAATTAATTGTATCTGCGTTTAAATTAATTGTCATTTGGGATTTTCACACATGATTTGGTGCCCATTCATGTGATACCTAATAATTAATCACGAACGGGAGTTCATCAGAGAATTTATTTATCCGGAATTCGATCAAGCGCGCGATAAAATTCTTAATAAATAAATATATTAATTGAATAAATTAATATTTTGTGTGTGCGCTTCTTTAAACTTGTGTGAGTGATACTGAATAAGTGATCTCATGTGAGCGAACTTGACGTAGGTAGATACTTTGACTTTGTGAGAAACGGGTCGTCGTATTTCACCAAGTGATCCAGTGTTATAATGACGCGCAAATTATTCATCAGGAAAGAAAACGAAATGATGGATAATTTGTGTAAATATTAGAATATTGTCTAACATCAGAGAACAAGACCAGAAAGTATTTTGATTAAATTTGGAATCAGTTATAATTGAATAAATAAATATTCAAATGTGGGAATTAAATAATTGACATTGCATGCACTTGAACGGATGTTGCGACTCTGACACTTCCATCTCTGCCAATTTATTTCATAGCTTAGTTAACTTAGATAGTTTTAGTTAATTTAAATAGTCATTTTTAAAATATTCATTTAGTTTTTAGAACATAGTTGTTAATCACACATTAAGAACTCATTTGCCTAAACATTTTTCCAAAAGGATATTCCTAGTGTCTACTCACATTCTCTCTATAGTTTGACCCTGCTCGCCGCTTCTACAGTAGTTGGTAGGTAAATAAATATTGAAAATTTTCACACATTGCGACGCACATGTCAAATTTCTGGCGCCGTTTTTGGGGAGAATAGTAGCATTAGGAGTTCCTTTAAAAGAATGATTTAGGTCAAAAAAAATTAAAAAAAACTAAACCAACAAAAAAAATAGTTTACTACTCTTTGAATTTTTCATTGTAGGGATTTTTAAGACACCCAGAAGATCAGAATGATGTGGGTCGCACCACACAGTTACAACCAGTACCCACCCTACCCACCAACATTGTAAGGTATGGATTATAATCTTTCACCGCACATGCGCTCTCCAGGTAATCCTGTTTATTTTAATGATTATCATTCAAGCCTGTGTTATGATCTATATTCTACTTCTAGTCCTTATACACCATTTGATAATTTCCAAAGTCAATGCATTCCTAAAAATTTATAACTTGATAATTCATGTCAAACAAATGATTCAATAATTGAGCACATGTTGCATTATGTTATCACTGAGACAAATTGGAGGTTTGAACTTCAATATGAACATAACTAAAAGTTGATTTTCTCAACAAAAGATCTAGAAAATCAATTGAATAATTTAGTAAATCAAATGAATCATATTTCTGAACTAGTTGTGTCATTACCACTTGATGATCTAATTCAAAACAATTCTTTTGAGGAGAGTGCAGTAGAGGTTCCATTCGAACAACATCCACTTCCTGAGTCTGATAATAAGATTGTCCCTTCTTCCTATAGTACCATTGATAACTCCTATCCATCACAATTTAATTCTTCCAATCTAATCACATTTCAAGAATATGAGAGCTTGGTCTTCCTCCCCGTTGAACATAATGGTCCCTCAAAAAATGTGATTTCATGTCTTTCTTCTATGAGTTCACAACCCAGTCATCCCAAAGTGAAAAAGGACACATTCAATGTCTATCAAATTGAACCTTTTGAGAATTAAGAGGACATTGAACTTGGACCATTCTTTACCATGATAGATTCAGGATTGAACCAAGAGACAATGGATTTCCACACTCAAGAGGACATCACTTCAAATAACATCGAATCACATCTTTATGAAAATCTATGTGAGTATGAAACTTTTTCTAAAATGGAGACTTCTGAAACATTTCTGGAGTCAGAAAATCAATCAGCATTGGTGGTAGAGAACACTCATAATTTTCTAGAAACAATGGAAGAATGGGATTTCTTGGAGGATCCTGAGTTTGTGGTGAAACATGTACCAACAGAGAAATACGATGAGGGAAGTATAGAAGAAAATTTTGAAAAAGGTGTCATTCTTGACATAATGGAGTCATCTTCTCCAATTGATCCCACGCCACTTGCTCCATGTGTTGAGGTTAAAAACACTTCACTTGAAATACCCACATATGCTAACAATATTGTTGACCTTATCACAATCAATGAAACTATCGAGCATGAATTGAGTTGGAAACCAATAGATTTCACTATGCTAGTGGTTGGGTGTGAAAACAAATTGGGATACATCATCAACTTAGATGTTGCATTTAATTTTAGCAATTAATTCAGTGCAAAAATAATTTAAATAGATAAATAGTCAATTAAAATAAATTTAATTGACAATTAATCATTAAATAGTACGTTGCATGGCATGCACAATAATTTTCATTAATCAACCAACATCCCGACACTAAGAAAATCACCCCGACATCACAACTGAAAATATAAACACGGCAATAAGATGACAAATCATGTAAAATAAGACCGTGTTACCAACAAATAATCGTGTCGGTCTTCACTCTCACTGCATGCAACTCGTTCTTCAATATCTGACTGCACCTCGGCACGTGATGACGTCGCGCGCCAGCTATGCTACCACCGGAACAAAAGACGTTGGCGATGGAGTGGATGCTGGTCCGCTGCGGCGACCGTGGTGGGTGCTCGGACAGTCGGCAGCCGATGCGCTTGGCTTCTTCGTGTACCTGCTGCACCCTGCGGAGGGATATGGAGAGGGCGAGGGGTAGTGGGGGCTGGCCGAGGCCTTTGAGGAGAGGGCGGCCGCTGGTCCGGCTGAGAGAGGGAGAGGGCTGTTGGCGAGGGGCTACAAACTTCCTGAGCAGTGCCGAAAACAACCAGTGGTGGAAACAACCAGAATGATGTTGGTTCGAGGTGAAAGGGAATAAAGGACAAGCGGAAAGAGGGAGTTCAGAACGGTGATGACTGCTGAGAGAGGACTGGCGGCAGGGGAGGAGAGCTGCTGGTGAGTGTTGGAGGAAGGAAGCACCGGCCGGAGGAGAACACAGGGGGGATTAGGCGGCGGCAGGGGGAAATCATGCGTTGGCTAGCATGGAGTCTTCGTGTGGGGGTGATGGCGTGGGGAGAGGAGCTGTCAGGCGGGGAGCTCGAGAGAGAGAGGGGCGAGGGAGCGGGTGAGGAGTGCGGCAGGGTAGGGTGGCCGAGGTGAAGAGGAGGCGGCCGGGGTGAAGAGGAGGCGGCCGGGCTGTGCAGCAGAAGTGCGGCCAGGGGGAGTGAAAGCGAGGGAGCGGCTGGGGGTGCGGGCTGAGCAGGGTGATGGAGAGCGGCGGGGCTGGGTGGCGGGATGATAGAGGAGAGGCGGGGTCGTGGGGAGTTGGCGGCTGGGCAGGGTGGCGGACGGGGTGAAGAAGGAAGGCCGGGGCTGGGTGTGTGTGTTGGGAGCTCGGGTGAGATGGATAGATAAGGGAGAGTGAGGGCCGGCCTCCGATGAGTAAGGGGAGGAGCGGATGGGGGTGCGCACGGCCAGCGGGATGGCCGGTGGTTGAGGGGAGAGCGGGTCAAGGGGGAGGCCGGCGGCGAGGGAGAAGGGAGGGCGCGGGAAACCAAAAAAAACAAAACAAATTTCAAATTTCAAAATAAAATTCTAAAAAAAATGTTAAATGATAATAAAATAATAATAATATAATTAAATATAAAAAATTCTAATTAAAAAAATAATAATAATTAAGAGAAATGTTATTGAAACTAATACTAATATATAAAGTTAATATAAACTAATAAAAATACTAAAATACTAATATCAATATATAAATTAACTAAAAATTATACAAAATAACTAAATTACTATAAACCTACAAAAATAAACTAAAAAATATAAAAAATGTTTAAACTAACTAGTTAAAACTAAGTTAAAAAATAAAAATACATGTAAAAATCCATGTACATCAAATCCCCCACACTTAAACTTTTGCACTCCTGGGCAAAACAATCAGAAAGAAAACACAAGTGAAAGGAGACAAATCAAAACATCAAAATTACAAGTTCAAAATTTGTCAATCTCTTTTCTCATAAAATATCATGCTTCATTTAAAACTTCAGTTTCAAAAAAAAAAAAAAAAAAAAAATTCTTTCACTTGCATTTTTTCAAAACAAGTACGTGCACTCATTCATCATGTGACCTACCTCACCATCACTCTCATCTCTCAAAAACATTTGATCAAAGTTTTTCTCAGTTCTCATACACATGCAGGCTTACCATAGGCTTGCCATGAATTTCACATCTCCACTAGTGGAAATCAAAAGAATGCACCAATCTCAAGGACTTTACATGAGGTTCAAATGTTTCTGAAGCTGTGGGACGATGGGTAAAAAAATTGACATTTTTTTGGTAAAAAGGAGGGTTGAATCTTGAAATAAATGCATGATAAGTCAATCTAAATGTCTCCCTCAAACTCTCGCTCCCCCACACTTAAAACACTGCTTGTCCCCAAGCATATGATAAGCCAATGTTCCGCTCTCTTTTTTTTCACTCTTTTTTTTTTTAAGACACAACTCACTCACAATATGGTCAGGAAAAACTGGTGAGTATCAACCCAAAAACCCCATGGAATAGGTGTCAGACAATAATCCCAAAGAATGGTACACAAGCAGCGTATATGCTGTAACATCTCAATGAAGGTAGGTCATATAGAAAACTCTCTAGTTCCTGGAGTAATGGGTCATCACTTTAATAGGTATCCCCAAAGTCGAGGGTTACCGCATAATGACCACCAATGTACTCATTGTTGGAACTGAAAAGGGTTCTATATTCCTATATCAAAATAATATGAAATGAATGTCGCTACTGTGAAAAAGAACTCAATGATCAGGATGGAATAATGTCAATCCATGTACATCAAATGACTCACTGCCCCTCGAAGAACCCTCTCCATGAGTAAGTTTCTCTCCCCCACACTTAGATTGAAATCATCATGCAAAAATTCAAGAAATTGGTAGGGAAGGGTATCGGCTTGGGCTCATCCTAAAAGGCTCCTGCATGGCTTCTAAGGGCTATACGAAGGAGAAAATGTTTGTGTGGCTCAGTGGGTCAGTGGGGCTAAAATATCAAACAGATGCCTCGATCATTTTAGTGCAACTTTCAAAAATTCCTATCGCTTTGATGGAAAAACATGGCAAGTTCTAGAAGACAAAACATGGTTGAGATTCCCTCAAGAAAAAGAGAAATAAGAGATGATTTTGAAATGGATTAGAGTCCTCACGGGTATGGAAATATAATGTTGGACAGCACAGATGAGAGTGAGTGCAAATAAGTGTCTCAAAAAAAATTCAAGTTTTTGAAAAATCTTTCGAAGCATGAAATAATATCAGCAATCATCTAAGTCATGAGATCAAGGATTAAAGAAATCCAGAACAAGAATCAGGTGCTCAAACTGCCTAGGGACACAAGTGGTATGTTCCCGACTGGGTTGCGGTAAAAATACAACAGTTCTTATGTGGGTTCATGAATGACAGGAGTGTTAGTCTTTTTTTTTCTCATGGTGTTTTTGGAAGCAGAAAATATGGCGAAAATTAAAACACTTCCCTGTGTAAGTGCAGATAGATGCGGAGAGGCTGCCTGTATCCGATGAAGTTCCAGAAATGATGTACCTGTAAAATCTACATATGGACAACACATACCCCCATCATATCATAAAGATAACACCAAGAATCATCTAAATAGAAGCAGAGATGCAGAAGAGTGACAGGTGCATACAGATATCAGGAGGAGCTAAAAGAAAAATCACACATGCCATGTTTTATTTTATTTTATTTTTTTCAAACAAATTAGAACAGGTAAAAGGAGAAAAAGGGGGGGGGGAATGAAACTGGAACATGGGTTGCCTCCCAGGAAGCGCTAAGTTTTACGTCTTCATCCAGACGGATGGACAATGTTCAATCGTCTTGGTCCATCAGCTCAGAATTCCTCTGCTTCTTACGAGAACTAGTGGCTGTGTCCTCGATCTCACGGGGACGCTTGGTGGGATTAACCACCTCTGGAGAAAAGTGAGCGTGAAGCTGGTGAGGGAGGAACAGAATCTGTGCTCTTTGTGGTGGTGCTGGATGCTGAACACGAATCTCCAGTGAAAGTTCCTCAAGCCGACGCTCGATATCAGCCAGCTCCTGAGTTATCCGTCGTACTAAGTCAGAGGGAGACGGAACAAGCGCATCGATGACCACAGAAGAATCAGAAGAGCTAGACATTTTTCTTTTTAGCTGCATTCACAAAGCAGATAGAGAGATAGAGATAGAGTAAGAAAACAAAGATCAAAGAATGAAGAAGCAGTCGGGTTGCCTCCCGATCAGCGCTAAGTTTTACGTCTTCAGCCAGACGGATAACTTCTCATTGCAATTGTAGTTCTTCAATGATGCCTATTTTATCCAAAGTGTGGTAAAGTTTAAGGCGTTGACCATTTACTTTGAATGGGGGCATCTTCCCATCAGAAATTTCGACAGCACCATGTGGATAAACAATTGTGACGGTGTAAGGACCTGACCACTTCGTCTTGAGTTTTCCAGCCATGATTCGAAGTCGTGAGTTGAAGAGGAGAACTTTGTCGCCTGGTGAAAAATTTCTTTGTTGGATCCGTTTGCCATGCCAGGCTCGAGTTTTCTCTTTGTAAATCAAAGCATTGTCATATGCTTCTCTCCTCATCTCATCCAGTTCATTCATTTGTAGAAAACGCTTCTCTTGGGCAGTTTTGAGATCAAAATTCAGTTTCTTCACAGCCCAATAAGCTTTATGTTCCAATTCTACAGGTAAGTGGCAGGTTTTCCCAAAGACCAACCTATATGGGGACATTCCAATGGGTGTCTTGTAGGCAGTTCTGTAGGCCCATAGTGCATCATCAAGTTTGGTGACCCAATCTTTCCTAGATGTACTTACAGTTTTCTCCAAAATACCCTTAATTTCTCGGTTTGAAACCTCAGCTTGGCCATTGGTCTGTGGATGGTATGGGGTTCTCATGTAGTGGTGACATCCATGGCGAGTCATTAGCTTCTGAAACAGCGCATTATTGAAGTGGGTACCACGGTCACTGATGATGAGCCTTGGAATTCCGAACCGGGTAAAAATGTGTTGCTTCAAAAATTTGATGACGACTCGAGCGGTATTTTCCGAGAATGCTTCAGCTTCCACCCATTTTGACACATAGTCCACACAGACAAGGATATAGGATTTCCCAAAAGATTTAGGAAAAGGACCCATGAAGTCAATTCCCCATATGTCAAAAATTTCAATTCCCATGATTGAGTGTTGTGGCATTTCGCGCTTCCAGCTTATACCCCCGGTTCTTTGGCATTTGTCACAATTCATGACGAATTCACGAATATCACGATTCATGGTCGGCCAGTACAAACCACATTGTAACACCTTGCTGATTGTTCGATGAATCCCATGGTGTCCTCCAGCTTCTCCAGTATGGCATAAGTTCAAAACACTCTCCACTTCTTCTTCAGGGATGCATCTTCTTATCATTCCATCCGCACAGTCTTTGAAAAGTAAAGGATCATCCCAGTAGTAATGTCGTGATTCATTCAGAAATCTTTTCCTCTGTTCCTTTGATAAATATGGATGTATCACACCTGAAGCTAAGTAGTTCACGAAATCAGCATACCAAGGTGTGATTGTCTCAATGGCATAGAGTTGTTCGTCAGGAAATGTTTCAGTGATTAGTTCGACATTGATTTCACTTGTGTCATGGTCGAGGCGTGATAAATGATCAGCAACGACGTTCTCTGTTCCCTTTTTGTCCTTGACTTCAATGTCAAATTCCTGAAGTAACAGTATCCATCGAATGAGTCTCGGTTTTGCATCTTTCTTGGCCATTAGATACCGAAGTGCAGCGTGATCCGTATAGACAGTGACTTTTGAGAACAACAGATGGGATCGAAATTTATCAAAGGCAAAAACAACTGCTAGCAGCTCTTTTTCAGTTGTTGTGTAGTTATGTTGGGCCTCATTCAACGTTCGGCTAGCATAGTAGATTGGCCTAAAGATCTTTTCTTTTCTTTGCCCCAAGGCAGCTCCAACTGCCCAGTCACTAGCGTCACACATTAACTCGAATGGTTGCTCCCAATCAGGTGAAATCATTATTGGGGCTTCAACCAAACGCTGCCTTAGTAATTTAAATGCTTCCTGACATTCAGGGCCGAAGTGGAACGTGACATCTTTTCCCAATAGATTCGTAAGGGGTCGGGCAATAACAGAGAAATCCTTGATGAAGCGTCTATAGAATCCAACGTGCCCAAGAAAACCTCGAATGGAACGAACTGAAGAAGGCATGGGTAACTCAGAGATTGTACTAATCTTTGCGGAGTCAACTTCAATTCCTTTCTTTGAAATTTGATGGCCTAAGACTATTCCACTTTGGACCATGAAGTGTGACTTTTCCCAATTAAGTACCAGATTCTTTTCTTCGCATCTTGCCAAAACCTTATCCAAATGTTCTAGACAGTCATCAAAAGAATTTCCATACACTGAGAAGTCATCCATGAAAATTTCCAAGAACTCTTCAATCATGTCATGGAATATTGCCATCATGCATCGTTGAAATGTGGATGGAGCATTACACATTCCAAAAGGCATTCGCCTATAAGCAAATGTACCATATGGACAAGTGAACGTGCTTTTCTCTTGATCCTATGGTGTCACTGCTATTTGATTATAGCCCGAGTATCCATCCAGAAAACAGTAGTAATCTCGTCCTGCCAATCGTTCAAGGATTTGATCAATAAAGGGTAATGGGAAGTGATCCTTTCTAGTGGCATCATTCAATTTCCGATAGTCGACGCACACTCTCCATCCAGTCACTGTTCTTGTGGTTATCAATTCTCCTTTATCATTCTCAACCACTGTGGTTCCACCCTTTTTAGGTACCACTTGCAACGGGCTAACCCACTGACTGTCGGAGATTGGAAAAATTAAACCGGCATCAAGAAGTTTAATGACTTCTTTCTTGACTACTTCTTTCATGGGAGGTGTCAAGCGTCGTTGTGGTTTCCTGTAGGGTTTTGAATTATCTTCCATATGTATTCTGTGAGTACAGATGGCAGGACTTATACCTTTTAGATCAGCAATCGTCCAACCTATTGCTGGTTTCCTTTGTGACAGGACATTGAGCAATTTGCTCTCTTGTTCGCTCGAAAGATTGGCATTTATGATGACTGGTAAGGTGTTTAAATCTCCCAAGTAGCTATATCTCAGGTTTGATGGAAGAGGTTTAAGCTCAAGTGTTGGAGGCTTTTCAAGTGATGGAGTAAATGAAGTGAATTCATGTCTATCTAAAGGCTCGACTATATTCCTAATGAATTCCACTTCCTCGATTGATTCAGTGAACTCTTTATTTTCTTTGTGCAAATCTGCGAGGTCCAGCACATCGCTTGCAAACTCATCCCATTCTTCAATCGTATCCAGGAAATGACAGTCTGCTACAGATGGTTTTTCCATGGCCTTTAGGACATCAAATGTTATGTTCTCATCCCCAATTCTAAAAATTAACTTTCCCTCTTGGACATCGACCAGTGCCCTGCATGTCGCCAAGAAGGGTCTCCCGAGAATGAGTGGGACGTCCTTATCTTCTTCCATATCGAGGACAATGAAGTCAGCAGGGAAGTAATATTTATCAACCTTGACAAGAACGTCCTCTAGAATCCCTCGAGGATGCTTCACTGATCGGTCAGCCATTTGCAAGGCGACTCTCGTTGGCTTTAATTCGGTGATGCCCAGTTCTTCAAGGATTCCAAACGGCATGAGATTGACACTAGCTCCGAGGTCGCACAAAGCTCTTCCGAATTGACATCCTCCAATATTGCAAGGAATAGTGAAACTCCCAGGGTCTCTTAGTTTTGGAGGTATGGATCTGGGTATGACCGCTGAACATTCCTCGTGCATTATGACTATTCCCACATCATCTAATTTTCTTCTTTTTGACAGTAGTTCTTTGAGAAATTTGGCATAGTGGGGCATTTGTGTGATGGCTTCCGCAAAAGGAATATTTATTTGAAGATTTTTGAACATCTCCATGAATTTTGAAAATTGAGCATCCAACTTCCTTTGCTTCAGTCTTTGTGGAAATGGAGGAGGTGGTATGTGGGATTTCGCTCTTTCGTTGAGTGCCTCATTTTCTTTCTCCTTTCTTGCCTTTTCATTCTTTGCAAGTATGTTTCGATCCTCCTCCTCTTTGAGTTCAAGTTGGATTGCTTTGTTTGTTGAGTCGCCATTTTCAGTGGAAGGTATAGGCGTCTCATCTGTTGGTTGAACATCAGGCTTTTGGTGCTCTGGTAACTGTGTGCCACTTCGCAGTATGATGGCTTTTGCTTCTTCTCTTGGGTTGACTCTTGTGCTTCCCGGTAGTGTTCCTTGTTGTCGGTTCTGCATTTGTGCGGCTATCTGACCGACTTGATTTTCAATGTTACGCATGGAAGCTTGCAGGTTTTGGGTGTTCGTCTGCAAATTTTGAGTTGTTGCTTGCAAATTTTGAGTTGCAATCTCTTGTAACTCAAACCTTGATTGATTGGACATCATTAGTTTAGCAATAGTTGCTCCCCAATCTTGTTGTCCTTGCATTGCAGGAGGGGACAAGTCTGTTTGCTTTTGCTCCTTATTTTGTTGTTGTTGCTGAAATGGGGGTCGGTATTTCTGTTGATATCCTTGCTCTTGCGATTGCATGGCGGGTCTGAAGGAAGATTGAGCAGGAAATCCAGGTGGACCCGCATTCTGGTTTATTGGTTGAGTAGTTGATGGCTCCTTCCAACCTTGATTTTGGTTATTTCCTTGCCAGTTTGTGTTGTAGTTGTTTCCATAATTTCCTTTGTTGTAGCTGACAAAGTTAGCTTCAGACATCTTAGTCTCAGATGTGTTATATGGACACATGGGATAATCATGAGGGCCACCACAGTGTGGACAATGTTCAGCTTGAACAACATGGACTGGCTTAGGCGGGTTTATTGACAAGTTGTCAATCCTCTTGTTGAGAGCTTCAAATTGTGCAGCCATGAATGTTTGAGTATCAACGTGATGCACTCCTGCCTTTCGTCTTGAAAAATCTTCTGGCCACTGGAAACTGTGTTCGGCCATGTTTTGAATCAATATGTACAGGTCCTCCGGATCCATTTCCATGAACGCGTTTCCAGTAGCTGTGTTGATGGCAGACTTACTCTCGGATTGAAGTCCATAGTAGAAAGCTTGCAGCTGGTTTGCCAACTTCATCCCATGATGGGGACAACGTCTTAACATGGATTTGAATCTTTCCCAAGCTTCTCCTAACGATTCGTATTCACTTTGACAAAAGGAGTCGAGGTCTCTCTTGTTTTTCAAAGATTGGGCTGTTGTGTAATATCGATCAAGGAATTTTCTTCTCAACACTTCCCATGTGAAAACTATTTCGGGGTCGAGACTCTCCAACCAGTCCTTTGCTTTCCCTTGCAACGAGAATGGAAACAGTCGTAGGATCAATGCATCATCCGTTACTCCGTTATATTTAAATGTGTCACAGACTTCAAGAAATCTGTTCACATGCATATAAGGATCTTCGCTGCTTAATCCATGAAACTGTGCATGTTGTTGGAGCAGGTTGATTGTGGACGACTTCAATTCAAAGTGCGTTGCTTGAATCCTGGGTCGTGTTATACCTGAGCTTATTCCGACTGTGTTGGGTCGCAACTCCTGTCTCATAGTAGTCCGAGGTCATTGATTATCGAGACGGTTTTGGAAAAGTGGATGGACTTGTCCACTAGGAAGTGTCGGAATATGAGTTTCAACGCTTTCCGCAGGTGGATGCATTGCGTTTGCAGCTGAGGTACCGACTTGTTCTTTTCCCTTTCTTTGATGTTCAAGTTGTGGATCAAGGGGTGTGTTGTTCTTTGACGGATCAGAAGTACGAGTGTTCACCATTTAGGCGAACAGTGCCTAAAGCAAGGTCTACTTGAAATTTTCTTAATGCTAGACGTGCGCGTGCTCCCCGGCAACGGCGCCAGAAATTTGACACGCGCGTCGCAACGCGTGCAAATTTGCGAATTTTTATAACCGACTGGCTACTATAAAAGTGGCGAGCAGGGTCGAACCACAGAGAGCACGGAATCTAGTTCACTAAAAATATTTCGTTGGACGGTGTTTAGACGAACAAGGACAAGGAATTGAAGGAATACCTATTTGTGAGTTTTCCCCTTTTTTTTCTTTTTAATTTATTATTTAAACTAAAAGGTGAGAAGACAAAAGATAAAAAGAAAATTGCAAACGGAAATGATGATGGATTCTAAGTCAACAAAATGTGTCGGGGATGTTGGTGTCATAATTCAATTATCACGCAGCCGTGCAAGGTATTTTTTTAGGATGATTAATTATTTATTCTGTTTAATTATCGCCAGTTCCGAAAATATGACCATTTTTTAGATGCTCAATTTTAATTTCCCAAGTTTATTTAAAGTCCCATTCTCTGGTGTCATAAATAGATTAGAAAATTCGTTCAAGCCCCGAACTACATGGCGAAATGACACAACCCGTTTCTCACAAAGTTGTGTCACTAATTTGCACCTACCATCAGTCAACGCGGTTTACCTTCTCGGACCGCCGCGTCGACTTATAATTAAAATGGCCAGTTTTAATTTTAGCAATTAATTCAGTGCAAAAATAATTTAAACAGATAAATAGTCAATTAAAATAAATTTAATTGACAATTAATCATTAAATAGTACGTTGCATGGCATGCGCAATAATTTTCATTAATCAACCAACATCCCGACACTAAGAAAATCACCCCGACATCACAACTGAAAATATAAACACGACAATAAGATGACAAATCATGTAAAATAAGACCGTGTTACCAACAAATAATCGTGTCGGTCTTCACTCTCACTGCATGCAACTCGTTCTTCAATATCTGACTGCACCTCGGCACGTGATGACGTCGCGCGCCAGCTATGCTACCACAGGAACAAAAGACGTTGGCGATGGAGTGGATGCTGGTCCGCTGCGGCGACCGTGGTGGGTGCTCGGACAGTCGGCAGCTGATGCGCTTGGCTTCTTCGTGTACCTGCTGCACCCTGCAGAGGGATATGGAGAGGGCGAGGGGTAGTGGGGGCTGGCCGAGGCCTTTGAGGAGAGGGCGGCCGCTGGTCCGGCTGAGAGAGGGAGAGGGCTGTTGGCGAGGGGCTACAAACTTCCTGAGCAGTGCCGAAAACAACCAGTGGTGGAAACAACCAGAATGATGTTGGTTCGAGGTGAAAGGGAATAAAGGACAAGCGGAAAGAGGGAGTTCAGAACGGTGATGACTGCTGAGAGAGGACTGGCGGCAGGGGAGGAGAGCTGCTGGTGAGTGTTGGAGGAAGGAAGCACCGGCCGGAGGAGAACACAGGGGGGATTAGGCGGCGGCAGGGGGAAATCATGCGTTGGCTAGCATGGAGTCTTCGTGTGGGGGTGATGGCGTGGGGAGAGGAGCTGTCAGGCGGGGAGCTCGAGAGAGAGAGGGGCGAGGGAGCGGGTGAGGAGTGCGGCAGGGTAGGGTGGCCGAGGTGAAGAGGAGGCGGCCGGGGTGAAGAGGAGGCGGCCGGGCTGTGCAGCAGGAGTGCGGCCAGGGGGAGTGAAAGCGAGGGAGCGGCTGGGGGTGCGGGCTGAGCAGGGTGATGGAGAGCGGCGGGGCTGGGTGGCGGGATGATAGAGGAGAGGCGGGGCCGTGGGGAGTTGGCGGCTGGGCAGGGTGGCGGACGGGGTGAAGAAGGAAGGTCGGGGCTGGGTGTGTGTGTTGGGAGCTCGGGTGAGATGGATAGATAAGGGAGAGTGAGGGCCGGCCTCCGATGAGTAAGGGGAGGAGCGGATGGGGGTGCGCACGGCCAGCGGGATGGCCGGTGGTTGAGGGGAGAGCGGGTCAAGGGGGAGGCCGGCGGCGAGGGAGAAGGGAGGGCGCGGGAAACCAAAAAAAAACAAAACAAATTTCAAATTTCAAAATAAAATTCTAAAAAAAATGTTAAATGATAATAAAATAATAATAATATAATTAAATATAAAAAATTCTAATTAAAAAAATAATAATAATTAAGAGAAATGTTATTGAAACTAATACTAATATATAAAGTTAATATAAACTAATAAAAATACTAAAATACTAATATCAATATATAAATTAACTAAAAATTATACAAAATAACTAAATTACTATAAACCTACAAAAATAAACTGAAAAATATAAAAAATGTTTAAACTAACTAGTTAAAACTAAGTTAAAAAATAAAAATACATGTAAAAATCCATGTACATCATGCATCCAAGGATGTGATGGATATAAGCTGACCACTGAAGGAGTCTGGTAAAGGCACTTTTTCACCTGTGTATGTTTAAGGAGGTAATCTTCTTGATCTTTTTGCTGATAGCCTTCGCCTAAAATTCAATTATTCAATGAGTCTTTCTTCAGGAGAGGTATATTCATTCCCTTGTGATTTGATATATTTTCATTTCATTCCACACATCCATTATTCTAACAAGATTCCATTGAGATTTTGTGTAGCTTATAGGATAAATTCATCTTCAACGAATGGATTCCACGCTTCTATTGAAAAAGAAGCAGATGCATGGTTTACATTTTCATTCAATCCTGGTGGAGTTTCAACAACATCTAGATGAAGATGAAGTAAACTTAGCGCTAAATGGGAGGTAACCCATCATTTGTTTGTTTTCTTTTCACTGCATTTAATTTCATTTCATTTAGTTTTATTTTAAAATAAAAAGGCATGCATTTACCAAAATATATTTTCTCCTAGAACTGTAGTGGATCTAAATTCATCATAAATATTTTTATCATCCACATGATTTTGATTATGGTGTGACTTCTTTGATATGATGCAAGTATGTGTTGTCAATGTTTAGGTTTTACAGGTATACCATTGCTGGAGCTTCATCAGATACAAATAACCTCTCTGCATCTATCTATACTTACACAGGGAAGTGTTTTATTTTTTCCATATTTTATGCTTCCAAAAACACCATGTAAAATAAGAAAAAAAAATAACAAGAAATTTTTGAAAAAAAACTAACATTCCTATCATTGATGAACCCACATGAAATCCACTGCATTTTTGTCGTAACACAGTCGGGGGCATACCACTTGTGTCCCTAGGCAGTTTGAGCACCCGATTCTTGTTTGGAATTCTTTGATCCTTGATCTCATGACTTAGATGATTGTTGATGTTATTTCATGCTTCGAAAATGTTTTTCAAAAACTTGTATATTTTTGAGACACTTATTTTAACTCATGATCATCTGTATTGTCCAACATTATATTTCCATACCTGTAAGGACTCTAGTCCATTTTACATCATATCTTGTTTCTATTTTTCTTGAGGGAATCTCAACTATGTTTTTTCTTCAACAACTTTCCATGTTTTCCCATCAAAGCGATAAGAATTTTGAAAGTTTCACTAAAATGATTGAGGCATCTGTTTGATTATTCAGCCTCGTTGACCCACTGATCCACCCGTACATTTTCTCTATCGTATATCCCTTAGAATCCATGAAGAAACCTTTTAGTATGATCCAATAGCTGATACACTTCTCTACCCATTTCTTGAATTTTTGCATGAAAATTTTCAATCTAAGTGTGGGGGAGAGATTTATTCATGGAGAAGGTTCTTTGAGGGGTAGTGAGTCATTTGATGCACATGGATTGACATTATCTCATACTGATCATATGAGTTTTTTTCACAATATCCACATTCATTATATATATTTTGATATAGGAATATAGAATCCTTTTGGTTCTAAAAATGAGTTCATTGGTGGTCATTGCGTGATAACCCTCCCTTTTGGGGATACCTATAAAAGTGATGATCCATTACTCCAGGAGATAGGGAGTTTTCTATATGACATACTTTTACTGAGATGTTACAGCATACATGTAACACCCCAAGATTCCACAATATGCTTCTCTTTGAATAATACAGTAGCGTGTGTTGTACGCAACTTCGAGTTCTAACACACACCACAACCAATCAAAATAGCTGTTATGAATATTAATACATACTTTTTGAAATTTTATAAATTTTATCTTTCAAAATGGACTTCATTTTTGAATTTGTAATATCAATTATAGCTTAGGGTGAATTTTTGGTATTGTTCTGAGAAACTTCAATTTTTGATGAATAGTGAAACCACTAAGTGGTAGTTAAAAAAACTAATTTTTCGTTTAAATGAAACTTTACCACTTCTGTGAATTGAATTTAAAAAAACCAACATACATAGTTTTCATTGGGAAGTAAAATGTGGTTCAATGGGATTAAAATAATTTTTGGTGAATAATAACTTTTAAGTTCTATTAATCGTGATTAAATGTAATTAGTGTAATTAAAGGTAAATATAATGTTATAATAATATTAAATTACCTTTAAACTTGTCCTACCCTTATTTGATGAGTCATGACCGACCAATAAAATCCATGGGTCAACTTGGGGACCCCATGGAGCCACTTTGGTAAGAAAATGACATTAATAACTTTTTATTTAAAGTAAAAATAAAATTGTCACAAACATGTGTTGTTTTATTAAAACAATTATTACATGGGGTTATATAAGTTAAATTTTAGAATATAAATATTAATTGGAAAGATAAAAATATTTCCTAAATCATGGTAATTTTTTTATAATTTTTAGACATTAAATAAATTAAATTGTTTATGACACCATGATGATGCAGCGATTACCTCGTTAATTAACGATTTAAATAAAATGAAAAGATAATGTAAAATCTAATACTTACACTTGTAAAAAACATATTGGATGAGAATATTTCAAATCCTTAAAACCTTATCCTATAAATATATTATTGTGGGACCTTTAAAATCTGAAAATCATTCCATAATAATGTAACATTTCATGAGTTTCCAAGAGTGCCCCTCCTCTCCTCTTATAAAAGGCCCCCACCTCTACCACCTTATTCACACCATCAAAGCAATTTGGATCAGCAAAAATCTACCCAAACACTCCCTCAACTTCCCTCTCTTACTTCTAGAAGCCTCGATTTGGGCATAAGTCTTCCCAAGGAAGCTTTTGGCTGAAATCAAAAAGAGTTACCCGATTTTAAGATAATGTCTTCTCTTATGTTCTTTTGTTTTATTTTGATTCTCCAACCCCTTAAACTCTTTTTATTCCTTTCTTTTGTAACAAAAACAATATCTAAAATATACTAAGATGTTTTCATGAGAAGTATTTTATTTACACTTACACATATCTCCGTCTAATGGTTAAAGAACATACTGTTTCTGTGGGTGGCGAATTACTGCCTCACGAAACGATGATTATTCAATATTCTTTTAACACCTCTCATGGTGGCCATTATGATGAAAATATTTTCATATATGATATATATATTATGTTTATGTTTTCTTTATGCTTATGTATTTCTCATTTATGTCATACCTTTATGATTTCCATTATGGGTAAATGCGATAATTTCATTTTAGGAAGTGCGGACTACCGCCCCCACAAAGTGATTTGAATCGTTAGTGCCATATGTGGGACATATAAAGGATGAAGTAAATGATATTATATATGATATTATACTGGAATTATAATACACCTTTATATCATTATAATTTCATTCCATTAAATATGAAATAGAAATGAAAGTAGCGTTCATGCGTACGTACGGCTTACCGTCTCTATGAACGGTGCATTTCATTTCTTATCTCTAAGTGTTACGTAATATTATGAATGAATGTATATATTGGATATATATGATATATATGATATCTAAATCATGAATATAATTCTGGATATAATGTATATTTTACCACATGAACAACTCGTAATTATAAGAATTTTATTTTTGACTCAAGTACCAAAGATCGACAAAACGACCGTTATTAACATAAATAATTACATAATGTTAATAACATAGTAATAAGTGATATAAAAGGAATAATAAACTTGAAAAAGGTTCTTAAGCAATTATAAATTAACTCTAGTTTATTATTCAAGAGGTTAAAGAACGGTCGAGTCAAGTTGGAGACGAGGTAAGGGAACTTCTTAACCCAATTCTCATTCTTTGGGTTGAACTTATCTTTCTTAGTTATGTTGTTCTTTGATTATGTGAGAAATGAATTTTTATACCTTATCCTGTATTTATACTTTCTTTATGTGAGCTTATAGTGAATACACATGAGCGATCTATTTTATTTACAAAATGATCTTTGTAAGGGACTTCGTCTCAATCTCCTTTCATTGAGGCATATTTTGTTTTATACATAACTTTCCTTTATACGGTGTATAAACCCCTTTGACTTTTACTTTTATTCAAAATGAATATTTTTATATGAAGCGTTTTTACTAAACGACAAAAGGAATGTTTTGTCTTATGTATGCGGCGACAACGAATTCTCCGCCGCCGTGACCATTATTTGAGTTTCGGCTTCCTCTTCAAGCCATAACTTTTTTTAAATGAAAAATAAATACAAAGTTTTAATTTTCTTTTATTTTGGTATTGAAAATGATTTTGATAATGTTTTTATTATATCAATGTGTTGTATTGATATCTTGTGATTTAAATGTGAAAATGTTATGCATGTTTTATGTGATACGATTATGTTATGGTTTATGATATGTTTAAACCTGTTCATATGAGGAATGCATTGGACTTAATAAATGACGGGTGGAGCCCACTATATCTCCTCGATGCATCAGTAGGTCTCATGAGACAAACTAGTGTCTTGTCATGAGGCCTTGACAAAATCTTATTTGTAGTCTTGGCACGAGGCCTTGGGTACGTGGTTAGGACAGTCTGGCATTATGCATTCCATCATTATGAAAGTGGTTATTGATATTGCATATGATTATTCGACTAGTAGAATATCCATATGAATAAGTAAATGACATTATTTCATTTTATTTTTGCCATATTATACTGAAGTTCAAGTTTAAAAGGATTTTTTTAGTTATACATTGCCTTAAATGTTAATTTTTATTTATGAAAGCTTCCGCTATATTGTTATCCTTACTGAGCATCTGAGCTCACCCCTTCCAATGTTTTAATTTTTCCAGGATGTGAAGAAGTATATTATGAATGACCTGCAGGGATAGTATGAGGGGATATGAAGACAAGATGTTGTTGTAGTTTTGTTTTACTTTATGATGTAATGTAAGACTTATGAATGTATCTAGTGTTTCTAAGGCTACTAAACTAATCGGTCTTTCGAGACTTGATCTTTTGTGATCATGCCATTGTTACACAATAATGCACTGACTCTGGGTAACTAGGGTCGAAGCGTTACAGTTGGTATTAGAGGCAGTTTAGTACTAACCTTGGAAGCTAGATTTAGATAAACTCTGATTAGAGCACATAGCCCTAAGATATACTTTGAGGATTAGTATAGAAGAACTTCCTAGAATTTTTGTATTATAGACATTTTGTGAGTTTTTTGAGAAATACATCCCTGTCTGGATACGAGCAGGTAGAGGCGGCTCTGGAACAGATGTACCTAGGGGTAAAACCCGAAAATACCGCTTTGAGCTAGAATCGAACGAGAACTAGTGCACGACAACGGGCCTTGCTGCACTCTTGGTTACGGCACTCCTGGGGGATATGCTTAGGATAATCCTCATTTTCTTTACAAACCATTATAAAGGGTTTATGAGTATATACTTCCTCAAAGAAAACATTTTTATGATTACAGTTCAATTTATGTTAAGTGTTTTACAAGTATGGAATTATGTATTTTGATTCATAAACTAATCTAGTTTATGCCATTGTTTAGAAATGGCCCCTAGTGGGAGGAATGGAAACTATATCAATGCACGTACTCCATGTAGGGATTTCCCTCCTGCTCAAGATAATTATAATAGAGCTGGAGATACAACTGGTGCTGATCAACTTATCACCATACTGGGACAACTCACTCAGGTTATGAATAATAACCTTACTCATATGGAGCACCCTGATCAGCAACATGGAGGATCAATGTTAGACCGCTTCATGAGGCAACAACCACCAACATTCAATAGGAGTACAAATCCCTTAGTAGCTGAGCAATGGATAAATTCCCTAGAGAAAATATTTCAGGCTTTGGGGAGTAGTGAAAGGGAAAAGGTTATCATAGTAGTTTACCTCCTCACTGGAGACGCTGATCAATGGTGGTAATTGATTCAAAATACAAAGGAAGATGAATAAGTATCAAGTATGGAATGGAGAGAGTTCAAAGATATTTTCTTAGAAAAATACTTTCCTCGTGACCATAGAGCAGATATGGAAAGACAATTTCTGAGTCTAGACAAAAGGAGGATGAGAATGTCGCAAAGTATGAGTCTAACTTTACAAGGTTAGCGAGACATGCTGCAGATTATATACATAACCCAAGAAGTAAGATTAATCATTTATTTGATGGGTTAAAACCATTTCTCCGTCGAGCTTTAGTATCACAATCCTTCTCATCATATGAAGATATTGTCTCGTGTGCTATCAAGACAGAAAAGGAATTCTCTAAATCTTATGACAACAAAGTAAAGCAAGAGAAGAAGAGAACGACAGAACAAGAGATAGATAAAGGGAAAAAGGGAAAGAAGGATTTTCCATTATGTGATAATTGTGGAAGAATCACCCTGGTACTTTCCTAAAAGGAATGAGAGTTTGTTATAAATGTGGAGAAAAATGTCATCAGGCTCGTGATTGCAAGGGAAAGAAAGAGGCTATGAATATTGAATGCTACAATTGTAGAGAAATGGGGCATTATGAAAATGAATGTTCTAAGCGTCAGAGAAACTTACCTCAGAAAAGGCCAAGGGATCAAGGAAAATCTTATGTTGTTACTACAGTTGAAGTTGAATAATTAATGTATTGGTGCTTTTGGACTGAAGGATTATATTCTGGTTATAAGAATAATGTGATATATATAAGGATTGTACTGCAGTACTTGTTGTTTTCATTAATGTTTTAATATGATGAAGGTAATCATATTTTTGTATGTGATAATAAGAGAAACTTTACTTTGTTTAAGGAATCTGATGATACAATTGATTTTGGAATTTATATACCTTTTAGAAAAAGTCTGGACAGAGGTATTTTGGATAACTATAAAGGTTGGAATGGATTAAGTTGAACTTTGGATAGTATTGTTTAAGGTTAAAACATTTCTGAAGATTATTCGTGGAATATTATAATACTATAGTTTTAGGAAAAGGACAACCTGCAGGTTGGGGGATAACCTGTCGCGTCGGACAAAGCTATAGGAATCGAACCCACAACCATAGTGCGACAGGCCATTATTACCTACCACTAGCCTACAGGAAGTCCCTAGTTATTACAAAATAGTTTTCCTAATCTAAATGGTATGTGTTAATATTTGGAACCTTGTACGATTAGGATAAATATAATATTTTTGAGTTCTATTATCTTTTTGAGTGAAAGATGGGTTTATGGTAAAAATTTATAAAAGAATGAAAGTCTACATGACAAGTATGTATATTTCCTTACGTTCTTAGTATATCTCCTAAATAAATTCCTCAACTTTATGAAAGGTAACTTAAAACAAAAACGTTGTCGGTTAACTTTTCGTACTGGGGAATCAATGATCGTTTAACCAATCACAAGTTTGTGATTTTCTTGTAGTTAAACTTTCTCCTAATCCTGTTTTCTACAACTCACCATCAGACCTTGATGGTTTGATTTTCCTCCATATCCATATTTTCATATAATCCTAGTATGGGCTATCTCGGGTGACCTTTGTACTTCTCTTTCTTTCTTTTAAAGTTATATTTTTATTAACCCTATTTCTGATGTGGGTTTTCCACAAAGGTATTTTCTATTTTCAACCTTTTATTTTCAAATAAAAATTTCAAATTACGAGTACGCAATTTATTGAAGGATGGGAGAATGTAACACCCTGAGATTCCACGGTACGCTTCTCTTTGAATAATACAGTAGCGTGTGTTGTACGCAACTTCGAGTTCTAACACACACCACAACCAATCAAAATAGCTGTTATGAATATTAATACATACTTTTTGAAATTTTGTAAATTTTATCTTTCAAAATGGACTTCATTTTTGAATTTGTAATATCAATTATAGCTTAGGGTGAATTTTTGGTATGGTTCTGAGAAACTTCAATTTTTGATGAATAGTGAAACCACTAAGTGGTAGTTAAAAAAACTATTTTTTCGTTTAAATGAAACTTTACCACTTCTGTGAATTGAATTTCAAAAATATGACATACATGATTGTCATTATGAAGTAAAATGTGGTTCAATGGGATTAAAATAATTTTTGGTGAATAATAACTTTTAAGTTCTATTAATTGCGATTAAAGGTAATTAGTGTAATTTAAGGTAAATATAATGTTATAATAATATGAAATTACCTTTACACTTGTTCTACCATTATTGGATGAGTCATGTCCGACCAATAAAATCCATGGGTCAACTTGGGTACCCCATGGATCCACTTGGGTAAGAAAATGACATTAATAACTTTTTATTTAAAGTAAAAATAAAATTGTCACAAACATGTGTTGTTTTACTAAAACAATTATTACATGGGGTTATATAAGTTAACTTTTTAACTATAAATATTCATTTTAAAGCTAAAAATATTTCCTATATCATGGTAATTTTTTTATAATTTTTAGACATTAAATAAATTAAATTGTTTATGACACCATGATGATGCAGTGATTACCTCATTAATTAACGATTTAAATAAAATGAAAAGATAATGTAAAATATAAGACTTACACTTGTCAAAAACATATTATATGAGGATATTTTGAATCCTTATCACCTTATACTCGAAATATATCATTTTGGGACCTTTAAAATCCGAAAATCATTTCACAATAATGTAACATTTCATGAGTTTCCAAGAGTGCCCCTCCTCTCCTCTTATAAAAGGCCCCCACCTCTACCACCTTATTCACCCCATCAAAGCCATTTGGCTCGGCCAACCTCTTCCCAAATACTCTCTCAACTTCTATCTATTACTCCTATAAGCCTCACTTTGGGCAGAAGTCTTCCCAAGGAAGCCTTTGGCTCAAATCAAAAAGAGTTACCCGATTTTAAGGTAATGTCTTCTCTTATGTTCTTTTGTTTTATTTTGCTTCTCCAACCCCTTAAACTCTTTTTATTCCTTTATTTTGTAACAACACCAGTATCTACAATATACTATGATGTTTTCATGAGAATTATTTTATTTACACTTACACATACCTTCGTCTAATGGTTAAAGAACATACTGTTTCTGTGGGTGGCGAATTACTGCCTCACGAAACGATGATTGTTCAATATTCTTTTAACACCTCTCATGGTGGCCATTATGATGAAACTATTTTCATATATGATATATATATTATGTTTATGTTTTCCTTATGCTTCTTTATTTCTCTTTTATGGCATACCTTTATGATTTCCATTATGGGTAAACGCGATAATTTCATTTTAGGAAGTGCGGACTACCGCCCCCTCAAAGTGATTTGAATCGTTAGTGCCATATGTGGGACATATAAAGGATGGAGTAAATGATATTATATATGATATTATACTGGAATTATAATACACCTTTATATCATTATGATTTAATTCCATTAAATATGAAATAGAAATGAAAGTAGCGTTCATGCCTACGTACGACTTACCGTCTCCATGAACGGTGCATTTCATTTCTTACCTCTAAATGTTACGTAATATTATGAATGAATGTATATATTGGATATATATGATATATATGATATCTACATCATGAATATAATTCTTGATATAACGTATATTTTACCACATGAACAACTTGTAATTATAAGAAGTTTATTTTTGACTCAAGTACCAAAGATCGACAAAAAGACCGTTATTAACATAAATAATTACATAATGTTCATAACATGGTAATAAGTGATATAAAAGGAATAATAAACTTGAAAAAGGTTCTTAAAAAATTATAAATTAACTCTAGTTTATTATTCAGGAGGTTAAAGAACGGTCAAGTCAAGTTGGAGACGAGGTAAGGGAACTTCTTAACCCAATTCCCATTCTTTAGGTTGAACTTATCTTTCTTAGTTATGTTGTTCTTTGATTATGTGAGAAATGAATTTTTATACCTTATCGTGTATTTATACTTTCTTTATGTGAGCTTATAGTGAATACACATGAGTGATCTATTTTATTTACAAAATGATCTTTGTAAGGGACTTCGTCTCAATCTCCTTTCATTGAGGCATATTTTGTTTTATACAAAACTTTCCTTTATACGGTGTATAAACCCCTTTGACTTTTACTTTTATTCAAAATGAATCTTTTTATATGAAGCGTTTTTACTAAACGACAAAAGGAATGTTTTGTCTTATGTATACGGTGACAACGACTTCTCCGCCGCCGTGACCATTATTTGAGTTTCGGCTTCTTCTTCAAGCCATAACTTTTTTTAAATGAAAAATAAATACAAAGTTTTAATTTTCTTTTATTTTGGTATTTAAAATGGTTTTGATAATGTTTTTATTATATCAATGTGTTGTATTGATATCTTGTGATTGAAATGTGGAAATTTTATGCATGTTTTATGTGATACGATTATGTTATGGTTTATGATATGTTTAAACCTGTTCATATGAAGAATGCATTGGACTTAATAAGTGACGGGTGGAGCTTTCTATAGCTCCTTGATGCATCGGTAGGTCTCATGAGACAAACTAGTGTCTTGGCAAGAGGCCTTGAAAAAATCTTATTTGTAGTCTTAGCATGAGGCCTTGGCTACGTGGTTATGATAGTCTGGCATTATGCATTCCATCATTATGAAAGTGGTTATTGATATTGCATGTGATTATTCGACTAGTAGAATATCCATGTGAATAAGTAAATGGCATTATTTCTTTTTATTTTTGCCATATTATGTTGAAGTTCAAGTTTAAAAGGATTTTGTTTTAGTTATACATTGGCTTAAATGTTAATGTTTATTTATGAAAGTTTCTGTTATATTGTTATCCTTATTGAGCATCTGAGCTCACCCCTTCCAATGTTTTAATTTTTCCAGGATGTGAAGAAGTATATTATGAATGACCTGCAGTGATAGTATGAGGGGATATGAAGACAAGATGTTGTTGTAGTTTTGTTTTACTTTATGATGTAATGTAAGACTTATGATTGTATCTAGTGTTTCCAAGGCTACTAAACTAATCGGTCTTTCGAGACTTGATCTTTTGTGATCATGCCATTGTTACGCAATAATGAACCGACTCTGGGTAACTGGGGTTGGGGCGTTACAATACGTGCTACTTGTGTACCATTATTTGGGATTTTTGTCTAACATTTATTTCATGGGGTTTTAGAGTTGATACTCACCAGTTTTTCCTAACCATATTATTTGAGTGAGTTATGTCTAAAAAAAAGAAAAAAAGAGCGAAACATTGTATTATCATATGCTTGGAGACAATCAATGTTTTAAGTGTGGGGGATCGAGAGTTTGAGGGAGACATTTGGATTGACATATATCATGCATTTATTTCAAGATTAAACCCTCATTTTTACCAAAAAGATATCAATTTTTTTGCCCACCATCCCACAACCTCAGAGACATTTGAACCTCATGTAAAGTTCTTGAGATTGGTGCATTCTTTTGATTTCCTATAGTAGAGATATGAAATTCATGGCAAGCCTATGGTAAGCATGCATGTGTACGAGAAATGAGCATGACTTTGATCAAATATTTTTTGAGCAATGAGAGTGATGGAAAGGCAGGTCACATGATAAATGAGTGAACGTACTTGTTTTGAAAAGAATAAAAGTGAAATAAAAATTGTTCGTTAACATTGAAGTTTTAAATTAAGCATGATATTTTATGAGTAAAAGAGATTGAAAATTTTTGAACTTGTAATTTTGATGTTTTGATTTGTCTACGGGTTCACTTGTGTTTTCTTTCTGATTGTTTTGCCGAGGATTGCAAAATTTTAAGTGTGGGGGATTTGATGTACATGGATTTCACTAGTATTTTTATAATTTTCTAACATAGTTTTAATTAATTAGTTTAACCATTTTTTATATTTTTAGTTTATTTTTGTAGTTTTGTAGTAATTTAGATATTTTGATAATTTTTAGTTAATTTATATACTTATATTAGTAATTTAATATTTCTATTAGTTATATTAATTTTATATATTATATTTAACACTATATTATTATTATTATTATTAGTTTCTCTAATTTTAGTTTAGTTTATTTTATTAATTTTTATTAGTATGTATGTTTTAATTTGTATTTTATTTTATTTCATTATTTTGTTGCATTAATAAAATAGTATTTGTTATTAGTTTATTATTATATTTAATAGTAATATTATATTTAATTACATGTGCATTAATATATTATTATTTATTATTATTACTATTTAACTTAATTAGATAATTAGTTTTCTTTTTAATTTGAATTTAAATTTTTATTAAAACTCCCCCGAACTACCCACGCCTACCCCACCTCCCTTTGACCTTTTCTCAACCTCTCCACTCTCCACTCTCCCACGCCATTCCCCCTAACCCTCCTTTTCTCTATCCAATCACCTTCCTCCTTATATCTCCATGCTACCCATCCCCCTATTCACCTACCCGCCGCCCCTTTCCTCACTCCCCTTCCCAGGCTCTGTTGCCCCATCCTCTCCCCACTACCCTCGCCACACCACTCTCCCTCTACCTGTCGGCCTCTCCTTAATCCCAGCCGCCATTCCCCTCTCCCCTCGGCCACCTCCCCTGTAGACCCTCCGCCCCCCTAACCCGCCGCTTTCATACTCTCCCTCTCACGCCACTCACCAGCCCCCCTTTTCTATCCCATGCCCCTGGACCCCCCCAATCCCATCTCCCCAGCCTTCTCACACCCCACTTCCCTTCACCCTTCCCTTCTCGGCCACTTCAAAATGTAGCAGGCAACAAGTAGCCACAACCTCTCCACTGATCAACACAACTTCCAACAACCACCCCTTCTCCATTTTGGGAGCACAACGGTGGTTTTTGGACACATCATCGATGTGAACGGCGGTTCGCTTGGGCTTCCAGAGATTGAGGTCACACGGTGAGAGCGAGCACAGATCAGATCATATTTTTAGCAGCGCAGTGGTTTGATTCGAGTGTGGCATCAGTGACTGCACAGATCAGAGTGATGATTATTATGTTGCGATCATTGACAGCATATTGTGGTGACCACAAAAATGACACGAGCACGGTGATATCTTCTATTTATTATTTTATGTGTCGTGTTGTCGCGATTGTTGGATAATTTCATTTGTGTTGGATTTGTGACAAATGTGACGGTGAATGCATGTCTTTAATTTATTCCTATATTTTATTGGCTTTTGAATTAATTTAAATTGGATGTTTATTTAATTAATTGTATATGTGTTTAATTTAATTGTCATTTGAGATCTGCACACATGCTTTGGTGCTCGTTCATGTGATACCTAATAAGTAATCACAAATGGGAGTTCATCGGAAAATTTATTTATCCAGAACTCGATTAAGCGTGCGAGCGAATTCTGAATAAATAAATATATTAATTGAAAAAATTAATATTTTTTGTGTGGGATTCATCAAACTTTTGTGAGTGATACTGAATAAGTGATCTCATGTGTGCGAACCTGACGTAGGTAGATACTTCGACTTTGTGAGAAACGGGTCGTTGTATTTCACCAAGTGATCCAGTGCTATAATGACGCGCAAATTATTCATCAAGATAGAGAACAAAATGATGGATAATTTGTGTAAACATTAGAATATTTTCTAACATTAGAGAACGATACCAGATAGTATTTTGATTAAATTTGGAATCGGTGATAATTGAATAAATAAATATTCAAATGTGGGAATTAAATAATTGACATTGCATGCACTTGAACGGACGTTGTGACTCTGAAACTTCCATCTATGCCAATTTCTTTCATAGATCAGTTCACTTAGATAGTTTTAGTTAATTTAAATAGTCATTTTTAAAATAGTCATTTAGTTTTTAGAACTTATTTGTTGATCACACATGAAGAACTCATTTGCCTAAACATTTTTTCAAAAGGATATTCCTAGTGTCTACTCACATTCTCTCTGTGGTTTGACCCTGCTCGCCGCTTCTATAATAGTTGGTAGGTAAATAAATATTGCAAATTTTCATGCGTTGCGATGTGTGTTCCATGCACCCCTAAATCAGGTGGCAGAATGGGATTTCGGGACCTATGTATCTTTAATGATGCCCTTTTGGCCAAACAGGGCTAGAGCCTCATGATTCATCCATCTTCTCTCTGTGCGCGAATTCTCTGTGAAAAATATTTACCCCAATTGGACTTCCAAAAATCCCCTATTGGCCCTCATCCCAGCTTTCTATGGAGAAGTATTTGGGGATCATGAAACTTACTTAATAAAGGGTTAGGGTTGGAGGATTGGGGATGGTACAAAAGTTAACATCTAGACTGATCCCTGGTTGATTGATAAAGATGGCATGTGGGCTACTTCCCTAGAATTTCCTGGCTATGAGAATGCCATTGTTCATTGTTTAATCGACAATCATGGGACTGGGTGGTGTATAGAGAAAATCAATTAATGGTTCAACAAAAGGAGCAAAAAGATCATTCTTAGCATCCCCTTTATGATGGATACAGGGCATGTCTGTTACTTTTGGAGCAAGGAATTTTCAAGAGCCTATATGGTGAAGTCTGGTTATAGGCTCGCTCTTGATGCTCAACTCTAGGGGAGGGAGGGGCTTTGGAAAACTCTTTGTCATATTAATGTCCCCCCAAAAATCCGTTATTTCTAGTGGGAGGTGTGCACTGGTATTCTTCCCACCATGAACTTCCTTACTTTTCGCCATGTTACGAATGAAAATCAGTATCCCCTTTGCTTGGGTGTTATGGAATCTACTCTGCATGTGATCATCCAGTGCCCGGGGGTGGAGGAGATCTGGATTTCTTGGGGCTCTGTTATGGATCTTTTGTTGGATACGACGCAGGACCTTCCGACACTGCTGATGTTGTGGTCTTCCTCTTTCATGGCTGATAAAGTTTCCACATTGTGCATCATGGCATGGATCATATGGGTTCAATGAAATGAATTCATCTTTAATCACACAACAATAATAATGCAAAGCGGGCTCGCGACCTACAGGTTTTGCGGGTATGGGGCAGATGTGGGGCGGGGCGGGCCTAAAAAGTTTGACCGTTTAGAGTGTGGGTCAATGCAGGTTGAGCCCACATGGGTGCAGGCTAATGCGGGTTGAGCCCGCGCGGGTGCGGGCTTGCCCGCAGGCCTGATTTAAAAAAATATATTATTTTTATAATATATGTTTTTTAAAATTTTAGTTTTTTTAATAAAAAAATCATGGTTAAATGGTGACATATGATTTCTCACCGTAATGGTCATATTAATTCACCATTTATTCACATGTGAATTTTAAATAGGCCTATATTTATTGTTTTAATATGATATTATATTATTTATATAGTAATTATTAACCATATTCACATGGTGTGCCAACCCATCTCTTGAAAAATGGAACTCATCGCCCCTGCGCATGGTTTCAATTCTATAAGAGTTATTATAATTCATTCATTCATAGGTTTAGTTGTTCACATCACCACACAACCAACATTATCATTCATCGCCCATCACTGATCACTCACCTACTTTCTATCGCAAAAGTTCTCCACCACATTGGCGTTACCGCATGCCACCATTAACCCACAAAAAAATGTTCCATCACATCCTTTAAAATTCTAGTTATTGTTAATTCATACTTCTCCCCACAAATACCTTTAAGAATGATAAAAAATACATTATTTAAATGATTATAAATAGTATTTTTTTGTAAATGTGGGTAAGCCCGTGGGCAACCTGCGGGCAACCCGTGGGTTTATGCGGGGCGTGGCGGGCTTGAAATTTTTTGTTCGCATTATATGCGGGCTTTTGCGGACAAACCTGCATAGGCTCAAACCCATGCGGGCTTGGCCCACCCTGCCCCAACCTGCCTGTTTCACGTTACTACATAGAAAAACCTTCTGGGTTCTGGATTGATTGAGCTACCTCCTGGATTGAGGGGTGGAATCAGGATTCTGATCAGTATGGGACCTTCGGCACTCACACAGCTGTTTCACGGTGGTGCCCTCCCCTGGCAGGGATCCTTAAGATCAATGTTGATACACCTCTCTCCAAGGATGGATTTGTTGGAATTGGTCTTTTGGACCGTGACCATTAAGGCCAAATTATTGCTTCCAAACATACATTATTCAAACTACACTCTCTGGGAACCCGCTGTTGCTGAAGCCTTCGTTGTCCTCGTTAGGTTGACTTTTGAAAAATATTTTGGATAGGAAGCTATTCAAATTGAATCATATTGTCTCACCATTATCAATGTTATCAGGTGTAATGATGGTGGCCTCCAATCTTTGGGTTCCTTCATCAGAAAAATCTAGTCTCTCATTCAAAGATTCTCAGCCTAATCCTTCTCGTTCATCAAAAGGGAAGGAAATGAAGCAGCCCATCATCTAGCTTATTTTGATTTTTCTAAAACAAATCATCTCTGGATTAATCATTTTCCTTCATGGTTCTATGACTTTGTGATAAATGATATCCCTGATTAATATATCTTCTTTGTCAAAAAAATGTCATTTTAAACTGGAAACACGCACTTTGACTCATACCAATCAGATCGTGGGTCAGTTTGATGTGATACTGATTATTACACATCAAAAATTATTTATGAATCATTCTCCTAAATTATAAAGACAATCTGAGTGAATTTGCTCAGTTTTCAGTGAGTATAACTTTTTGAACTAAAATGTCGATTTTAAACTGATAACATACATATTGAGTCATATCGGACACATTGTGTATCGGATTGAGGTTTGGATGATTCCTATACATAAACAAAATGAATTATTGATCATTTTTTAAATGCATCAAAACAATTCAAATATGTTTGCTTGGTTTTTGAGTAGGCGAGTTTTCCTTTTTACTAAAAATGAAGTCAATTTTAAATAAAAAGACGCACTTGAAGTCATATCGGTCACACCATACATCATATCGAGGTGCAACTAATTCTTAAACGTCCATAATGGTTTATGGAAAATTTTAATAAAGTATCAAAATAATTCAAATGTGTTTACTCAGTTTTAAGTATGTCACTTGTCTTTTTTACTAAAATGTCATTTTAAACTGGAAACATGCACTTTGACTCATACTGATCGCATCGTGCATAAGTTTGATGTGAGAACAATTCATACATGTCACAAATGAATTATAAATCAGTGTTCTATATTATCAAAAAAACCAAGCATATTTTATTGGTTTTCAGTGAGTGACATTTTTTGAACTAAACTGTCAATTTTAAACTCATAATGGACACATTGAGTCATACAGGGAACATCATGTATCATATTGAGGTACGGTTGATTCCTACATGTCACAAATGACTTATAAAACATTTCTCTAAAGTATCAAAATAATATGAATGTATTTTCTTGGTTTTGAGTAGGTCAATTGTCTTTTTTATTAAAATTGTTGTCAATTTAAAATAAAAAGATGCAATTGGAGTCATATCAGTCACATCGTGCATCAGATTGAGGTGAGACTAATTCTTACACATCCTAAATGTATTATAGATAATTTTAATAAAGCATAAAAACAATATGAATGTGTTTACTCAGTTTTAAGTACGTCACTTGTCTTTTTTACTAAAATGTAATTTTAAACTAAAAACATGCACTTTGAATCATACTGATCACATCGCGTATCGGTTTGACATGAGACTGATTACTACACATAAAAAATGACTTATGAATCAATTTCCCAAATTATAAATAAAATCCGAGTGTGTTTTCTTATTTTTCAGTGAGTGGAATTTTTTGAACTAAACTATAGATTTTAAACTGATAATGGACACATTGAGTCATATCAGGCACATCGGTGATGCAGATTCCAACATGTCACAAATGAATTATGGATCATTCAACTAAAGTATAAAAATAATCTTAATTTTTTTCTCAGTTTTGAGTAGGTCAGTTGTCCTTTTTATTAAAATTGATGCCATTTTTAAATAAAAAGACGCACTTGGAATCATACCATTCACACCATGCATCAAATTGAGGTACAGATGATTCCTACATGTCTCAAATAACTTATTAATCATTTCCCTAAAGTATAAAAATAATTTGAATGTGTTTTCTTGGTTTTGGGTAGGTCAATTGTCCTTTTTATTAAAATTGATGTCATTTTTAAATAAAAAGACGCACTTAGAGTCATATTGGTCACACCGTGTGTCAGATTGAAGTACAGATGATTCCTACACATATCAAATGACTTATAGATCATTTTCATAAAGTATTAAAATAATTAGAATATGTTTTCTCTGTTTTTATTATATCACTTGTTTCACTAGTAAAAAAATACCTTATACCAACAGTTTGAAACCGTTGGTATAGGCCTCCAAACCGTTGGTATATCCTATACCAATGGTTTGGAGAACAATGTCCAAGTAAGTCATGGGGATAGGTCTATACCAACCGTTGGTATAAGTAATATGAAAAATCTATACCAATGGTTCCATAAAATCGTTGGTATATGTATTTCAAAAAAAAGCATTCGGTGGGTTTTGATCCCAGTACCTACAGTTTATGATTGAACGACCTAACCACTAACCTAACTTGACTTTTGTGAACATAATTTCATAAATATATATATTTATTATCATAAATATTTTAAATTTTGATTTATTTAATGTTCTCTGTAAGAAGATTCCATAAAAAATACATGTAACTATACCAACGGTTCTCAAAACCGTTGGTATAGACCTATACCAACGGTTTTAAGAACCGTTGGTATAGATTCTTTGATTTTGGGACCTATACCAACATTTTTGGACAAACTATTGGTATAGGGGGTACATATAACAATGGTTTGGGGAAAACCATTGGTATAAGGTCTCTATTATGAACCTATACCAACGTTTTGGCCAAAACCTTTGGCATAGGTCCATATAAGTGACCTATACCAACGATTTTACCCAAACCGTTGGTATAGGTCCCCCCTATACCAAATGTCCAAATTAGTGACCTATACCAACAGTTTTGTCCAAAACTTTGGTATAGGTCTATATAAGTGAACTATACCAACAGTTTTCCCAAAACTATTGGTATAGATCTTATTTCCAATAGCGTTTTTTTACTAAAATGTCCTTTTAAACTAGAAACACACACTTTGACCAATAATGATCACATCGTGTATCATATTGACATGAGACCAATTCTTACACCTCAAAAATGACTTATGAATCGATGTCTTAAATTATCAAGAAAATCCGAGTGAATTTTCTTTGTTTTTAGTGAGTGGTGTTTTTTGAACTAAACTATTGATTTTAAACTGATAACGGACACATTGAGTCATAAAGTTCACACCATGCATCAAATTGAGGTGTGACTGATTCCTACACGTCCCAAATGACTTATGAATCATTTCCATAAAGTATAAAAATAATAAGAATATGTTTGCTTGGTTTTGAGTATGTTAGTTGTTCTTTTTACTAAAATTCATGTCAATTTTAAATAAAAAGAAGCACTTGGAGTCATACCAGTCACACTGTGTGTCATATTGAGGTGTGGTTGATTCTTAAACACCCCAAATTCTCAAAACAATGCTAAATACCAATATAACCACATTTTTATTGTCTTTCTATGTCTAACTACCAACACTGCATATTGACTCGATGTTCTTAGCTAATTTTTTTCTAATTGTTGAAAGTTATAAGAGAAGAAGAAGCTCATGTGCCCATTATATCATGAGAAGTTGCCACAATGGGCACATTATATTGATCTAATCTCTTATATTTCAACAATGATAAAGTTTTTTCGGCTGACGACATCAAATCAATATACAATTTTGGCAGTTCGATTAAGAAAGATAATGAATATGGAACAGAATCCACTTATACAAGAAAAAAATTATTATATGAGTAATACTAAAAAGAAATAAATTAAACATAGATATGAAACAATACATTCATTATATGGATAATTATTTTATTGTGCAAAAATTGTTGACCATAGGGATATGTCGACGCTAAATAAAGAATGATGATAAAAAAATGCAAATAGATATTTCCAAACAATCAATCAACGAGTGAGGATAATGAGGAGAAAATTAGATACATTGGATTGAAGATTTGAATAATCTGAGAGAAGGTAAAGATATCCTATTGGGTTCATAAAATAATCATTTTGTAAAATAAATAAATAAATACACAGAATATATTCATTATCAAAGGTGAATGCCTCCCATTTGTGAGAATTACATGGATGGTAATCAGAGATTTCTAAGGGTGGAACCAAAAGATAATGTTGAATAATGATCTATTTTTAGATGAATTAAAGTAAAACATACATAGTGTTTATTAGATGCGTGATGAAATAAATGAAGTGATTTTTTATAAGTATTAATGAGTGGCTTATCATTTCAAAGATGACTATATTTTTATCAACTGGAAGAAATACAAGCAAGGTTGAAATCAATGAATAAAATGTCATTGGTGATTAAAAAGTTTTAGTGAAAACTCAAAGTAGTAAGACTCTACAAATAACCTAATTTTTTACCAAGTAGAACCTAAATCATTTGGAAAGGCTGACAAGGATGATAATTTGATCAAATATATGCTTGAGGGGCTTGATCTAAATAAGAACAATGTGACATGAGGAGCCTGATCTGAATAAGAACAGTGAAGGATTGTTATGGATCAATATGTTTCATATATTGTTCCAAAAAATTTCCATTAGTTTAAAAATAAATGATTTTTTAGTTATTTTTTATCCTAATTTTGTAAAACTCTTAATATAAAAGGTCATGGTAATGTATTATAATGATTTTTTTATGTCATGTAATTGAGATGATCACATCTGTGGGGAATCATATTACCACTAGAAGAACATAAAAAATGGATTTAAGTTTATGTTAGTATACCATAAAATTCAATATAATTAAGAATCCATAGTGAACATAACATGTCATTAAATTATTAAATTCAAATTAATAAAGTTTACTTGAAGTGGGATTCTACAGGTGTAATGATTTTATCCATGAAAAATAACTTTTATTTCAACAAAATAGATTATATTAAAACTTATTTATTAAATTTATATCAATAAATTTTATTATTTTATTTTATCAAAATTAGTTAAATCTGGTGGTATAAGATTTATTCTTGAATAATTTAAGATATTCTTTAAAATTTTAAAAATAGATAACTTTTCTCATTAAATAAGTTACTTTTCAAATAAAATGTCAAATTTATAAAAAAATGCACTCTTCTTCAACACCACATAATGATACAATATTTTGTTTCTTAAAACACCATGATGATGAGTTTTTTTCTAGAAAATGACTCATTCCAATTGTTTATTTTCTAACAATATTTCAACAAACAAAATCAAAATATCAATTACATTTTATCTCAAAATTAGTTTTTCGTGTATAATATGGTCCAAGGAATATATAACCTTAAACCTCTTTGATTTTTCTTTTTATGACATTTAAGTCATATTATTTAAATTTAAATTGAAAAATTTTAAAAATAAAAACTGAAAACATTATATTTTTTCAAAAATTTATTAAATAAATAAGACAAGATATCAAACATATATAATGTTTTCTCTCATCTAATTTTACAGATTCATCATAATCATTTGATTGTTACATTTCATAAGTGACCCCTAAATCTATCCCAAGCATCATGAAATAGTTCACAATCATCCTAAATAAATCCATTAATTTTACACCATATTTCAGTGCTCATTATCCTACAAAAAAATTTCATGAAAAAATCATTATATAGTTGTTCCCATGTGTCAAATATTTCATTATCCATTTTTTGGAAACAACTTCTAGAATTACCTTTCAAATAAAACGGGATAACCCTATATTTCAGTTCCTCCTCACTCAAATATCTTAGTGCCAATTGTTGCACGATATAATATAAGACCCCAATGATGTTAGATATTTCATCATCCAAGTGATTTGCAATGTAATATTCCAAACCAATGACAACACCGACCGCTATATGGATGAATTTTTCAAAAGTTAACAATTTCAAAGAGGTAGATGCCATGGAATATAGGTATTGGGAGCCTATTATACCTCATGAAAACATGAACTAACATTAGGTTTTATATATTTCAAGTCACACAGTACCAATGTTGTCCCAAGGAGATCCACATGATATTGGGGAAGACGATACTTCAATATATCTAAAAAACAATGAATTTTGGGTTATTTTATTATAGGATAGTGCAACTAGACTTGTTGGGATAGACATATATGGGATGAGAAGGTTCAGTGGATAATTGAGGGAAATTAGAGATATTGAAAAACCTAGATTTCATTCAAGTTGTGGTTGCGTTCAACCCTTGAATCGCTTGAGACTTGGATTCGAGCCTTGGAATAGTTGGAGCCTTGATTCTAGCCTAGGTTTGAGCTTGGATTCAACAATGAGGAGTGTCGGCAGCATACCGCTTCCATAGAGATCTTTGAATATCGTGAACAGGTTCATGATGGTTAGAGTTCGTAAAATAGACTGTGACACTTTTATCAGCGCTTCAAAAAAAGTATTGATAAAGACACCTTTTATCAGTGCTAAGTTAATAAGCGCTGATAAAATAAATCTTTATTAGTGTGTTTTTTTAGCGATGATAAATACTTACAATACTTTTTTTAAATAATACTTTTTGAAAAAAGTATAACTATAATATATAATTATAACACTTATAATAATACTTTTTATAAAATAATAATTTTAGAATTCTTTGAATATATAATTAATTATTTATAATTATATAAATACTTTTAAAAAATAATAATATTTATATCATTATATATATATATATATAAACATAGTAAATATATTCATTGTTTAAATAAATTTATTTTAATTTTATAATTATTTATTTATAATTATTTATTTATAATTATATAAATACTTTTTAATCAAATTTTATTTATTTATTTATAATTGTAAATGTATAAAAATAGTAAATATACATTTATAAATATATATATTTATAAATATTTATTTACAAATTTTTTTAACATTATTAATGAATATTTAATCTTAAGTTCATGCATGTTAAAAATGAGAAAAATTGGTTAATTAAAAATGAGTAAAATATTGAAAATTTGGATAAGTTTGATTAATATAAATCATTAAAAATGGATATATATTGAAATAAAGATGAATACATATTGAAAATATTAAAACATAGTAAATAAATATATATAAAATAAATAATATAAATTAATTAAATTCCAAAAAAAATTGTGTGTGCACGTATGTATATAAAAATGCATTAATTATGTATATGTGAAATCAATATAATACATTTGATCTATGTTATAAATTGAAAAATCAAATGACATTTAATTATGTCCATTACTTGATGAAATTAGTCAGTATTTTTAATTCATATTAGTTTTTAATTATAAACCATTATTCGCTAAATATATTACTATTTAATGTAAATCATATATAATATTTTGTATTATATAAATCATATTTATATACATTAATATATATCTATATATTTAGTATATGCTATTTATTAGCATTATCAATAATCATCTAATTAATAAAATGTTTAATATTTTCAAAATTTACTTAATTTTAATTTTAATTTGTTTAATTTTCATTTTGCATATATCTATATATTCAATACATATTATTTATTATTATTTATAATTTATATATAGTATAATCAATTTATTCATTTTTATCAATAATTATTTAATTAATAAATTTTTTAATATTTTTTTAATAAACACATTTTTTATTTTTTACTTATTTAATTATTTCAATTTATTTATTCGGACCTTTATTAGTGCTAAAAAAGTGCTGATAAAGGATTCCTTTATGAGTGCTAAAAATACAGCGCTTATAAAGAGTACCCTTTATCAACGCTAAAAATAAAGTGCTGATAAAGGGTACCCTTTATCTACACTAAAAATAAAGCTCTCATAAAGGGAACATTTATCAATAGTAAAAAAAGTGTAGATAAAGGGTTAAATTTATTAGTAATTTCTTTAGTAGTGATAAAGATGTCATTTATCAGCATTTTTTTCTAGCGCTGATAAATACCAGGGCTGTTAAACGCATGTCCTATAGTAGTGATTTCATTAATGAATAACGCGAGAAAGAATTTTTTTCCTTCTGTTCTTTAATAAAAGTTGATATCTTGAGACCTTTGATGAAAATGATATAGCCTAAATAAATCCATGATCATGACGTTCTATAGACAAGTTCGATTTTCAGAAAGTCAAAGAAAGATACATTGAGAACATAGGTTGATGACACCAGCATGCAATTTACTTGATTAGATATATCACGATAAAGAGATTTTATTACACAGTAAGCATCTGTATGAGGTATTATGTCATTGTGGCATTAATTTCCCTCTCTATGGGTGCCTTGACATGTTGCTACATGTTAACCTTGAACTTTAGGTTGTTTTGCCTAATGCCACTAAGAAGGAGGCCTAGAGGGTCACACACTAAGTGTATCCAGAATCTGAGTTAAATAATAATAATATTTAACAAATTGAATAAATATTATTTCTACACATGATTTAATAATTATTCATGTTTTATCGATTGTATATATTCTGTCACCAGTTATTCGAGAGAAAATTATGTGAGCATAATATTTAATAAATATTTATTTTCTATTTAGTGAATATAATATTTGTTTATTTATTGGTGAATAATGTAGTGATGTTTATTTATTAAATAAATAGTCATTGTTTAAGGTCTCGTAAATATTATGGAGGAATGAAGGACCAAGTTTAATGGTCTGATGAGAAATAATATATATTGGACATTATTTGAATAAATAATATTTAATTTAATTCGTGAGTTTAGCGCATGTCAAAATAATAATAATATTATTATTATTGTAGATGTGGGGTTCTGTAGGGATTACAGAAATAAAAAGGGTGCATGTGCAATTATTATTTTCTAATTATAACATTATATAAACCTAATTATATTATTTTCTTAGTAGAGATAATTCATTTGTGTTATGCACAACATGATCTTGAGAGAATCCTCTCAAATCCCTAGAGAGATCCCTCTCCAAGAATGATCTCTAAGAATGGAGATTGATCATCTTCCACCACCACTCTCAAGTTCATCAAGATAGAAGAGAACCCTTCCTTGAAGGGGTTCTCAAGGCTATCAAAGGTGAATGACGCAAAACATTGGTATAACTTCCATAATAAGACCATATACCAATGTCTTTGGATAAACCATCAGTATATGTCATAGTTATACCAACAGTTTGGCCAAAACCGTTGGTATAGACCTATACCAATGGTCATAGTTATACCAACAGCTTTTCCAAAACCATTGGTATAACTTCCATAATAAGTCTCTATACTATCAGTTTTGAAAAACCATTGGTATAGGTCCCAAAAATCCAAATACATGTACGAACAATTTTGAGAAACCATTGGTATAGGTCTATATCGATGGAAGATTAGACAAAGAGCCCCCAAACCATTGGTATAGGCTTTTTCCCATTAGTTCATGACATTTATCATCATGTAAATATCTGATTAATCATAGATCATAACAAAAAAAAATGCTGGGAATTCCCCATCTGACACTTCTGTTGTTCCCAAAACCTACATTCAGAAGCCCTAAACACAACTGCATTCAAAATATAAAAAGTCACTGGGAACTGAAACCAATTAATAGGAAATATGTTTTATTCATTAAAGCACAAGGACTCAAACATTATAAGGTAGAACCTTTCCTTCCCTAATAAATCTTGAATTACCCCTCCATTCAAAGGTTAACAAACATGGATGAGGAAGAAGAAAGCATTAAAAAATGAAATAAAACAAAAAATAAAGATGAAACAACAACAAATTCTCTATCCTCTAGCATGCACAATTAGAACAAACCCCCTTACCTTCCCTTTGTCTTTCCCATCTATAGAAGTGTGGTTTCCTCCTAAGTTATTGGTCAAACCTCTGAAATCCCCTCCTTTTGAATTTAGAATGTCTGATTCTTTCTCATGAATTCAAATCCCTATCACGATTTGATCTTCCAAGAAACTTATGGATTTCCTTGTTTGCTTCTGATCAAAATATTCTCCATGTCTAGATCCATGTGGTAACCTTTCATTTATCACATGCATACTAACATGGTGCCCAAAACCTTGACTTATAATGTGGATGAGTTTCCCCAGAGTCTGCTCCCAACCTTCCATTAGTCAATTTTTGTGAAGTGTTATATCGATTGTGAGTTTCAAGTCAATGGATCGATCGAATGGAAGATAAGAGACCGTACGATAGATCAATTCTTATGGTGGATCTAGCATGTGGTCTATTCTTCACATGGTTGATGGATCTCTTCATGCGACAAATCTTCAAACGGTAGATGGATTGACCGCAAGGTCATCAAGTGAGAAAAAAATCATATGAAATTATTCCCTTTTCAAATTCAAACCTTGACTCGAAGTGAAGATAATCCCTAAACAGACATGTCCTCGGTGTAACATCTTGTTACCAACTTTCAGGTATAAACCTTGTTTTTTTCTTGGTTATCTTTTTTTTCTTGTTGATCTATAGTTTTTTCCATCATTTCTTGGTTATACTTATTGTTTACTGGTTGTTTTTTCCCTTGTTTAAGATTTTAGAGGTGTTTGGGAGAGTGTTTTGATTCTAGTTTTAGAGACTGGGAGGTGTCTAGGGCATTTATCACAGATGCAGACTTGAGCTTGTAGCCAAAATGGCTACAGGAGGTCCACCGGCTAGTCGGTGAGGACCACTGACCAATCGGTGAAGGGCTAGCGGTTGAGAGTTCCTATAGGAACTCCACTGGCTAGCAACATTGTAACTAGTTTTATTTTAATCCCCATTTTATTTCTAAGCTCATCTCGTATAAACCTAATTCAACCCTTACCATTTTGAAAACCCTCTTGAGGCAATTTCGGCTCTTCCAACCTCATTTATTCATGGATTCAAGTGTCATTTTGATGCGTTGAGTCTCTCTTGGTAAGGATATCCTACATCTATTGATAAATTCCCTTCTACCTTATGTTCCCTCTTCACTTAGGGTTGTGATATCTTGATTTTTTGTTGGATTTGGATTTGGATTTAGGAATTGTGATTCTAGGATCCATTCTTGATCATTTTAGCCTTCGAATCTTCATTGTTGGATCCCATATTTGGTGATTGTTGATCTTGATTTGATCTAAGTGGTTTCATAAGACAATTCTTATCTATTAAAACCTCTAATGCTTGTTGATTTTTGAAATGAATTTATAATTGATTTAGGAAGCTTGATTTGTGATTATTGATGGCATGGTGTATGTGCATGTGTGTTGACCCCCTTTGGGTATGGCTTTTCAAACAAAGTATTGATTTCTAGAAAATGGATTTGAAGTAAAATAATGATTTGATGAAATAGTTTATGAGATGAAAACATGAAATGATTTATGAAATTGAAATGAAAGGAGTTGTTTTGAATGACATGAGTTTTGATGAAAAACCTTTTAATGTTGGTTTTTGAAATGTGATGGCATGATTTTGAAACATGAACTTGGGACTGATGAAATGATTGATTATTTTAAATGAATTGATAATGGTTGAAATGAATGATAACCCCTCATATGATTATTTTCCTTAAATAACATGGGATCCAATGTAGATAGGCGGGAAGAACACATGCTAGATATGTATTAGCAATATCTGGAAATGATTTGATGATTACAATGATACTAAAACTACTTAAGGGTAGGGAATCTATTCTTTGGGATTTTCTCCCATTCCCCCTTGGTTTGGACCTACAAATGTGTGCACACAAAGAGTCATACTTCACCAAGATGTGTGAGAATACCTGTACAAGCCTATCATCGGGTCTCTTAACCATGGTGTTATGATTGATAATAAATCATTAAAAAGAGTTAAACATTCCAATGATATTAAATAGTTTACACATGTATTTGTTTATGTAAATAATCATTCAAGATTATTTTGATGACAATTCATTTTTATACTTATATTATTCTAGCCATTAAATGTTTTGAAAATATTGTTTTGATATAAACTGTAAAAATATTTTCATACCTTGTTTTATTTGAACCAAGCATGTTTGATTTACTTGATATGGGTTACTTTTGGAATACATGGTGAGAACCTACTGGGTTTTATTTCTCAAACCATACTTTTTTCTTTGAGTGATTGTATATTTTCTTATGCTAGGTCGAGGGAATGAAAAGACACTACTTTGAGGTGTGAATGATCTGGAATAGCAAGACCTTGGGAGTTAGCGGTGACCAGTGGAGTATTTGATCCACTTGTTGCATAGAGATTTTGGGATGTTTTCCTTGATGGTTGGTGTGACAACTTTGGTTGATGTACCGTTTTAGGACTTGTATATGTCTACATGTGGATTTTCTCTCTTGTGGATCATTTTACATACCGAATGTTTATTGATTCTTATCCACTATTTTGTCTTGATGAGTGATTATTGTGGAAAAATTGTTCCCTCTTGATTGCATGTGATTCCTAGGTGCTAGTCGCCAACTCATGGGGATTAGGAATTCCCTTAGGGCCTTGTTATGATTGATTCAGGTACCATTTGGGTAGATTATCTGGGTTGGTTCATGACACTCAACCTACCTGATGCTCATGGTGAGGTTTTTGAGGCTTGTTGGTGGTTAATGGTTATGCAGGGCTGCATCATGGTTACAAAACACTAGATTCATGCTTATGCTGGTTGTGGATGACAGTTATGCAGGCGCGTGTGGGACTTATCTGATGTATACGTAGGGGAAAAATGATCCCTATGAAACCCTTCAATGATGATTACACAATGGGTGCCTTTGTCATTTCTTTAATCTACCTTTAAGGGGGTGAATCCATAATAATTCTCCAAACATCACCATTGTAACAACCAACAATTTTAGTAACTACTCTCCCTTAATTAAACATTGTGCGCATAACATTTCTTGCATGAAATACCAAACTAAAATGAAAAAACATGTTACCTTAATAAAACTATTAAATGTTACAATTATATTGTAGTTGTTCATTTGGAAGGTATCACCAGAAGTAACCACTTTATAAAAACTATATAAAAGGGTATAATAAAACAAGTCATTTTATTCTTAGAAAATATATGTTTCTTAAAATTGTTTTTATACACGCTTATATTAAAATTAATTTTTAGAACATTTAGAAATTGAATCAGATAAAATAATTTGAATATTTTTAATCAGCACGGTCAATTTAAGTAATGTGGTTAATCTATTTTTAGGCATATAGATTAAGTTACATTGGGTAAATATTAGTTACCTCAGTAAAACAATTATTTTTCAAAAGAATGACACTTTTCTAAATATTGTGAATTTTTAAAATTAAATGAATCTATTTTATATTAAGACTATAATATAAATTTTAAACATATATAAAAATTAATTAACACTCATTTAATTGGTAATCAATGTTAAATAAGATTAAGAACACTTGATGATTAAACTGATATTGTTCTACAAAAACAGTTTTTCAATACATTATATGTTTTGTTTTAAAAGTTAATTTTATTCTATTTAGAAATTGAATTATGTTAAATTGAGCTAAAATTTGGATTCATAATGTTAAAATTTGGTAATATGGTACATCTTATATATTCAGTAATAAAATAATTACCTTGATTAATTTTTAATCAAGAGTAATAAGGGTAAAATTGGTAAATAAAATATCTCAAATTTTTAATAATTAAAAGGCCACTTACACCATCTAGAAAGACTTGTTAGGTATTAAATTTATACTCACATTTCTCACCTATCATTTCTCTATCTAATCCACCTAACTCACCAAACTCATCTAACAACCATGTGATTCCATTCTTAACCTTTACATAACTCTAGTTTTCCATAAAAAATCCCCTCTTTCTCAACTATAAAAGGATCTCACTCCCACCCACTCTCTCATACCTCTCCACACCAAAGGCCTTGATCATGAATTTCCCTTCCCTATATAGGTTTTGGGTGCATCAGAAGCGCGTTGGAGGGTCTCCCAATTTTAATTTTAGCGTTAACAATGATCAATCCGAGATCCGTCACGATGTAAAATGCCAGATCTTCAGAATAGAATGAAGAATGAAAAACAAAAGAGGGAGTCCCAGAACCATAGAGATAGGATCATCATATGTTGGTTATAATTAATTTAATTAATGTATAAGAATTGCCTTGATGGAATTCTTTCTTCGTTGATGTCTCCGGTCATGATCCGGTGTGATCCGTCGTTGCGTCACAGAATCCAAGTGTAGGATTCCTCTAGCGGTGATCCACACGTGCTCCACATATCTCTGGACATTGCCGAAGGGATATCCAGGTGCTAGCATGGAAGAACCTTCACTTGCGATGTCCGCCTTCGATCACCTTGATCTGGTGGTGGTGGATCTCTCTCGGTCTTGAGAGCATTCTTGGAGGAAGGAGTTCTTTCGGCCTTGAGAGAACTCTCCAGAATTGTTGTGCACAATGATTCTCTCTAGAAAAGTGTTGGGGTTGTGAGGATATTTATAATCAGGTTTGAGGTTATAGATTTATGACAATAAATAAACACATTACACATTTTATTTATTTCACTAACTCTTATTGAAAACCCCCATGTCGAATGATTAATTCATTAACATGTGCTCACGCTGATTATAATAAATATCATTTAATAAAATGATATTATTTCCTCAAAATACCGATTGAAAAAACTACATGGTGTGTAATCATTAATACATGGAGTGTACTCGTTTTCCATGAAAACTACATGGCGTGTACATTCAATGTACACAACATGTTTATCTTGTGTTTCATTTTTCTTTATTTCCTCCACCACATTTATTAGACCTTGAGTAATGGCTATTTATTTCTTAAATAAATGTAACTACATTAATAGCTAATAAATATATATTATTTCGCCCACAATATATTCTCTCGAATAACTAGTGTCAAAATAAATGCGACCAGACATCCTTAAATAATTATTAAACCACATTTGGGAATAATCTTTATTTAACTTGTTAAATTAATATTTAACTGAGATACGTGGACACACTTAGTGTGTGACCCTCTAAGCCTCTTTCTCAGTGACATTAGGTGGAGCCTACCTAAAGTCCAAAGTTAGCGTCTATCGACACGCCAAGACACCCATAGAGAAAGAAGTTAATGCCACAATGACATGTCACCTCCTACGAATGCTTACCGTGTAATATAATTCCTTTTTCATGATATCTCGAATCAAGCGGGTTGCATGCTAGTGCCATCAACCCATGTGCTCGATTATCCTTTCTTTGACTTTCCGAAATTGGACTTGCCCATACCTTACCATGGCCATGGATTTATTTAGGCTATATCAATTCCATCAAAGGGCCTGAGATATCTACTTCCGTTATGGAACATAAGGGACAAATCCTTTCTCGCATTATCTATTAATGCAGTATTACTCGTGACACACCCAACGTATCCTACCTCGTTGTGAACAGTGTGTTGTCACCGTTTTCGTCAATACATCTAAGTGCGCGAGTTGTAATACCCATTAATAACAATCTTAAAGTCTAAGGACCAATACACATGTCCGTATATAGGAACATCTAATGACACTATGAAATGTGGATTTCCTACTGGTGGGTCTCGTTCTCATAATATCCTCTTGGATATTACCAAGGGCGCACACCATAAGAAGGTACCTCAAAGTTTTATGAGTCCTCACCCCTAATGGCCTGTATTATTTGTGTTGCTCAAATAACATCATCCGGCCATAGAACATATATTCAAGAACAATGTTATGGCACTTCCAGGTTCTCATCATAGTAGGGATCCGTTATGACCCTTTAATGCAACAACTATCATTAGAACATTATCACATGCATTGTCACACAAAAGAACAATCAAGATGTGATAAGTCTTTTATTCATGAATAAAGTACAAAGTAGTTGGTTCTAGGCCACCAACTCCAATAGACTCCCACTTGGAATAGAGCCAACTACTAACAACCTTTAACCCGCTAGCTCTCACATGATATTCATTCTTCTACTGAGATAGGCCTTTAGTTATGGGGTCTGCCACATTCTATTCCATAGACACTATGCTCACTACAACTTCACCCCTTTGATAAAAATCCCTCAAGAGTTGATACTTCTAAAGTATGTGCTTTATCTTTTGATGTGACCTTGGTTCTTTTTCAAGAGTCACCACTGCAGTATTATCACAATACAACGTGATAGGATATTTACTGCTAGGAACCACATAAAGCTCCTGGACAAAGTTCCGAATCCAGATGGATTGGCTATATCAAAAGCCGCTATATATTCAGACTCCGCTGTAGAATCGACGACAACTGGCTGCTTTGAACTCTTCCAGCTCACAACTCCTCCATTGAGATAGAAAACATATCTAGATTGTGACTTCAGATCGTTCTGATCTGTCTAAAAACCAGCATCAACATACCCTCTGATGACAAGATCCTCATCTCCTCTATACACAAGGAACATATCCTTAGTTCTTCTTAGATACTTAAGGATAGTCTTAATAGTAGTCCAATGTTGTTCTCCTAGATCTGCTTGATATCTTCCTACCATGCTTAGTGCATAGGCAACATCAAGCCTGATACATAACATGGCATACATGATGGATCCTATAGTAGAAGCGTATGGGATCTTACTCATTCTATCTTTCTCCTGTTGTGTTTGGGGACACATTTTCTTAGAAATATGTAAGCCATGTGACACTAGAACCAATCCCCTCTTGGATTGTTCCATACTAAATCTCTTTAGTATCTAGTCAATGTATGTACCCTAACTTAGTCGAAGCATCCTCTTGTATATATCACGGATGATCTTGATCCCTAGAATGTAGGCTACTTCACCCAAGTCCTTTATGGAGAAACACTTGTTCAACTAGTCCTTAACTGACTGTAAGATCGGTAAATCATTTCCAATAAGAAATATGTCATCAACATATACTACTAGGATAACGATTTCATTCCCATTAAACTGCTTATAAACACATGGCTCATATTCATTCTTAATTAAACCAAATTCCTTTATGGCTTCATCAAATCAAATGTTTCATGACCTAGATGCTTGTTTTAATCCATAAATGGATTTTTGCAACTTGTAAACTTGTTTGTCTTCACCTGGTGTCACAAACCCTTCTGGTTGTGTCATATAGACATCTTCCTGAAGGTTCCCGTTAATTAATATCATTTTGACACCCATCTTCCAAATATCATAGTCACGGTAAGCTTCTATGGCAAGTATGATTCTTATAGATTTAAACATGGCAACTGGCGAGAAGGTTTTATCATAGTCAATTCCTTGACGTTGTCTAAATCCTTTAGCTACTAGACTTGCTTTATAGGTTCTAACTTGGCCTTCCATGTCTAGTTTTTTCTTGAATACCCATTTGCATCCAATAGGCTTTACATCAACTGGCTCATCGAACAGAACCCAAACTTGGTTCTGATACATGGAATCCATCTCAGAATTCATAGATTCTAGCCATCCTGTAGCTTCTGAGCTTTCTACTGCTTCCTTACAAGAGAGAGGTTCATCATTGTCCAACAATAATGATTCATCATCCTCAGTGACTAGGAAACCAAATCTCTCTGGTTCCCTTACCTCTCTTGAGCTCCTATGTAGTACTTGTGTTTCTGGAACCTCTTCCATGGGGACCTGTGGAACTTGTTCCTGTACCAACTTCTGTGTATCTTGAGCATCAACTTCATCAAAGTCAATCTGTAACAGCCCAAGATTTTATAAAAAATATTCTTTTTAATTTTCTTAATGTCTTGTGTTGTACGCTACACCAAAAGGATCTTGCACAACACGCATCCTTGACTTGCCTTGCATTACACGCAATCGCGACCTTCCTCGATAGCGTGTGTAGTACGCAATAACGAGTTTCACTAAACAGCGATATGCTATTAAAATGTTATTAAAACTAGCCGTTATGAATAGTAATAACCACTTTTTAAAATTCTGTAAATCTTATTTTTCAAAATGAACTTCATTTTTGGATTCGGAGTATCGAATTTAGCCTAAGGTGAAATTTTGGTACATTTCGGATAACTTTCATATTCTGATGAATAGTGAAAATTACTAAATTATAATTAAAAAACAACTTTTTTAATCGAAATAATTAATAGTGATAAATTATTAATTGAGAGTAGTTTTAAAGTATATTTAGAATATATTTTTACAATTTAATACAATGTTGGTCATTGGATGTAATTGCACATTTAAACCAGACATAAACAAGTGTCAATCTTTTGATAGATATTGTTTCTTAAAAACACGCTATTTGTTTTAACAGCGGGATTTACTTATAAAATTAATCAATGAAACTTCTATGTTATGAATTTGGTAAAATAGACTTCATTTTTGAATTCGGAATATGAAATATAGCTTAGGATGAAATTTTGGCATTTTTTTGAAAACCTTCATTTTTTGATGAATAGTGAAACTACTAAGTGGTAGTTAAAAAACTGAATTTTTCATAAAACTTAATTTTACCGCTTCTGTGAATGGAATTTCAAAAATCCGAGAGACACGGTTGATGTCAGTAAGTAAAATGTGGTTCAATGAGATAAAAATAATTTTTTTGGTGAATAGTAACTTTTTACGATTTTTACCGCGGTTAATAGTAAATAGGGTAACTAAGGGTAAATATGATATTAATATTACCCTAAAACATGTCCTAATTCAATTGGAAAAGTGTAATTCGACCAAAAACAAACTTAGGAATAAAATATGACCATTTAGGCCCACTTGGATTAGATTAGGACATTTATTATTAATTTATTTAAAGAAGGGTTAAAATAGTTAAATTTAAAGTTTAATAAGTAAATCATTTTTAATATGGGGTTATACATAAGATAAATTCTATTGTAAATATTCATTAGAAATCTAAAAAGATTTCCTACATGATGGTATTTTATTTGTAATTTTTAGACATCAAATAATTTAATTTATTTATGACACAAAGATGATGCAGTAATTATCTTATTAATGAAATATTGACATAATTGATAATATAAATACCAAAATAAATGTAATTTAAGACTTTTTATGAATTCCACTAATTTTCTAGGTTACTATGATATATTAGTGTTGATTTAATCAACTTGGTTCGAACATATAATTCTGATATGACTTTCACAAAAATCATATATCAAATAGTGTCAAAATTGACACAAAATAGTTTTTAAATCAAATATTATATTATTAATTGTTATTTTATTCCTAAAAATCTAAGGTTCGGCCAAATGACTTAGATAAGGATATATATATTAATAATAAACAATTTGGGGTTCGTTTGGCATGTTATAGTAAGTGTATTAACCATATAGTGAAAGAAAAAAAAAGACACGGTAAAAGTTAAATTAATTAACTTAGAGTTAAATCTAATTGATAAGGTTAAAATAATACCCCAAACTTGTCTAAATCCTATTGGTTGATAGGATTTCGACCCATAACCACTTCAGCTTCGAAATAAGACCCTTTGGAACCATTATAAACCGATTTTGACTTTAATATAAAATAATATTTTGAGATATTCCTAAGGTGCCCCTCTCCTCCCTTATAAAAGGGCACCTCCTCCCCCTCCTCCTCACACCAATTTGAGCACTCAAGCTCGGCCAACCCCTGCCATTTTCTCCTATCCACTTCCCTAGAATAATCCTAGAGGTCCTGGTCTTCTCCAAAGACCAATCTTAGTTCCTTAAGTGGAGGATTCAAAGAGGCGTTCCAAAGAAGAGGTAATATCCATTACCGATCTTTTCAATTTCTTTCTTCTTCAACTTCTTCTTCTTTAGTTGTTTCATGATAAAGTAATAACATCAGTATTACTTACATACTGATATGTTATTATAAATATGAAACAACCCTAATTCACCTTCTATCCATCCTACGGAAAAATGAAATCACCGCGCGTGCGTACGTACGGAATACCGTCTCCACGCCGTGGTGTAATCTATTTTCCACCATCACCTTACAAGGATGGGTATAATGGTGTAATGAGTAACTATATATGATTATTATGAAGTAATATTGATACTGAAATAATATATATATACTCCAATACAATTCCACGATCATAGGAACGATATCATCACTCGTGCGTACGTACGGAATACCGTCTCCACGATGTGATGCGACTCGTTATACATGATCTTCATTTCATAATGATTATATAAATGAATTGAATGAATGAATATGGTATATAATACACTAATACCATTCTGTAAATGAATTATCTATAACCTAAAGATAAGAATAAGAATTTATTCGACAAAACACGCATAAGAACAAAAAGTTATAAAGACCCGAGTAACAAGTAACAATGAAATATTACTAACAAGAAGCTAATAATATGACCATATATGATCTCATATCAATATTTATGATTCTGGAATAAGTCAATAACATTATTTAAACCATTATACAGGAGCTTCGGACACGAACAAAGCAAATCGGACCTAAGGTAAGGGAAATATCACAATCTCATTTTTATCCGAGATTGCTTATACGTTGGTATTTACTGGGGTGTATTTTATCATCCACATCCATGTTCTCTTAATATGTAATATTATTTCCATCCACCTACAATTGTTTAAAACCTATTTTACCCTTTGGTGAGTTTTTAGTAAAAGATATGAAAGGAATCTTTTGTCGTTTTTCGTACGAGGTACTTTTTGACTTTTCCGACAAAAGTACGAGAAGAATGTTTTTTTTAACTTATACGACAAGAATGGATTTTTAAAACATTATTTCCAAGAAGCTTCCTTTAAAAGTTTTCAAGTTTATTTTTAATCAACTTCTTTTAGTTTAAAGTTGTATGACATGTTAAGAAATGTAAAATGTTTTTGAAAAAGAAAGGATATTTTCCTCAAGAATGAAGTTCAAGTGTTTTATCAAAATTATTTTCCATCTAAGATAATAAAGGGTTCTGTTTCTATCCCTATTATTACATGGATTTGATTATGTTGTGATGGAAATATTTTTATGAATTCCTTTATCTTATATGAATTGTTTTATGATGTCATGTTGTTTAAGAATCCCATTTTTATTACATGGGTTACGTTATGATGTATGGTTTATGATTATGTGGCACACATAAGAAAGGATTCATTATAAGATGGGTGGGACCTATATCTCCCTACAATGCATTGGGTAAAGACTTTATATCTCATGAGATAGACATGGCTGGAACGGAAGGTTATTTCGGTTCAGTGATACAGGACTGAAACGAGGAGTGAACTCGGTTCAGAAAGGGACTTTGTCCACTAAGATAGTCTTGGCAATGAGTCATGACTAACAAGAAATGATTTTCCATGATTATGTGTGCATGCCACAAAGTTTCAAGTTTTATGTTATGATTATGGGGATCTCATTTTCACTTCTATGATTTATTCCATGTTAAGATATTATGATCTCTTTTGCAGGTTTTGATTTTCAAAAAGATATGATATGATTTTTATTTCCTTTATTTGCCCTTGCTGAGCATTTGAGCTCACCCTTTTATGTTTTCTTTTCCCCAGGATATAAAGAAAGGTTTTAGGTAAAAAAAAAGGGAAGATCTTTATAGGATATGAAGATCTTTCACCACGATTAGAAGATTACGTTCCAAGTTTCCAAAGACACTAAACTATTACGATCCTTGTGTGTGCGTTTTTGTAATGTACTAAGTATTCCGCAAAAGTAATGTAATGTCAATGTACGATAAGCTTCGGGTCTCTACAGTTGGTATCAGAGGAAAGGTTTAGTCAACCTTTAGAAACTAGGATGTGAAAACGTTAGTGAGATCCCTAGAGATATTTCTAAGGTATGTCTAGGGATGTCTCTAAGGTTAAGTATACGTATAGGTTATAGTCCTAGAATTTCTCTAACGATCTTAGAATTTAACCTAAGATGTTAGATATTGAGGGTACTACCCCTTTATTATGTTGTTTTCCCTAGCATGATTTTTTCCTCTCATACTATTCTTTTGGGGTTTTAGACAATGGCTGGAACCCGAAGGAACCGTGTTAATGCGGAATGTGATGGGCAATGCAATGATTGTCCCCCTGAGCAACCAAACGATATGGGAGCCGGAATGCAAAATCTTGTAGCCATGCTCACACAACTTTCTCAAGCTATGAATCATGCAGGACTTCCAAACGAGCAAAGGAAGGAGAAACATTCTGTTGAATCCTTCATGAGGCAGCGTCCACCTTCTTTCAGTGGGTCTACTGATCCATTAGTTGCTGAACAATGGATTAGTACTACTGAAAAGATATTTTCAGTTCTTCAATGTTCTGAACATGATAAAGTCATCTTAGCAGTATATCGTTTGGAAGGTGAAGCTGATCAATGGTGGAATCTTATCAAGAATACGAGGCCAAGAGATGAAATTGAGTCCATGGAATGGGACGAGTTCAAGAACTAATTTTTCAATAAGTACTTCCTTCGTATTCTTCGAACAAAGATGGAGAAGGAGTTTCTTGAACTAAAGCAAAAGGATGATGAATCTGTTGGTATATACGAAGCGAATTTTACAAGACTTGCAAGGTATGCATCTGGCATTATCATCCAACCTGAAAGTAAAGTTGATTGATTTTTCAGTGGCTTAAAACCAAGTCTTCGAAGGGCATTAGCTATAAGAGACTTCAGTAGCTATGAAGAAATTGTGCGTTGTGCTATCAAGGTAGAAATGGAAGTTGGTGTTACATATCCATCTCATGGGTTTGACAAGAAACGAAAGATGGAGTTCAAGGAGAAAACTCAGAATAATGGTGAAAAGAAGATGAATGTTTCCTTATGCACAAAGTGTGGAAAGAAGCATGGTGGAGATTGTCTTAAAGGGACTAGAAAATGTTTTAAGTGTGGAAAAGAAGGTCATCGAGCAGCTGAGTGTCGAAGTAATGGAAAATGGGATTCTAATGAAGTGAATAAAGCAAACACTGCAGAGAACGTACAACCAACACTTCAATGCTTCAAGTGCAAGGAAATGGGGCATTATGCTAATAAATTCCCTAATCCAAGGGTTAGTGATGATCGACATGAGCAACCGCTTAAGGCAAAGGACAAAGGGAAGTCACATGCGATCACTATTGGCAATGTTGAATATGACAACAATGTGGTGGAATTATTAAGTGTTTATGTAATGGGATTTCGAAATAATGTTGTATTATTGAGTATTGCAATATTTATTGATGTGGTATTCAAAGTGATTGATATATTTTGGAAATAAGATGATATGCGCATAATGAAGGGAAAATGAGAAAATGAAATGTTTAATAGTATTCATGAGCTCATGATTGATATAAGGACTAAGTGATATCATGGTTTGAGTATATAGAATTTTGAGGATTTTGGTATGTGGAAAGTGTTAACTTTTAACTACATTCAAGTTTTCACTAAGGTTCAATGGGTATTCAAGAGAGTACAAGATTAAGGCCTTTGAATGTTTGGAATGTGTCCAACAAGATATATCTTATGATATATGGGGATCAACGATGGTATTAAATCTCTGGTAATCGTTTTCACTATGTTATGAGAATGGACTGCAGTATTATGGATAGGACTAAAGATTGGAATGGATTATGTTGGACATAAGTTAGTATTGTTTAAGGATAGAAGTTTTTTCGATATTATTTATGGGATGTTATAGTAATATAGTTTTAGAAAAAGGACAACCTGCAGGACGGGCGACAGCCCATCGCTTCGGACAAGGCTGTGGGAATCGAACCCACAACCGAAGTGCGACTGGCCTTTATCGCCTACCACTGGCCTACAGGAAGTCCCTGTTTAGTAGAAACTAGTTTTATTATATTAAAAAGTATGATATATGAAGTATAAGTCCATTTTAGGAACTATATATGATTAATATCACTATAGATCGACTTATGTATATAATTTTGCTAACCTTTTGTTTGAGACAGATGGAATGACCCGTCATTCTATCACATGATCTGCTAACACTTCACGAATAACAAATTCAACTTCATTTAAGAGATGAAGTGGAAATTGTTCTAGGCACGAACAATAGTGAGATTGTACCAAAATAAAGAAAGTATTTATTCCAATTCAAATTTTCAACTTTAGGGAAATGATCTTGAAAACCAAAAAATGTTGTCCTAGTGATCTTATACCTGATGAATCAGATGGTACCTTAGATCGTCACAAATTTATGGATTTGTGATTATTGGCTTTTCCATAGCCATGTTCTCTACCACTCTCCATCAGAACATGATGGTTAGATTTCGCTTCCATATCCATATTTTCACCTATGTGGAAACCCAATGATTAGTTTATTTGGGTAACCGTTACGTTTCATACTTTTGTTTTTAAAGATTGGTTTTGATATTCCTTTTTACGATGTGGGTTTCTATTAAAGAAACTTTCAAATAGTAAACAATTTATAACCCCGACGAATTTCGAGGGCGAAATTCATTTTAAGGGGGGTAGAATGTAACAGCCCAAGATTTTATAAAAAATATTCTTTTTAATTTTCTTAATGTCTTGTGTTGTACGCTACACCAAAAGGATCTTGCACAACACGCATCCTTGACTTGCCTTGCATTACACGCAATCACGACCTTCCTCGATAGCGTGTGTTGTACGCAATAACGAGTTTCACTAAACAACGATATGCTATTAAAATGTTATTAAAACTAGCCGTTATGAATAGTAATAACCACTTTTTAAAATTCTGTAAATCTTATTTTTCAAAATGAACTTCATTTTTGGATTCGGAGTATCGAATTTAGCCTAAGGTGAAATTTTGGTACATTTCGGATAACTTTCATATTCTGATGAATAGTGAAAATTACTAAATTATAATTAAAAAACAACTTTTTTAATCGAAATAATTAATAGTGATAAATTTTTAATTGGAGTAGTTTTAAAGTATATTTAGAATATATTTTTACAATTTAATACAATGTTGGTCATTGGATGTAATTGCACATTTAAACCAGACATAAACAAGTGTCAATCTTTTGATAGATATTGTTTCTTAAAAACACGCTATTTGTTTTAACAGCGGGATTTACTTATAAAATTAATCAATGCAACTTCTATGTTATGAATTTGGTAAAATAGACTTCATTTTTGAATTCGGAATATGAAATATAGCTTAGGATGAAATTTTGGCATTTTTTTGAAAACCTTCATTTTTTGATGAATAGTGAAACTACTAAGTGGTAGTTAAAAAACTGAATTTTTCATAAAACTTAATTTTACCGCTTCTGTGAATGGAATTTCAAAAATCCGAGAGACACGGTTGATGTCAGTAAGTAAAATGTGGTTCAATGAGATAAAAATAATTTTTTTGGTGAATAGTAACTTTTTACGATTTTTACCGCGGTTAATAGTAAATAGGGTAACTAAGGGTAAATATGATATTAATATTACCCTAACACATGTCCTAATTCTATTGGACAAGTGTAATTCGACCAAAAACAAACTTAGGAATAAAATATGACCATTTAGGCCCACTTGGATTAGATTAGGACATTTATTATTAATTTATTTAAAGAAGGGTTAAAATAGTTAAATTTAAAGTTTAATAAGTAAATAATTTTTAATATGGGGTTATACATAATATAAATTCGATTGTAAATATTCATTAGAAAGATAAAAAGATTTCCTACATGATGGTATTTTATTTGTAATTTTTAGACATCAAATAATTTAATTTATTTATGACACAAAGATGATGCAGTAATTATCTTATTAATGAAATATTGACATAATTGATAATATAAATACCAAAATAAATGTAATTTAAGACTTTTTATGAATTCCAATAATTTTCTAGGTTACTATGATATATTAGTGTTGATTTAATAAACTTGGTTCGAACATATAATTCTGATATGACTTTAACAAAAATCATATATCAAATAGTGTCAAAATTGACACAAAATAGTTTTTAAATCAAATATTATATTATTAATTGTTATTTTATTCCTAAAAATCTAAGGTTCGGCCAAATGACTTAGATAAGGATATATATATTAATAATAAACAATTTGGGGTTCGTTTGGCATGTTATAGTAAGTGTATTAACCATATAGTGAAAGAAAAAAAAAGACACGGTAAAAGTTAAATTAATTAACTTAGAGTTAAATCTAATTGATAAGGTTAAAATAATACCCCAAACTTGTCTAAATCCTATTGGTTGATAGGATTGCGACCCATCACCACTTCAGCTTCGAAATAAGACCCTTTGGAACCATTATAAACCGATTTTGACTTTAATATAAAATAATATTTTGAGATATTCCTAAGGTGCCCCTCTCCTCCCTTATAAAAGGGCACCTCCTCCCCCTCCTCCTCACACCAATTTGAGCACTCAAGCTCGGCCAACCCCTGCCATTTTCTCCTCTACACTTCCCTAGAATAATCCTAGAGGTACTGGTCTTCTCCAAAGACCAATCTTAGTTCCTTAAGTGGAGGATTCAAAGAGGCGTTCCAAAGAAGAGGTAATATCCATTACCGATCTTTTCAATTTCTTTCTTCTTCAAATTCTTCTTCTTTAGTTGTTTCATGATAAAGTAATAACATCAGTATTACTTACATACTGATATGTTATTATAAATATGAAACAACCCTAATTCACCTTCTATCCATCCTACGGAAAAATGAAATCACCGCGCGTGCGTACGTACGGAATACCGTCTCCACGCCGTGGTGTAATCTATTTTCCACCATCACCTTACAAGGATGGGTATAATGGTGTAATGAGTAACTATATATGATTATTATGAAGTAATATTGATACTGAAATAATATATATATACTCCAATACAATTCCACGATCATAGGAACGATATCATCACTCGTGCGTACGTACGGAATACCGTCTCCACGATGTGATGCGACTCGTTCTACGTGATCTTCATTTCATAATGATTATATAAATGAATTGAATGAATGAATATTGTATATACTACACTAATACCATTCTGGAAATGAATTATCTATAACCTAAAGATAAGAATAAGAATTTATTCGACAAAACACGCATAAGAACAAAAAGTTATAAAGACCCGAGTAACAAGTAACAATGAAATATTACTAACAAGAAGCTAATAATATGACCATATATGATCTCATATCAATATGTATGATTCTGGAATAAGTCAATAACATTATTTAAACCATTATACAGGAGCTTCGGACACGAACAAAGCAAATCGGACCTAAGGTAAGGGAAATATCACAATCTCATTTTTATCCGAGATTGCTTATACGTTGGTATTTACTGGGGTGTATTTTATCATCCACATCCATGTTCTCTTAATATGTAATATTATTTCCATCCACCTACAATTTTTTAAAACCTATTTTACCCTTTGGTGAGTTTTTAGTAAAAGATATGAAAGGAATCTTTTGTCGTTTTTCGTACGAGGTACTTTTTGACTTTTCCGACAAAAGTACGAGAAGAATGTTTTTTTTAACTTATACGACAAGAATGGATTTTTAAAACATTATTTCCAATAAGCTTCCTTTAAAAGTTTTCAAGTTTATTTTTAATCAACTTCTTTTAGTTTAAAGTTGTATGACATGTTAAGAAATGTAAAATGTTTTTGAAAAAGAAAGGATGTTTTCCTCAAGAATGAAGTTCAAGTGTTTTATCAAAATTATTTTCCATCTAAGATAATAAAGGGTTCTGTTTCTATCCCTATTATTACATGGATTTGATTATGTTGTGATGGAAATATTTTTATGAATTCCTTTATCTTATATGAATTGTTTTATGATGTCATGTTGTTTAAGAATCCCATTTTTATTACATGGGTTACGTTATGATGTATGGTTTATGATTATGTGGCACACATAAGAAAGGATTCATTATAAGATGGGTGGGACCTATATCTCCCTCCAATGCATTGGGTAAAGACTTTATATCTCATGAGATAGACATGGCTGGAACGGAAGGTTATTTCGGTTCAGTGATACAGGACTGAAACGAGGAGTGAACTCGGTTCAGAAAGGGACTTTGTCCACTAAGATAGTCTTGGCAATGAGTCATGACTAACAAGAAATGATTTTCCATGATTATGTGTGCATGCCACAAAGTTTCAAGTTTTATGTTATGATTATGGGGATCTCATTTTCACTTCTATGATTTATTCCATGTTAAGATATTATGATCTCTTTTGCAGGTTTTGATTTTCAAAAAGATATGATATGATTTTTATTTCCTTTATTTGCCCTTGCTGAGCATTTGAGCTCACCCTTTTATGTTTTCTTTTCCCCAGGATATAAAGAAAGGTTTTAGGTAAAAAAAGGGAAGATCTTTATAGGAGATGAAGATCTTTCACCACGATTAGAAGATTACGTTCCGAGTTTCCAAAGACACTAAACTATTACGATCCTTGTGTGTGCGTTTTTGTAATGTACTAAGTATTCCGCAAAAGTAATGTAATGTCAATGTACGATAAGCTTCGGGTCTCTACACAATCTTTCTCCCACTATCCTTTTTGAGGATGTGCTCCTTCTCAAGAAAGACAACTTGTCTGGTGATAATCACTTTCTTGTCTTGAGGGTTATATAGTTAATATCCTTTCGTTTCCTTGGGATATCCTATAAAGACACACCTCGTGCCTTGGGGTGCTAGTTTGTTGCCTGATAAGGCCTTAACAAATGCCTTGCATCCCCATACATGTGTGTGTGACAAAGTGGGTTTCCTTCCATTCCATAACTTGGATGGAATTCCATTTTTCGCCTTAGTTGATACTCAGTTTAATGTGTATACTGGAGTTTGTAATGCATATCCCCAAAAGGATAATGAAAGATCTGTATGACTCATCATCGACCTCACCATGTCCAACAAGGTGCGGTTCCTCCTTTCACTAACATCATTCCACTATGGTGTATAAGGAGGAGTGAGATGAGACAGAATCCCAGACACCCATAGAAGATCAATGAACTCTTGGTTCAGATATTCTCCACCTCGATCTGATCGAAGTTTCTTTATCTTCTTACCAAGCCAATTATCTACTTCATTCTTGAATTACTTAAATTTCTCTAAGGCTTCTGACTTATACCCCCATTAATTAGACATATCCATATCTACTAAAATCATCATTAAAAGTAATGAAGTAAGAATATCTACCTCTAGCTTCTACTGGAAATGGTCCACACACATCTGTGTGCACCAATCCTAGAATCTCGGTGGCCCTTTCACCTTGTCCACTGAAAGGCGGCTTGGTCATTTTACCTTGTAAACAAGCATGAAATCTATCAAGTGGTTTTAGCTCAGTAGAGTCTAAATAGTCATCTTGGCAGAGCTTTATCAAACACTTCTCGTTTACATGACTGAGATGGTGATGCCACAACTGGGTGATGTACGAGTCATGTGAGTTTGTTTCATTATCAATTGCCAACACTTGGTTTTTGTAATTTAATACATACAAACCATTATTTAAATGCGCCATACCATAACATACATTGTTCTTATAAAAGAGACAACCCTTATTTCCAAATTTGAAAATAAATCCATCTATATCCAAACAAGATACAAAAATTATGTTCTTGGTAACACTAGGAACATAATACCAGTTATGTAAAACCAAAATTATCCCAATCAGTAATGAGAGGTGGTAATTGTCAATGGCCAATGCAGCCAACCTCACGCCATTGGTAGCTCGAAGATCCACCTATTTTCTGGAAATATTTCTAAATCTACTTGGTTCCAGCATTTGAATACAGATGTGATCCCCACAAGCTGTATCTAGTACCCAATGTGTAGAAATGGAAATATTACACTCGATAACGAATGCACCTTTAGTGTCCCCATGATTTTGGGTGAAATTCCTCTTCCAGTGGCCTTGCTTTCCACATGAAAAACATACCGCCTCTTGTTCTTTTCCCTGCCTCTGGATCTTCCCCTTCTTAAAGGGATAGTGCTCGGGGGATTCAGACCATTTATAATTCCTTGGCCCTTTTCCCTTGTCCTTCCTTTTCTTATTCACCATAAGTACTATAGTTTTTTCATGCCCCATGTACTTATCTACCTAGAGAATTAAGGTCAGAATTTCTGATAGACTCTTCTCATTGTTGCTCATGTTGTAGTTGACAATAAAGCTAGATAAGGTCTTGGGTAGTGATGATAGGATGAGATCTGTACACAACTCATATGGGAACTTAATCCCTAATATGTCCAGGAATTCAATGTAGCCAATAAGCTTGACTACATGAGGCCCAGTTGGCGCCGACTCTCCAAGCTTAGTTGTAAACAAAGATTTTGAGATCTCATATCTCTCCTGTCTCGCCTTCTCTTGGTAGAGATCCTTAAGGTGAGACACCATGCTATACACATCCATGCTTTCATGTTGCTTCAAGAGATCATTAGACATGACCGACAACATGAAACATTGGACATCTGTGGCATCATCCATATGTTTCATATAGAGAGATAGTTCCTTATCACTGTCCTCTTTCCCAAGTGCAGCTGGAACATGCTCTTTCAGTACATACAATTTCCATTCGTGATGAAGGATGACGCGTAAACGCCTCTTCCATTCTTAGAAATTGGTGCTGGTGAGAAGGTTTTCCTTCTCGAGTATGGTTCACAATGATATATTTGAAGTCATTTTTCTTATCGTTTCTACAATTTAAGATGAGAAAAGGTTTAGTAATTTATTATAAAAACCGGGACAAATAAATAAATTGATACTTATTAGTTGCCCACTATTTTATCGAAATACAATAGCTCTCACCATTGATTTCAGAATATTCCGTTGCTTGAATATTCTAGTGGCAAGGATCCATGTTTCCCTTCGCATTACCCCAACTAGGGTTGGTCAAGCAACTTGAAGGGTTTTAGATAGGCATTCCAAATTCCATCTGCATTAAATCACAGCTCCTTGATCCACCGACTGGACTCCCCAATCTTGAAATCCTTTTATTTTGGATTTCCTCAACCTTTGCCTCTTGGTCACACCAAGTCCTGCTATGGAAGGCAACCCTTGATGCGAACCAAGTCAATTCAACCCAAAACTTTGAATTATAATTCCATGATAATTGAAAGAACCCCAACTAGGGTTGGTCAAGAACTTTGAACTATGGTTCGATTCTAAGAAAGATTATGGAAGGTTATACCAACTTAATATTTCTTTGAGGGATTTTATCCTTATACATAAATTTATAATTTTTTATCTTTTATTACATTCTTGTTAATATTAAGTGGGATATAATTAAGTGATTAACCATGTCTAAGATAATATTTATGTATAAGCTGGTTTTATTTTAGTTCCATCTTGCATGATCTTTTAATTCATTAATTGTGTGATCGTTACAACACACTCACAATAAATAAACCTTGAAACTGACAGAAATAAAATAAATGGTATGAACATGAGCTTTTTCTATTGGTTAGTTTATCTAGAAGTTGATAAAATAACCCAAGACCTAGGGGAGAAACACCTTGAACCTTTCAGGTTCGTGTTTATAGTTTTCCACTTGTCCACCTTTGCATCTACTTGGATTGGTTTCACCTTCGCTTCTAACTTGAGCTGCCTCCACCATCTTGGGAGTTCCATCCATTACATATTCATTTATCTCACACACGGGTGAGGGGTAAAAATGGGTTTTTGCATAAAATAATCCTTGGGCACGCAAACCCTACATATTAATGAGGAGAAGGCTCACAGACCAACAAATTTAATTTATATAAATAAATTAAAAGAAACCATTCACATAAAAAGGTCTTGGTCTAGCTCATGATCATCCATATATGAAATGATATTTACGCATAAATAAAACTATCATTCAATTCTTTAACCGTTCTTTTTTAAGATAAATCACACTCGAATCAATTAATTTTCTTTAATTAATCAATCCTTTTATATTAAACCATTTTTTGAATTTTCTTGAGATTCTCATCCATCATAATTTTAAACAAATAAATTCATTTAAAATTATCTTTGTATGTAACTTGTACCTTGGAGGCAACCTGGTAAATTTCCATTCATTACGCAGATATTAAATTAAACACACATATATAAAACACCTACCATGTTTTGTGCCTTATCTTTACGCCTGCACTATGATACAAGTCTCAAGGGTTTGTATAATATAATAATAAATTTTACACGGCGTGTAGTTCCGAATACACAACATGTAATTTTTGTTCACTGTCCATCTGAAGTACGTGCCTGGGGACATGGCATGTTGATGTACTTCAGAAATTTTGGAGTACATAGTGTGTTCAGTGGGACACACTTCATGTAGTTTCCGCGTTACATGGTTTCCAGCTAGGCAAGCTGTGTACGGGGTACACGGTCTAACCCTAACCCGAAGGGACTACACGTCATGTTTAGTTGGACCACACAACATGTAATCTGGAAACTGTGTGCCACTTGTTCCTGGTCAACACATGGTATAATAAATGACTTAGATAGGATCCAATACATAACCTGATTTAGCAGATTAGTCAATGCATTGAACCTAGACAACACAATGTGTACTTCCAAATACACACCGTGTATTCTGGTGTTGTACGACCAGGAGCATTTGGCACTTCCAGATGAGTTCCTTTATTTTATTTTAATCAAAATTAAAAGAAAAATTTGTTTCTATAAGGTGAATGAGAAATGAGAGGGGAGGAACAGATCTATAGATTTATATTTTTAAGAACGATTAACTTGAATTGAAACAACTAAATTATTAAATGCGTAAATCACCAATGAAAAACTAAATAATTATAATCAACGATATGATCCCTCTAATACCACTTGTAGGTTTCAGGTGCAGCGGAAGCGCATTGGTGGGTTGCCCAACTTTAATTTTAGCGTTAACAATGATCAATCCGAGATCTATCACAATGTAAAATGCTAGATCTTTGGAATATAATGAAGAATGAAAAACAAAATAGGGAGTCTCGTAACTATAGAGATAGGATCATCATATGTTGGTTATAGTTAATTTAATTAATTTACAAGAATTACCTTGATGGAATTCTTTCTTCGTTGATGTCTCTGGTCATGATCCAGTGTGATCTGCCATTGCGTCATATAATCCAAGTGTAATATTCCTCTAGCGGTGATCCACACGTGCTCCACGTATCTATGGACATCGCCGAAGGTATATCTAGGTGCTGGCGTGGAAGAACCTTCACTTGCAATGTCCACCTTTGATCGCCATGATCTGGTGGTGGTGGATCTCTCTCGGTCTTGAGAGCGTTCTTGGAAGAAGGAGTTCTTTCGGCTTTGAGAGAACTCTCCAGAATTGTTGTGCACAATGATTCTCTCTAGAAAAGTGTTGGGGTTGTGAGGATATTTATAATCAGGTTTGAGGTTATAGAGTTATGATAATAAATAAATGTGTTAAATTTTTTATTTATTTTATTAACTCTTATTGAAAACCCCCATGTCGAATGATTAATTCCTTGACATATGACTATGTTGATTATAATAAATATCATTTAATAAAACGATGTTATTTCCTCAAAATCTTGACTGGAAAAACTACACGGCGTGTAATCATTAATACATGGCGTGTACTCATTTTCCATGAAAACTACATGGCGTGTACATTCAATGTACATGATGTGTTTATCTTGTTTTCATTTTTCTTTATTTCCTCCACCACATTTATTAGACCTTGAGTAATGGCTATTTATTTCTTAAATAAATGTAACTTCATTACTTGCTAATAAATATATACTATTTCACCTACAATATATTCTCTCAAATAACTAGCATCAAAATAAATGTGATAATGCATCCTTAAATAATTATTAAACCATAGCCGAGAATAATCTTTATTTAACTTGTTAACTTAATATTTAACTGAGATACATGGACACACTTAGTGTGTGACCCTCTAGGCCTCTTTCTCAGTGGCATTAGGTGGAGCCTGTCTAAAGTCCAAGGTTAGCGTCTAGCGACACGCCAAGATACCCATAGAGAAAGAAGTTAACACTACAATGATGTGTCACCTCCTACGAACGCTAATCCCTTTGTCATGATATCTCGAATCAAGTGGGTTGCATGCTAGTGTCATCAACCCATGAGCTCGATTATCCTTTCTTTGAATTTCTGGAATTGAACTCGCCCATACCTTACCATGGCCATGGATTTATTTAGGCTATATCAATTCCATCAAAGGGTCTGAGATATCTACTTTCGTTATGGAACAGAAGAGACAAATCCTTTCTTGCATTATCTATTAATGCAGTATTACTCGTGATGCACCCAACGTATCCTACCTCACTGCAAACAGTGTGTCGTCACAATTTTCGTCAATACATCTAAGTGCGCAAGTTGTAATACCCATTAATAATAATCTTAAAGTCTAAGGGCCAATACACACGTCCACAGATAGGAACATCCAATGACACTATGAAATGTGGATTTCCTACTGGTGGGTCTCGTTCCCATAATATCCTCCTGGATATTACCAAGGGCACACACTGTGATAAGGTGCCTCAAAATTTTATGAGACCTCACCCCTAATGGCTTGTATTATTTGTGTCCCTCAAATAACATCATCCGACCATAGAACATATATTCAAGAATAGTGTTATTTCACTTCCAGGTTCTCATCATAGTAGAGATCCGCTATGACCCTTTAATGCAATAGCTATCCTTAGGACATTATCACATGTATCGCCACGCAGAAGAACAATAAAGATGTGATAAGGATTTTATTAATGAATAAAGTACAAAGTAGTTGGTTCTAGGCCACCAAATCCAACACCCTCCACCTCTCTAAATCTCTCCTAGATAGTTCCTAGTCAAGTATACTACGGTTTTGATTACCTTTAGAGTGTGTGTTTCATTGAATATATCTAGATATTATTATTATATGCACTGTAGACATATACCTATGTAGAGCTGACTGTATTTCCTTTGTTATATGCTTTGTGGTTTTGGGGTATCCTACTGAGTATTTTTATACTCACCCCTACACGGGATTTACCCACATGTGTCATGTCTTAGGAAGTTGACCAACCTTTCGACATAGTCCATGATGGACTAGGACCAGATGGTGCTTAGTGATATCAAATAGACTGAGGTGTGTTCCTACGATATTCTCACAATATTCCCAGTTTTCTTTCAGGTTGGACTTGTGTTACAAACTTTTGTGTTGGGCTTGTATTTGGCCCTATTTACTTTCCTTTAGTTCCTATCATACTCTATTTGTGGGATTTAGATGTATGTATACATAATTATTCCTTTGTTTTTACATTTTAGCATTGTATAGGCTCGGAGATGCGTGCGTGTGTACATGTACTTAGGCTAAGGCCTCCCATTTTAGTGATATGCCTTCTCGACGTTAGGCGCCATCCCATGGCCTATTGGTGGTAGGCTTAGGGAGTCATGGTACAGGCCCCACTGGGATGGGTCATGACAGTAACTCTCTATAGATTGACTTAAAGTAGAAACCTAAGTTTTAGGGGACGCGGTCTATTGAGGTAGATCTAACGGTTGCTTGGACCTAGTCAATAGTACATATACTGATGAGTTATTGAAAAATACAAGTTGGAAAAATTCAAGAGATAATTATTATCAATGTCACGTGACATAAATCTCTCTAAGAAAACATGTATGGGGCATAGGAGAAGATTAATGTGGTGATTTGAATTCCATAAACTTTTGGGATGGATCAATCACATATTTTATGACATGTATAAGAAATGATATTGCCAAAATGTAATTTATGTTGGAAAATAACAGTTGTGTCTATGAGAACTGCAAGGGATGCAGTTAGAACTAACCAATTTTACTAGAACAAGTATAAAGAATATATACCTGGTATGTGGAGAGAAAGCGACACGAGTGATAAGGGGACGTATACTAGTCTTCCTTTAGATTGATATAATCTAATATTACAGTTAGGCTAAGGTAATGAGAAAGACAAGGTAATTCAAGCATGTGGTAGCCATATCTACAAATGTCGAGTATGTTGTAGCATCTGAGGCAGCTAAATAAGCAATGCAAAAATATGCAATGATTTCTTAGAATCACACCTAATATGTAAAGTTTTATCATTATGATCATTTTATTACTAGTACTAGCCAAGATTTCAAGTTTTGACAGTGGAAAAAAGGGAAATACTCGAGGATATCATCTCTTGATAATTCTTACTCAAGGAGGTGAGGTTACATATAGCAGAATAGCCATGCAATAGAGACATGGAAATCCCTTGAATAAATTCATAACTTAGTAGAAACATGATCTTATCATGTGATAGCTAACAAGGATAGTTGGAAAGTTAAATCTAGTATAAGTGGGAGTGTTGTAATAATGGGTGCCCTATACCCAATTAAATAGTAATTTTTGATTACCATACCATGTATACAGTGAGTTATGCATGATGTAAACTTACCATTATAATGTTGATATTTTAGCATCCACTATTTATATGGTAATGTCCATAGATTAATTATCATATCAAAATGTCATAGCAGTTCCTAGGATATAATGATAACCTCAAGATATTATGACATTAATCTTAAACATATGTCTTATGGTCTAGATATATCATACTAACTATAAACAGTTGATGTGTGACTACTAGGTGTTGGGGGATCATAAGCATTGAGATTTATTCTCATAAAGTTCATACTTGGTGATCTCTAGTAGGTGAGATCATAAGGACAACCCCCCCAATAGGAACACCATATGTTTCTGGTGTCATTGGTTGTTCATGTCTATGAACATGTGTATTGGTCTCCTAACTTGAGATCATTATCATAGTGTATCATTTGATCACATACTTTGATGTTAGGAAAAAACCATGACATTGAAGTCATGGTGAGGTAGTCTGTATTGGGTATGTCATTGGTGGTATGACATTGGTTGAATGGTAAAGATAGAATTTTTCTCTTATGAGTTTGAGGAAGTAATATCACAGGCCTAGTTGATCAGGATGGTAGTACCTTTATAAATCCTTATCCAAGGTAGTTGAAGGTAAGTCTGTCCGGTTATATCAAAAAATAATAAAGCAAGAATGGATGATGACACAAGTTGTGCATCCTACTTTATGAGACATCGCAGGACAAAAAGATTATATTAAATAGTGTGTGTTCATAAGAAAAATTGTTTCTATGACTTTTAATTATCTTTTTAGGGGTCTTTATGGGTTTCTAGACTCTGCTCTTAGTCAGTGAATAGTATTCACTGCTATCGAGATAATGGACTATAGGGTCACACATAATAGTGTATTCAATAGTTTTCCCTATTCTGATGAATATGTGTATAGTACATGGTGGACCGCACCACAGGGCCTAAGATGTGTCCAAGTATTATTGATCATAAACAAGTTAATAAATTCATTATTATTCGCACATAGAATAATTGGGTTGAATTTATTTATCAAAAGCATTCACAAAGTTATTAAATGAATACACAAAATATATTATATGAACAAATATTATTTTAATATTTAAGGTTTGTTTAATATTCACAGGAATTACGAGTCACGTTAATGTCTCAAGTTTATTGTGTAATACATCTATTATATATTACAAGTATGTGATAAAAATATAAATGACATCATGATGCAGTTAGTTCATTATAACATGTCATTTACTGCTTATTTAGTGGGCGTTTTATTTCTGGGAGTCGGGGAACCCTTTCTGAGTATTTTGGATATTCACTATATAATAAGGGGAATCTATATTCCATATACTGTTCATTCCAATAGAATTCAGAGCATCTCTCTACTCTTACATCATAGAGATAGAAAGTCGTTGTCTGAGTGATCGATCCAAGAACGCCTTTGCAGATCGAAGGGATGAGATTGAGGTGATCATGGAGACATTGAAGGAATCATCAAAGCTCTTCCCTAGCACCCGAAATTTGATGATCGGTGTACGTGCAAATTTTTGAAGTGTGTGTGGGTGATCTGGATGAGTTCGGGCTCAAATATTTCAAGCAAAGGTCGTCGACAACAAGCTATCATTGACTGTGCTTCGATTCGAATGTGGTAACCGTTCGATTTAATTTTTGTGCTTTGAACAATTCATGTGATATCCTCAAACCTCTATCGGGGATCAGAATACAGAATATGACGAAGTTTCATAGCTTCGGTGATGATTTTTTTTAAATCTCTAACCCAACGGTTTTCGTTGCATGCCCCGGTACCAGCATAAGCTATTTCATTATGCATGTGGTCATTTGACTTACGGAATGACCATGTCAAATTCTTGATAAGATTCTGTTGGTTGTTGATTATAATTTGATAGAAAAATTGTTCCAAATAGCTTAAACTTTGATGCACATGAACTAGTTGTCAGCCTGTGAGATCGGAAACACCCTTTTTACTCAGTGGAAAGTCAGGTCGGGTGACATGGTGGGTCAGCTCGAGCCAGTTCGTTACAAAGTGTCTGATCTTTATCAACACTAGAATTATCAGTGTTTTCTCTAACACTAATAAATACCATTTTGATCTCTAATAAATGTGATGTTTGTAGTGGCGAAACTTTCATTGTGATTCAACAACTTATATTCACTTAAACATCACATATGTTCATCACGTTTTATTATCATAAAAATTTAATAATGGTTTATGCTACATTCAACTCTGATTATAGAAAGGTGTTCATCACTTCCACTTTCAAGGATGATTTAGATACTTGTTTAGTTTTGGTTAATAGAGGTTAAGAATGGTTAAAGTTACCAAAACCGAACCAAATCGAAAAATCAAAATATAAAATATTTATTAACCCAATTGAATTGATTAATCGATTTAAACTGAATTTTACATGTTTAATGTGGTTCAATTCGACCATTTTAACCAAATTTAATTAATCTTTCACACCCCTAAATAATCACAACAATCAACGTATTTATTTTGGGGATGCAAACATACAAAACAACACACGCCCGCCAATTGGACTCAACCCCCTAAATGGGTTAACCATCTCTATTTGGAACACACACACAGGATGACGATGACGATGACGACGACATTACTATAAATATAAACAACAACAACATCAACATCAACGAATGCACCACCACCACCACCACCATCAACAACAAATGACAACAACAAAAACACTATTATTATTGTTAATATTAACAACATTAATATTTATATCAATTTTAACATTAATAGTAATAATATTATTACTATCATTGTTGATATTAATGTCACTATGCCCCCTGTAGACGGCTGAGGTGACACGGGTGGGTGGGGTGTGGGGCGAAGGTCACGGGATCAAGTCTGAGTATTGGATTTTTTTAAAGAAGGTAGTGCCTCAGTCAAAGACCAAGGGAAAATTTATTAAATAGAAAGAAAGAATCTACATGAATCTAAAGTTTGAGTATTGGATGTGTTGTGTTGTAATCGAAAAAACTCAATAATAATAATATATATTATTATTAATATTACTATTAATATTGAGTGTACATCCCAATTCAAGCTCCAAGATTTAGGGTATTTAATTATTAATATTAGTATTAGTTTTTGTTTTTTGATATTTTTTGGGTACCTTCACACGGTTGAATTTATAATTCAAGGAATTTTTTCTTGAGTCTTCCAAGCGGGGCACAGAGTCGTGTTCGGCATTGGTGGTAGACGACCTTTTAAAATTTGTTCGGTCCACAACCCCTCCTCCGACCTCTTCTCTCAAGGTCACACCAACCTTCATCGAATCTCCCTCTCCATCGGTCGCACTGGCGGAGGACTTGAGATGAGTAGTTCAGATATTTTCTATTCATACTGCTTATGATCCGCAAAACAAGTGGCATAACATTTAGAAAGAAAACAGATTGGTGCGGCTGAACGCACACTCCCGAACATACTCATGGATTGTCCCCGTATGCTTCAAAGTTCGCAGCTTGTCCCTTGCTTCCCAATCAGCTTCCTCGGGGTAGAACTGGGCATAGACCCATTGCTTGAACTCTTCCCATGATGGAAGTGCTTTCCCACCATCCTTGAGCTCTTGGTGCTTCATCCTCCACCATAGAGATGCATCGTCACCAAAGTAAAGAACGGCGGTCTTCACACGGCTCATGTCTTCCATCAAGCCTATCGCCTCGAAGTATTGCTCCACTTGCCAAAAGAAGTTGTCTACCTCCTTGGCATCTCTCTTGCCATTGAAGTGTTTGGGGCGAGGCACATCAATCTTTGGTGTGTCACGCACAAGCACCCCACTAGCCAACTCACCACGATAATTTGACCACTCCCTCTTAAGTTGATCAAGAGTTTGGTCGTACCTGGCCATAGCATCTCCATGTTGTGCTAAGATCCCCTTTGTCCAGTCCATGAAGGCATCTTTCTCGGCAGCATTCTCCTTGGCGTACCTCTCAACTGATGCCACTCGGTCTTGGAGAGTGAAGAGCGCATCACGTAGGCCCACGACGCCTAGTGCCCCTTCCTCATCGTCTCCCTCGACATACTCGAGCCTTTCTTTCACATCAGCAAGGCACTCCTCCGCCCTTAGGAGACGCTCCTAAAGAGTCGCCACGGTCTCACGAGACTTCCCGGCCTTCTTCTTAGGAACGGTCGGCATGGTCTCCTTCTCGGACATAACAGGATCCTCCACATTCGAGCCTGCCATCGCGAACACTTGCCTTGAACACCTCTGATACCAACTGTCACGGGACTTGGCCTTCTCCCAAGCTCTCGTGCGGCACCCGGCTAGCTTTCCTTTCACAAAGCCTAGACGAGTTCAGCCTTTCGACACTCACAACGGAAGTAAGGATCGTAAGGGAAGTGCTCGACAAGCTCACAAGACACAAGTGCAAAGAAGCTCTCAAATGCTCTCAACTTCTGTGTGTCTTTACAAATGAGGAGCCACTCCCTTTATATAGGGCTTGGTGGCAAAGTCTACAACATTCTAGAATATGTACACATCCACATGATTCTAGAGTATTCTAGCCTACTCTACTAGAATATACATGGAGCATTCTAGAACCCGTTGAGATCCACAACCTTCCATGGAGGCCTAGAATGTTCCGGACCCTTCAAGGCCCAAGGGGTGTTCCGCAACACTCCGGAGAAGTCTGGAATATTCCAGAACTTGGTGGAGATGTAGAGAACTCTAGAGGATTCTAGAGAACCTCACCACCGGGTCTCCTCTCCAGTTGGCGGGGCGTGACAGTAGGCTTGCTTTGAGCACACTAATTTCTTCAAAGTAACAGCACCGAAGCCACGACCCAGCCAGTTAAGGCCAGGAGCGCATCACCGGTAGAAGGGACGGGCCAACCAATACACACCAGGAGGCGGACCGATCAAACCCATCCCAAGGTCCAACTACGAGCTTTTTAACTGCAACAACTTAAATATACGCTATTGGAGCTGGAATTACCGCGGCTGCTGGCACCAGACTTGCCCTCCAATGGATCCTCGTTAAGGGATTTAGATTGTACTCATTCCAATTACCAGACTCGTTAAAGCCCGGTATTGTTATTTTTTGTCACTACCTCCCCGTGTCGGGATTGGGTAATTTGCGCGCCTGCTGCCTTCCTTGGATGTGGTAGCCGTTTCTCAGGCTCCCTCTCCGGAATCGAACCCTAATTCTCCGTCACCCGTCAACACCATGGTAGGCCACTATCCTACCATCGAAAGTTGATAGGGCAGAAATTTGAATGATGCGTCACCGGCACAAGGGTCGTGCGATCCGACGAGTTATCATGAGTCATCAGTGCGCCGAGCAGAGCTCGCGTCAACCTTTTATCTAATAAATGCTCCCCTTCCAAGAGTCGGGATTCGTTGCACGTATTAGCTTTAGAATTACTACGGTTATCCGGGTAGAAAATACCATCAAACAAACTATAACTGATTTAATGAGCCATTCGCAGTATCACCATCTCAATTAGTTTATACTTAGACATGCATGGATTAATCTTTGAGACAAGCATATGACTACTGGCAGGATCAACCAGGTAGCGTCACCATCCACATCTACACCGCTTGAGGTATGACCGAGGAGAGGCCTCAGAACCCCAACACGAGCATGAAATGTCACTCACAACCGTCAATTCATTGGGAAAGGAGGGAAAGGCCCCCATTTTCATCCACCGTCATATTCCGTATCCAATACAAGCATCAACGACTTTGGGAACCATGGCACTAGCATTATCTTCTTAACCCGAGTGCCTGCGTCGCAAGGGCCGCACTACCATCCGCCACATAACACAACAAGTGTTCTCAACGGATATCCAACCAAGCCAAACCGTGTTCCAACATTCACATGGAAACATGCACAAGGACCAAATGAAAGCGAGGAGAAATTAAACCCCCACTTACGGATGAGGGTGCCAACGAGACCAACGTTCCCTTCCCAAAAAAGGGAGACCGCCGTATCTTGACAACCATCCACCACTCCCACACAATCGCGTAAGCACAACCATCAACCCACACAACTGACTGTGACACCTCGAGGGAAGAAACCCGAGAGGCATCACAATGCATCACATGAAGGCAGGGAAAGCACCGCTATGCATGACACAAGGGAAGGATTGATATACCCAACCCCCTAGAGCCGAAAACCACATTATATAATGAGTACCATCCATTAGGCACCCGGGCCTTTGATCCATTACGACCTGGATCTCAAATTCATGCGCGCCCACACATTTGAGTTTCATGCCACTCAAACAACCAACAGACATTCTTGAATCTCGCCGCATATCAGGGCCATCCACTTACCACTTGGATCATAACCTGCCACAATTCTCCGTATATGCACTAGTATACCCAATTTCGATCAATCACTTCATAAACTACAAACAGAGCCCTCACCGACATGATGCATGCAGAATCTAAGTGCCCAAATGTAAATTTCATGCAATGTGGGAACAAACCTTTGGGAAACACGCAACTGAGGGACTATCAAGGGCCACACATCACCACCATGCACTAACATGCGATGGGGTCACAACATTCGATCTTTGCTCATCATTGATAAGAATTTCCTGCCCGAAACCTGATCATTTAGGATCGGACTACCCAACATTTTATAGGATCTCCCTATAAAGAGTCTTCACCTCCAAATGATGCTCAAGTACACCGCACCGAAAAAATAGATCCGACTTCCAACACTTCTTTTATTCTAGAGACAAGAATGAATCATCATCGACGAGGTCTCAGCATTCATTCCTTCCTTTACCCAGCACCGATGAGAATAGCCAAACCGATCACTTCCCACGAATCCACAGGATCCCGGTTAATGAGTCATCACCTCCGCATAACGCTCGTGTATCTTGCAGAAACAGTAGATACACATTCTCAAGCCGCCCTTATGAACATCATCACCCAAGGCATGACTGAGGAGGAAGGCACCCCAACTTGTCCAATAATGAACCATGGCAACCGTTTGCCTGGTGGTGTGAGTTTCTCAGGACCCAAATAACTCACAGGTGGCCCCGACAATGCGTTGGGCAAAGCACTCCCGCAAATCATTGCCCAAGGAAGCTTGCTACGGTTCGCATGGAATATCGCTGAATGGGAAATTTAGGAGCACGGTCTCTCATCCTGGTGATACCGACAGTTTCGCGCTTGAACCACTACCAAAATCCCACAACGCTCCAGAGAAGGTGAGGAAAAGGCAGGTACAGCAAAGGACGACAAAGGAACCCAATCCCACCATGCCTCCCACATCCCAACATCTGCAAGAACTCAACCACACTCGGTGGCTTTTAAGCATAGCCCGACCCGCAACGCTCCATGAAAGGTGAGGAAAAAGGTGGGTACGACAGGACGGGGAAACAACCCAATCCCGCCCATACCCCCCACATCCCACCAGTGAGGAAAAAGGTAGGAACGTCAGGGGATGAGGAGGGAAACCCCCATCCCGCCGTGCCTCCCACATCTCACATTCCGTAGGAACTCAACCGCCATGAGGCAGCTTTTAAGCAGACGAACCAGCAACGCTCAAGAGACGTCGAGGAAAAGGAGTCATGGTAGGTACGGGGGTCCTATGTCCCGCCGCGCCGCCCACATCCCACCATCCACAGGATCCCACAAACCGTGAGGCGGTATTTAAGCACCCAGCCCGCAATGCTCCACAGACGGGGAGGAAAAGGCAGGCACATCAGGGGACGGGGAAAAAACCCAATCCCGCCGCACCCCCCACATCCCACCATCCGGAGCAACTCAACCACCCTGAGGCAGCTTTTAAGCAAGCAAAGCCGCACTGCTCTAGAGAAGGCAAGGGAAGGGCAGGAGCGTCGAGGGACGACAAAGGAACACCAACCCACCATGCCTCCCACATCCCACCATCCAAGGAACTCCACCACCAACAGGTGGCCTTTTAAGCAAGCCCGAACCGCAACGCTCCATGAAAGGTGAGGAAAAAGGCGGGCACGGCATGAGACTGGGCAAAAACCCATTCTTTCCAATGCCCCCCACATCCCACCGGTGAGGAAAAGGAATTACAGCGTCCCACCGCCATGCTTCCCACATCCCACCTTCCGAAGGAACTCAACCGCCATGAGGCAGATTTTAAGCAGACGAACCCACAACGCTCCAGGGACGTTGAGGAAAAGGAGTCATGACAGGAACGGAGGCCCTATGTCCCGCCGCACCCCCCACATCCCACCATTCAAAAGAACTCAACCACCATTGCGAAACTTTTAACCAAGAACCAGGACACCAACCATGCTCATCTATCATCATCCCATCCAAGTTATATCTGTCTAGTATCGCATCGTCTTTTTAGCAAGCCCTTGGAACCCGAAACCAAAATTGTGCGAGAGAATTCAACCCAAGCATATAGACGGGGCCCGTACATCAGCACCAACAAAATTCCACTACCAACAGGGAGAACTCCAAAGGGACAAGTGAGGGTCTTCTAGGTGGAGCTCACCCACCTGGGGATTCTTCGCTTGAGGTATAACCAAGGAGAAAGTCAGCCCTGGCACTGATTTAATGAGACCCGTCACAGTATCACCATCTTTCGATTAGTTTGTCCTTGTACATGCGGGACCTGATCTTTGAGACAAGCATATGACTAGTGGAAGGATCAGCCATGTAGCATCACCAACCACATCTGCAATGTTTGAGGTATGACTGAGCAGACCACTCAGACCCCAACACAAGCCCAAACCGTCGTCCCGAGCATTCAATTCCGTTCGATTAGTTTGTCCTTTGTACATGCACAGCCTGATCTTTGAGACAAGCATATCACTAATGGAAGGATCAACCAGGTAGCATCACCAACCACATCTGCAATGTTTGAGGTATGACTGAGCAGACCACTCAGACCCCAACACAAGCCCGAACCATCTCTTCCCAAATCGACATGTTTCCCCTTAATTAGTCATCACCTCTGCATGACGCTCGTGTATCTTGAAGAAACAGTAGATACACATTCTCAAGCCACCCTTATGAACATCATCACCCAAGGCATGACTGAGGAGGAAGGCACCCCAACTTGTCCAATAATGAACCATGGAAATCGTTACCCTATTGGTGTGAGTTTCTTAGGACCCAAATAACTCGCACGTGGCCCCGACAATGCGTTGAGCAAAGCACTCCGACCAATCATTGCCCAAGGCAGCTTGCTATGGTTCGCATGGAATATCACTGAATGAGAAATTTAGGAGCACGCTCTCACATCCTGGTGATACCGACAGTTTCGCGCTTTAACCACTACCAAAATTCCACAACGCTCCAGAGAAGGTGAGGAAAAGGCGGTACAGCAAGGGACGACAAAGGAACCCAATCCCACCATGCCTCCCACATCCCAACATCTGCAAGAACTCAACCACACTCAGTGGCTTTTAAGCAAAGCCTGACCCGCAACGCTCCATGAAAGGTGAGGAAAAAGGTGGGTACGACAGGACGGGGAAACAACCCAATCCCGCCCATACCCCCCACATCCCACCAGTGAGGAAAAAGGTAGGAACGTCGGGGGATGAGGAGGGAAACCCCCATCCCGCCGTGCCTCCCACATCTCACATTCCGTAGGAACTCAACCGCCATGAGGCAGCTTTTAAGCAGACGAACCAGCAACGCTGAAGAGACGTCGAGGAAAAGGAGTCATGGTAGGTACGGGGGTCCTATGTCCCGCCGTGCCGCCCACATCCCACCATCCACAGGATCCCACAAACCGTGAGGCGGTATTTAAGCACCCAGCCCGCAATGCTCCACAGACGGGGAGGAAAAGGCAGGCACGTCAGGGGACGGGGCAAAAACCCAATCCCGCCGCGCCCCCCACATCCCACCATCCGCAGCAACTCAACCACCCTGAGGCAGCTTTTAAGCAAGCAAAGCCGCACTGCTCTAGAGAAGGCGAGGGAAGGGCAGGAGCGTCGAGGGACGACAAAGTAACACCAACCCACCATGCCTCCCACATCCCACCATCCAAGGAACTCCGCCACCAACAGGTGGCCTTTTAAGCAAGCCCGAACCGCAACGCTCCATGAAAGGTGAGGAAAAAGGCGGGCACGGCATGAGACTGGGCAAAAACCCATTCTTTCCAATGCCCCCCACATCCCACCGGTGAGGAAAAGGAATTACAGCATCCCACCGCCATGCTTCCCACATCCCACCTTCCGAAGGAACTCAACCGCCATGAGGCAGATTTTAAGCAGACGAACCCACAACGCTCCAGGGACGTTGAGGAAAAGGAGTCATGACAGGAACGGAGGCCCTATGTCCCGCCGCACCCCCCACATCCCACCATTCAAAAGAACTCAACCACCGTTGCGAAACTTTTAACCAAGAACCAGGACACCAACCATGCTCATCTATCATCATCCCATCCAAGTTATATCTGTCTAGTATCGCATCGTCTTTTTAGCAAGCCCTTGGAACCCGAAACCAAAATTGTGCGAGAGAATTCAACCCAAGCATATAGACGGGGCCCGTACATCAGCACCAACAAAATTCCACTACCAACAGGGAGAACTCCAAAGGGACAAGTGAGGGTCTTCTAGGTGGAGCTCACCCACCTGGGGATTCTTCGCTTGAGGTATAACCAAGGAGAAAGTCAGCCCTGGCACTGATTTAATGAGACCCGTCACAGTATCACCATCTTTCGATTAGTTTGTCCTTGTACATGCGGGACCTGATCTTTGAGACAAGCATATGACTAGTGGAAGGATCAGCCATGTAGCATCACCAACCACATCTGCAATGTTTGAGGTATGACTGAGCAGACCACTCAGACCCCAACACAAGCCCAAACCGTCGTCCTGAGCATTCAATTCCGTTCGATTAGTTTGTCCTTTGTACATGCACAGCCTGATCTTTGAGACAAGCATATGACTAATGCAAGGATCAACCAGGTAGCATCACCAACCACATCTACAATGTTTGAGGTATGATTGAGCAGACCACTCAGACCCCAACACAAGCCCGAACCATCTCTTCCCAAATCGACATGTTTCCCCTTAATTAGTCATCACCTCTGCATGACGCTCGTGTATCTTGCAGAAACAGTAGATACACATTCTCAAGCCACCCTTATGAACATCATCACCCAAGGCATGACTGAGGAGGAAGGCACCCCAACTTGTCCAATAATGAACCATGGAAATCGTTACCCTGTTGGTGTGAGTTTCTTAGGACCCAAATAACTCGCACGTGGCCCCGACAATGCGTTGAGCAAAGCACTCCCACCAATCATTGCCCAAGGAAGCTTGCTATGGTTCGCATGGAATATCACTGAATGAGAAATTTAGGAGCACGCTCTCGCATCCTGGTGATACCGACAGTTTCGCGCTTGAACCACTACCAAAATTCCACAACGCTCCAGAGAAGGTGAGGAAAAGGCGGTACAGCAAGGGACGACAAAGGAACCCAATCCCACCATGCCTCCCACATCCCAACATCTTCAAGAACTCAACCACACTCAGTGGCTTTTAAGCAAAGCCCGGCCCGCAACGCTCCATGAAAGGTGAGGAAAAAGGTGGGTACGACAGGACGGGGAAACAACCCAATCCCGCCCATACCCCCCACATCCCACCAGTGAGGAAAAAGGTAGGAACGTCAGGGGATGAGGACGGAAACCCCCACCCCGCCGTGCCTCCCACATCTCACATTCCGTAGGAACTCAACCGCCATGAGGCAGCTTTTAAGCAGACGAACCAGCAACGCTCAAGAGACGTCGAGGAAAAGGAGTCATGGTAGGTACGAGGGTCCTATGTCCCGCCGTGCCGCCCACATCCCACCATCCACAGGATCCCACAAACCGTGAGGCAGTATTTAAGCACCCAGCCCGCAATGCTCCACAGACGGGGAGGAAAAGGCAGGCACGTCAGGGGACGGGGCAAAAACCCAATCCCGCCGCGCCCCCCACATCCCACCATCCGCAGCAACTCAACCACCCTGAGGCAGCTTTTAAGCAAGCAAAGCCGCACTGCTCTAGAGAAGGCGAGGGAAGGGCAGGAGCGTCGAGGGACGACAAAGGAACACCAACCCACCATGCCTCCCACATCCCACCATCCAAGGAACTCCGCCACCAACAGGTGGCCTTTTAAGCAAGCCCGAACCGCAACGCTCCATGAAAGGTGAGGAAAAAGGCGGGCACGGCATGAGAGTGGGAAAAAACCCATTCTTTCCAATGCCCCCCACATCCCACCGGTGAGGAAAAGGAATTACAGTGTCCCACCGCCATGCTTCCCACATCCCACCTTCCGAAGGAACTCAACCGCCATGAGGCAGATTTTAAGCAGACGAACCCACAACGCTCCAGGGACGTTGAGGAAAAGGAGTCATGACAGGAACGGAGGCCCTATGTCCCGCCGCACCCCCCACATCCCACCATTCAAAAGAACTCAACCACCGTTGCGAAACTTTTAACCAAGAACCAGGACACCAACCATGCTCATCTATCATCATCCCATCCAAGTTATATCTGTCTAGTATCGCATCGTCTTTTTAGCAAGCCCTTGGAACCCGAAACCAAAATTTTGCGAGAGAATTCAACCCAAGCATATAGACGGGGCCCGTACATCAGCACCAACAAAATTCCACTACCAACAGGGAGAACTCCAAAGGGACAAGTGAGGGTCTTCTAGGTGGAGCTCACCCACCTAGGGATTCTTGGCTTGAGGTATAACCAAGGAGAAAGTCAGCCCTAGCACTGATTTAATGAGACCTGTCACAGTATCACCATCTTTCGATTAGTTTGTCCTTATACATGCGGGACCTGATCTTTGAGACAAGCATATGACTAGTGGAAGGATCAGCCATGTAGCATCACCAACCACATCTGCAATGTTTGAGGTATGACTGAGGAGACCACTCAGACCCCAACACAAGCCCAAACCGTCGTCCCGAGCATTCAATTCCATTCGATTAGTTTGTCCTTTGTACATGCACAGCCTGATCTTTAAGACAAGCATATGAATAATGGAAGGATCAACCAGGTAGCATCACCAACCACATCTGCAATGTTTGAGGTATGACTGAGCAGACCACTCATACCCCAACACAAGCCCGAACCATCTCTTCCCAAATCGACATATTTCCCCTTAATTAGTCATCACCTCTGCATGACGCTCGTGTATCTTGCAGAAACAATAGATACACATTCTCAAGCCACCCTTATGAACATCATCACCCAAGGCATGACTGAGGAGGAAGGCACCCCAACTTGTCCAATAATGAACCATGGAAATCGTTACCCTGTTGGTGTGAGTTTCTTAGGACCCAAATAACTCGCACGTGGCCCCGACAATGCGTTGAGCAAAGCACTCCCACCAATCATTGCCCAAGGCAGCTTGCTATGGTTCGCATGGAATATCACTGAATGAGAAATTTAGGAGCACACTCTCGCATCCTGTTGATACCGACAGTTTCGTGCTTGAACCACTACCAAAATTCCACAACGCTCCAGAGAAGGTGAGGAAAAGGCGGTACAGCAAGGGACGACAAAGGAACCCAATCCCACCATGCCTCCCACATCACAACATCTGCAAGAACTCAACCACACTCAGTGGATTTTAAGCAAAGCCCGACCCGCAACGCTCCATGAAAGGTGAGGAAAAAGGTGGGTACGACAGGACGGGGAAACAACCCAATCCCGCCCATACCCCCCACATCCCACCAGTGAGGAAAAAGGTAGGAACGTCAGGGGATGAGGAGGGAAACCCACATCCCGCCGTGCCTCCCACATCTCACATTCCGTAGGAACTCAACCGCCATGAGGCAGCTTTTAAGCAGACGAACCAGCAACGCTCAAGAGACGTCGAGGAAAAGGAGTCATGGTAGGTACGGGGGTCCTATGTCCCGCCGCGCCGCCCACATCCCACCATCCACAGGATCCCACAAACCGTGAGGCGGTATTTAAGCACCCAGCCCGCAATGCTCCACAGACGGGGAGGAAAAGGCAGGCACGTCAGGGGACGGGGCAAAAACCCAATCCCGCCGCGCCCCCCACATCCCACCATCCGCAGCAACTCAACCACCCTGAGGCAGCTTTTAAGCAAGCAAAGCCGCACTGCTCTAGAGAAGGCGAGGGAAGGGCAGGAGCGTCGAGGGATGACAAAGGAACACCAACCCACCATGCCTCCCACATCCCACCATCCAAGGAACTCCGCCACCAACAGGTGGCCTTTTAAGCAAGCCCGAACCACAACGCTCCATGAAAGGTGAGGAAAAAGGCGGGCACGGCATGAGACTGGGAAAAAAACCATTCTTTCCAATGCCCCCCACATCCCACCGGTGAGGAAAAGGAATTACAGCGTCCCACCGCCATGCTTCCCACATCCCACCTTCCGAAGGAACTCAACCGCCATGAGGCAGATTTTAAGCAGACGAACCCACAACGCTCGAGGGACGTTGAGGAAAAGGAGTCATGACAGGAACGGAGTCCCTATGTCCCGCCGCACCCCCCACATCCCACCATTCAAAAGAACTCAACCACCGTTGCGAAACTTTTAACCAAGAACCAGGACACCAACCATGCTCATCTATCATCATCCCATCCAAGTTATATCTGTCTAGTATCGCATCGTCTTTTTAGAAAGCCCTTGGAACCCGAAACCAAAATTGTGCGAGAGAATTCAACCCAAGCATATAGACGGGGCCCGTACATCAGCACCAACAAAATTCCACTACCAACAGGGAGAACTCCAAAGGGACAAGTGAGGGTCTTCTAGGTGGAGCTCACCCACCTGGGGATTCTTCGCTTGAGGTATAACCAAGGAGAAAGTCAGCCCTAGCACTGATTTAATGAGACCCGTCACAGTATCACCATCTTTTGATTAGTTTGTCCTTGTACATGCGGGACCTGATCTTTGAGACAAGCATATGACTAGTGGAAGGATCAGCCATGTAGCATCACCAACCACATCTGCAATGTTTGAGGTATGACTGAGCAGACCACTCAGACCCCAACACAAGCCCAAACCTTCGTCCCGAGCATTCAATTCCATTCGATTAGTTTGTCCTTTGTACATGCACAACCTGATCTTTAAGACAAGCATATGAATAATGGAAGGATCAACCAGGTAGCATCACCAACCACATCTGCAATGTTTGAGGTATGACTGAGCAGACCACTCAGACCCCAACACAAGCCCGAACCATCTCTTCCCAAATCGACATGTTTCCCCTTAATTAGTCATCACCTCTGCATGACGCTCGTGTATCTTGCAGAAACAATAGATACACATTCTACGCTTGATGTATAACCGAGGAGAACGTCAAACTTGTCACTGATTTAATGAGACCCTTCACAGTATCACCATCTTTCGGTTAGTTTGTCCCTGTACATGCACAGACTGATCTTTGAGACAATCATATGACTAGTGTTCTCAACGGATATCCAACCAATCCAAACCGTGTTCCATCATTCACATGGAAACATGTACAAGGACCAAATGAAAGCGAGGAGAAATTAAACCCCCACTTACGGATGAGGGTGCCAACGAGACCAACGTTCCCTTCCCAAAAAAGGGAGACCGCAGTATCTTGACAACCATCCACCACTCCCACACAATCGAGTAAGCACAACCATCAACCCACACAACTGACCGTCACGCCTTGAGGGAAGCAACCCGAGAGGCATCACAATGCAGCACATGAAGGCAGGGAAAGCCCGCTATGCATGACACAAGGGAAGGATTGATATACCCAACCCCCTAGCACCAACGAGACCAACGTTCCATTCCCAAAAAAGGGAGACCGCAGTATCTTGACAACCATCAACCCACACAACTGATCATGCAGGACCTGATCTTTGAGACAAGCATATGACTAGTGGAAGGATCAGCCATGTAGCATCACCAACAACATCTGCATTGTTTGAGGTATGACTGAGCTCACCACTCAGACCCCAACACAAGCCCAAACCATCATCCTGAACATTCAATTCCGTTCCATTAGTTTGTCCTTTGTACATACACAACCTGATCTTTGGGACAAGCATATGACTAATGGAAGGATCAGCCAGGTTGCATCACTAACCACATCTGCAATGTTTGAGGTATGACTGAGCAGACCACTCAGACCCCAACACATGCCCAAACCGTCTTTCCAAATCAACAGGAACCCAATTAATGAGTCATCACCTCTGCATGATGCTCGAAACCGCAATTGTGCGAGAGAATTCAACCCAAGCATATAAAGAGGGCCCGTATTTCAGAACTGACAAAATTCCACTACCAACAGGGAGAACTCCGAAGGGACAAGTGAGGGTCTTCTAGGTGGAGCTCACCCAACTGGGGATTCTTCGCTTGATGTATAACCGAGGAGAAAGTCAGCCTTGTCACTAATTTAATGAGACCCTTCACAGTATCACCCCATCTTTCGATTAGTTTGTCCTTATACATGCACTAACTGATCTTTGAGACAAGCACATGACTAGTGGAAGGATCAACCATGTAGCATCACCAACAACATCTGCATTGTTTGAGGTATGACTGAGCTGACCACTCAGACCCCAACACAAGCCCAAACCGTCGTCCCGAACATTCAATTCCATTCGATTAGTTTGTCCTTTGTACATGCACAACCTGATCTTTGGGACAAGCATATGACTAGTGGAAGGATCAGCCATGTAGCATCACCAACCACATCTGCAATGTTTGAGGTATGACTGAGCAGACCACTCAGACCCCAACACAATCCCAAACCGTCGTCCCAAGCATTCAATTCCATTCGATTAGTTTGTCCTTTGTACATGCATAGCCTGATCTTTGAGACAAGCATATGACTAATGGAAGGATCAACCAGGTAGCATCACCAACCACATCTGCAATGTTTGAGGTATGACTGAGCAGACCACTCAGACCCCAACACAAGCCCGAACCATCTCTTCCCAAATCGACATGTTTCCCCTTAATTAGTCATCACCTCTGCATGACGCTCGTGTATCTTGCAGAAACAATAGATACACATTCTTCGCTTGATGTATAACCGAGGAGAACGTCAAACTTGTCACTGATTTAATGAGACCCTTCACAGTATCACCATCTTTCGGTTAGTTTGTCCCTGTACATGCACAGACTGATCTTTGAGACAAGCATATGACTAGTGTTCTCAACGGATATCCAACCAAGCCAAACCGTGTTCCATCATTCACATGGAAACATGTACAAGGACCAAATGAAAGCGAGGAGAAATTAAACCCCCACTTACGGATGAGGGTGCCAACGAGACCAACGTTCCCTTCCCAAAAAAGGGAGACTGCAGTATCTTGACAACCATCCACCACTCCCACACAATCGCGTAAGCACAACCATCAACCCACACAACTGACCGTCACGCCTCGAGGGAAGCAACCCGAGAGGCATCACAATGCAGCACATGAAGGCAGGGAAAGCCCGCTATGCATGACACAAGGGAAGGATTGATATACCCAACCCCCTAGCGCCAACGAGACCAACGTTCCATTCCCAAAAAAGGGAGACCGCAGTATCTTGACAACCATCAACCCACACAACTGATCATGCAGGACCTGATCTTTGAGACAAGCATATGACTAGTGGAAGGATCAGCCATGTAGCATCACCAACAACATCTGCATTGTTTGAGGTATGACTGAGCTCACCACTCAGACCCCAACACAAGACCAAACCATCATCCTGAACATTCAATTCCGTTCCATTAGTTTGTCCTTTGTACATGCACAACCTGATCTTTGGGACAAGCATATGACTAATGGAAGGATCAGCCAGGTTGCATCACCAACCACATTTGCAATGTTTGAGGTATGACTGAGCAGACCACTCAGACCCCAACACATGCCCAAACCGTCTTTCCAAATCGACAGGAACCCAATTAATGAGTCATCACCTCTGCATGATGCTCGAAACCGCAATTGTGCGAGAGAATTCAACCCAAGCATATAAAGAGGGCCCGTATTTCAGAACTGAAAAAATTCCACTACCAACAGGGAGAACTCCGAAGGGACAAGTGAGGGTCTTCTAGGTGGAGCTCACCCACCTGGGGATTCTTCGCTTGATGTATAACCGAGGATAAAGTCAGCCTTGTCACTAATTTAATGAGACCCTTCACAGTATCACCCCATCTTTCGATTAGTTTGTCCTTATACATGCACTAACTGATCTTTGAGACAAGCATATGACTAGTGGAAGGATCAACCATGTAGCATCACCAACAACATCTGCATTGTTTGAGGTATGACTGAGCTGACCACTCAGACCCCAACACAAGCCCAAACCGTCGTCCCGAACATTCAATTCCATTCGATTAGTTTGTCCTTTGTACATGCACAACCTGATCTTTGAGACAAGCATATGACTAATGGAAGGATCAGCCAGGTAGCATCACCAACCACATCTGCAATGTTTGAGGTATGACTGAGCAGACCACTCAGACCCCAACACAAGCCCAAACCGTCGTCCCGAGCATTCAATTCCATTCGATTAGTTTGTCCTTTGTACATGCACAGCCTGATCTTTGAGACAAGCATATGACTAATGGAAGGATCAACCAGGTATCATCACCAACCACATCTGCAATGTTTGAGGTATGACTGAGCAGACCACTCAGACCCCAACACAAGCCCGAACCATCTCTTCCCAAATCGACATGTTTCCCCTTAATTAGTCATCACCTCTGCATGACGCTCGTGTATCTTGTAGAAACAATAGATACACATTCTTCGCTTGATGTATAACCGAGGAGAACGTCAAACTTGTCACTGATTTAATGAGACCCTTCACAATATCACCATCTTTCGGTTAGTTTGTCCCTGTACATGCACAGACTGATCTTTGAGACAAGCATTTGACTAGTGTTCTCAACGGATATCCAACCAAGCCAAACCGTGTTCCATCATTCACATGGAAACATGCACAAGGACCAAATGAAAGCGAGGAGAAATTAAACCCCCACTTACGGATGAGGGTGCCAACGAGACCAACGTTCCCTTCGCAAAAAATGGAGACCGCAGTATCTTGACAACCATCCACCACTCCCACACAATCGCGTAAGCACAACCATCAACCCACACAACTGACCGTGATGCCTCGAGGGAAGCAACCCGAGAGGCATCACAATGCAGCACATGAAGGCAGGGAAAGCCCGCTATGCATGACACAAGGGAAGGATTGATATACCCAACCCCCTAGAGCCAACGAGACCAACGTTCCCTTCCCAAAAAAGGGAGACCGTAGTATCTTGACAACCATCCACCACTCCGACACAATCGCGTAAGCAAAACCATCAACCCACACAACTGACTGTGACGCCTCGAGGGAAGCAACCCGAGAGACATCACAATGCAGCACATGAAGGCAGGGAAAGCCCGCTATGCATGACACAAGGGAAGGATTGATATACCCAACCCCCTAGAGCCAACGAGACCAACATTCCCTTCCCAAAAAAGGGAGACCGCAGTATCATGACCACCATCCACCACTCCCACACAATCACATAAGCGCAACCATCAACCCACACAAATGATCATGCAGGACCTGATCTTTGAGAAAAGCATATGACTAGTGGAAGGATCAGCCATGTAGCATCACCAACAACATCTGCATTGTTTGAGGTATGACTGAGCTCACCACTCAGACCCCAACACAAGCCCAAACCGTCATCTCGAACATTCAATTCTGTTCGATTAGTTTGTCCTTTGTACATGCACAACCTGATTTTTGAGACAAGCATATGACTAATGGAAGGATCATCCAGGTTGCATCACCAACCACATCTGCAATGTTTGAGGTATGACTGAGCAGACCACTCAGACCCCAACACAAGCCCAAACCGTCTTCCCAAATCGACAGGAACCCAATTAATGAGTCATCACCTCTGCATGATGCTCGAAACCGCAATTGTGCGAGAGAATTCAACCCAAGTATATAAACAGGGCCCATATATCAGCACTAACAAAATTCCACTACCAACAGGGAGAACTCCGAAGGGACAAGTGAGGATCTTCTAGGTGGAGCTCACCCACCTGGGGATTCTTCGCTTGATGTATAACCGAGGATAAAGTCAGCCGTGTCACTGATTTAATGAGACCCTTCACAGTATCACCATCTTTCGATTTGCTTGTCCTTGTACATGCACTAACTGATCTTTGAGACAAGCATATGAGTAGTGGAAGGATCTACCATGTAGCATTACCAACAACATCTGCATTGTTTGAGATATGACTGAGCTGACCACTCAGACCCCAACACAAGCCCAAACCATCATCCCGAACATTCAATTCCGTTCGATTATTTTGTCCTTTGTAAATGCACAACCTGATCTTTGAGACAAGCATATGACTAATGGTAGGATCAGCCAGGTAGCATCACCAACCACATCTGCAATGTTTGAGGTATGACTGAGCAGACCACTCAGACCCCAACACAATCCCAAATCATCTTCCCAAATCGACAGGATTCCCCTTAATGAGTCATCACCTCTGCATGACGCTCGTGTGTCTTGCAGAAACAATAGATACACATTCTTCGCTTGATGTATAACCGAGGAGAACGTCAGACTTGTCCCTGATTTAATGAGAACCTTCACAGTATTACCATCTTTCGATTAGTTTGTCCCTGTACATGCACAGACTGATCTTTTAGACAAGCATATGACTAGTGTTCTCAACGGATATCCAACCAAGCCAAACCGTGTTCCATCATTCACATGGAAACATGCACAAGGACCAAATGAAAGCGAGGAGAAATTAAACCCCCACTTACGGATGAGGGTGCCAACGAGACCAACATTCCCTTCCCAAAAAAGGGAGACCGCAGTATCTTGACAACCATCCACCACTCCCACACAATCGCGTAAGCACAACCATCAACCCACACAACTGATCGTGACGCCTCGAGGGATGCAACCCGAGAGGCATCACAATGCAGCACATGAAGGCAGGGAAAGCCCGCTATGCATGACACAAGGGAAGGATTGATATACCCAACCCCCTAGAGCCAACGAGACCAACATTCCCTTCCCAAAAAAGGGAGACCGCGGTATCTTGACAACCATCCACCACTCCCACACAATCACGTAAGCGCAACCATCAACCCACACAACTGATCATGCAGGACCTGATCTTTGAAACAAGCATATGACTAGTGGAAGGATCAGACATGTAGCATCACCAACAACATCTGCATTGTTTGAGGTATGACTGAGCTCACCACTCAAACCCCAACACAAGCCCAAACCGTCATCCCGAACATTCAATTCCGTTCGATTAGTTTGTCCATTGTACATGCACAACCTGATCTTTGAGACAAGCATATGACTAATGGAAGGATCAACAAGGTTGCATCACCAACTACATCTGCAATGCTTGAGGTATGACTGAGCAGACCACTCAGACCCCAACACAAGCCCAAACCGTCTTCCAAATCGACAGGAACCCAATTAATGAGTCATCACCTCTGCATGATGCTCGAAACCGCAATTGTGCGAGAGAATTCAACCCAATCATATAAACATGGCCCGTATATCAACACTGACAAAATTCCACTACCAACAGGGAGAACTCCGAAGGGACAAGTGAGGGTCTTCTAGGTGGAGCTCACCCACCTGGGGATTCTTCGCTTGATGTATAACCGAGGAGAAAGTCAGCTTTGTCACTAATTTAATGAGACCCTTCACAGTATCACCCCATCTTTCGATTAGTTTGTCCTTATACATGCACTAACTGATCTTTGAGACAAGCATATGACTAGTGGAAGGATCAACCATGTAGCATCACCAACAACATCTGCAATGTTTGAGGTATGACTGAGCTGACCACTCAGACCCCAACACAAGACCAAACCATCATCCCAAACATTCAATTCCGTTCGATTAGTTTGTCCTTTGTACATGCACAACCTGATCTTTGAGACAAGCATATGACTAATGGAAGGATCAGCCAGGTAGCATCACCAACCACATCTGCAATGTTTGAGGTATGACTGAGCAGACCACTCAGACCCCAACACAAGCCCAAACCATCTTCCCAAATCGACAGGATTCCCCTTAATGAGTCATCACCTCTGCATTACGCTCGTGTATCTTGCAGAAACAGTAGATACACATTCTTCGCTTGATGTATAACCGAGGAGAACGTCAGACTTGTCACTGATTTAATGAGACCCTTCACAGTATCACCATCTTTCGGTTAGTTTGTCCCTGTACATGCACAGACTGATCTTGGAGGCAAGCATATGACTAGTGTTCTCAACGGATATCCAACCAAGCCAAACCGTTTTCCATCATTCACATGGAAACATGCACAAGGACCAAATGAAAGTGAGGAGAAATTAAACCCCCACTTATGAATGAGGGTGCCAACGAGACCAACGTTCCCTTCCCAAAAAAGGGAGACCGCAGTATCTTGACAACCATCCACCACTCCCACACAATCGCGTAAGCACAACCATCAACCCACACAACTGACCGTGACGCCTCGAGGGAAGCAACCCGAGAGGCATCACAATGCAGCACATGAAGGAAGGGAAAGCACCGCTATGCATGACACAAGGGAAGGATTGATATACCCAACCCTCGAGAGCCAACGATACCGACGTTCCCTTCCCAAAAAGGGAGACCGCAGTATCTTGACAACCATCCACCACTCCCACACAATCACGTAAGCACAACCATCAACCCACACAACTGACCGTGACGTCTCGAGGGAAGAAACCCAAGAGGCATCACAATGCAGCACATGAAGGCAGGGAATGCACCGCTATGCATGACACAAGGGAAGGATCAGCCAGGTAGCATCACCAACCACTTCTGCATTGTTTGAGGTATGACTGAACGGACCACTCAGACCCCAACACAAGCCCAAACCATCTTCCCGAACCGTCAATTCCTTTCAATTAGTTTGTCCTTTGTACATGCACCAAACTGATCTTAGAGACAAGCATATGACTAGAGGAAGGATCAACCAAGTAAGCATCACCAACCACGTCTGCAATGTCTGAGGTATGACTGAGCTGACCACTCAGACCCCAACACAAGCCCAAACAGTCTTCCCTAACCGTCAACCCTGAGGCCCCTTCAAATCGTCTCACTCGGATGTCAGTCCGCAGGATCACACATGCGACAAACCCCAGCTCATTGTCATCATTTTTAGAGCGCACTACCTCAGGAAAGACAAGCCCCAAGCACGGGACAAATCATCAGGCATTCATGACATTAGGTTGATGCCATTTTCCATGTCACTGGGCATGTCATTGGGTGGCTCTCGGCACGCAGGACAAGACCCACGCCCAGGGGGGGTTGCCGACCACTCCCCCCCTAAAGAGACATTTATGCATTTCCAGCTATTCCACCAGGAAACGTCAACACTGACGAGGAGACATACTGATGGGTTTAGACCACATTGAGGGCACCACAGCGCATGAAAGACAACACGTGTTGCCCTAAAAGAGATATGAAACCATAGGCATGTGAGGTCTCTCTATAAGCGATATCCATAATTTACAAAACAAAAAATAGGAGAGGCTTCGAGTTGATAAAGATCTCAATAATATTAGAACTCCCATAAAAAAATGAGAAGGTAAGGTTTCTTATTTCTTTCTGATTAGTCCATTTCATCTATCTTTTTTTGCCTCCCTTATTCTATTATTAATATTCGTACCACTTCAATCGGTTACCTTTCCTGGAGGCCGTAGGCAGAGATCATATGGAACTCCTTTATGTGTGCCTATCCAAACATTTAATAATTTCATTTGAATGACGATGAAACACTTGGGAAACACTCTTTTCAGTTCTGTTAATGGATTTTTTTTAAAGGCTATTGAAGAAAAGGTGCTTCTGCCCAATATTGGCCATGAAATTGTCACAAAGTTGCATTATTGAAAATCAAATTGTTGGAAATTCCCAATTGATCAACACCCACAAAACAAAAAAACGAATGTTGTGGTATCTTTGGAGGAAGTGGGTCGTGAAATTTTTTGATGTGTTGAGTTAATTATTTTTAAATGGATCGAGTGGGCTTAGAAAAATGATGGTCAAAATACATTAAACTTGGATGTTTTCAGCTTAAAGACTCCCGATAGGTTCCTGAACATTACTGAAGGATAAGAAGCCTATAAATAGAGACCTTTAGAGGCCTTGACAATCTACATTAACATTCTTTGACAATTATTCCCCAATTTTCAACATGATCAATATCTCTCAAAGTGATTTCATTTCTAAATCTTCTTTCTCCTTCTAGAGTGTGAACTAAACTGTAATATCTAAATTAGTCTCTTCTTTTATTCTCATCCTCTTTTAGTGTTCATCATATTCATTGAGAGAATTGATACCAATATTAAAAGGGATTGCTTCCTAGCAATCCTCTCCTCTTCCTCTTCCTTTTAATATTTATGCTCACTACCTTAAGTGAGAGACTTTGGTTTTCTTTCCATTTCCTTTAAAAAGGAAATGGACTATTCTTTTGAGGTTTCTAGCTTCATCATTAAAGAGGTAGTGTTTATTGTATCTGGTTTATTGGTATAACCTAAAAAACAAGGGATTATTTTGGTATCTTGGTTACCATTAAAACCAAGAGACTAATACATTAAATCCTCAAGGTATTGAGGTGTTAGACATAGGGTTACCTTTGGCTACTATTGTCGAACTTTCTTATCAAATACCATGCCTCTTTTACATTTTGAAATTTTATTTATTTATCGCTTTCAATCGTTCTTTCATAATTTGTTCAATCTATAAAACACGTTTAATTGTTTTATTCTCGAATCACTCTTCTTTTTATTCTTAGACTTTATTATTATATTTAATTATATTGTTGTGAATTCAACTTTGATTCTTGTTTTTTATTTCTTCAATCTTATATAAAAGTTTTTAAAATTTTATTATTTTAATTTAATTTTTTAAAGGACAATTCACCCTCCCTTCTGTCATTTTACCTATCTCCCACCCATAGAAGAGACCACCTCTGTAGGCTTCCTCCTCACTGTGTGCGTTAGGTAGGAGAGATACCCACTCCATCCTTTTCTATAGCCATCAAAACTGATTCCAAATGTAATGCCAAAGCATCCCCCACCTACTGCATTCAACCCTATTTAATATTCCATACCCGTTACAACCAACCCCCAACAACTAAGAAAGTAAATGACAACACTGCACCTTGGAAGTTAATGCCCACACACACCCCAGCCAACCCACTCATGCCCACACACATGACACGCCCCTACCAATCTCCACATTCCTAACATATTTTGAATTTCAAATCTTCTCTTATCTCATGCTTGTATCTTTTATCTTCATCTATAAATAGAACAACCCAACCTCACTTGTGAGGTACTGATTCAAGATTTATCCTCCTACAATCTCCAACTTCTATTATTGTTGATTTACTAAAATTATCGAAATATGTGAAGGTAATTCAATTAGTGATTCTATTTTGTTATTTTTTCTTTCTTTTGAAATTAATCTCACCTGTTAAGATGTGATCCTCTCTTATGGTTAATCAACATTTTCCGAATGCAGTAAAGGAAAATAACACAGGAACACAATATTTTTAGTAGCAAGTTAAGTTTTTATTTCTTAATTATTTTTCCCCATGCTACAAATTTTGGTTGAAAAATATTGTGGTTGCTTTCTTTTACTATGTCTACCTTACAGATATCCTTTGTAAATCCCTTTAATAATATAGTGCTTTCTTTTGTGGATAAATATTGTACTTTTTCAAGTGGTGCATAGGGCCTGAGCGCCATGATTGGATGGATCGGTTGATTACGCTATATAAGTTTATCATCTCTGGCTGGGGATGAACCATGCTGTGAGCTATACTATTTTTATTGTTTTTTTAGTTCAAATATTGGTAACATGTGTGTGATGTGTTTCATATGTTTATGGTTGTAAAATAGGTTATGATATCCCGATAATGCCTTGAGTCTGTCTGGATTGAACATCAATTCAACCAAACTGCTCCTGCTTAATATTGAGTCAATGATCAAGTAGATTTAGAATAATGTAAATAAAGCATTGCCCTTGTCATTTTCAAACCAACCCTCTCCCACTAAATTTTACTCTGGAGATATGGCCCCTTATTACTTTAATTATGTCCATTTTCTCATTAGATGATATGATATGGTTGTAAAACTCATTCCCTTTTGCCAAAATTTAACCCCTGGTGCATGAGAGGCCCTGAGGGGACAAATATTCGTCATCATTTTTTTCCTGCAGTTCTAGTAAAATAAGATCTAGGTAGGACTCTTGAATTTTGCAGACTGCATGTTTAAATTCTGGAATGTGAGGAACCAGTGGTTCCCTTCAGGGTAGGTTACGTTAGGGTCCATTTGATTGGTAGAAAGGAAATGAGAGAAACAAATAGCACAAAATTAAATTAAATAAAATTAAAAAATGGTGTTTGTTAGCGAAAAGGAAAAAATAGTGTTTGGGCATATCCAGCTTGAGGGGGATGTTAAGTAATGTTTCTTTTTGTTTTCTTATATATCCAAGCTTGGTATCTAGCTTAAGGGGCAGTTTTAGAGTTTAAGTTGAGTCGAGCCCCACATCAGACTTTCTATAACATGTCATCCTTACTATTCTCTATAAATAAATACCAAGACCTTCCTTAAGAGGTATCTTGGGCATTTGGGTCATAGCTCCTCCATTCTAACAATAATAAATATGAATACAACATTATGATATTAAAAAATATGTAAAAATTAAAAATAATTATTATATTAATTATTTTGGTTTCCAAGTGATTCCTTATATGGGATGAAATAGGCTTCCTAGTATGAGGGAAATCTAGGGTTTCCATGAAACAAAACTCTTATGGGTAGAAGAAGGCACATTTCTTTTCCTCCCCACTGAATTTATCCAACCAAACAGGGCATTAGTGTATTCCAGCAACATGTTCAACATCCTTCTGGGGACTTTTTTTTTGTGCGTACTAATTTTTAAGGCCTTTGTTTTGTGGTTCGCTTCTTCATATTAGATTTTGAATTTACAGTTCTTATCTATTCACATAATAGAATAATTTGGGCATAAAACATTGTATCCAATAGGGATCATTGCCGAAAGATTTCATGATTTATGATTCAAGGATAATGCTGCTTTATATGAAGACATTAATATTCAGGTTTGTGTTTCTTTCTCTTCTTTAATGTTCTGTTCCAATCAATTTGATGAGTTGTGTGCAGGATTTATTTTTCATGTTAATTTTCATGCTATATTGGTGTTAAAGCTGAATGGGGGACCCATCATGGATGGTTGGTCCTCTTTTTAGTAAACAACAACACTTCTCCACTCGATTCTGTGAAAATTCTAATATTGCTTCCTCAGTATTTGAAAATCAAGCTTTCATTAGTGTCTGAAACTATTCCACCACGGGCAAAGGATGCTGGTGGCTTTTAGTGAATCGTTATAAACTTTAAATTATTTTATTTATTAGTTTAATTCATTTATCTATCCATCTAATATTTAGGTGCAATGTTCGCTTGAAATCATCAATCTCACTGCTAGCAGGGATTTAGCTGTTCTTGACTTCACCTACAAGTTGGGTACCACTATGATACTCTACAACTTTAATTATTTCATAAGGGAAAAGTGTATATTTATGCTCTTACCCTAAGGCGCTATTTGTTATGACATGGGAAAGGGAAAGGAAAGGGTAAAATTAATGAGAATGTTAATGTGAATGAGAGTGGAAATGAAAGAGATGATGGTGATTTGAATGTCAGTGTCACCTATCAAACATTAAAAAATTATTTTTCTCTTCCAATTCATTTTCCCTCACCAAGTTTATCCCATAATAAATATACACTAAAAGAATCCAAGTGAGGCTACTTTTACTATAATTTTGTTTTTTCTATGTAGGTCAACATCAAGCTTTGCCTGCTGGCTGTCATGAATAAATTTTTCCAATTGATATCATTGTCTCTAGAGGACTTTTTTCCCCAATGGAGATCACTTTCTGGGCCTCCCTTGAAGCTTCAAGAAGTTGTATGTATATTGCACCTTCTGTGTGTACTTGACATAATGTCGTTAGTCATCTCTCGAACCGGGTCATTGAATATAATAATTTTCATATCATTAATAATTATGCATCTAACATTTTTATCCTTTAAAAAACCATTAAAATATAATAACAAATAATAAACTGTTATGAAATATTATTAATGGATGTCATAATTATGACAATTATGATGACTCATGAATTCCCAATTAATTCCCCTTTTAATGGCCATCCTTTCATATTCTCACCATTGGATTAGATCTCATGTACTCTATAAATATAGTGATATGTTAATGAAATGACATGGATTTTTGGCTCTACATTGTGTTCTCTACTTCTTGTTTTTCTTTTGTATTTGTATTTCCATTTGTTATTATCATCATCATATGAAAATACAACATCTTCTTTCTCAACGATGCACTTCACCTATGATCAATCTTATATTTTCAGTTTTGAAATGCTTCGCGATTTCAATTGGCGTTCGATCAATTTCACAACATGTTATCAGCATGATCTTCCTCTCCGCATTGCGCATCGTGATGATGCTGCCTTCATCCCCATCATCGGTATCAGAAAAATTTTGTGGGAAAAAGGTATGTCACATGTTTTTATAAACATTATTATTTTGACATACTCTTTCACATGTGCATCGACTCCACTCATTCGAAGTGCGACATCAAAAAGGTGAGTCTTATTTTACATGTAAGATATTATTACATTTATTTTTCCCCTCTTGATAAATTTGAAAATAATATATGATTTTATTAATCTTTTATTGTGGGAAAAATAATGAGCTCCTAAAAAGGTGTAATGACTCATGGTTGAATGATGAACACCACATACCCATCGTACGTCGAGCCAAAGTTTGATGAATATCACGTACCTATTGTACGTCGAGACGTTGAATGATGAAAATCGCGTACTCGTCGTACGTCGAGCCGTTGAATGATGAAAATCGCGTACCCATTGTACGTCGAGCCGTTGAATGATGAACATCACGTACCCATCGTACGTCGAGTCGTTGAATGATGAACATCACGTACCCGTTGTAAGTTGAGCCGTTGAATGATGAACATCGTGTACCCGTTGTACGTCGAGATGAAGTTTGATGATCATTGCGTACCCGTCGTACGTCGAGCCGAAGTTCTCTAATCATTCCATGAACCATGAAATTTCATATCTCTTATTTCTTATTCACCCTGAAGGTGTCAAGTTTGATTATACTATATAAAGGTTCATGATGGAGATGATGTTTACTTTAAATATTTGTATATATTTGTTTTATTTATTTTATCTTTCTTTTATTTCTTATAAAACGTTTTAGAGAAATTAAATATTCTTTATGAACAAGTGTAAATATATTTTATATATATTAATCCCCTGAAGTGGATGAAATTGATGAAATTGCTGAATTGAATATTCATGCAATTGTATTGAAGACACTATAAAACTTGAACAAATAATTTTATTTTGTTCCCTGGAGTATATGAGAATATTTATTGAAAATGATTTATTTCATTCCCCTAAGTGAATGCAAATATACCTGATTTGAGGTGAATATGATGTTTTGCGACTGATCATTGTGTTGTATTTGTTTATAAAAAATAATAAAAATATAACCACCATAAGTGGTTTGATAACAATAAATATTTACAGAGCACAATAAATTTTATGAATATTTATAAAATAATACATCCCCGAAGGATGATATGAAAATAATGTCCTTTGACATTATATTAAAGAATATCTTCATTTATCATTTATTGTTCCTGTAGCAACAATATAAAGGGAAACATTATTATTTATCATATTCTTATGTATTATCAATATCATCTCATGTAATTCATCTATCCCCTGAATTGGATGTTATTGATCATATAATTCACAAATGAAATGATTTAATTGCATAGTTTTGATAATCCGATATATATTATGAAAATTATTTTACCACCTGAAGTGGTTAAATCAATGATCATCATAATCAATAAAATTTATATTTTATATAGGATGATCATTATTGAAAAATAATAAATTATCATTCATGGATCATGAAATCCGATGAATGAATGAATTCCCTGATGTGAATGTAGTATTAATTACTATATCTCATTCCTTGAAGTGAATGGAATTGTTCATGTTTTTTTATTTATGATGTCATGAATATTTGAGATTTGATGAGGTTTGATCAAATGATTTATCTTTCATTTGATGAAGTGAATGTTGTTTATGAATTATAATTTTGGATGGCGATAAGGTGTGTCATGAATCCAGAAGATTCTTCCACATTGGTTCTCGGTACCACATTCACCAGCTTTAAAAGACGTGGGGGATCCTATCCCAGGTAAATGTATTGTAAAATAATATTTGGACCTGAATTTCCAAAATATTTTGGCCAGAAGTTCTAAATTACACAATAATATGCTTAGTGATGGGCCTAACCCGTTATGATTATATTATGAATTTATTAACCACCATAAGTGGAAATTATAATGACAAATATGAGTTTTCACAATGAAAGATCCTGAAGATCTTATATGTGTTGATATTGAAGCAAAATATTATTTTGATTAAATGCTTCAAAAGAACTCATATATACTTTAGTATATGATCATATAAGTACATTTACCCGTAGTGAAAATTAATAAACGACTCTAGAAGAGTGAATATATTCCTACCCGGTAGTAAAAATTCTTAATGCTTTGTTATATCTAAAGTCTCAATGAGATATATGAATGGTATTCTTGAAAATGAATATCATATGGAGACAAAAGAGGTACCTCGATATGTAACAATCATTCATAAAAGTGATTATATATGACATGATGATTTAGGTCATTTGGGATCAATTATAATGAAAGATATTGATTCAAGTATACACGAGTATCGATTTATTGATAACATAGTAGACATCCATCAGGGGGAGAATGATGAATTTTTTTAATGGATGCATGTATACAAAATTATCAATGAATTTATTATCATTAAGTCATTATGAATTTTATTATCATTAAGTCATTATGAATTCCCCCTGTATGATAATTTACCCTAAGGTACCCATTTTTGAAGTAAATTATTTATATCATCAGCAGTTATGATGGAAATAAATTTCCCATATAATTATGAAGAAGTATATATGGGCGCGCCCACCTACCATGTGGTCCATCTATATGAATGATGCATCCACTAAATGATCACATGTGTTATTTGCTGCTGGTGAGTATACATTGCATGTTATGCATGTTGATTAAAATAAATATTGAGTATCATATAATATGTGATCCTACAGAACCATTGACATGATGCTCACAACACTTACATGAATGTAAAGTGTTGGAAATCAATAGTCTGATTATACACACTTGAAGTGTGGTTGAACTGATTATATAAAATCATTGTTCATCATGAGTAGAAAGAAATATATATATTTTCCCTTGAAGAGGAAAATGAATATATCGATAACATTATATCTTTTTAGATATTGTTCCTGAAGTGACACTGGTACCAGAAAAATTATGAGATCTCAATCAAATGTTGTTGATGATATATTTTCTTTGAATGATTTTAAAAACTCATTGGTGAAAATGGATTTTGACAAATGTCGACATCATAATAATTGGCCAAAATTATTAAAGGAACTTATGAAATGTTCAACATATAAAGTTCTGGATTGAGTATCCAAACTATCAAGACTATTGAATATCGATGACCTTATTATAATAAATATTCTTCCTTGTATATTTGGATATTTATATGAATCCCAGAAGGGTTCAAAATGCCTGAAGCATATTCAAAATTATGAAAGTTTCACCCAATCTGATAAATTATGGGATGAATTGAATAAGTTGTATTTCATGTATCCATTTTAAGTTAAGGGAGAATATAAGTTGAATTCATCATCCCATGGTTTGTATGAATCATTATATTATTAAGGTGTTTTGAAAAACATCTATACTCTTGAAGAGTTTTCTGAAATCAATTAATTATTTGATCATGAAATTACATGGAATGTCCTTGTATTTTGAATTAATCATCCTGAAGATGAAATATTAAATTTTGGAATGGTTTTACCCTTAATGAATAATTAAATCTCTTGCTTCCAAGAGTGATAGATTTCATACATAAGGGGTTGATGAAGAACATACCTATCTCAGAAGGATTAAATATAAATGCACATTTTATTAATCCCTGAAGGATATAAATGTACATGTGCATATGTACCTTGCAAATGACAATAAATCATATTATGATGAAAGTTAATGTTCTTCCCCATTTATTGAAATCTAAAGGGTATAAGTTATTATTATTCCAAAATTCAAAACTGAATGTTTTGGTTATGAATTGATCATGGACATTCTATGAGATAAATGATGATCATTATGAATGGGAGATGTAACTGTTGTACTCTTTTTCCCTTAGTCAAGTTTTTTCCACTGGGTTTTCTTGATAAGGTTTGTAATGAGGAAACGCTCTGGGGACTTGATGTTATTGTACTCTTTTTCCCTAATCAAGTGTTTTCCCTTGAAGGTTTTTTCCTTGATGAGGTTTTTAATGAGGCAATAATACATCATAACAGATATCCAAGGGAATGTTATAAATTATTATGGATATCTATAATTAATGGTAATTGTTGGACTTCCCCATGAGTCATAATTTTCAATGAGACCATTCATTATTACCTATGGTATTTCTCCCATGTCCTGAAGACATAATTAAATAATAATATTAATTTATGTCCTGAAGACACATCTAAATGATATAATCAGGGGGAGTTGGGAACACTGCACTCTTTTTCCCTTTATCAGGTTTTTTCCCACTGGGTTTTCCTGATAAGTTTTTTAACGAGGTAGCGTGACATAAAATTCTTTTATTTTGGATTCACTTATTTTTCTCACAGGGTTTTTTTAAGTGAAGATTAAATAAGGTTCAATGAAATTATGACATCCAAGGGGGAGTGTTATGAAATATTATTAATGGATGTCATAATTATGACAATTATGATGACTCGTGAATTCCCAATTAATTCTCCTCTTGATGGCCAACCTTTCATATTCTCACAGTTGTATTAGATCTCATATACTCTATAAATATGATGATATGTTAATGAAATGACATGGATTTTTGGCTCTACATTGTGTTCTCTACTTCTTGTTTTTCTTTTGTATTTGTATTTCCATTTGTTATTATCATCGTCATATGCAAATACGACATCTGCTTTCTCAATGATGCGCTTCACCGACGATCGATCTTATATTTTCAGTTTCGAAATGCTTCGCGATTTCAATCGGCGTTCGATCAATTTCACAACATAAACAATTTTATCCATATATATTCATTTATCCTAATATTCAATTAATTTATAAGTTGTAATAATATAAAATTAATTAACACGCACCATAGAAAATCATTATTTATAATCGTGTGATTTAAAAAAACAAAATCATTTGATTTAAAGACAATTTTATCCCTATTGCCACTCACGACATAGACCACAACTCCAACACCCATCATCCAGGGAATGAAGCTCCTTCTAGGGTAAACAACGAACATGTACGTGCAATCCAAAAATCTGACAAGCAAGATCATCCCCCAAACATATATGACAAGCTCTTCCATTAAAATCCACCCAACTCAAATGGATAGGCTCCTGACAACCAGCACTAGAGAAATCTAATCTATCCCAACCAGCCACCCTTACCGGTGTTGTGGTATGTTGGGGCAGCGGAACAAAAAATACAGTAGTGCAATCAAGCCAAACAACCACAAAATAAACAAGGACCGGCCTGGATTTGTGATTTCGATAATGCAAGATTCAAAACAGAATCGAAGAGTGCAGAATAATAAAAGGACACAGGGATTTATGTGCTTCAGTGTCGAAGGAAGCTGAAAAAAAAACTCCACTAGGAACCATGCTCCAGCGGTGTGCAGGGAGATCAGCAGGTCACCGAATCTGTCCTTCGTTGAGGATGGAGAACCACTGGAATCCAAGAGCTAGAAACCAGAACCAAGAACTTGGGCAACAAAAACAGGAGGATCATTGTCGAGGAACCCAAAACAGAGGCGATGATAACCCTCTGCGAATAGCGTAACAGCGTAACTGCACACTCAACCCTGGACTGCCACGATACGATCCCCAAAACTAAAGCCGAACGAACCCGAACAGCAAGGCAGTAGATGGACGGTCTAGGATTTCCAGTCGGTGCAAAAGATCAGCGGCCAGAAGTAAAACTCGACAAAACACGGGAATTTCCAACATGTAAAAAAATGAGCAAAATATTTAAATAATACAGCGTGAATAGAAAGAAAAAAACGAGATAAAAATATGAAATTTTAATATGAAAATAAATGAAATTTCTGATACTGGATTTCACAAATCTCCACCATTTTCAATTAAAATTGGCGATGTTCTTGCACCTAACCTATGAATTGAATTGGGAAAATAAGCTAAACAACCTAAGCAAACCAAAAAACAACAATAAACAGTGATAATCAAACTATCCACTGCTTATGTCCAACATGTGTATCAATGTGATACACATTTTCCCTCATCAATTCAATCTAAACTATAACTTAAACATGCTTAGAATTAAACAACTCCAAACATAGACAGAAAACATACCTGCACTTACCACTCACAACATAGACCACAACTCCATCGCCCATCATCCAGGGAATTCGGCTCCTTCCAGGGTAAACAACGAACATGTACGTGTAATCCACAAATCTGACAAGCAAGATCAGTAGGAGGTTCAACCCCCAAATATATATGACAATCTCTTCCATTATCATCCACCCGACTCAAACCCACAGGCTCCTCCCACCCAGCACTAGAGGCAGCTGATCTATCCCAACCATCCACCCTTGTCGGGCTCTGCTGATACAAAACCACAAACGGATCAACTCATCCAACATCCCATCTTTCGTTACCAGTAACTCCGTGAAAGAAAAGTATGTATGTGGCTCAAACTGTTGGTAGGACGGTGCTGCCCCCCCAATTGTCAAAGGGGGGGCTGGTGGTGGTAGATGGTGGGTGGAAAACCCCCACTAAATCATCCAGTGGGATAGAGGATGGCAGGGGGAGAGGCAGCCTATATACTGGGCTCTCTCCAATGAGTTTTTTCATCCCCAATCAGTTTCTCATCCATCATCTCTTATGTGTGGTATTTCGTGAGGCAGTTTTCTCCATTTATTCAAGAGAGATATTATGAGGGTTTTCTCCTTGTAATAGTGAGGGAGTGTGTACCCACTTTTACCCCATATTGATCCTTCTATCTTCCAGTGGTTTTTTACCCCTTTCATTTTGGGGGTTTTTCCACGTTACATCTGGTGTCCCATTTATTTCCGCATTTTCACTTTATTTTTATCTCGTGATTATTGCTGCACTGTGTGCCAATCATTTACGGTCCCAACAAGTGGTATCAGAGGCAAGGTTCTGGCCCAGTGCTGTTCACGTTTTTGAGTATTAATAATTCTCATAAATTTGAGTATGCTCTGTGATTGCAACTCCGATTGATCTTTCACACCAGAAAAAATTTATTGAGATTATTAAATACACCGTCATGAAACAGAGGAGGTTTTGGACTGACAGCGTGTCCATATGGCGGAAAAATTCGAGATCAAAAAATTCAACAGGAATAATTTTTCGTTGTGGAAAATGAAGATGCAGGCAGTTCTACAGAAGGATAATTGTCTACTGGAAATTGACGAAAATCCGGCGGGTGTGATAGAGGAGAAATGGAATGATATGGACGAAAATTATATTGCCAACATCCATTTGGATTTGGCAGACGAGGTCTTATCGAGCATTGCAGAGAAAAATAAGGTGAAAGAAATATGGGATACTCTGACGAAGCTATACGAGACCAAGTCACTGCACAAAAAAAAATTCCTGAAGAGAAAATTGTACACTCTTCGGATGGTGGACTCATCTTCGGTGACCGACCACATCAATAACCTCAATACCCTGTTCGCTCAACTCACGACGTTAGGCTATAAAATTGTGGATACTAAACGTGCGGAGATTCTACTCCAGAGTTTTCCATATTCATATGACCAACTCATCATCAACCTCACCAATAATATCATGATGGATATGATGCTCTTTAATGATGTTGTACCTGCAGTTATAGAAGAATAAAGTTGGCGCAAGAACAAAGAGGATAGACAGACAAGTTTGCACGAAGCAGAAGCTCTGTCAATGGAGAGAGGAAGGATGATGGAGCGTGGTTCCAGTGGGAGCCAAAATCATGGCAGGTCCAAATCAAGGAGTAAGAAGAAGAATATCACATGTTTCAATTGTGGAAAGAAGGGGAACATAAAGAAGGGTTTTTGGAATAAGAAAAGTGGTGAAAAGGGATCTTAGGGAAATGTGGTGAGTACTTATGGAAGTGGAGATATACTAGTCAGTGAAGCGGTGATGACTACTGTAAGCAGGCAGCATCTCAACGATGCATGGATTATTGACTCAGGAGCAACATGGCACATGACGTCTCGACGGGAATGGTTTGACCAATATGAAACCATCCCGGAAGGACTTGTGTATATGGGGAATGATCACACTCTAAAGATCGTTGGAGTCGGTATCATCAAACTGAAGATGCATGATGGCATAGTACGGACCGTCCAAGGAGTGCATCATGTGAAGAGCCTGAAGAAGAACATATTGTATTTGGGACAATTTGATGACATCGGATGCAAGACTCGCACCAAGAATGGAGTGATGAGAATTGTGAAGGGTGCGCTTGTGGTAATGAAGGTGGAGAAGATCTCAAAGAACCTGTACATGCTTATGGGTGAAACGTACAAAGAGGCTGAGATAGTTGTTGCATCAACTACCTCGACAGAAGCGTTGATGATGTTATGGCATCAGAATCTTGGCCATATGTCAGAACGAGGCCTAAGGATTCTTACAGATCAGAAGTTTTTGCCTGGGCTGACAAAGGTATCCTTACCACTTTGTGAGCATTGTGTTTTGAGCAAGTAACACAGGTTAAAGTTTGGGATGTCAACAGCAATAAGTCAGGAGATCTTGGAGTTGATCCATTCCGATGTTTGGAAAGCACCGGTTATATCCCTGGGAGAAGCAAGGTACTTTGTATCATTCATTGATGGTTATTCCATGAGATGTTGGGTGTACCCAATCAGGAAGAAGGTAGATGTTTTTGAAGTCTTCAAAACATTCAAAGCGCGGAAGGAGCTTGAATCTGGAAAGAAGATCAAGTGTCTGAGGATAGACAATGGTGGAGAATATACAAGCGAGAATTTTGATACTTTTTTTCAACATTAAGGGATCAAGAGGCAGTTCACGGTGGCATACACTCCTCAGTAGAATGGAGTGGCAGAGCGGATGAACAAAACCCTGTTGGATAGAACAAGGGAGATGCTGAAGACTGCAGGTATTGCCAAAACTTTTTGAGCAGAAGTAGTGAATACCGCCTATTATGTGATCAACCGATCTCCTTAAATGGCGATTGAGCTAAAGACACTGATGGAGATGTGGACTGGTAAACTGACTATTCTCAGTTACATACTTTTGGAAGTCCTGTATATGCAATGTTTAATGACCAGGAAAGATCGAAGTTGGATTAGAGATCCAGGAAATGTATCTTCTTGGGGTATGCTGATGGTGTGAAGGGGTATCGTTTGTGGGACCCCACTTCACACAAATTTATCATCAGCAGAGATGTCATTTTTTCAGAAGATAAGGTGCAAATAACAACTCATCGAGACACGGAGAAAGAGAATACAAAAACTAAAATAGTTGAAGTAGATGACAAATCTAAGGAAGAATCAGTTTCCTATGAAGCATTACCAGAGCACGATGATCAAGTACCAGTTTAGTCTGGACCACGATGGTCAACTTGGGAGAAAAGAGCACTAGTATGGCACTCAGACTATGTCACTGAGAGCAATATTGTGTATTGCTTATTGACAGAGGATGAAGAGCCATCTTCTTTTGTGGAGGCGACCCAGAGTTCAGATGTATCCTCATGGATGGCGGTGATGCAGGAGGAACTTGAAGCCCTGCACAGGAACAAGACTTGGTATATTGTTCCATTACCTCGTGGAAGGAAGGATATTAGAAACAAATGGGTCTTTAAGATCAAGCGGGATGGAAAAGACCAGGTGGAAAGATATCGTGCAAGATTGGTGGTCAAAGGATTTGCTCAGAAGGAAGGTATTGATTTCAATGAAATATTTTCTCCTGTTGTTAGACTGATGACTGTTTGGATAGTTCTGGAGATGTGTGCTACATACATATTACATCTAGATCAGATGGATGTGAAGACTGTGTTTCTCCATAGTGATCTTGATGAAGAGATATATATGCTCCAACCGGAAGGGTTTGCAGAAGAAGGTAAAGAGAACTTGTTTTGCAGGTTGAACAAATATCTATACGGTCTCAAATAGGCACCAAGGTGTTGGTACAAGAGATTTGATTCTTATATCATGATCCTTGGATACGACAGACTTCATTCAGATCCTTGTGCATATTTTAAGGGTTTGGATGGTAATGATTTCATCATTCTTCTATTGTATGTGGATGACATGATGGTTGTAGGCCCCAACAATGATCATATCCAGGAGACGAAGACATAGTAGGCTAGGGAGTTTGATATGAAGGACTTGGGACAAGCAAACAAGATTCTTGGGATGCAAATTTACCGAGACATAAATAATGGGAAGATTTGGCTATCACAGAAGAGTTACTTACATAGAGTCTTGAAACGCTTCAACATGCAAGACTGTAAGCCAATCTCTACCCCTCTTTCCATTAATTTCAAGTTATCATCCACGATGAGTCCTAGCAGTGAAGCAGAGAGGATGGAAATGTCTCGAGTACCGTATGCATCGGTAGTGGGTAGTCTAATGTTCGCTATGGTTTGTACTAGACTATACATTGCACATGCAGTGGGAGCAGTTAGTCGGTACATGGTGAATCCAGGATGGGAGCATTGGAACACAGTGAAGAGGATCCTGAGATACATCAAGGAGACCTCAAATGCTGCATTATGTTATGGAGGATCAGATTTTACTATCAGAGGCTATGTTGATTCAGATTTTGTTGGTGATTCTGACCAGAGGAAATCCACTACTGGTTATGTGTTTACTCTTGCAGGAGGAGCTATGAGCTGGATTTCGAAGTTACAGTCAGTTGTAGCTTTATCCACGACGGAGGCAGAGTACATGGCATCTACACAAGCTTGTAAAGAGGCAATTTGGATGAGACGGTTGTTGGAGGAGCTCAGGCACAGACAGACGCAGATTCCATTGTTTTGTGATAGTCAGAGCGCCTTGCACAGTGCAAGGAATCCATATTTTCATTCCAGAACAAAGCACATTGGGGTACAATATCACTTTTTCTGAGATGTGGTGGAGGAAGGAAGTGTGGATATGCAGAAGATTCATACTAAAGAAAATCTGGCAGATTTCCTGACGAAGACGATTAACACTAATAAGTTCAGATGGTGCAGATCTTCGAGTGGCCTTGCAGATACTTGAGCAACATGGTTTGGCAGATAGAAAGGATGTGGAGATGTGATTGGTTTACAAGTGCATAAAACACAATAAAATGGATTTTTATTTTTGTGAGTGAGAATTATGAAAAGAAAAATCTCAATTTTGGAAATATTCAAAGAGGAGCAGCTTGCTGATTTTCTCACTAAGGGGGTTCCAGATCCTAGAGTGAAAATTTCCACCCAATAAATTGGGAAGATGACCTCGTTTGAGGGGGTGGGTTAGTTAAAATAGAGCTGGTCTAACTTAATCATATGGTTTTCATTGTAGCCCAAGTGGGCATTTGATAGGAGTCTAAGAGTGAGAGAGAAAATCAGAGAGTTTCTATTGATTCAGTAGTAGCAAGGACAGTAATTACAAGATTAGAAGTTGAAGATTGAGGTGGAAAAGGAAGATCAAAAATAACTCTGGAAGACGCCGCTCCTGAGGGCCAAGGCCTAACCCTCCCAATTCAGCTACAGCCGAAGACTCCAAATAATATCCATCGCCCCCAGCCCCACCACCCATCCCTCAATTTATTAACCCGTCCATCCACCAATAGCTCTGAGAAGCATCAGTTCATATCTATGTTTCAGTACTGCCCTGAGAAGAATCAGTTCGTGCTCTTCCTTATCCCAAATCAGAAGCACCACAACAATCCTAACCAAAACATCTTGTATTCTCAACCCTTCTTTAGGAACACCATCTGAAAATGTTGGCTAGCCAGCTATGTCCTCAGAAATATGTGACAAGAAAAGAACTCCATAATCCCTTATTTCTTCGTAAGGTTTTTTGATTATAGGGAAGTAAAAACATTGCCTAGTCAATTTCCCCAACACCTGACCTTATCAATATTTGGACAAAAGCAACCCTCTGGCTTTGATTTATACCCAATACACGAAACAATCTTTCCTTCACCTTCCGTCAAAGGCTGTGATTCCATTCCATTAATACGAACCTTCTTTTTATAAGGCCTTCTGCCAGAAAGTGTCCTGCATGTTGTTGGATCACCATTAATCAAACTAGCTTCATTGTTATCATCCTCACCTCCAGAACTTACATCTTCTAAACCAGCAAGACCATATTCTTCTACAGATACTCTTTCCCACTCCAATAGTGCTAAAATCTTCAGCCCTGTGAACGTCATATCTGTCTTTTAACAGATCTTCCCAGTAATTTACCCCTTCAGATTTATTTGTATCTATTTTTACCTCCGCTCACTTATGTTCTTCCTCTTCTTTTGCAGCTTCAACTTCATCAATGAACTCAAAATTGGCCACCTTAAAGGATTTTATTAATCCATTATCCTCTATATCATCCATCCTAAATTCTTCCATAGCATTAGGATTAGGAACACAATGATGCTTCTTCCGGGGCGGTGGCTCTTGATTCTCTGAGTTTTCCTTCCTGACCCCATATTTTGCAGCTACTCCAAGCAGTTGTGTGTAGCGCCCACTTGTAGCCTTTAAAACTACTCATCTTCCCTGAAACTTGTCCTCAGGGTCAACATCGCCCATTTGGAGCCACTTGCTCAGCCCGAGCGAAACCACTGACTCTCGCTTCTTTCCAGTATGAATCAGAAATTCCAACCGCATTGACATTTCAATGTATGCCTCCATTTGATACAGTGCCTCAAGTGGCATCCTATGTAGCTGCTTTGGGCTGGACGTCGGTACTACATGCCAGTGTCGTTCAGGAAACTCAGCTAGAGCCCAAACTTGTGCCTGCACAACCAAAATTTCCTTGTCACCTACTTCTGCTATGCCCAGATTCACTACCTCCACTGTAGGTGTTGAAGAATTGAAAAAATGTAGTTGGATATACAGCTCTACAGGCATTGGCACTTGTGATGGCACAATCCGCAACACCTCACACTGCTCATCCTTGGCACAATCCTCTGCGGATAAAAGTTTCGAAGGAAGATAAGGAAAATGTCAAACAGGAAGGTCAGTCAACGCACGCATTTCTCCAGCCAACACAGTTTCCACTCAAACTTAGATGGTTGAACTGCATCTAGTAACATCTCCACCACATCTTCTAGAAGCGTCGTCCACCCCGGATTAGCCTGTCGTGCTGGAAATTCAGGAGTTTGTTATGAGAAATTAATTTCAGCTTTAGTACTTAGATCCACCGTTTCTTTCACTCCCACACTTCTTAATCTCCCCAGCAGCTTTTCTTTGAATTGCATCTAGATAAGTCTAGACTTATTTGTCTTCAACAAGAATATCAAAAATCCGGTCATAATTTTCATACACCGTTCTACAATCGGAACTTTCCACTCCTCCCAAATGCGATAGATCATGAAATTTGTTTCAACTCTAATGATACAGGTCACTAGATCCTCTCTCGAAAATGTCGGCAACTCCACGTTTTTAGTCAACGCATGAAACTCTTCCATTTCAGGTTTGTTTTCTGAAGCTCCCACTAGCTGCGCCAAGGACTCCAACGTCTCCTGCATTCATCTCTCTAAACGTTGTTGGTCTGACTTCTGTCGGCGTAGTCCAAACAGGAGACCTCTAGGTTATGTTGGGAAAGAAGGGAAAGTGACGAACGTGCAAACAATAGAAAAAGTGAACGTGCAACGGAAATTGAATTCCCCCCCAAATAGAAGTGGATGCGCAGCAGTTGGCGCCAAAATATGGCCCGAAAGAAAGGATCAAAAAAAGAAGGCTGGCGCGCTGCCTCGCGAAGCACCGACGCGAAGAACCAACGTGAAGCGGCCCCGAACATCGCGGCCCCGCAAAGCTCCAGAGGCGGTAACTCTCCGCGGACGCCTTTGACGTTCGCGAGCCCGCCGTGAAGCTCCAGAGGTGGTAATGCTCCGTGAAGGCGTTTGACGTTCGCGAGCCCGCCGCGAAGCTCCAGAGGTGGTAATGCTCTGCAAAGGCGTTTGACGTTCGCGAGACCGCTGCGAAGCTCTAGAGGCGGTAATGCTCCGCGAAGGCGTTTGACGTTCGCGAGCCCGCCGTGAAGATCCAGAGGCGGTCACTCTCTGCGGACGCCGTTGACGTTCACGAGCGCACCGCGAAGCACCGTAGGCGGCGCGCGAGTTCTGCTTCGTGGCGCCCCTTCCCTATAAATACTGGACTCCCCCTGAGTCCCGAGGACGGACAATCCAACCTTTCGGCTTCTCCTCTCCCGAATCGCGAAACACTCTTTGCCCCGGGAATCATGAGCTCCGCGAGGTACTTCTACTTCACGAGGCGCCTTTGCTTTGTCTCGTTTTGAGCCCCTCTTCCGAGAGGGATGCCCTTCAGGAAGTTCAAGGGCATTCGCGAAAGAAGGGGATTCCCACGGGAACCCGGGCAGCCGCGGAGCACTTATGCTTCGCGAAACACCCAACCCCTGTTAGTGATTCCTATGCCAAGGCAGGAGCGCTACACATCACGAAGCACACTGCTTCGCGGGACCCTGCTTCGCGAGGCACCTCTTCTTCGCGAGGCAGTGCTCTGCGAACATTGTTCCACTTCGCAAAGCACCTTCCACTCACACCTATACCCCATGCTAAGGCCAAGGCACTCCACTTCGCGAAGCACACTCCTTTGATTAGCAATTCCTCTTCCCGTGCGACCCTCCAGGCTTGCACGATGTGATTTCAAAGTCCCATGGACAATACCACTCGTAGTGTTGCTTCGCCTAATGCTTCTTCACATAGGCACGCTAACGGCTATTGCTTCTTCGCATAGCCACGCTAACGTGGACCCCTTGATGGTTCGTTCCACAACCCCCCTTGACCATGGCCTTGCTGGTACCTTCCCTTCCCCAAGGACCAGAGGGTACCGGTTATGTAAGTCCTAGGGGTGCGGAGTGAACCCCCTTCGTCCGAGCTGTAGGACGTTAAACTGCCAAGCACCACATCCTCAACACATGACGTTAAACTGTGACCCGACCCTGGGCCTCCATCCTGGAGTAAGTCCCAGCACCATGGGTCGCCTAATGCGTAAGCCCCTCTTCGCTTCTCACGGACGCATCCTTCGCGACGTGATCGTTAGGTCCTTGCAACCTCTTGTTTCTCACACCAAGCATGACTCACGTGGGCTTAGAGTGAGCACCGACCCTGACCCCCATTCCGGTCCGACGACAAGCTGTTGTGACTCATTAGCGAACTACGAGGACTTTGATCCATGTCAAGGCATGGTACGTAGGAAGCCTCCCTGAGGTTCAAGCCCACCCATCATTTATTCACGTCGGGTCACACCTGCGTCCAGCATGACGTTAAACTGCATTCCGGTCCGACGGCAAGCCGTTGTGACTCACCAACCAGTGAACTACGAGGACTTTGATCCATGTAAAGGCATGGTACGTAGGAATCTTCCATGAGGTTCAAGCCACAAGCCACATTACTCGGTCGTTCATTCACGTCGAGTTTCGCCCCCCGTCCAGCATGACGTTAAACTGCACACCCCCATCCAGCATGACGTTAAACTGTATGCCCCCCTTATCCCGCATGACATTAAACTGCACACTCATTACATAGCGAACTACGAGGACTTTGATCCATGTCAAGGCATGGTATGTAGGAAGCCTCCCTGAGGTTCAAGCCCACCCGTCATTTATTCACGTCGGGTCACACCTCTGTCCAGCATGACGTAAACTGCATTCCGGTCCGACGACAAGCCGTTGTGACTCACTAACCAGTGAACTACGAAGACTTTGATCCATGTCAAGGCATGGTACGTAGGAAGCCTCCATGAGGTTCAAGCCACAAGCCACATTACTCGGTCGTTCATTCACGTCGAGTTTCGCCCCCCGTCCAGCATGACGTTAAACTGCACACCCCCGTCCAGCATGACGTTAAACTGTATGCCCCCCTTGTCCCGCATGACATTAAACTACACACCCATTCCATAGTGAAATACGAGGACTTTGATCCATGTCAAGGCATGGTACGTAGGAAACCTTCCCGAGGTTCAAGCCAACCACAAGTGGACCAAGGTCCACCTTCACATCGGTTCGCCGACAAAGCCCCATTTGAACTACGAGGTCTTTGATCCATGTCAAGGTGTGGTACGTAGGAAGCCTCCCCGAGGTTCAAGCCCAACAATCATTGACCCAAACCGTCTCCTTGTCGGTGTGCCAATCCACCTTTTCCATCCCGAACTACGAGGACTTTGATCCATGCCAAGGCATGGTATGTAGGAAACCTTCCAGAGGTTCAAGCCCATCTCCCATCGGACCAAGGTCCCTCATTTACATCGGTTCGCCAACACCCATCTCTCATCGGACCAAGGTCCACCTTCACGTCGGTTCGCTAATTATGCCCATCAGACCAAGGTCCACCCTCATGCCGGTTTACCGGCACCATCCCAAACTACGCGGAGTTTGATTCCCTGCCACGGGGATACGTAGGAAGCCTCTTCAAGGCTCAAGACCAACTCCACCGTCGCCCCTACAATGGTCCTGTTTCACTCCCCTCCACTCCATTCACCCACCATCCACCCCGATCCTCACCCGGACCGTCATATCCTGGTGAGACCATGTCGGTATGCTCTTCACAGCCGCCCATGGGCTGGCCCCGATATTGGCATCCCTTTAAGGGAAATCCCTCAATCCGATTCTAGCTAATGCTCTGATCGGGCTGATCTGTCTCCGCTGGACGTTAAACTCGCGGCATACCCTGTGTTAAACACGGGAAGCTGAGGAAAACCTCAGATATGTGTCTATGACATATAATTCCCCGCGCTCGATGTGGGATGCCTCGGGCTTCTACGACCTCGAGAAGCCCTGTGATCAGGGATAATAGACAGACATGCCAGGTTCCCCAGCATCCAGACACGCTACTGATGCCTCAACGTGACTACTCCCCCGACTGAAGGTTGCTGCCCTGACTGGACCCTTTGGAATGTCCCGATAGAAGCAGTGTAATTAACCGGCGTCCATGGAAACATGGCACTGTGAAGAGTTTCATGAACTACGTATGAAATCTATGAGGGAGACCCGGACTAGGTGACGAGTTCTGAGGAGGAATCCACAGAAGGAAGAACCGACATCCCATCATCCCGTTTCGATCAAGGAGCAGACGTCCCTGAATAAGGAGCGAATGCCGCCCGCCTTTGGAAAGTGGGAACACAGGGCAACAAGCGCGGCGTGTCGTCCTCCGCGGACGGGTGCGCGCGCGCGCCCCGGCGAAAGCGTCGGAAACAGAAATGGTGAACCCGACGTGAAATTCTTCTCCTCAATATGGAGATTAGTAGCGTTCGAGACACCAGTAGATTGACGTGTCACCGGATCCAGATATCTGGTGCCTGGTCCCGCCAAGCAAATAGCGGGCCTGTCGTGAAACTCACCGGAAGTCGGGGCAGTAGAACGTGGGGCACTCCGTTCTACAGCGTGTTGGCATGGATCCTTCTTATAGACGTGGAGAATGGAAGGACGCTGGGGCACTGGTTGTCAATCCTCTTCCCTCTCAGTGCTGATGAGTTGATCCCTTCGTTTCTCAGGAACCAGGTTGCTCTTACAGAGACGCGATCACCGCCCGCCAACCTACGCAGGGGCAGGGGCAACATCGCCACAGCCACCCCACATGGCGCCACTACTGCTACGACGGCTGCCACATCACGGAATATGGGGTGCCCACGTCCCATTTCCCCATCAGAGGTCATCCAGTGAAGGGTGATCAACAACCTCGTGCACAGGTACGAGGAGGAAGGGGTCATCCCAACTAGAGATAGGGCCCGCCTGGACCTGGAGGCATCCAGGCCTCGCCGTCAACGCCGCCCTAATAGGCCGCACAGGGAGCCCCTGCTCCCCACCCCAACGTTCAACCGTTTCATGAGCCTATCCCCGGAACGCCTTGACGACTCCTCGCCTTACGCTGAAGAGGCGGGCGCCGTCCGGCTCAGCCCGCTCAAGGTCCCGACCCAAGGGCTCCAGGCGAGAGCTCCCACCCGGCCGTGTCAGCGTCGCCGTCCGACTTTGCAGGAAGAGCAGGCAGGCCATGCCCTTGCACCACCTGCACCAGCCCGCCTAACCTGACGTCAGCGCCGGGCCCAGGCTGAGGACGCTCGCCCAGGCGTGTCGACGTCGATAGCTACAGTGGCCCGAGCCACCACCGACGTGCATCATGAAGCCCCCGCATACACTGAGCAGGGGCACTCCTTCACCCAACTAGGATCGAGACCCCAACCACCCCACGGGCAGGCTGGGTTGACTCTCCGGGTTGCAGGCCCAAGTGATGATTGCCGCGAACTGACCCGCGGTGATGTCACCCCGTACGGAGGTCCTCCCCGTACCACCACTCCACAGAGTGTGGGCCTTCCCCGCTCCGAAGTTCGTCATGGAGGTATGCCTCGTGCTACCCCCATCCCGAAGAAAGACCTGCCCCGTGGCAGTGACGCCCGGCGCGGAAACCTTTCCCGCGCCCACTATACAGGGTATGGAGCCCATCCTCCTGCCCCCAACCGCCGATCTGAAGGAACCGTCCATCCGGGACTTCTCCAACGTGGGGGCCTTCCCTACGTCCTCTCTGCAACCGGCAAAGGTCCTCCTCGCCCCGACAACTCGAGGAGTGAAGGTCAGCCTCGCTCCGCCCGCATCGACCATGGAGGTCCTCCCCATGCTCCTGCCGATTCCAACAGAGGCTCCACCTACATGGGTGTTGTTCATGGAGGTCCTCCCCATGTACCCTTAGACATTTTCCCTGGTGCTCCTCTCACCCCGGCTGTCTCGAGTGGGGCCCCCCTCCGCCACGGCGCCAGCGCCGCCCCGAGACTCGATGATAAGGATCAACCCTGTCCCGAAGAGCCACCCCAGGGCAGGATAGCGGGTCGTCGCCGCCACAAGAAGAATCCTGGGAAAGCCCGGGTGGAGATCAAACCTGCCCGCTTCTCCGACTCTGAGGCAGAATGCGACTCAGCCATGGAACCTTCTCCCCGCTCCTCCGTATCAAGGACTGGGGCAGGAACCAGGCGCGTTAGCCTCATTCTCCCAGAACATGAGGTCCACAGGATTCCCATCTCTCTCCGCAGGAGGAAGAGATCCTGGGAATTCCGCAGGTCTCGACCGCGCAATCACCGCCATAATCACTGGGAGCACCCTCTACCTCTACCCGAGATCACAGAGAGCTATTTTGGGGGCCAACGGTGGTAGAGCGACGATATGACCAGTCTCCAGTAGCTGCGATTCCTGTGCCGGAAGCGGTGGTTATCAGCCCGTCATACCATGACATCGTGGCCAGGTCACCTTGCTCTTCGGAGGATGGCCCAGAATTCAGCGGCTAGTCAGCTCGTTCGCCGTATTCTCTGCCGCCGAGTCTACTATCCCAGAGGTCCGCCTCGGTACCGCTACCGGTCCCTCAGCCGCCCCCGGTTGATGAGTGGGGCAATACAGGGCCAGACCCCGAGTCCGAGCCTTGGAGCTTCTGGAGTATTCTTGCAGCAGATTACTTCCCGGAGAAGTTCTGGCCGACGGCAGCGCTGAACTTTCGCGTACCAGAGTCCCTTACCCCTGAAGAAGTGGGGTGTTTCTGTCGAACCCTATGGGCGACACACTTCCGCCTCCGTTACAAACGGGTGGTGTACCCCAGAAGTCGAGAGCACTTTGAAGAAATCGGCGAGCAGTGCCGCTTGATTGATGCGGCCGCACTTCTTGTGGCCCAGCACCCTGAGTCGCCAGGCCGCCAGAGCGCCCTTCAGCGGAAATGCGTCCATAGTTTCAAAGCACTCCGCAGAATCGTCAGGGAAGCTACCCCCCATGTGCAAGTCCGTGGTTGGGGACACTATGCCGCTCTCCTCTTCGACCCTATCCGACGGTATCCTGATTCATTATGTGACATCGAGGATATTCCCTCGGGAGGGGTCGCAGTCCACATGGCCGACATTGTGGACAAGGAAGACGAGATTGAACTCCTTGATGGGGACTTCCCCCCCGAGGGCGTACCACCCCTGCTGGACCCATCAGGGAGGGTTACCTGTTAGCAGAGGAACCTGCTAGGCCTCCTCGTACCCACAGAGTCGCTGGTACTCGGTCGAAACACCGGAAAGGGTAAGGAGCACGTCGGAACTGTCAAGCACTCCGACCCGTCCGCCTCTGTGCAGAAAACGGACGAAGATCCCGAGAAGGCTACGTTACGCCAGCAGCTTGCTGAGCAGAAGAGGCTGGTTGACGAACTCTTGGCTAAGCGAGCCGCAGAGCGGCGACCCGACTATGGTAATTCCAGGCCGGGGCAGCAGGGGCAGGAACAATCCCCCCCGGTGAGATGCCTCCGGGCAACCCTGATCATGCTACTGTCGCAGACAGGGCAGAAGCCGGGACGTATGGCAAGAGGGCGCGATACGTTTCGCCAACCCCCCCTGAGCGACGGGGCAATCTGAAGAACCCAGCCCGGGTTCCCCCAGTCGCCCCGCAGGTCGTTCCTCCAGCTAATCGGTGAATGGCCGAAGCCATCTACCGTGTTGAAGAACCTGGCAATGCACTTGTGGTTAGGGATCCCCGTCAAGACAGGGACCCCCACCCGGATGATCTTATTATGGCACTCACAGCCCGCCTCGAAGCGTTGGAAACGCAGCAGGTGACGGTCCCACCGGATGGCAAGCCGTATCCCGCGTGGGTGGATGATATGCCCGCACCTCCGGGTTTTGGGAAGCCCACTTTCTCACCCTTCAACGGGATAGGGGACCCTCCACAACACTTGGCACATTTTTCTTTCAGGTGTGGCCCCATGCTGGGGACCCCGGCTCAGCAAGAAGCCGCCAAGCTCCGATGCTTTGTACAGACATTGGAAGGTCCAACATTCGTCTGGTACAACCAGCTCCCTATCGAATCGGTGACCGGTTGGGAGGATCTCCGCCGGCAGTTCCTGTACCATTTCAGCTCCACCACGCGGAAGACCAGCATTGCAGACCTCTTCAAGTGCAAGCAAAGGCCTGATGAGCGGGTTGTAGATTTCATCACCCGGTGGAAGGGACTTACGTATTCCCTCGATATGCCACTGACTCAGGAGCAATTACTGACGATGTGTGTGGGGAACGTCAAAACGGAGTTGGTACCCTCCCTGATTACCCAGAACTACCCTGGAGGGTTCAGGGATTTCTCAGATAAGGCTCAGCGCCTTGAGGAAGCCCTGCAATAGGCTAGTCAGGCATGTTTGTTGCCCCCCATGATCCCGGATAGGAGGACCGCCAGGGCTGAACCCGCCGCGGTGGCCCAAATAGAAGCCCCGAGGCAGCTGGAGTTACTGCCGGTGGCACCACCCCCGCAACCTCGCAGAGGTCCTCCACCTCAAGCACATGCTCCTGCCCAGCAGCGACCGCCTCAGAACCGACAGGTTCCCCCGCGCAATGCGCCACCGCCACCTAGGCGAGACAATCAGGCACCGCCTCCTCGGCAGGACCCTCCGGCCCCTCGTCAGGGCCAGGCCCCCAGGGCCCTCTATCCGGAAAGGAGGCACCAGATTTATTCATTCAATGAAAATCAGGTCCCTAGCTACTTCTGAAGCACTCTAAAGCAAGGGATTGTGCGTCTGCCTGAGTGCAGAAGGCCGGCAGAGGCGAATCTCACCAATCACCCCAACTACTGCCCTTATCATCGAATTCTAGGGCACACCCTCAAGCAATGCTATGTGTTTAAAGACTGGATTCAAGACCAGGTCAATAACAACATAGTCAAGTTGGGCCCGACACCAGCACAAGTGGCAGGTGTCTTTGCAGGATCAGAGATCGGCAGCGACAGCGAAGGCGAGTGGCAGCAGGTCCCCAGCCGCGGATCCCAGAAATACGACAACTGGATGGCTCGAAAAACTGTCATTCGTGCCCACGGTATCATCCGGGCGTTCCTGAAGCAATCGGAACCTTCAGAAGAAGTAGTCGGTGCCTCCGCATCATCTTCGCAGTCGACCTCTTCCCAAAAGGGAAAGCAGCGGCGACGCAAGAAGAAGCAACGTGCACCGCCGGTGCCGTCGTCATCCCGCACTCTCGGTGACTTTATGCCCCATGAAATGGGGATTCCTCCCAGAATCCGCCCAGCGGTGGATGACTCCTCGAGCGACAGCCATGGGTACGCTTCGGTTAACACCGTGGAGCTGGTAAAGCCCTATATGACTCCCGACGTGGGGGAACGCCAGGCGAACCTCCCCAATGTTCCCAGCCGACGTCAACATCAGCGGAATCGCAACTGCGCCGGTCATCGGGGTACGTCAGCGGGCACTTTTGGCCAAGCCGTGCACGCTACTGAGACCAGACAGCAGGCTCAGCGCAGAGCTCAGCACGCGCAACCCCATATAACGCCCTCAGCTCTACCTCCACCGCCGTTCATGCTACTAGATCAGGGAGAGTTTCCTCGTTCGTATCACAGTCAGTCTTGCCCGGCTACAGGCCAGCCTCCACTGTCCAATCCTAGTTCGACGACTACTATCTAGGCTTCAACTAGTAGGCAGCAGGATGTACCCAGTACTAGCCAATCACCGGTTCAACCAGCAGGACCCGCTATGCCTCAAAATGCCGAACGACCTCCTGTAAGCAGAGGTTCGCATTTGGCACGAAAGTATGATGTCCTGAAGCACCTGGCCGGCATTCCGGCGAGGCTTTCTATTCTTGAGGCCCTTCGCCTGTCATCCGAAATGTGCGAGGCACTTGCCGAGGCCTTAAGGATCCCCCTCCAGTTTGAGACGGAGGTAGCAGCTGCAGAAGCCTTCCATACCGAGATGATTGAAAACGCCGAGTGTCAGGCAGTTATCTCGTTCTCCGGTGAAGATGAGGACCCTCCTATACGGGGGCACATTCGCCCACTGTATATCACTGACCACTTCAATGGCGTGGAAGTCCGCCGCTGCCTCGTTGACACGGGTTCTGGAATCAATCTAATTCCAACTCAGACGTTGTGAAAGTTGGGTCTGTCTGAAGGTGATTTAACCCCCTCTGACCTCAGAATCTAGGGGTACGACAGGACCGAGCAAACCCTAGTCGGCAAGATCCGCCTGAAGACTCAGTTCGGTGGATTAATTGCCAGCACCGAGTTCATGGTCGTCTCTCAGGACACCGCCTACAACGCATTGATGGGTAGGCCATGGCTCCGTCTACATGCAGCAGTCCCTTCATCGTATCACCAGTGCCTCAAATACTCCCTCAACGGTCGAGTAGGTGTGCTCCAAGGAGATGCGTCCCCTTTCGCTTCTTGTGAGGCCCGCTATCTGGATGCGGGTTATTACAAAAGTAAGGATAAACAAATCCTAGTAAGTGAGGATGAACCCACCCCGGTCACAAGTGATCCCTGGGCAAGTATGGATGACGCCTACATCCTCCCGATCCACCGGTTGGAGGCCACGACCCCCGACATGGGGCAATGTTTTGTTGTTTCGGGTACACAAGGAAGGCATGTTCTCTTGTCCAAGCGACGGCGGAAAATCACCTCGTACTCCTACATCAACCAGGCTCAGGTCATCTCGGAACCTCCTACCCCTGTACGGTACCAGAATGTCAAGCTTATAACGACGGCGGTATGCCATACGTGTCTCTTCTGCCGGGCTGGAATCCACTTACTCAGGCCGACACGTCACCACTGCTTTGATATTATCAAACGTGGCCCCTTAGGCCGAAGGCCAGATGGGATAGGATCGAATGCCTTCATTGCTATGGTCTCAATGGCAAGTGGGTCTCCCGATGTGATGATCGATGCTGCCCAAGCCGGCATCAGCTGCCCCTCAGGTTTCGATAGCCCAACAGTATCTTCCGTCGCGGGAAGTTCCCCCGCGGGTGGGGAGGAAGACCTGGAGGATGCTCCCCCTGCCTTTGAAGAAGGCGTCTCTACCACGGTGGATGAACCGGTACAGGTGAACCTTGGTAGCGAGGCAGATCCGAGACCCACATTGATCAGTGCAGCCATGTCCCCCGAGGAGCGGAAGTAGTACGTAGACTTCCTCAAACAACACTGTGATGTGTTTGCCTGAAGTTACAACGAGATGCCAGGACTAGATCCCCAGGTAGTCGTTCACCGTCTGGGCCTCCCGGCGAAACATCGTGGGTTTAAGCAGCCTCCCAGGAAGATGCACCCTTCTCATGGTGCTATGGTTGAGGCCGAAGTTGACAAGCTTATCAAAGCCAACTTCATTAAGGAAGTCCAGTACCCTAAGTGGCTTGCCAACATTGTGCCAGTCAGGAAGAAGAATGGGCAGATCAGAGTCTGCATCGACTTCCGCGATCTTAATCGCCACTGCCCAAAGGATGACTTCCCACTCCCGGTGACGGAGTTATTGATTGATGCCACAGCCGGGTTCCAAGCCCTCTCTTTCATGGATGGATACTCCGGGTACAACCAGATCCGGATGGCCCCCGAAGACGAGGAGTCCACTGCCTTCAGGGCTCCCCAAGGTACCTTTTTCTACCAGGTTATGCCTTTCGGTTTGAAAAATGCAGGTGCCACTTATCAGAGGGCCATGCATCACATATTCAAACCGATCCTTGGGACATTGGTGGAATACTACGTGGATGACCTCGTAGTCAAATCATGTCAGCGCCAGGACCATCTCAAAGACCTCGAGAAAGTGTTCGGTTTCCTCCGTTCCCATCACCTGAAGATGAACCCGTTGAAGTGTGCCTTCGGGGTCACCTCTGGGAATTTTCTGGGTTTTGTTGTCAGATACCGAGGTATCGAGATCGACCCAGAGAAGATCAAGGCCATCAGCCAAATGCCTCCCCCGAGCAACATTCAGGAGCTTCGAGGCCTTCAAGGCCACTTAGCCTATATACGCCGATTCATCACGAATCTGGCCGGCAAGTGTAAACCCTTTTCCCGACTCATGAAGAAGGGCGCCGCCTATGAATGGGATGAGGAGTGTCGGACCGCCTTCAAGGAAATCAAGTAGTATCTGCTCCAACCTCCAGTCTTGATGCCACCCGTCTCCGGAAAGCCGTTGGTCCTTTATGTGACCGCCCTGGAGAGATCCCTCGGTTCGCTGCTCACCCAGAAGAATAACGAGGGTACTGAGAACAGTCTCTACTATCTCAGCCGCATGCTTCTTGATATAGAGGTCAGATACTCCCCCATCGAAAAGAGATGCCTTGCGCTCGTATTCACCGTGCAGAAGTTGCGACATTACCTGCAGCACCATGAAGTGCAGTTGGTCTCCCGGGTAGACCCATTGAAGTACATCCTGAACCGCCCCATGCTGACTGGCCAACTTGCATGGTGGGCAGTGATTCTCCAGTAGTTTGATATCAGGTTCGTACCTCAGAAGGCCATTAAGGGACAGGCATTGGCAGACTTTTTAGCTGCCCATCCAACCTCCGTGGATCAATCCCTGGACCTGTATTTCCCTGATGAGACGATCCTCTCAGTCGATCATGCTGTCCCGTGTTGGAAAATGAATTTCGACGGCGCCTCCCGGAGCCCCATCGGTAGGAGGCTCAACGATCCCAAGCTCAACAGAGTGGGCCTGGGTATTGTCTTCATTACCCCGACGCAGGTCATCCTACCATACTTGTTCCTGTTGTCAGAAGGTTGTACGAACAACGAGGCAGAGTACCAGACTCTCATTACCGGCCTCGAGTTGGCCCTTGAGATCCATGTGCCCCATCTACATGTGAAGGGAGATTCCAAGCTGGTAATCAAACAGGTTAATGGCGACTACGTCGTCAGGAAGCCGGAGCTTGCACCTTTGCTGGAGTACACCCTCCACCTAATGGCCCAGTTCTCTTCTCGACCAGAGGTTACTCATGTCCCACGGTCACAAAACGGCCAAGCAGATGCCTTGGCTGGCTTGGCCGCATCGCTTGCAGAACCCGAGCAATATGATTTGATCATACATGTGGCACACCGGAGAGTCATTGCTCCCGTCACCCAAGAGGACAATGATGGCCTGCGGGTAGGTCATCTCACCGTCGGACCCTCTACGTCAGGGGTCCCAGGTTCGTCATACACAGTGGTTGAAGCCACTCCTGACTGGAGGGCACCTTTTGTCGAGTATCTCCAAAATGGTCTCCTCCCGGACGACCGGGCCGAGCGTGAGTGAATCCAACGCCGCGCGCTGCAATTTACCCTCCAGAGCGGCCCCAATCTTAAACAGATCCTTTATAAGCGGAGTTTCGATGGTGTCCTCCTCTGTTGCATCCAAGGAGTAGAGATACCTCAAGTTATGCAAGAGGTTCACGCCGGTTCCTGTGGCGCCCATCAATCTGGGCCGAAGCTGTCCCATCAAATCCGGAGGTTGGGGTACTTCTGGACCTCTATGATCCACGATTGTATTGGATATGCCAAGAGATGCCACGCGTGCCAAGTTCATGCCAACTTCCTGCATCGGCCGCCGAAGCCCCTCCACCCCACCAATTACTCTTGGCCATTTGCGATATGGGGACTTGATGTAGTGGGACCATATCCACCGGCAACAGCCCGCCAGTGTAGGTTCATCCTGACTGCTACAGATTTCTTCTCCAAGTGGGCAGAGGCAGTTCCGCTCAAAGAGGTCAAGGCCCGTTCCATCGTTGACTTTGTGAGCTCCAACATTATCCACCGTTTTGGGGTCCCTCACGCCATCCTCACTGATAACAACACCAACTTCTGAGCGGTTGAACTGAAGAAATTGTATGCCAAGTACGATATCCGGTCGAACCATACCTCCCGCTACCACGCACAGGCAAATGGACAGATCGAGGCGTTTAACAAAACCCTCTCTAACATTTTGCAGAAGATGGTTGGTCAGAACAAGAAAAGTTGACCGGAAAAGCTCCCCAACGCCCTCTGGGCTTACCGGACGACGACTCGCAACTCTACCCAGGTGACCCCATATTCCCTGGTGTATGGAGCTGAGGCCGTCCTACCCATTGAGATCTAGCTGCCATCGTTACGCACTACAGTTTATGATCACTAGACATCAGATGAGGTAGCCAAGATCCGTCTAGCTGAATTGGAAGCACTGGACGAGAACCGGCTTCGTGCCCTGCACAATCTGGAAAGGCATCATGATAAGATAGCGAGGGCCTTCAACAAGAAGGTTCGTCTCCGCTCTTTTCTATAGGGCGACCTGGTACTGGCCCTTCGAGCGCCAATGATTCCCGGTAGGAAACTGCCCAAATTAGAACCCAAATGGGAAGGGCCTTATATCATCCATAAGGTTTACCCCAATGGAGAATACTCCTTGGTGACCACGGATGGAGAGCGTATAACCCCTCCCACCAATGCCAAGTTTCTTAAGCGATACTTTGCCTAGGGAAAAAGGGTCCTGCATGACCCTAAACTGCAAGGTGGTCCTGCACGACCTTAAACTACATCTTCGTCCTGCAAGACGATAAACTGTGAAAGGGTCCTGCATGACCTTAAACTGCACATTATGGTCCCACACGACCTTAAACTACGTCTGCGTCCTGCAAGATGATAAACTGTGAAACGGTCCCGCATGACCTTAAACTGCACATTATGGTCCAACATGACCCTAAACTTTAAAGTCCTGCACGACCTTAAACTGCATTTTTGTCCTGCAAGACAATAAACTACAAAATATTCCAAGCTCTACGACCTTAAACTAATATCTCCCCCGTCCTCATTGCAAGACGTTAAACTGCAAGTCAGTCAGGCCTTCCTGACCAAGGCTCAGCCTCAGGCCCTTTGGCCTCCTTGGGCCCATGGCCCCCCGTCCTCATTTCAAGACGTTAAACTGCAAGCTGGTCAGGTCTTCTTGACCGAGGCTCAGCCTCAGGCCCCTTGGCCTCCTCGGGCCCCTGGCCCCCCATCTTCACCGCGAGACGTTAAACCGCAAGCCGGTTTTCCCCGACTTACCCTCTCGCGGGATTGTACGGTATGGTATGGGATTATGTCCTCATTCACGTCGGATTACTCGCCGTACCATACATATCCCCAAATGAGATGCTCCTCGTCCCGTATGACGTTAAACTACATTTCAAGAACTACGTGTGGCTTGATTCCCATTTCAATGGGATACGTAGGAACACTCAGACGCCTCGTCTTGAGCCCAGCCCCAAGCTTTTCTCTTCCACTATTCCCCCTAGGAATAGTTTCCTCGGAGGCTCCTTGTGTAGCAGGGAGTAGGCTTTCTTAGCCCCGCTCATACAACCCCGCTCACACAAGGATTGTAAGGGTCGCACCATGTGCCCACTCCCGTTCTTCTATCCTCCCACGTCCTCACCGTATGACGTTAAACTACATAGCCTTCAAGAACTACGTATGGCTTGATTCTCATCCTCATGAGATACGTAGGAATGCCCAGACATTTCGTCTGTTGGCCCAGCCCAAAAGCCAAAATCTCCCCCTCGGGTCAAGATATGGCGGGGTGCATACTTTTACCCCAACTCACATCGAGCAAGCCTCGACCCGGCTGCACATCCCCCTGGAGATGTTTGCCTCTTTCATGGATGGATACAGCTATGCTTCAACCACTCCTTGACTGGGATTCCATCATCTTTCACACCCAGAGGGACCCCCAAGAACGGCCTGGATACAACGTCCAAGGGCTCTCCTACCGTTACGGGCCAACGACCCTGAGGGTTTTCAAGCAACAAGCCGATACAAGTCCCGCGTTGCGAATTTGGTCAGCGGTCGATGCTCATTTGTTGCTCCCATATCAGGTTACCATAGGAACGCTATGTTTCGAACATGGTCAACAGTGTCCTGGATCTTCGGGTCCACCCCGAGATGTCCCAGACATCGAGTGCAGTGATTCTTCCTGCCCCATCCCGAGGTGACAAACTTCCCCCCGGGCGGCGCTAGCGATCGGGCCCATGGCCTTGATTCCCCAATAGGGGTGTACGGTGTGGTGTAGGACTACGTCCTCATTAATGTCGGGATCATGTACCACGCCGTATGCCTTCCCTTACGAGGCCCAGCCTCAGGCCCCTTGGCCTCCTTGGGCCCATGGCCCCCCGTCCTCATGTAAGACGCTAAACTGCAGACCCGTCAGGCCTTCCTGAATGATGACTGACCATAGGCCCCTTGGCCTTCTCGGGTCCCTCCGCCCAATCTTTCACCCGGGGTGTACGGTGTGGTGTAGAACTACGTCCTCATTCACGTCGGGATCATGTACCACGCCGTACGCCCTCCCTTACGAGGCCCAGCCTCAGGCCCCTTGGCCTCCTCGGGTCCCCGACCCTCGTCCTCATTGCGAGACATTAAACTACAAGCAAGTCAGGCCTTCCTGACCAATGCCTAACCATCAGGCCCCTTGGCCTTTCCGGGCCACGGCCCATGTCCTCTCTTATAGGATTGTATGGTGTGGTGTAGGACTATGTCCTCATTCACGTTGGCTTCTTCGCCATACCGTACACCTCCCTTGTTTAGGGGTATATTACTCCTCTCCTCGTCCCGTATGACGTTAAACTACATTTGGAGAACTACGTGTGGCTTGATTCCCATCCTCATGGGATACGTAGGACCACCTGAATGTCCAGGATTCGGGTCTAGCCCCACCTCTCGGGAATCTTCATCCCATCTTGGCCCCTTGGACTATCCTTCCTCTGTGAGGGGATTATATGTTGTGGTGTGAGACTATGTCCTCATTCACGTCGGTCTCATAATGACCACGCCATGTACCTCTCCCTACTGAGCTGTTTCGTTGATCCCTTTTCGGCGATTCACCAATGTGCCTAAGAGTACTCTGGTTTATTACCTGGAATGCCAAGATTTACTCGGACACGTCCGCACCTGCTTTCCAGGCTTTGTGTATCCCTGCATCAGGGCTTTCATCATCTTTCACACCCGAAGGGACCCCCAAGAACGGCCTGGATACTACGCCCAAGGGCTCTCCTACCGTTATGGGCCAATGCCCCCGAGGGTTTTGGACAACAAATCGATAAAATCCCGCGTTGCAAATATGGTCAGTGGTCGATGCTCATTTGTTGTTCCCACCTCAGGCTAATGCAATATAGATGCTGCGTCTCCACCATGGTTAAAAGTTTCCCTCTATCGCCACGCCAACCCCTTAGGCCCAAAATGGCAGGTGCACAATTCACGCCCATCATCACTTCACCGCATCCAAGTGGAGTCTCGGAACTTTTGGTACTTTTCCTCCGTGAACGTCTGCGCGTTGGGGGAACAAGCCACGTCGAAGGTGTCCTTCGGGGCTCTCTACCAACTCCCATTTGACTCGCCCCGAGTATTGTGATGAGGATACCCCCCTTGTTTCCCACACCGAGTTTAACTCACGTGGGCTTAGGAATTGGGTTGACATCTGTGCTTGCTTGGGAAGTTGTCACCATTCACGGTCCGAGTTCTAAGATCATAAACTAAGATTCTCATCTGTAACTACGTTCAGCTTGATTCCTATATTGATAGGATACGTAGGAATGCCCAAACCCCTTGTCTTTGGGTCCAGTTTGAGTTCAGCAAAGTCACCTCTCGGGTCCTGCCTTCCGGACCCCGACTACGGGACTACGTGGCGTAGTGCGGGATTATGTCCTCATTCACGTCGGGTTTTCAATGGCTGCACCACGCACGCCCCTGTTCTGAGGTTTAGCCCTCCTATTCCTTGTCCAGCATGACATTAAAAGGCGCCCTTCAGAACTACGTATGGCTTGATTCTCATCCTTATGAGATACGTAGGAGCGCCCGGGAACTTCCCCACGGGCCCAGCCGAACCTTCATGTTTGGTCCCTCGACTCGAGCATTTCCCCAGAGAATGCATGGTAATTAGGGCTTAGGTCCTCATTCACGTCAGGTTTTGTAACCACCTTTCCATGTATCCCCTGTTCCCCTTACCCATCCATGGTCCGAATTCTACGACCCTAAACTAAGATCTCCCTATGGGAAAGGAATCTTCTCCCCCTATCTAATACGTCTCGTTGCCGTATTCAGATGTGTTTCGAAAAAGAGCCCGAAGTGTGGGATTTTCATAGGGACATTCCCCTCATCCCAAGACCAAGCTTCGTGAGCTCGCTATTTGGATCCTCATCCTCTTCCACATCCAAAAGGACCCTCGGACGACATGGATACTAGGCTTAAGGGATCTCCATGAATGCTGGACCTAAGGGCCCTCCAATCGTTTCGGGACAACGTCCCTACGGATATTTGACAACATTTGTGACATGGTCCCGTGTTTTGAACATGGTCAACGGTCAACCCTCATTTGTTTGTCCCCATTCTAGGCTAACGCGACAGGATGCTGTGTTGCGAACATGGTCAGCAGTTATCCTCCATCGTCACGCCGCCATCATCGTGATCTGAATCTCGAGCGCCATGATTCACACATTTCCACTTCCTCATGTTCAAGTGGAATTTCATCATACTCGGCTCTTTCTCTTTGCGCATCCAGGTGCGCTAAATGATCGTGTTAGTGTCATTGGGTCGGTATTCACCGAGCATCCCTTTGTCCTAACCTGCCCCTTTCTGTGTCGGGAAATTCCCACCACTACTATTTGTTTCCCACACCGAGCACGACTCACGTGGGCTTAGTAGTATTGGCAGGATGTGTACCAACACGGCCAGGCTCCTCATCGTCCCGCATGACGTTAAACTGCGCTTTCAGAACTACGTATGGCTTGATTCCCATCCTCATGGGGTACGTAGGAACGCCCGACCACTCTGCTTCGGGCCCAGCCCGATCCTCACTCTTGGTCCCTCGACCTGAAGAGTTTCCTCCGGGGGTATGTGGTATGATTTGGACTCCAAGTCCTCATCCACGTCGGTTTCATATCTACCGCGCCACACGCTCCCTGGGATCTTCCCTTTTATTCCACGTCCTATCGTATGACGTTAAACTACAGGAGTCCATGTGTCCTCAACGCATGACACTAAACTGCGGTTCTACCCTGAGCAAGTTCAGGATGCCCCAAGATCCCATTGGGAGGTGACAGATCCCCTCGCTAGAGAGGCCCTGTCTGGAAGAAAGAATGATCCATGATCAAACCAATGCGCCCATATGATGTACTCCCACCACGGTGGTGTAACTACCTAAGTGTTGGATTCTGTTCAGACAAACCGTCACTCCATATTCCAAGCTTTGCGTGCCCCTTATTTGGACCCTCGTCCTCTTTCATGTCTCACGGGACACCCTAACGGCCTGGTCTCATGCCGCATCGGCTCACCTACCGTCCTGGGCCAACGTTCCGGGAGACGGGTCATGTCTGGAAGGACCCCCTAACAGTATGAATGTCGACCTATGGTCCACCCACTGTCCTGGGCCAACGCCCCGAAGGATTGATCGACAACATTTGTGACATGGTCCCGTGTTTCGAACATGGTCAACGGTCGACCCTCAGTTGTTGTCCCCATTACAGGCTAACGCAGTAAGGATACCGCTTCTCCTTCAAGGTTAACGGTTGTCCCTTATTGTCACGCCATCCCCATAGTGTTCCGAATCCTGGGTATCGTGATTCACGCTTCCCATTTTCATCTGTTTGGACCGATTTCAGCGCCCCTGGCGTTTCCCCGTTCGTGTGTAAGAGCACGCTGAAGAAACGGTAATTCGGCTACCCTGGAAGTTCCTTCTTCGATCAAACCAACTATCTCCTGTTTCTCACATCGGGCTCGACCCACGTGGGCTTGGGGAATTGTCGCCGAACGTCCCGCAAACATTGTAGGGATGTAACAAGGCAATTCAAACAGTGGAAATCGTGCGCGCTACGGCATTCAAAACAAAGAAAGAAAAATTGAAGCACGAAAGTACCAATAAAAGGTTTTTGGGTTTGTTACAATACCTGGGGGTTGACTCCCCCCATGGACGGGTTGACCCCGTCAAAAGAGCGTTGCAGCTCCACCACCTGTTGGCCTGTGGCATCCAAAGCTTGCTGTCACTGACTCAGCTCCCGCTCCTCCTCAGCAGCAGCGGGGCATAATTCTTCAACCTTGGCCCGGGCCCTCTCTACCTCAGCCTGAATGGCAGCCATCTTTCTAGAGGTTTGCCCCATATTCTCTTCTGCCTCTGCCAGCTGGGCCTTCAGCCATGAGACCAGCTCAGATTGTGCATCAAGAGAGGCTGAAAGCTCGTCTGCCTGGGTCTACATCTGTTGGATCTCGCCTTCAGCCTCCTGGAGCTTCTTAATGCTGGTCGCCTTCCTCCGCTACCAGCCCACGTTGAGCCCACGATCATGCTCCCGGATCTTCTTAGCAATAAGATCTCGGATGAGCATGTGAGGGCGTTGGGCATCCACTCCCCCAGCACACAGTTCACGCAATCGTGAGCGGAGTCTATCCATTTCAGCCAGCCATTGCACTTGGGGAGTGTCCTTGATAAAGCGCGTGATCAACTTCCACGACCGGCGACGGACTATGCTGCTGTCTTCCTCATCGGAGGCCATTTCGTCCCAGTCTGCGCGATTGGCAGGCTCGTACGCAGGATACGCCTGCAGGAATTCCTCGGCGGGATCTGCATCTGGCGTTGAATCCGGTGCGGCATCTGGCACCGGAGCAGGCGCGACAGGAGTAGGGCCGGCCAACCGATCCTCTTCATCAGAGTCCACCTCGATGACCTCAGGCACGACCCTGCTGGTGGTCCCGCCAGTGATGATGCGCGTCGTGGCCGGAGAAGATGGGGGGACTATCGTCACCATCACCGGAATGCACCTAGGAGGGACGCCACCAGACATCCCAACCAGTCTTGCTGCAGCGGCCCACGCCAGTCGGAGAATTGTACGACAGAGAGGGACATAAACGTTAGTTGGCAGGGATAGTCTACATATGATGACAAGGGAACCGGTGAAGGTGACTTACGGAGATCAACCTCCTGGCGCTGCTCTTGAACCGGTACTGACGGGACCCCGAGGCGAGGCCCTCTGTATACTGTTGGAAGCTCTGGAGATTTCGGAGGAGCCACCTCGGGTGCTCTGGTCCCACCAGACGTGGAACTGGACGCAACCGTAGGCGCGGGTTCTGAAGGTCCCGCATCATCACCCGCCAAGGGGCGAGAACGAGGCATGTGAACAAGTTCCTCCTGCATGGCTCAAACATCGGTGAGAAGTCCATAGGGACCCAAGAACAGATCGTAAGGAAAGAAATACAGAATGCTACCTCGAGAGCCTCCGCAAAATCGTCGGAATCTGAGCCCTGATCTCCGACTTCGCCCTCCTCCAACGGGCTTCCTCCTCCAGCCTCATCCTCCCAAGAGGAGTCCTCTGATTCTTCCGGCAGGGGGAAACGCTCCCTTAGATCGGCAACCGATAACTGTGGGGGGACCGTTTGATTCAACAGTACCCTCACTCGGTCTGTCATTGGGCGAGGGACACCGCTGGAGTGGACGTAATCCTCCAGCTCATCTAGGTATTGTTCTGCCTCCTCCGGAGATGCCATGAATCCAGCCCGAACTGTGCCTATGCCCGGTAATTCCATCCCGAGGTGGTTCAGGTGGGCCCATATCTCGGGTGGGCTGAGGAATTGCCGGTTGACATCCCAAATGTCCCAGGCTTCTGGGAAGACAGCATCCTCTGCCACGTCAATATGACGCAGGCGCTTCCCCGGAGCCTGAGTGGATATCCTACGAAATCCCCTCGGTGGTCGCCCCTCCAAATGGCCCTGCTCTTCCGGAATCACCGGATCCACTACTGCTGCCATACCCTCGTCCGGTGCGGGTCTCGCAGCCATGGCAGCCCCGCTACCGCGAGCGGCCCTAGCTGCCCTTCGACCCCGACCTCGAGATCGAGGAGGCCCACCGTCACCGACCCGAATAGTTGGTTGCTTCAACATCTCCCCTGGGTAAGCAGCCTCCCAACTGATGGCGTACTCCCTTACCAATCTGAAAGCGGTGGTGGATGGAGGCAATGCAATCCGCATCTTCCCATATTCCCGTGTGAACATGAGACACAGCTGCCTCATCACACACGGGTGCTCCTCGTGACGCACCTCCCAGTAGACCTGTGGGGTCAGCCGCTGGAGGCACCGGAACTGCCTCGCAAACCGATTCGGGGTGTACGGTTCGCAGATTGGCTCACGATCTATCCGTGCCACCAAAACTCCACCTCAAAAGGCCAGGAGGTAAGCCCGATGTTCTTCCGTTCCCCGACCGTCATCCGTAAGTATCCCCGTCAGCAATGGGAAGGGGTGAAAATTAAACTCATCCGCCCTCCACACCCAATTCAGCACCATCGGCACAGCTAGTTTGAACGGGAAGCTCCCGACCGCATTCAGGATGGAGGGGCGGAAGTTCGATCCCGGTGGCGAAATGGGGTTTGGATACTCGTAAATCCCCCTGATATGCGCTGTGATCCACCCATACAGGAGGTGGAAGGGCCCGCATATCCTTGGCAGCTTCTTGCCCTCGCTAATGTGCCGCAGCATTCTGTACAGTTTGGTGAGCATCGGAATCCCTAGATTGATCCGCTGCCCCATGGCCAACATCGACGCCATGATAAACGAGCTGGGCCGCACCCCCATGCTTGTATCCCTCACCGATAGGATCCAACCACATATGAGAGACGCGATGAATATCGCCAGCCTGACTATTGGCTGTTGTTTAGTGCTGACACTGAAACCCCAAGTCTTCCATTGGCTGTCCTCCAAGACCCACCAATACGAGTGCCCCTTGACCCGTTGGGCCGCCCTTGGACAAGTTCGAGACCTCGGAGGGAACTCTCGATTCTTTGGGAAATTCAGGAAGCATTTGAACCATCTCCTAAAGTGGACATCCCTCACTGCCTCCTTGTCCTCTTCACGGACAAGTGCCATCAGCGCTGATGCCAGTCGCGGCATTTGCTCTGTATCCTCCCACGCGCTGATGACGGAGAGGAACTCGTCATACATGGCCCCCAAGATTGGGACCCCAGAAATCTGGTGGACATCCCACAGGCTGATGCCCACCTCCCCGTGATGCAGGTGAAAGGTATTGGTCTTAGACGACCATCTGCTCAGCAGTTCTGGCATCAGTTGCTTTGGTTGGTAAATGTGGAATTGGGAGGCCCATGCTGCCTCATACAACCCCACTCTCCTCAGCTCGGCCCCAAACTCCTCGCATGAGGCACCTACCCAGTAGGCCCAGGCCTAGTCATCAGTAAAATTGCCTCCCTGGCGTAGGTCCCACTCATCGGACCATCCCTTCTTTGGATCCTGCAAAGCCGCCTTCAACATGGTACGGTATAGAGAAGGGGACGCCTCCGGTTGCAGTGGCCTCTCGTCAATATCATTCACATGGTTGTAGAGATAGTCAGCGGTGATGGGTGTGAAGTCCTCCTGCGCATGACCATCAGCCGCCCTGAACCATTGGTGCTGGCATGGTGTGCTCCTGAACCAGCAAGCTGGTTCGTCCCTACTCGCCTCAGGGATGAAGACGTCATCCCTCAGCCCGAAGCTGTATAATGGCAGTTTCTTGCACTGTGGATAATCCTTCTGACCTTCCAATAACAGATCTGTCAAAGAAGTGTGGTCCGAGTGGCTTCGGACCATCTCCCCCAGGCCTGGACAGTTGGCCATCTCATCCCGACGAGCAGCATCTACAAGCACCCCCAACACAGCCTCTTGACGGGCCATTTCGATTCCAGCCCTCAGAAAAGAATTTTTTCAGCTGGATCGCGAAGCTCGGCCGTGAAGCCGAATCACGAAGATGGATCGCGAAGATCGGTCGTGAGACCGGGCCGTGAAGTCTGGCCAAGACCAACAAGAAGTTCGCTTGGTGCGGACGCGGAGTCGGAGACCCGCGGTTCGCCGCGAAGCTCGATTCGCGGAGGGCTGTCGCGGAGTACGCGGAGCTTCGCGAAGTCGAGAGCACAAAAGGACAATGAAGTCACGTGAATACAAAAGAGGTTGACCCCCCTATCTATAGGCGGTGACCCCGGAGCATTGCGGCGCGACTCCCCCGCGCGGAGCATCGCGGCGCGTCCGAATCCGTGGCCCCAATCAGCATCGCAGGCCCCCTTCGCGGAGCGGCATCGCGAACCTCTGACAATTTTGGTGATTTTCCCTCAGACTTCGACCCTTCTCCCTCCGCGGCTCCAAGTCTGAGGGGGGGCATTTGTTGGCGCCAAAATATGGACCGAAAGAAAGGAGAAAAAAAGAAGGCTGGCGCGCTGCCTCGCGAAGCACCGACGCGAAGAACCAACGCGAAGCGGCCCCGAACAGTGCGGCCCCGCGAAGCTCCAGAGGCGGTAACTCTCCGCGGAAGCCTTTGACATTCGCGAGCCCGCCACGAAGCTCCAGAGGCGGTAATGCTCTGCGAAGGTGTTTGACATTCGCGAGCCCGCCGCGAAGCTCCAGAGGCGGTAATGCTCCGCGAAGGCGTTTGACGTTCGCGAGCCTGCCGCGAAGCTCCAGAGGCGGTAATGCTTCGCGAAGGCGTTTGACGTTCGCGAGCCCGCCGCGAAGCTCTAGAGGCGGTAATGCTCCACGAAGGCATTTGACGTTTGTGAGCCCACCGCGAAGATCTAGAGGCGGTCACTCTCCGCGGACGCCGTTGACATTCGCGAGCGCGCCGCGAAGCACCGGAGGCGGCGCGCGAGTTCTGCTTCGTGGCGCCCCTTCCCTATAAATACTGGATTCCCCCTGAGTCCCGAGGATGGACAATCCGACCTTTCAGCTTCTCCTCTCCTGAATCGTGAAGCACTCTTTGCCCCGGGAATCATGAGCTCTGTGAGGTACTTCTACTTCACGAGGCACCTTTGCTTTGTCTCGTTTTGAGCCCCTCTTTCGAGAGGGATGCCCTTCGCGAAGCTCAAGGGCATTCGCGAAGGAAGGGGATTCCCACGGAAACCCGGGAAGCCGCGGAGCACTTATGCTTCGCGAAACACCCAACCCCTGTTAGTTATTCCTATGCCAAGGCAGGAGCGCTACACATCGCGAAACACACTGCTTCGCGGGACCCTGCTTCGCGAGGCACCTCTTCTTCGCGAGGCAGTGCTCCGCGAACACTGTTCCACTTCGCGAAGCACCTTCCACTCACACCTATGCCCCATGCTAAGGCCAAGGCACTCCACTTCGCGAAGCACACTCCTTTTCTTAGCAATTCCTCTTCCCGTGCGACCCTCCAGGCTTGCACGATGTGATTTCAAAGTCCCATGGACAATACCACTCGTAGCGTTGCTTCGCCTAATGCTTCTTCGCATAGGCACGCTAACGGCTATTGCTTCTTCGCATAGCCACGCTAACGTGGACCCCTTGATGGTTCGTTCCACAACCCCCCTTGACCATGGCCTTGCTGGTACCTTCCCTTCCCCAAGGACCAGAGGGTACCGGTTATGTAAGTCCTAGGGGTGCAGAGTGAACCCCCTTCGTCCGAGCTGCAGGACATTAAACTGCCAAGCACCACATCCTCAACACATGACGTTAAACTGTGACCCGACCCTGGGCCTCCATCCTGGAGTAAGTCCCGGCACCATGGGCCGCCTAACGCGTAATCCCCTCTTCGCTTCTCACGGATGCATCCTTCGCGACGTGATCGTCAGGTCCTTGCAACCTCTTGTTTCTCACACCGAGCATGACTCACGTGGGCTTAGAGTGAGCACCGACCCTGACCCCCATTCCGGTCCGACGGCAAGCCGTTGTGACTCATTAGCGAACTACGAGGACTTTGATCCATGTCAAGGCATGGTATATAGGAAGCCTCCCTGAGGTTCAAGCCCACCCGTCATTTATTCACGTCGGGTCACACCTGCGTCCAACATGACGTTAAACTGCATTCCGGTCTGACAGCAAGCCGTTGTGACTCACCAACTAGTGAACTACGAGGAATTTGATCCATGTCAAGGCATGGTACGTAGGAAGCCACCATGAGGTTCAAGACACAAGCCACATTACTCGGTCATTCATTCACGTCGAGTTTCGCCCCCCGTCCAGCATGACGTTAAACTGTAGGCCCCCTTGTCCCGCATGACATTAAACTGCACACCCATTCCATAGCGAACTACGAGGACTTTGATCCATGTCAAGGCATGGTACGTAGGAAGCCTCCCTGAGGTTCAAGCCCACCCGTCATTTATTCACGTCGGGTCACACCTGCGTCCATCATGACGTTAAACTGCATTCCGGTCTGACGGCAAGCCGTTGTGACTCACCAACCAGTGAACTATGAGGACTTTGATCCATGTCAAGGCATGGTACGTAGGAAGCCTCCATGAGGTTCAAGACACAAGCCATATTACTCGGTCGTTCATTCACGTTGAGTTTCGCCCCCCGTCCAGCATGACGTTAAACTGCACACCCCCGTCCAGCATGACGTTAAACTGTATGCCCCCCTTGTCCCACATGACATTAAACTGCACACCCATTCCATAGTGAACTACGAGGACTTTGATCCATGTCAAGGCATGGTACGTAGGAAACCTTCCCGAGGTTCAAGCCAACCACAAGTGGACCAAGGTCCACCTTCATATCGGTTCACCGACAAAGCCCCATTTGAACTACGAGGTCTTTGATCCATGTCAAGACGTGGTACGTAGGAAGCCCCCCCGAGGTTCAAGCCCAACAATCATTGGCCCAAACTGTCTTCTTGTCGGTGTGCCAAGCCACCTTTTCCATCCCGAACTACGAGGACTTTGATCCATGCCAAGACATGGTACGTAGGAAACCTTCCAGAGGTTCAAGCCCATCTACCATCGGACCAAGGTCCCTCATTTATGTCGGTTCGCCGACACCCATCTCTCATCGGACCAAGGTCCACCTTCACGTCGGTTCGCTGATGATGCCCATCGGACTAAGGTCCACCCTCATGCCGGTTTACCGGCACCATCCCGAACAACGCGGACTTTGATTCCCTGCCACGAGGATACATAGGAAGCCTCTTCAAGGCTCAAGCACAACTCCACCGTCGCCCCTGCAATGGTCTCGTTTCACTCCCCTCCACTCTATTCACCCACCATCCACACCGATCCTCGCCCGGACCGTCATATCCCGGTGAGACCATGTCGGTACGCTCTTCACAGCCACCCATAGGCTGGCCCCGATATCGACATCCATTCAAGGGAAATCCCTCAATCCGATTTATTCTAGCTAATGCTCTGATCAGGCTAATCCGTCTCCGCTGGACGTTAAACTTGCGGCGTACCCTGTGTTAAACACGGGAAGCTAAGGAAAACCTCAGATATGTGTCTATGACATATAATTCCCCGCGCTCGATGTGGGATGCCTCGGGCTTCCACGCCCTCAAGAAGCCCTGTGATCAGGGATAATAGACAGACATGCCAGGTTCCCCAGCATCCAGACACGCTACTGATGCCTCAACGTGACTACTCCCCTGACTGAAGGTTGCTTCCCTGACTGGACCCTTTGGAATGTCCCGACAGAAGCAGTGTAATTAACCGGCGTCTATGGAAACATGGCACTGGGAAGAGTTTCACGAACTACGTATGAAATATATGAGGGAGACCCGGACTAGGTGACGAGTTCTGAGGAGGAATCCACAGAAGGAAGAACCGACATCCCATCATCCCGTTTCGATCAAGGAGCAGACGTCCCTGAATAAGGAGCGAATGCCGCCCGCCTTTGGAAAGTGGGAACGCGGGGCAACAAGCGCGGCGCGTCGTCCTCCGCGAACGGGCGCGCGCGCGCGCCCCGACGAAAGCGTCGGAAACAGCAGCGACAAAATTAAACGTGCAAAAAATAAATTTGACACTGGAAATTTTTACGTGGAAAAACCAAAAAGGAAAAACCATGGGACCTAGTCCAGAAAGAGGGATCCACTAAAATCAAGAAGTACACTGTAGAGACTCCCCAAAATGGAAGGGATATCAAAAGTAATACTCAAGAATAAAAGTTTGGATCAAAAGGTGGAGAGCAGGAAAGATGATCGTCAAAGAAAGGCGATCACCAAATGATATTTTCTCTCAGTGTTGTTGCTGCCGGTGATGTTAAAATGCCTTGCCTCTCCCTCCTTATATAGAAAAAATAATCAGCGTCAAATAATGTCGTCACGTCAAAAGAGTGTCACCGCGTGAATTAATTCACGCGGTCTTGGCCCACATTAAAACACCACATTAAAGGAGAAAACCGCATGATGCTCTAATTGAGGAGGCATTACGCGGTGAGCCAACCGGGAAGGTGCCCAACAAACTCCCCCTCTGACTCAAGTGGGGATCACCGCCAACCCTGCAATCTGTCGGCATGTCTTGAATTTTCCTCTGGGTAAACTCTTGGTCAACATGTCTGACCCGTTGTCATCAGTGTGGATCTTCTCAAGCTCTAACTGTCTCGAATCAAGGATATTGCAGATCCAATGATATCAAACATCGATATGTTTTGACCTGCCATGAAAAGTAGAATTCTTTCGCAAACAAATAGCACTCTGACTATCACAAAATAAAACATACCTGTCCTGATTTAAATTGAGCTCTCGAATAAACGTTTTTATCCACAACAATTCTTTGCACGCCTCAGTAGCAGCAATAAACTCTGACTCTGTGGTAGATAAATAAACACATCTCTGCAATCTAGAATGCCAAAATATAGCTCTCCCTGCAAAAGTGATCAAATATCCTGAAGTAGACTTCCTCAAATCGATATCTCCTGCCATATCTGAATCTGTAAAGCCACAAAGCATAGGTTCCCCTTTGCCAAAACACAATCTCAGATCAGATTTACCACGAAGATAATGGAAAATTTACTTCACTGCTCTCCAATGCTCTCTACCTGGATCTGATAGAAAACAAATGACCACACCAACTACATGATCTATATCAAGTCTAGTACATACCATTGCATACATCAAACAGCTAATGACAGATGAATAAGGTATGTGCTGCATCTCCTCTCTCTCTTCATCAGTAGAAGGTGACTGACTGGTACTGAGCTTAAAATGTAAAGCAAGAGGAGTACTAACCACTTTATCTCTATCCATATAAAATCTCTGAAGAACCTTCTCAATGTATCTCTCCTGAGATAACCACAATTTCTTGGACTTCCTGTTACGGGAGATCATCATGCCAAGAATCTGTCGTGCTAGCCCCAAGTCTTTCATCACAAAAGACTGACAAAGATCCTTCTTCAATCTGTTAATTTTAGAAGTATCATGTCCAATAATGAGCATATCATCAACATAAAGCAACAGTATAATAAAATCATCATCAGTAAATCTCTGAACAAAAACACAATGATCAGAAGATGTCTTCCTGAAACCCTGATGAGAAATGATAGATTCAAACTTCTTATACCACTGCCTCAGAGCTTTCTTCAAACCATACAAACTCTTCTTCAACCTCTAGACATGATTTTCTTTAACTGTTTTGATAAAACCCTCTGGTTTCTCCATATAAATCTCCTCTTCTAAATATCCATGGAGGAAAGTTGTCTTCACATCCATCTGCTCAATCTGCAGATCTAAACTGGCAGCCAAACCAAGAACACCCCGAATGGAAGACATTTTGACAACAGGTGAGAAAATCTCATCAAAATCAATACCTTTCTTCTGAAAGAAGCCTTTGCCAACTAACCTTTCCTTGTATCATGGAAGGGAACTGGATTCTTCATTTTTAATCCGATAAATCCACCGATTTTGAAAACCTCTCTTCCCTGTCGGTAACTTCACCAACTCAAAAGTGTGGTTGTCGTGTAATGATGTCATCTCGTCATCCATTTATACAACCCATTTGTCCTTCTGTTCACTCTCCATTGCCTCATAAAACAATTATGGTTCTCCCCCTTCAGTGAGGAGCACATACTCATCTGGTGAATATCGAGTAGAAGCAGTGCGATGTCGAGATGACCTCCGGAGTGGAACTGTAGGTTCATGAATAACCCCTGGAACCGGATCATCAGAAATAAAAGGTGCATCAGAAACATCAACTTCAACCTGTTCACCTTGAGCATCATTCTGTACATCAACATGATCATCAGATTCAACAATATGAGGTAAATGTGAATCAGAACCTGGCTCAAGACTGACAAAACCATCAAAAGTTAGAGAAACATCTTTTTCTCCCTTATCAATGTTTGCAATAGTCTGATCCTCCTTAAAAACTGCATCACGACTTATGACGAGTTTCTTCAAAACAGGATCATAGAACCTATACCCAAACTCATTGTGTCCATAACCAATAAAAATATATTTGCGTGTCTTACCATCCATCTTGGATCTCTCATCTCTAGGCACATGAACAAAAGCCTTGAAACCAAAAACACGCAAGTGATCGTACCTGATCTCTTTGCCATACCAAAACTTGTCGGGAGTGTCTGTCTACAAAGCAACAGCAGGTGACAATTTGATAATATAAGCAGCAGTAAGTAAAGCCTCACCCCAAAAATGTCCAGGCAATTTTGCTTCTAAAAGCAAACAACGAACTCTTTCCAACAAAGTTCAGTTCATCCTCTCAGCTACACCATTCAACTGAGGTGTCTTGGGCGGCGTCTTCTGATACCGAATACCTTACTGCCTGTAATATTGATCAAAAGGACCACAATACTCTCCTCCATTGTCAGTGTGAATACATTTCAATTTCTTTCTTGATTCCCTCTCAATAGAAACATGAAATTGCTTAAAACACTAATCACCTGACTTTTGGCATTCAAAACATAAACCCAGAGCTTTCGTGAGTAGTCATCAATAAATGTAACAAAATAAAGACCGCCACTAAAGGTCTTAGATTTCAAAGGACAAAAAATGTCAGAATGTACCAATTCAAGTACCTGTGACTTCATGTGTGGAGGATGACTGTTGAAACTCACTCTGCTCTATTTTCCAGCCATGCAATGATCACATGTGTCCAATTTGACACTCTTAAAATCTAGAAGAAGATTTCTCTTGGACAAAAAACCAAGACCTTTATCACTTATGTGACTAAGCCTCTTATTCCACAACTTGGACGAAACACTGTACTCAACAACGCAAGCAATATCACAAGAAATAGAAGCTCTAGTCCAGTACAAACCTGATTGCTTATTCCCTCGAGCCACAATCAAAGAGCCCTTGGAAAAATTCCATTGACAATCACCAAAAGTACTGATAAACCCTTCATCATCAAGAACACTAGTAGAAATGAGATTCAAACGAACCTCGGGTACATGTCGAACATTCTTCAAAATCAGCTTACTTCTTGTACTGGTCTATAAACAAACAGTCTGGATGCCTACAACGTCAGCATGTATGTCATTTCCCATCTTCAGAATCCCAAAATTACCTGGGATGTAAGATGTAAAGAACTCCTTCGATGTCACGTGAAAACATGCACCACTGTCAACAACCCAGCAAGAATCATCAGAATCAATGTTAATGGAGTCATAAACAATAACAAGATCACCCCCTGTAGCAGCGGTGACATGATCATATCTATCACCATTTTTATTCTATGGATTTTTCTTCATTTTATTCTCTCTTTTAAGCTGATAACAAAATTTCTTAACATTCCCCTTCTTACCACAATGATGACATTCAAAATCTCTCAGCTTCAGTCTGGATTTGCTTCTACCTCTACTCTTATCTCGACTGCTCTGCCCCCGGTCCGGGCTTCTCCCCCTCTTCTCTGTGACTAAAAGCTCGGAAGAAGATTTCTTCTAAGTGCGTCTCCTGACCTCTTCATTTAATATAGCAGACTTACAAAACTAAATGTCACAGCACCATTAGGAGCATAACCGGTTATAGTAACACGTAAATTCTCCCATGAATCGGGTAAAGTGTTAAGCAACAAAAGAGATAAAACTTCATCTTCAAAATTGACATCCATGCCAGACAACTGATCAAAACATCCTTGATATTCACTTAAATAATCAGAAATAAACGTACCTTCTTTGTACCTCAAGTTCATCATTTGTTTGAGAAGAAATAGTTTTTTGTTTCCCATTTTGGAAGTGTAGGTCGTCTCAAGCTTCTCCCACAAAGTTCTGGCGTGAGAGATGTTGACAATGTGGTTCTTCACGTTGTCTTCAACCCATTAAAGAATAAAGCCACGAACCATTTCATGCTCGAATGCCCATTCTTTGTCTGACATCCTCTCTGGCTTCTAGGTACTAAACACTTGAAGATGCATTCACTTGACAAAAAATAGATCCTTCATTTTAAGTCATCACATATGGTAGTTGGTACCATTCAGCAAAATCATCCGACTATAATTGGCCTCCATAATAAATATGAAAAAAAGAACCAAACCCTCTGATACTAGATGTTGGGAAAGACAGGAAAGCGACAAATGCGCAAACAATAGAAAAAGTGAATGCACAGAGGAAATTGAATCTTTCCCCCCAAATAGAAGTGGATGCGCAGCGACAAAATTAAATGCGCAAAAAATAAATTTGACACCAGAAATTTTTACATGGAAAACCCGAAAGGGAAAAACCACGGGACCTAGTCTAGAAAGAGGGATCCACTAAAATCAAGAAGTACACGGTAGAGACTCCCCAAAATAGAAGAGATCTCAAAAGTAATGGTCAAGAATAAAAGTGTGGATCAAAAGGTGGGGAGCAAGAAAGATGATCGTCGAAGAAAGATGATCACCAAATGAGATTTTCTCTCGGTGTTATTGCTACCGGTGATGTTAAAATGTCTTGCCTCTGCCTCCTTATATAGTAAAAAGAATCAGCGTCAAAGAATGTCACCGCGTCAAAAGAGTGTCACCGTGTGAATTAATTCACGCGGTCTTGGCCCGCATTAAAACACCACATTAAAGGAGAAAACCACGTGATTCTCTAATTGAGGAGGCGTTATGCGGTGCGCCAACCAGGAAGGTGCCCAATAGGTTATAGATACGACTCTCCATCTGTGCGAGTGCATAGCTTCAAGATTCCACCTCCGCGAATCATTTTCTACTGTTGTGAGCCATTTTCCTCTCCTGCATCAACTTCAGAAACTCAAGATCAAGAACGATCAAGAACGAGGTTCTTTACAGACTCTCTAGAAACCCTCTCCCCGGTCGATTCTAGACTCTCAATCAAAGCACCAATTGATAGAGTCCAGGAGTGAGAAAATCAGAGAGTTTCTATTGATTTGGCAGCAGCATGGACATGAATTACAAGATCAGAAGCAGAAGATTAAGGAGGAAGATCAAGAAATCCCTGGAAAATGCCGCTCTTAATGGTCGAGGCTTAACCCTCCCGATTCAACTACAGCTGAAACTCCAAATAATATACGTCACCCCCAGCCCCACCAACAATCCCTCTATTTATTAACCCATCCATCCATCCACCAACAACCCCAACATACTCCCAAAAACTATCTATTGAAATTAAAACACTGCCCCCTGGCAGCTTATTAACCCTTTCCTACTACCCCTTCGCTACATCTTTGGTTGTGCCCCTCTGTACAGCACAACAGGACCCCAACGCCTACACAACAGCAGCACCCAGCACCCTGGATCCCTATGCAGCCCCAATTCTCTTATGAAACAGCACCTCCATGTTCCTATCATTTCATCCCCCTTAAAAAAACCACCTTGTATTCAAGGTGGAAATATAAGGAACATCGGCATCCACTGTCTTAGTGACATCATGGATTTGAAAGCCTCCAGCGGTAGGAAGATTAATAAAAGTGAGTTTCTGCTCATGACAAATGAATTCCTGGAACCTCAATTTCTTATCACCAACAATTGTTTGTCATCTTCCGTATCTGTGTTTCAGAAACTCAAGATCAAGAATGAGGTTCTTTCTAGACTCTATCTAGAAACTCCCCTCCCGATCGATTCCAAACTCTCAATGACAACACCAATTGATAGGAGTCCAGAAGTGAGAGAAAATCAGAGTGTTTCTATTGATTCAGTAGCAGCAAGAACAAGAATTACAAGATCAGAAGCAGAAGATTAAGAAGTAGGAGGAATATCAAGAAGAAATCCCTGGAAGACGCTGCCACCAAGGCTGTGGCCTAACCCTCCCGATTCAACTACAGGTGAAGACTGCAAATAACATCTGTCACCCTCATCCCCACCACCAATCCCTCTATTTTTCAACTCATCCATCCTCCCACCAACAGCCCCAGCCTACTCCCAACAACTATCTATAAAAATTACAACACAACCCCTTGGTAGTTTATTAAGCCCTTTCCTACTACCCCTTTGCTATATCTTTAGATGCACCCTTCCATACAACACATTAGGACCCCAACGCCTACGCAACAGCAGCACCCAACACCCTAGATCCCTATGCATCCCAGGTTCTATTATGCAGCACCACTCCCACGTTCCTATCATTTCCTCCCCATTAAAAAATCCACCTTGTCCTCAAGGTGTAAATATAAGAAAAGAACATTCACATTAACTATCTTCGTGACATCATGAATTTGAAAACCTCCAATTGCAGGAAGATTAATAAAAGTGAGGTTCTAGTCCTGGAAAATGACTTCTTGGAACCTCAATTCCTTATCATCAATAGACTCTTGTCATCTTCCATATCTATGTTTCAGTAATGCCCTGAGAAGCATCATTCCAAGCTCTTCCTTGTCCCAAATTAGAAGCACCACAATAATCCTAACCAAAACATCCTGTATTCCCTGCCCATCTTTAGGAACAACATCTGAAAATATAGGTGAGTCAGCTATGTCCTCAGCAATATGTGACAAGAAGAGAACTCCATAATCCCTTATTTCTTCATAAGGCATTTTCTTCTGGGGAAGTAAAAACATTGTCTAGTCAATTTCCCCAACACCCAACCTTATCAATATTTAGACAAACGCAGTCCTCTGGCTTTCATTTATACCCAATACATGAAACGATCTTTCCTTAACCTTCCATCAAAGTTTGTAATTCCATTCCATCAACATGAACCTTCCTTTTATAAGGCCTTCTGCCAGCAAGTATCCCGGATGTTACTAGCTCTCCATCAATCAAACCAGCTTCAGAGTTATCTTCCTCACCTCCAGAACTTCCATCTTCTAAAACCAGTAAGGCCATATTCTAAAACCAGTAAGGCCATCTTCTTCTACAGATACCATCTGCTTGTGGATACTCCTTCTGGTGCGGAGGCTATTGATCCTCTATGTTTTCCTTATTAACCCCAGCTTTTGTAGCTACTCCTAGAAGTTGGGTGTAACTCCTGCCTATAGCCTTAACTAATCTTCCCTGACACTCATCCTCGACATCAGCAGTGCCTTTATGGAGCCACTTGCTCAGCTCGAGCAAAACCACAAACTCTGGATTCTTTTCAGTCCGAACCAGAAATTCCAACCACATTGACATTTCAATGTATGCCAGTGTTTGATCCATCACCTCAAGTAGCATACTACACTACTACTTCGGGCTGGATGTTTGTACCACATGCCAGTGTCGTTCAGGAAACTCAGCTAGAGCCCAAACTTGTGCCTGCACAGCCGACGTTTCCTTGTCACCCGCTTTTTCTATACCCAGATTCACTACCACTGTTGTAGGTGTTAAAGAATTGAAAAAATATCATTGGACATACAGCTCTACCGGCGTTGGCGCTTGTGCTCGCATAAGCTCAGCTGGCTGAACTATAGCTGGAAACATCTCCACCCCATCGTCTGCAGATGTCATCCACCATCGATCAATCTGTCATGCTGGAAATTCCAGATTTTGTTTTAAAAAATTAATTTCAGCTTGAGTAGTCAAAGCCACCGTTTCTTCCACTGATGTACTTCCTAATCTCCCAAGTAGCTTTTCTTAGAATTGCGTCCATGTAATCCTAGACTTATTTGTTTTCAAAATGAATATCCAAATTCGAGTCATAACTTCCATACACCGTTCCTCCATCGAAACTTTCGACTCCTCCCGAATGCGATAGATCCTGAAGTTTGTTTCAACTCTAATGATCCATGTTGTGGTTGGGAGGTATCAAAACCATGGACACAAACAACTTGGAAACAACACAAAAAAACCAGAATGGTGCTGGCGACGTGCAGGCGAACCAAGAACCGCAATACAGGAAAGAAAATGCAAGAAAAGTAAAGAGAGATAGGATTGACGTGCTTCGGATCCTTATGGATCCTACTGCATGGCAAGAACACCACACACACACGCGTTTTATTAATCTCTCAAAGAAATCAATACAAGGCAATGCAATCGGCCTATAATGGCACAAAAACAGGAAAACTATTTCAGTTCCATTTAAAACTCGCAAAAGAGAGGAATGACTTACAGTGCCGGGCACAAATCGCCCGGCGGTCCAGAACTCTTCTTCTTCTCTTGGATCTGGTCCGAAAAAAACTCACGTGCTGGTCCTCGGGATACTGAAGTCGAGGATGACCGTGACGAAGCTCCACCGAAGGCGACACACCAGCAATGTGCCGCAGAGTTCGCTGCCGCTGAGAGTACCCCAAACAACTGGGGTTCGTGATCCAGGATCTGAGGGAAGGACCACCAAGAGTTTTTTTTGTTGGAATGAAAAAAGGAACTGTGCCAATCTCTCCACACGCCTCGGGAGGAACCAAACAGGGGTGATCAATGCCCCTGCGGGCGCCCATTCCCAAAACAGAATGCCCCAATCAGGGCTCGCCATGAGTCACGCAGAGTGAAACAGAAACCAAACAACCATCGCATGATCCACGAAACGCCGCCCAGATGGACGGCCCAAAATAAAAGGGCGGTGAAGGAGATCGACAACCACAACACAAAGTCCGGCTGGAACAGGATTGCCACCGTGACAAACTTATGCGAGAGATTTAACAAATAGATACATGCGGTATTTAACAAACAGAATAATAAAATGAATTTAATATAAAAACAACGCTGAATTAAGACATATTAATTCACAAATATTCACCATTTTTAATTAAATTCAGTGATGTTCTTGCACCTAGGGGTCAAGGAATCCGAACCAAGTTTAATCTATCTAGGAAATAAACAAACTTTGACAAGACCACAACTTTAGTCAAACTACCAGTCGGGTTTATGTCAGTATGTATCTTATTGATACACATGGTTCCAGATTCTATGACATCTCTAATAAAATGCAGTCTAATGTCTATATGTTTTGACTTACCATGGCAAACAAGGTTTTTTTGACAAATGAATAACCAATTGACTATCTGAGTAGACATTAATATCAGAATTGTAAATCCAAAGTTCTGAGGCCATACCTTTGATCCATAATGCTTCCTTGACCGCCTCAGTCAAGGCAATGTATTCAGATTCTGTAGTTGAAAGTGCAACGATAGATTGCATGTTGCACTTCCAAGAAATGGTACCACCAAAGGCACTAAACACATAACCGGTTAGGGATTTACGGATATCAACATTTCCAGCATAATCAGCATCAACATAACTACATATAAGGTCAGCAAAATCAACGTTTCTACCATAACATAAACAAACATTAGGAGTACTAGAGAGATATCTAAGAAGCCACTTGAGAGCATGCCAATGTGGCTTCCCTGGTGTGCCCATGAACCTGATAAGGGTGCAGACTGCAAAAGCAATATCAGGGTGCATACAGATCATAGCATACATTATGCTTCCAACAATGTTATCATAAGGAACTTTGGACATAAATTCAACATCTTGTTTAGCAGCAATAGCTTGAGATAGAGACAATTTAAAGTGTTGAGCAAGAGGAATATTAACGAGTTTGAGAGTTTCAAACATATACCTCTTGAGAACTTTTAAAATGTAACTATGCTGAGAAAGATAAAGTAATTTACTGGGCCTGTCCCTTATGATTTCAATGCCAAGGATTTGCTTGGCCGCACCCAGGTCCTTCATTTCAAAAGTGTTTTTCAACTGGATTTTGACAGAAGAGATAAGATTCATATCTTTACACATGATGAGCATATCATCAACATACAGCAAGAGGTAAATAATGCAGGTCCTAGTTTCTTTGAAACAAACACAGGAATCATATTGACTTCTAGTGAACTTATTCCTTAACATGAAAGAGTCGAACTTCAAGTACCATTGCCTTGAAGCTTTCTTCAAGCCGTATAGAGACTTATTCAGGAGACACACATGATGTGGTTTAAAATCACTAGGATAACCTTCAGGAGGCTGCATATAAATCTTTTCTTTCAGATAACCATGTAAGAAGGCAGTTTTAACATCTAACTGCTCGATGTGGAAATCTTCATAGGCTGCATAGGTTAACAGGAGCCTAATAGAAGAATGCTTTACAACTGGGGAGAAAATTTCAGAATAATCAATTCCCTCTCTTTGGAGGAAACCCTTAGCTGAACTTGATTTTATTTCCCTCAGTATTATCCTCTTTTCTTTTGAAAATCCATTTGGAACCAATTATTTTAGCATTAACTGGTTTGTTCACAACACTCCAAGTATGGTTTTTCATTAAAGAGTGCATCTCTTCATTCATAGCAAAGACCCATTGCTTGGAGTCTTTGTCTTTCAACGCTTGCTTATATGACTGAGGATCATCATTGATGAGATCCTGGGCTACATGAAAAGCATAAGAAGCCATGTCATACTGGCTGAACCTAGAAGGGGGCCTAGGGACCCTTCTTTGCCTGTCGCGGGTCAACTGATAGTCCCTATAGGTATTAGAAGGTTCAGAATCCGAATCTGAACCAGAACTGCTTTGAGAATCAGCTCCAGCAGTGGGCTGAGAAGCAGGCTAATCAGGCTGAAGATCAGCCTCAAACTGAGCCAAAGGCTCAGGTTCATCAGACTTAGAAAGTTCTGGTTCATCACTGCTTTGATGCGTGGGTTTGGGCTTGGTAGAAGGGGACTCATGAAAAACCACATCCCTACTAATAATGCATTTCTGGTACCCGGGTTTTTCAACCCAGAGTTTGTACCCTTTGACTCCTTCAGGGTAACCAATTAAAATGCATTTCACAGCTCTTGGTTCCAGTTTATCAGTCCTAACATGGGCTTAGACCGTGGAACCAAAAAACCCTAAGATGAGAATAAGAGGGAGGCTGACCAGTCCAAATCTATTCAGGGGTCTTGAACTGGTTAGCAGAAGAGGGACATCTATTGATAAGATAAACTGCAGTGCTGGTAGCCTCAGCCCAGAAAGATTTGGGGAGGCCAGAGCACGCAAGAATGCTTCGGAAACGCTCTAATATGGTCCTATTCATCCTATTTGCTAGCCCATTCTGTTGGTGAGTTTCCCTAACGGTCCTATGTCTTTTAATCCCTTCTTTTTCACAAAATTCAACAAATTTAGTAGATAGATACTCTAAACCATTGTCTGTTCTCATGGTTTTTATTTTCTTTCTGGTCTGATTTTCGACCGAAGCCTTCCAGGTCTTAAAAGTCTAGAAAACGTCTGATTTGTGCTTTAGGATGAACACCCAGACCTTCCTGGAAAAATCGTCAATGAAGGTGACGAAGTAAGATCCTCCACCATGAGAGGTAGTCCTTGCTGGACCCCATAGATCTGAATGGATGTATTCAAGTGGGGCAGCGGCTTTGAAGGTGGATCTATTGAAACTAACTCTCTTAGCTTTTCCCATTATACAGTCTTCACAAAAGGGCAGGTTTATTGGTGTTATGTCATTCATCAGCCCCTACTTGCTGAGTTCTTCCAACCCCTTGGAGCTTACATGTCCCAAACGTCTATGCCAAAGCATAGTATTGTCAGTGTTTGTATTGTAAACACTACCCAACTGCCTTGAATGGGTCTTACCATCCAAGACATACAACCCGTTAGTGAGAGACCCTCTAATAATGGTCCTAGATCCTTTAGAGATCTTAATTGATCCCGATTCTGATATGAAGGTATATCCTTTTTGATCAAGGAATCCTAAGGAAATTAAATTGCGTTGGAGGTTTGGAACCCACCTTACATCAAGTAAGGTAATCACAGATTGATTGTCAAGTTCTAATAGAACAGATCCCCTACCCTCCACTTTACACTTCTTGTTATTTCCTAGCAGGACATCCCCTTCCACTCTCCCTACCAGCTCTGAAAATGACTCTTTGTATGGACACATATGGAAGGAACAGCCGGAGTCAAGGACCCATTCTCTGTCGAGTGTATGGCTGGAGGCATTTAACACTTCGGCGGTGTCATAACCAGAGTCAACAACGAGGGACTGGTCAGTGGGTTGCGCACGTTCTTGCTCACGCTTGAGCTTCCTACATTCGGGCTTAATATGCCCAGGCTTTCCGCAATGGAAGCAAGTGACTTTTCTTTCTCTATTATTATTACTATCTTTAGGTCTTGGTTCTATCTTAGGTTCTTTACTGCCTCTACTTTTGTCTCTTTTAAATTGTTTCTTTTTGCCTTTAATCTGGGGTCTTCCCCTAGTGAATAAGCTCTCAGCCTCTCCTTTGGTCTTAGGTTTTGAGTGAAGGTCTTTAGATAGAAGGACAAACTTGACTTCTTTTAGAGTCAAGGAGTCTCGACCATACATCATGGTCTCGACCAAAGTGCTATAACTATGGTCAAGGGAGATTAGGAGAATGATGGTCTGATCTTCATCATCTACCGAGACATCTATGTTGGCTAGATCTAACATGATTTTGTTGAACTCATCTAGGTGAGATTTCAAGGCAGCCCTAGGTCTCATCCTAAAGGTGAACATGTGATGCTTCTTATACAGTCTACCTATAAGGGAGGTAGTCATGTAGAGTTTTTCTAGCTTAATCCAGATGCCGGCAGCGGTAGACTCATAGGCCACATCTCTAAGGATTTTATCTCCTAAGGACAACAAAAGGTAACTATGGTCTTTAACAAGAATGTCAGGGGGTACAGGCTGGTATTCAGTTATAGTTTGACCAGTTTCATTTACAGATGTAATGGGTTTAGTAGGCCTGGAGAGGGCATCTATGAGACCTTGTTGGACAAGAAATGCCCTCATTTTTATTCTCCATATATTGAAGTCGTTGTCTCCATCGAATTTTTCGATCTCATATCGCATTGTAGACATGTTTATCCAGATGAGTGGATGCCGAATGATTGGGGACAATGATAAGCGTACGCCCCCAAAAATCGACCGATCTCACTGGGTAAACGTGTACCGTGAGATATGAAGACAGAAAAGGTTCGGTGAATACAATTATTTCACCAGAATAGAAAGAGAAAAACAATAACAATATTCAGGTAGAATTAAACAGACATAAAGAATGCGGAAGACAGAAAACCCAAATTGTAAAGAACTGCAAACATGGGAACTAAACAGTGAACAGAAAGCAACTGAACAGATTTGAAACAAAGCTGTAAAACAGTTCAAAGAAAGGGAGCGCCAGTAGGGTACTGGCAACTACAATTACAGCAGGATCACGAGGTAAATAACAAGGTCCTACATAAAGGAATTACAAGCATGCAAGCAGGTTGCATAACACAGAACAACGTTATATGAGATAAATGCATCAAATCAATCAGCAAGACTGTTAATTTGAAAAGAAATAGCAACAAGACAGAAGACAAAGAACTAACGGCGGTGCACACAGTAGGTCAGGTGAAGTCAACACAGCAGCCAAAAGTGGCTCTGATACCACTTGTTGTGGTTGGGAGGTCTCAAAACCGTGGACACAAACAACTCGGAAACAACATAAAAAAACCAGAATGGTGCTGGCGACGTGCAGGCGAACCAAGAACCGCAATACAGGAAATAAAATGCAAGAAAAGTAAAGAGAGACAGGATTTACGTGCTTCGGATCCTTATGGATCCTACTACACGGAAAGAACACCACACACACACGCGTTTTTTTAATCTCTCAAAGAAATCAATACAAGGCAATGCAATCGGCCTATAATGGCACAAAAACAGGAAAACTATTTCAGTTCCATTTAAAACTCGCAAAAGAGAGGAATGACTTACAGTGTCGGGCACAAATCGCCCGGTGGTCCAGAACTCTTCTTCTTCTCTTGGATCTAGTCCAAAAAAACTCACGTGCTGGTCCTCGGGATACTGAAGCCGAGGATGACCGTGATGAAGCTCCACCGAAGGCGACACACCAGCAGTGTACCGCGGAGTTCGCTGCCACTGAGAGTACCCCAAACAACCGGGGTTCGTGAGCCAGGATCTGAGGGAAGGATCAATGAGAGTTTTTTTGTTGGAATGAAAAAAGGAACTGTGCCAATCTCTCCACACGCCTCAGGAGGAACCAAACAGGGGTGATCAATGCCCCTGCGGGCGCTCGTTCCCAAAACAGAATGCCCCAATCAGGGCTCGCCACGAGTCACACATAGTGAAACAGAAACCAAACAACCAGCGCATGATCCACGAAACGCCGCCCAGATGGACAACCCAGAATAAAAGGGTGGTGGAGGAGATCGACAGCCACAATGCAAAGGCCGGCTGGAATAGGATTGCCACCGTGGCAAACTTATGCAAGAGATTTAACAAACAGAGACATGCGGTATTTAACAAATAGAATAATAAAATGAATTTAATATAAAAACAACGCTGAATTAAGACATATTAATTTACAATCCAGGCCACTGGAACCTCTCAGGAAAATGTCGGCAACTCCACGTGTTTAGTCAAAGCATGCAACTCCCCCCGTTCAGGACTGTTTTCCAAAGTTTCCACCGGGCGCACTAAGGACTCTGTCATCTCCTGCATTTGGCCCTCCAAACATTGTAGGTGATAGAGATGTGAGTGGTTCCAGATCGCCTATTCATTTTACTTATCATAGGAGGGGAAGTGTTAATAAGTAGTTACAGGAGTCTATTGGACTGCAGGGGTAATATTATAATTGGATCTTTCATTTAGTTGGTTAGGGGGTATTAAAGGGAGGGTGTTATTATGTTAGAGGGGGGAACGAAAGTCTGTTAGAAGGCCGGAGTCTGGACCTGGAGTGAGAGATCTTCCAGGTAGGTTACGAATTCATCTTAAACTCCTATAATCCTTCTGCATTGTAACTAGAATTTCAGTAATACAATAAGGAGACTTTGTCCAATTCTTGAAATTCCCATCAAATTGGTGCTTTCATTGAGAGTTGATTTGGGAGGAATAGATCAAGAATTTGTGGACGCTACAATCTATGTTTATGCCCACGCGAGGAGACAAGGATGGATGTTGTGGAGACCACAGTCACTGAGCTGAAAACGAGCATGCAGGCGCTAACCGTGACTGTGGATCAGCTCACATCGTGTCAAGAGGAGAATACCGAATTGAATATGAGCAAGAAAAAAAATCAGGAATCGAAGATGAAGGAGAAGGTGGATTGTGTTTGGAATAAGGCATTCATTGATGAAATTATGTTGAACCATATGGATAGAGTGTGAGAATCCGCTTGGGAAGAGGCGCGACTATCTCTCAACACATTACATGCTGACTTTCTCTGGTGAGGAACTGGTAACATGAATTACGGCATGTGGAGACATATTTTTCAATTCACCGTACTCAAGAGGAGATGAAAGTTCCTCTAATGCAGTTATGTATGTAAGGGATGGTACAATACTGGAAAATTTCGTTAAAGTCTGTTAAACTGTATCTTTTTTGGCCGAAACTGAAGGAAGAGATGCTCGCACGGTATGGATCTGATGAAGAAGAAGATCCGGTCATATTTTTGAATGGGTTGGGACATTCAGGAAATGTGGGTGAATATATCGATGAATTTGAGCAGGTAGATTTACACATTCCGGATATTTCTGAAAAATGGTACATGAGCATGTTTATTGGTGGGTTGAGGCTGGAGATTAGCACTGCTGTCATGACACATTGTAATAAGGAAAGATTATTGATATTGGAGGGGAGGATTGACAGAGTGTCCATAATGATTCTGGATGATAGTGGAGCGAGTCACAACTTCCTTTCAAGATAGTTGGTGAAATACTTCCCAACAAATGTTTTTGACCATTGTATATTGAGTTTGGGAATGGTCACAAGGTTGTCTCTAAAGGAATTTTCAAGGTGTTAAAAGTACAGATCGAAGGAGAAGTTGAGTTTGAGGTGGATGCTTACATTTTTGATACCTCAAGGCTAGATTTAGTTCTTGGAATATCATGGCTTGAGACCTTAGGGTCTGTTACTACTCATTGGAAAAACATGAAAATTGAGTTTTGAATGGGGCGGACATGAAGTAATTTTGTGGGAATGCACCCTCCTCAAAATGTTTCAGGGACGTTACAGGAGTATTTGGTAGGGGAAATGTGTCAAATACAAGGTTTGCATTGGGCAGAACTAGCCTACTGCACTATTACAGTGGTATAGCACTGTTTTTGAGACTCCAAGGACCCTTCCTCCAAAACGTGTGACAGACCATTCAATAAAATTAAAAGCTGGTGTGGATCTAGTGAATGTTTGTCCATATAAACATGCCTACCATTTGAAGAATGAGATTGAGGTAGGTTTGTGAAATCCTGAAATAGGGATTCGTTAGGCATAGTTCCATACCATATTCAAGTCTAATTATCCTTGTGACAAAGAAGGATGGTGGCTGGAGAATGTGTGCAGATTGCCGAGACTTGAATAAACTAACTATACCAGACAGATATCCAATTCCTACAATAGAGGAATTTATGGATGAGTTGTGTGGTGCAACATTTTTTTACCAAAATTGACTTAAAAATCAAGGTTTCATCAGGTTAGAATGAAAGAGGGAGATATATAAAAGAAGACTTTCAAAACCCATGAAGGACATTATGAATACCTCGTAATGCCATTCAGTTTAATAAACGCCCCAACCACTTTTCAGACTACAATGAATACAATTTTTCGACTAGTGATATGAAGAACAATACTGGTTTTCTTTGATGATATACTGATCTATAGCAAAAGTTGGGAAGGACATAGTCTGGTATTACAAACAATGGAGGAAAATGTATTATTTGATAATCGGAAGAAATATTCTTTTGGAAGACAAACTATGGAATACTTGGGGCATATTATTTCAGATAAGGGGGTTTCAATGGATCCCAACAAATTGGAGGTTGTTTAGTTATGGAAGAAACCTCGGAATGTTCGAGAGGTTCAGGGGTTCTTAGACCTGACCGGGGAAGTTCATTTTGACACCAAAACCTCAAGATTCTTTTGAGAATTTAAAGCTTTGTATAACCACTGAACCTCTTCTTGGAATGCCTGATTTTTTCATGGAATTTTCTATCAAATGTGATGCCTCAAGTTCTGGAATTGGTGCGGTTTTGATGCAGGAAGGGAGACCCATTGCTTATTTCAATAAGGCTTTGTCATATTCCAATTTGAAGAAATCTATCTATGAAAAAGAATTAATGGCACTGGTTTTTTCAATCCAACATTGGAAGAAAAACCTGTTAGGCACACAATTTGTTGTCTATATCGATCACTGAAGTTTGAAACATATTCTTAGCCAGCAGATGACATCAATGTGCCAACAATGTTGGCAATCAAAACTTTTAGGCTATGATTTTGTTGTGATTTTTAAGCCTGTAAAATTAAATACAGCTGCAGATGCTTAATCCTGAACTTCTAGAATGAATGAGTTCATGCATATGGCAATTTTTGAACCCAATTGGGAGGATTTCAAGGTAGTGAGAAAAGAGATGCAGCGCGATACAAAACTACGGGCTATTATTTCAGCATTGGGCAGTGATGCTACAACTCACAAACAGGTTGTGTATTATAACAGTGATTGTTGTTCTATGAACACTATTTTCCTACAAACACCAGTTAGTTCTACCTAAAGATTCTGTTCTTATTCCAAAACTGCTTCGTCATTAGCACACTTCCAAAAGGAATGTTGGTCAGAGTAGATTACTCAAGAGGGGTTGAATTGAGTATCTATAAAAATTTATATTGAAATGTTTTCTTAAAAGGTTCCCCAATAAAAATAAATACAACACATTCAATCAAGGTAATATGGTAATAAAAGTTTGACTGTTCAAATAACCTCTCAGAAAATTGATTAATTCTCAGTAATATCAGTATGAGTTATTGATACTACTTTTGAAGCTATTCTAATAAGGCAAAACAATTATAAATTCTATCCAAGATTAACTATCAAAGTAAAATCTAGTGATATCTAAATTATACAGCAAAATAGAGAAAAACTAAATTAAACAACACAACGGATAAAATAAGTGGTTCAGTCTCAAGCCGAGACCTAATCCACTCCACTTGGTGATCACCTGCCAACAAGCAGTTTATATTAATAAACTTTGATCCACACCCTGGATCGGGGTAAACAAAAGTGCATAGGACTGTCCAGGTCACATGACCTCTTCCACAGTTCTTTGTGGGTATAAAAAACCAGGTCACGACCTCTTCCACACTTATCCGTGGGAGTAAAAAAATGTAAAAAAGTTATTAGAGGAAGGATATCTTGTATCTTTCAATTTAATGCAGGAGACAGTGTGTGTTTTAATACAAACACACACACTGCTCGAAATCTAAAACAATACACAACAGAGCAAAGATGATGAGATATTGTTAGAAGTGCTCTGAGTGTTATTCTATGCAGTTATGGACTTGTAGGATGAAGCAGATGCAAGTATCGAGTCCTCTTGCAAGAAACAGAGTATCGCATGGCTGGTGCTCTGGTTTCCAGTTATATCTAGCTGGTTTTCTTTGTGGAGTTGGTATTGTGAAGATGTTCTTGGCTCTGATCTACAGTATTCCAGCCTTTTGATTCGAGAATGCTTCATGTGTTCTTCAGATGTATCTTGTTGCATGTATCGGTTCTCTTCAAAAATTGCTCGTGCGTCTGTTGTTCTATGATTCCTTGTTCCAGTACCACCTTTTTCATTTTAAGTTGGAGTGCACGTGTTGGAGCTGACAGGATGCATGTATTCTGCACCTCGTACCACGTATTGTCAGGTGACATGTCTATAAATAAATATTAATTATTTCAGTGCATTTAAATGACTTAAATATGACCGTTATAAATTAAATTGAAAACAAAAAAATAGATTAAATAACGGTGTCATAATCTATCTAGAAACGGTATCACTTAGAAATGGTGTCACCAGGAAACAATGTCTTCTTATTTGCCTTTAAGCGGTGAGACAGACACAATGACATAGTTGTATTAAGATCAGGAACCGGTAGCACAGATGCGGTGTTAGGATCATGGTGTCTGGTCCTTTTCAAAACTTCGAACGGTGTCTTAGTGATGGTAGCAAGGAACCGGTGTCACATACTTCATGAGATCTGAAACTGGTTATGGTGTCTGGGTCACGGTGTCTGGGTCACGGTGTCTGGTCACGGTGTTTGGTCACGGTGTCTGGGTCACGGTGTCTGGTTACGGTGCCTGGGTCCTTTGCCAAAAAACCAGAACCGGTGGCAAACTCTCGGTTTCTCAGACTTAGCCAAATATCTGTATACATACTTAAACAGTAATATTCACAGAATGAATTAGAATAGATCATTCATAAAATAAATTCATTATAGAACAAATTAAATATAGTTTTCAATAATCAAACATGATTTATAAGAATTAAGATCTTGGGTAAGTTTATTTAAAAGCATAATGAAACCGACCATCTCTACACACATGATTTGCGATAGATTAAATAGGATTAACAAGATTTACTGAATGTATAGGATTTTTGATCATTAAAACATGATTAAAACATGAGGAGTCCAACAATCTCCCCCTTTTTGATGATCAAAAATCATGTCTGTTCTTAGTGTTCTGTTTCCCCCTTTTGGGATTATCAAAAAAAAGAAAAAGAGAATGAACATAAATAAGAGAATAGAGAGAAACAGTTCACATTGCATTAGATGAAAAAGATGTAGCAATACAAGCAGTAGTAAAAAATACAAAATCTCCCTATCAAAATACATTTTTCACTATTCTTCAGCATGAGGTGTCTTTTCTTTGCCCTTGGTAGCAACATCAGAAAGAGCCACAAGAGCAGAATTAGAAGTTGAAGAAGGGAGTGAGCCAACTGACAAAGAAGGGAGAGGGAGTCTTTCAAAAATAGAAGGTGTGAAAGTAGGTTTGGTGGAAGACTGAGGTAAGTTTTGGTCAAGGATAACAGGTCTGATCTAGCTCAGAGCCTGAGATATAGACATTGAGGTAGAGGCAAAGGCAGTGGATGAGGAAGGAGGAGGGTGTAGCTGCAAGAGCCAAAATAGTAGTGCTTTGCACATGAAGATAAGGCTTCAACAACTAAATGAAGTCAGTAATAATCTCACCACCATACTACATTACTTTCTCAAAATCATCTTTGTTCTCCATGAACTTGTCCAACAAAGGAGTGAAATCTTTCAGCTTTTGAACTTGAGTCTTGAAGGCTTGAGTGACAGGAGGTATTTTCAAATTCTCTACAAGATACTTGAAATGATTAGTCATATCATGCTTAGAGAAAATCTCATTAAAGTAGAAATCTACTTTATTAGTAATTTCCTCCTAAGCATCATTTGCAATCTTTGAGTGAATCCTTACCAAATCAAGTACCTTGTCACTATTCTTAACAACCGTAGATAGAGTTTCTTTGTCAAAGCCACTTAACAATGATTGAAGTTCCTCTTTAACAATAGTTCTGAGCAGATTACTATCAAAGGAGGGTTGAGATGACTGTCCAGAGGCACTAGAGGCTGTAACAGCTAAAGTGAGGGGCTTAAGTTGATTTAGAACTTTTGTAGACATCCCTTATACTCACCAGTCAGTTTGTTGAGACCAATAACAAGCTCATGCATCTCTTGAACTATCTTCTTGTTTCTCTCATCCACTTTGTCAGCTAATGAAGTCAGGTTTGGTTGAATTAGAGTGGCAAATTTCTGTGGAATCTGACCACTAATATCCTCAACAGGATGAGCAATAGGATCTTGTCCTGATTGCAAGACTTTTTGCATATCTTCAACCATAGCTTTGAGAGACTTCACTTCATCACTTAGCTGTTTGTTCTCAATTTTGACCTCTTGAATTTCATGAAGCATTTTTGGATGAATCTACCTTATGATATTCTCTAACATTAGGGAAACATCTCTTTAACTTAGGTTTGTTATAGGAGTAGGTTGTGTGTTCACGATCTTTTCAACTCCAGCCAATAATGTAGCTCCAAAGGCTTTCAAATCACTCTAAATTACGAAGGTAGGAGATTCTTGTGAAGGTTCAGGAACAAAAGCTGAGATGGGATTAGGTTCCTTGGAAGAGATTACTTCAAGAGCAAAGATCGGTTTCAATTGAAACACAGTAGACAAGTCTATACCTTTAATCGAGGCTTCCTGGGTATCATTCACATCAAAGTATCTAGAGAACTTATACCAAGTACCCACAGTGCTTCGATCAACTGGATTAGAAATTTCAACACTTCCTAGACTTGGGTGTTGCTCCCCCTCAACAAGTGCATCTCTCATAGGACTAAGAGATTTAGTTCCTTGATATGGTTCCAAAATATCATCTCCAATAGTTTCACCCATTTCTTTTCTAGCCAGCTAGAAGGCTTGTTCCATTCTCTCCTCAGCGGATAGGATAACATTAGGATTAGCTTGTTCAACCAAAAATTCTTCAACCGAAACATCTTTCTCAAGAGAAAATCCTTCTTCTAAAGGCTCCTTAGGAACAACCTCATCTCTTATATTAACAACAAATTCTTTTCAGAAGTAGGTCATTCTTCCAAATCAATACTTCTTTCAAGAACAAGTGATTCCTTCTCAACTTTTTCTTGTGGAACGGGTCCACTATCTTTTTTATCCAGTACAGTTTCTTCCGAAGGTGAAACAACTACTTCTTCTTCCTCTTCAACAGGATAGTCAACAATTTCATCTGGTTCCAAACCAAGATCACAAATGTTCTTAGGTTGTGAAGGATTCTCAACCAGATTAAATTTTTCATATACCCTTCATGAGGTATCCCTAGGAAAACACCCCATAACCTTGAGGAAAAGGTGCATTTTTGGCCATTAATCCAACTTCTCACAACAAACCCATCTTCTGTATCAAAAGAGAACTGAACAAACTGATAGAACTGAGCAATAAGATTTGGATAAATCGGCCTTGTCTCCTTTATGAACCAATCTAGCCATCCCTATTCTTTTAATACTTTCAAAACTAAATACTTACTTGACAGCAACCATTTAGGGAAGATTTCCTTTTCTGGTACCACTATTCTATCAACAAGGTTTGGGTTCAGAGGTTCTTCGGGCGCTACCTTCGGTGCACTTTTCACTTTCTTCTTAAATCTGCGCTTCTCAGGTGTTGAAGAAGATAAACGCTTCATTCTGGGCATCCAACGAGAGGTTCGAGAGAGAGAGATAAAGGATTGAAAGAGGTCTTACAGTTTGAGAGAGAAGGGTTTCGGGTTTGAGAGAAGAAAGATCGAGTGAAGAAGATAGTGAAATGCATTTGATTTTTATCATTTAGGTATTTCAATCATCACAAATTCAAAAGTGTGAGATGAATATAATAAAATAATTAACACAACAATACGGGTAATAAAATACAAATAAAACGAAAAAGTGTCTTTACGGTGAGAATGGAACAGGTTTTCACGGTGAGACCGGAACAGTTTTTCACGGTGTCACCTTTACGGCGTGTCTCCACACGGTACAACCATAATACTTTAGATAGTAAGTGCAAGATAGTAACTGAGAGATAGTAACTGTTAGGCTGTAAACATGAAACAACAACTTCAAGATAGTAAACTATAGAACTGTAAGAGTTAGACAGTAATCTTAAGACAGTGACTTGTGAAACCGTAAACTGTGAAACAGTAAGTTGTGAAATAGTACACTTTCTACTTAAGATTTATCATTCCTAATTCTTGTATGATGTAATCTATCCTTCCATAATTTAATGGTTTGGTGAATATATCAGCAAGCTGATATTTAGTTCTAATGAATTCCAAAGTGATATCACCTTTTTGATAATGGTCTCTCAAAAAGTGATGTATTACATCAATATGTTTTGTCCTAGAGTGTGAAACAAGATTTTTTGAGATGTTAATAGCACTCGGATTGTCACAATTTATAGGTACATGCCTGAATTGATACCCATAATCTTTTAATGTGTGTTTCATCTACAAAATTTGTGAACAACAACTACCGGCAGCTATGTATTCAGCTTCGGTAGTAGATAATGCAACAGAGTTTTGTTTCTTACTACACCATGATACTAGAGACTTGCCTAAAAAATGACATGTTCCAGAGGTTCTCTTTCTATCTAACTTGAAACCACTAAAATCATCATCAGAATAACTAATTAACTCAAATGATTGTCCTCTGGGATAGAATAGTCCTAGATTGGGTGTATATTTGAGGTATTTGAAAATCCTTTTAACAACATTTAAATGAGATTCCTTAGGGTTTGCTTGAAAACGATCACACATACATACACTAAACATAATGTCAGGTTGGCTAGCAGTTAAGTAGAGTAAACTTCCAATCATTCCTCTGTAAGTGATTTGATCAACAAATTTTCCAACTTCATCAAGATTTATCTTAAAAGTAGTACTCATTGGAGTATCATTACTTCTAGTGTTATCCAGGCCAAAACGTTTTAGAAGATCTTTAGTATATTTTCTTTGGTTTAAGATAATACCATCTTTAATTTGAAATATTTTAAATCCAAGAAATAATTTCAGTTCATCCATTAAACTCATTTCAAATTCATTTTGCATCATTTTAGAAAATTCAATACATAAAAAATTTTTGAATATCCAAAAATAATATCATCTATACATAAATTTGAACTACTAAAACATCATTTGAAATTTGTTTTATAAAAAGGGTATGATCAACTATACCTTTTTTAAAACCTTTTGAAATAAGAAAAGTACTTAATCTATCATACCAAGCTCTTAGAGCTTGTTTTAAACCATACAAAGTTTTTGATAATTTGAAAGCATGATTTGGAAAGTGAGGATTTATGAAACCAGGGGGTTGTTCAACAAATACATCATCATCTATATACCCATTTAGGAATGCACTCTTAACATCCATTTGATATAGTTTGAAATTCAGATGTGCAGCATAAATAGGCAGGATTCTGATGGCTTCAAGTCTAGCTACCGGTGCAAAGGTCTCCTCGTAGTTAATTCCTTCTTGATTATAGCCTTGTGTAACCAATCTAGCCTTGTTCCTAACTATATTACCATCTTAAACTACCTTATTTCTAAACACCCACTTAGTGCATATGGTAAATGCATCTTTGGGTCTGTCAACAAGTTTCCAAACTTTGTTCCTTTCAAACTGATTAAGTTCTTCTTGCATATCCATCACCCAAAACTCATCATTGATAGCATCATTAATGTTTTTAGGTTCAAGTTGTGACAAGAAAACTTGATGTTCAACCTGATTTCAAAGAGAAGCTCTAGTTTGAGTTTCTTTATCTAAATCTCCCACAACAATATCTAAAGGATGGTTCTTAAGGGTTATAACAGCTCTAGAAAAAGAGGGACTAGTGATTTCAGGTTTATCAATAGGTTCATGTTCATTCTGACTTGAATCTGGAGAATTTTCAAAACTAGAAGTTTTCACATATCCTTCTACAAGATGGTTAGAGGGTTTAGCATTGATGTCCAGATTTGACATATCATCCTCCAGGTTCTCTAGAGTGGTCTTAGGCTCATGTGGATCTATCTCATCAAACTTGACATGGAAAAATTATTCCACACATTTAATTCTTTTGTTAAACACTCTATAGGCTTTACTAGAGATTGAATATCCTAGAAAAATTTCTTCACCACTTTTGGAAGAAAATTTGTCAAGATTATCCCTAGTGTTAAGGATAGAAACTTTGCAACCAAAAACTTTGAAGTATATCACTTTGGGTTTTCTATTATTCCATAACTCATATGGTGTTCTTTTAATAATTGGTCTAATTAAAACTCTATTGATGATGTAACAAGCTGCACTAACAGCTTCATCCCAAAACTAGACAGGCAGGTTATACTCATTAAGTATAGTCCGGGAAATCTCTTGAAGTGTCCTATTTCTTTTTTCTACAACTCCATTTTGTTGAGGTGTTCTAGGGGCAGAGAAGTTATAACTATAGCCATTTTGTGAGCAAAAGGATTTAAAATCTTGATTTTCAAACTCACGACCATAATCACTTCTTAAGGATTTAATTTTAAGTCCACTAAGGTTTTCTATAGTTTTAGCATATTTGATGAAATGAGAGAAGACTTCACTTTTATGATCCAAGAAGAAAGTCCAAGTATATCTAGAAAAGTCATCTACAAGAAATAAACATAGTGCTTCCCATTTAAACTAGAAATTCTAGATGGTCCAAACAAATCCATGTGAACCAATTCAAGAGGTTGAGAAGTTGACACTTCTTTCTTTGGTTTGAAGGAAATTTTGTGTTGCTTTCCCTTTTGACAAGGATTATGCACTTTATCATTTAGAAACTCGAGTTTGGGCAATTATTTGACTAAACTTTTTCTAGTTAGCTTTCTAAGGGAGTTAATATTGCAGTGTCCTAGTCTTTTATGTCAAAGCCAAGACTCTTTGTGAAATACACTTAAACATGAAGCATTTTGAGAAACTAAATAATCTAAGTTAACAGAGTATACATTTTCATTTCTCAATGCAGAAAATACTAATTCATTTTTAGAATTAAAAACATTGCAAGTATCATTTTCAAATTTAACATGAAATCCATCATCACATAGTTATGAAATACTAAGCAGATTATATTTCAGTCCATCAACAAAAGGTACTTTGGAAATTAAGACTGAGTTAGAGTTACTGATTTGGCCAAGGCCAATGATTTTTCCTTTGGAATTGTCACCAAAGGGGACATGTCCACCATCAATTTTTATTAAGTTCTTGAAGCAAGAATAGTCCCATGTCATGTGTCTTGAACACCCACTGTCCAAGTACCATAAGCTTTTACATGAGCTCTTTAAACAAGTTTCCTACAAAATAGTCAAATAAAAACAGACTTTGGTACCCATATTTTTTTGGGTCTAGTAATGTTAGTAACTAGAGCTTTAGGAACCCACATATGCTTTATAGGTTTCCTATAAGCATTATGTAAAGTATTTGAAAAATAAACTCTATTTGGTCCAGAAAATCTTGAAACAGTAGAGAGTGTATCATAATTTTAACTAGCAGAATGTTTTCCAGAACTAGAAGTAAATTTGTATGTCCTAGATTTGGAAACAAAACCAATTCTTCCAAAATTTCTTTTACCAGGTTGATAGCCAATACCAGTAGTGTATTTAGGGACAATCTATTTACCTAGAATTTGTACCAAGGTATATTTACAATTAGTAAACCTTTCAAGGTCCTTTTTCAATTGCTCATTAGATAGATTTAGCTCATTGTTTTCTTTGAGTAATTGAACATTTTTCTCTCTTTCTATAGTAAGTTCAGATTTAGTAGTTGAGGTAAGAGCATGTTGTTTCTTTAAAGACTTGTATTTATCTTTCAGTTCATTACATTTCTCTTCAAGAATATTACAGTACTCAAACATTTCTTCATTAGACATATTTTCAGAATCACTTTCATCTCCAAAATAATATGAATTGTGTATATGATATTCCAATGTTACCTCAGATGTGTTTGTCATAAAACACATATTGGTTTTGTTAGTATGTTCATCATGTGAAGTTTCTGAGTCAATTGAACTGCCCTCAGGAGCACTCCAAGTTGCTTTCATTGCCTTTTTATACTTTCTATCTTTGTCCTCATATTTCATTTTATACTTGAGTTTGGGACAGTCAGACTTTATATGTCCCTTTCGCTTACATTCATAGCATACTATCTCATCAAACTTTTCACTTCTTTTCCAATCTTTCTTCCTACTTTCATTTTGATCATATCTTCCTTTGAAGTTAGTCTTTTTGAAAAATTTCTTCTTTTTGTAAAATTTCTTAAACCTTCTGACTAATTGAGTCATCTCCTCATCACTATCAGGTGATGATTGTTCACTGCTGAAACTTTCTACAGAGACTTGTAGTCTCTCTTTCTCTTTGTGATTAGAGGTGGTAGTCTTGAATGCAACAGATTTTATTTTGGGTTCATCCTCCTCTTCCTTATTGACTTTCAACTTCTCTTCATACATCATTAGTTTCCCAATGGGTTCTTTGACAGGTAATTTTCTGATCACATGACTCTCTAATAGAGACAGAGGTTCCTCTCCATCTATCAGGTAGGCATCTGAGAATCCTCATGATTTGTTCTTTGGTAGTGACTTCTCTTCCAAGGGAAATCATTGTGTTGAAAATTTCGTTGAACCTGAAATAAATGTCAGAAATAGGCTCATCAGGATTCATTTTAAAGTTATCATATTTAATAGTATAAGTATTGAGTATCATTTCTTTCACACTGGAAGTTCCTTCATGTGAAATAGACAAGGTATCCCAAATTTTATGGGCAGTTTTACATGCAGATATTCTGTTAAATTCTTCATCTCCTAAAGAACAGTATAAAGCATTCATGGCTTTGCAATTGTTATTTTAGGCAGTCTTAGTTGGGTCATCCCAAGTAATTATATCAATGGCAGTAATTTTATACTCATCTATAATTGAAGACCAAATTTCAAAGCCCACACTTTCTAAATGCATTTTAATTTTCCATTGGGAATAATTAGTTCAATTAAAGAATGGTGGTTTGTTTGTTGCAGCCCCCTCCAACCTATTGTCCATAATAAATAAATACTTTTTAAAGAGTTAGAAATTTATAATTAACATAAATTTAGAATTAACAGAAATTTACAGATCTTTAAAGTATAACTAAAATCACAGTTGAATATTTTTAAAAACAAAGTCTTAACAGGAATAAAAACTCTTATGATACCAAATGTTGGTCGGAGTAGAGTACTCAAGAGGGGGGGGGGGTGAATTGAGTATCTATAAAAAATTCTGTTGAAATTTTTTCTTAAAAGGTTCCCAAAAAAAATAAATACATCCCATTCAATCAAGGTAATACGGTTATAAAAGTTTGACAGTTCAAATAACCTCTCAGAAGATTGATTAATTCTCAGTAATATAAGTATGAGTTATTGATACTACTTTTGAAGCTATTCTAATAAGGAAAAACAATTATAACTTCTATCCAAGATTAACTATCATAGTAAAATCTAGTGATTTCTGAATTATACAGTAAAACAGAGATACTAAATTAAACAACACAACGGATAAAACAAGTGGTTCAGTCTCAAGCTGAGACCTAATCTACTCCACTTGGTGATCACCTTCCACCAAGAAGTTTATATTATTAAACTTTGATCCACACCCTGGATCAGAGTAAACAACAGTTCACAAGACTTTCCAGGTCACACGACCACTTCCACAGTTCTATGTGGGTATAAACTACCAGGTCACACAAGGATCTCTTCCACACTTATCCGTGGGAGTAAAGAAATGTAAAATGATATTAGAGGACGGATATCTTGTATCCTTCAGTTTAATATCGGATACAGTGTGTGTTTTAATATAGACACACACACACTGCTCAAAAGCTAAAAAAATATACAATAGAGCAAAGATGATGAGATAAGGTTAGAAGTGCTCTGAGTGTTATTCTATGTAGCTCTAGACTTGTAGGATGAAGCATATGCAAGTATCGAGTCCTCTTGTGAGAAACAGAGTATCGCAAGTTTGGTGCTCTAGTTTCCAGTTAGATCTAACTCGTGTTCTTTGTGGAGTTGGTATTGTGAAGATTTTCTTGGTTCTGATCTACAGTATTTCAACATTTTTATTCAAGAATGCTTCGTGTGTTCTTCAGATGTATCTTGTTGCATGTATTGGTTCTCTTCAAAAATTGCTCGTGCATCTTCTGTTCTACGTTTCCTTATTCCAGTACCACATTTTTCTTTTTAAGTTGGAGTGCACGTGTTGGATCCTACAGGATGCATGAATTATGCACCTCATACCTCATACTATCAGGTGACATGTCTACAAAGAAATATTAATTATGTCGGTGCATTTAAATGACTCAAATATGACCGTTAGAAATTAAATTGAAAACGAAAAAACAGATTAAAGAACGGTGTCACAGTTTGTCTAGAAATGGTATCACTTGGAAACAGTGTCTTCTTCTTTTCCTTTGAGAGGTGAGACAGTCACGATGGCATAATTGTATTAAGATCAGGAACTGCTAGCACAAATGCAGTGTTAGGATCATGGTGTCTGGTCCTTCACCAAACTTCAAATGGTGTCTTAGTGATGGTATCAAGGAACTGGTGTCACAGAATTCATGAGATGTAAAACTGGTTACGGTGTCTGGGTCACGATGTCTGAGTCACAGTTTTTGGGTCATGATGTCTGGTCACAGTGTCTGGTCATGGTGTTTGGTCACAGTGTCTGGTCACGGTGTCTGGGTCACTGGTCACGGTGACTGGGTCCTTTTCCAGAAAACCAGAACCGGTGACAGACTCACGGTTTCTTAGACTTAGCCAAATATCTGTATACAAACTTAAGCAGTAATATTCACAGAATGAATTAGACTAGATCATTCATAAAAGAAATTCATTATAGAACAAATTAAATATAGTTTTCAATAATTAAACATGATTTATAAGAATTAAGATCTTGGGTAAGTTTATTTAAAGCATAAAGAAACCAACCATCTCTACACACATGATTTGAGATAGATTAAATAGGATTAATAAGATTTACAGGATGTATAGGATTTGTGATAATTAAAACTTGATTAAAACATGAAGAGTCCAAAGAGGATATTTAGGTTTTTTAAAAACTTACACGAGGCTCGATGATGGCATTTTCTGGTTTGGTATGACCCGAGATGTACAACGATTTGTTCAGGAGTGTGATGTTTGTCAGCAGTATAAATATGAAGCTTTGAATCCTATTGGACTTTTACAACTTTTTTCGGTACCTAAGTTGATTTGGGAGGAGGTATCAATGGATTTTATTTCTGGGGTGTCAAAATCGCAAGGCTATGATGTCATTTTTTTCATGGTTGATCGAGTAAATATGCTCATTTTTTGACACTCAAACACACATATACTTCAAGGACTCTTGATAAGGTATTGGTTAAAGAGGTTGTGTTGTACCCAGCGCTATTTTCAAGGATAGAGATCCCCTCTTTACCAGTCATTTTTGGAAAAATTATTTCGGTTACAAAGGATTGTGTTGAAGATGAGTTCGTGTTAGGAATCCACACCAATATTAGAAGATAACAGACGGATTGTATAGAATGTGATCACAACTATTGGTAGAATTACAGGCGATGTGAAAGAGAAAGAGCAAGAAAGAAGGGTGGAGGACGAAGAAGAAATCGAGAGGCATGCAAGCTCTCCCGCCCAAGCCAACATTAGCCGAATCCTAAGCCTAAGCCGAACTAACCGACTTTTCCCCTCCTACTCTTACCCGATGCTGCTTATTTATATTGGAATCCTAACATCCATGTGGACCCAGACTAACAAAATACTAACCATAATCACTCTCTATCTAACAACTAATACTCCACTGCTAAAAAGACACTTATACCCATACTCCCCTATAGCAGGTCTCTATCACTGCCTCCGTCCTGAAAAACCACCTTGTCCTCAAGGTGGTGGATCCTACCGATATGCCAAGCAATATCTCATACCAGTCATGCTCCATGTAATTTGACTTCATGTATTACCCAAGAAATCTTCCAGATGGACCTTCCAGCCTTGTGGACCCTTTGCGTGTATTGCGGCCCGAGCATAGCTACTTTCCAGGCAATTTTCCATACAGTCTTTCACAAAAGATGGTCAGCCAGCAGAATGTATATCAGCGATTTGCGATGCTGCTCCTTTTGGTATGATGGGTTGTGATCCGTCATGTGATTTTGGCGGTTCTCAATGATATCCATCAGAATAACGTGTGTCTCCTTCAAAGGAGGCTGAAGGAGTGGCATGTGCTGCTTAGCGAATGGCGCAGCTAGTGTTTGTCGAAACGGATGTGCGACCACCCCCAATTTGCAGTCCCACACCATGATAGAACTAGTAGCTATCAGTGGCGTCACTGTGTCTGATTTCCCATTGTTCACAATCGCTAATGCAGGTGTGCCTACGGCCAACTCATCTTCCTGCTGTGTCGCTGCCTCCCGATGGCACAAACCCCTGGCTGCCTGACGTTCCGCTACACTGGCGGGCCATAATTCCACCATCGATGCGTGGATGGAGAAAACCCCCTCTTCAAATTGCTGCGCTGCTATACCATCCAAAGTTGAAGTCTGCATGGTTCTAATAACGAGGGTTTCGAAAAACACATCCCATTGCGCGTCCGCCTCCAGCTTTACCGGTCCATTAATATCATCACTAGCGGTAGGCTGTACAAAGACGGAGTGCACCCCCTGTTGCGCGGTCATTAGTGGAAGCGGGTGCACTGCCTGTGAACGTGAGCTGACCGCCTCCCTAGTTACCCTGCGAGTCTTTGATATATCCTTTAGTTCACGTTGGTGTAGTGTCGGGTTAACAAATTTCATCGGTTGTTGTAGCTCCTCTTGACGATTCATCTATAATATCATTGTTTTTCTATATTTTGCCTCCTCTCGCCAATGGTGATCCCATTTATCCTCCCACAAGTGCTGGTCAGACTGCATTTGTAGGAATGCAGAGTGGTCCTCCAATAGGATTTTTTTTTCCTGCTTTTCCCTTCGAAGGCAGAAACGTGAGCCGCCCCCTTTTCTTCCTTTCTTTTTCTGCTTTTCCCTCCCAAGGAAGAAACGTGGGCCGCTCCCTTTTCTTTATTTTTTTTTCCTGATTTTCCCTCCTGAGGTAGAAATGTGGGCTTCCCCCTTTTCTTTCTTTTTTTCCTGCTTTTCTTTCTAGAGGTAGAAACACAGGCCACCCCCTTTTCTTTCTTTTTTTCCTGCTTTTCCCTCCCGAGGAAGAAACGCAGGCCACCCCCTTTTCTTTCTTTTTTTTTCCTTTTTTTCCTTCTAAAATCGAACGTCTGGGCCAATTGTTTTAGTGCTATACTCCAGGGAAAGCGGGACGCCAGCGGTCATGCGGCGCCTCCTACATGAGAAAACCTGAAAACTGAAGGGGCGCTCCTCAAACCGCGAACTCATGACTACTTATGCGGATGAGACCAGTTACGCTTCATCCGATCAAGACAAGGAAGGGCGCAACATCATCGCGGCTGAGAGCCTCGATCTCGGGAGTCTTCATCTGCAGTGGTAATCTCCGTCGAATTTGAAGTCGTGGTGGTGTGCGATGCAGATGGAGAGTGCACATGCCGGCTGAAGCAGACGGGTCACACAAGTCGTCTCGTCCCAATCTAGCAGGGCACCTCCTTTGATCAACGAGAAGGCATCCTCCTGGTTGCGCCTCCTCCAAAACGAGCAAGAACTCCAACAGGACTCCATCAACGGTGGAAAATCATGGTCTGACAGAAACGTGATGAAGCAGCAACAATATTCACTGTGGTGAATGCAGGCTCGTGTGTGAAAGGTGATCCAGCAGTGCGCCGCTGTTGAGAAAGGACTCATAGCGGCAGGTCGGACCAATTGTTAGGAACCAACACCAATAGTAGAAGATAACAGATGGACTGTATATAATGTGATCACAACTATTGGAATAATTACAGGCGATGCGAAAAAGAAAGAGAAAGTAAAAAGGGTGGAGGACGAAGAAGAAATCGAGAGGCATGCAAGCTCTCCCGCCCAAGCCAACATTGGCCGAATCCCAAGACTAAGCCGAACTAACTGACTTTTCCCCCCTACTCTTACCCAATGATACTTATTTATATTGGAATCGTAACATCCATGTGGAGCCAGCCTAACAAAATACTAACCATAATCTCTCTCTAGCTAACAACTAATTTTTCACTACTAAAAAGGCATTTATACCCATGCTCCCCTATAGCAGGTCTCTATCAGTTCGTCCTATCACCCACAAAGTTATGGAAAAACTGAAGTCATAAAATGCAGTTTGAAAGCTTATTTATAGTTTTTTTCTTCTAACCATCCGAAACATTGGGTAATTTGGTTACCTTGGGTAGAATTTCACTACAACACCTCCTATCATACTGCTAAAGGACAGACACCTTTTGAATCTGTTTATGGGCGGAGGCCTCCACATGTTTTGTATTATACTATAGGGTAAGTAGTTGTCAAAGTTGTGGCTACTGCTCTTGTTGATAGGGATGAATCTTTGAAACAGCTCTAGCTTAATCTCCATCGGGGCCAACAAATGATGCAGAAATTTGCAAATAAACATCGATGGGAAGTTACATTTACTAAAGTTGGTCTGGTTTGGATAAAATTAGATCCCACTAGGCCAGTGTTCATATCCATAATTAATCAAAAATTGGCCGCCCATTACTATGGACCATCTCCTATTGAAGGGAAGGTTGGCTCTGTCGCTTATAAACTTCGCCTTTCTACTGACAGCAGGATCCACCTGGTCTTCCATGTATCCCAATTAAAGGCAGTTGGAGGACCACATGCTGTAAAGGAATATTTACCGAAGGAATTTCATACTGAGGATGTGTTCCCTATGGTAATTTTAGCAAAAAAAGACTCACAGCCGGGTTTTGATGTGGTTGGTTCAGTGGCATGGTTGTTATGCTGATGAAACTACCTGGGAAGTTGTCAATGTCCTTAAGGCTCAATTTTCTAATTCCTACCTAAAGGATAAGGAGGAATCTCAAGCGGGTGGCAATGATAGAGATGTGGGTGGGGATGGTCTGCTTGTTAGTGGTTCTAGACCACCTATTCGTTCTACTTATCATAGGAGGGGAAGTGTTAATAAGTAGTTACAAGATTCTATTTTATTGTAGGGGAAATGTTGTAATTGGCTCTTTCATTCAGTTGGTTAGTGGGTATTAAAATGAGGGCATAATTCTATTAGAGGGAAGGGGGGATGGAAGTCTGTTAGAATGCCACAAGTCTGGACCTGGAGAGAGAGATCTTTTAGGTAGGTTACGAATTCATCTCAAAGTCCTGTAATTCTTATGCATTGTAACTAGAATTTCAGTAATACAATAAGGAGACTGTCCATTTCTTGAAATTCCTATCAGGACAGCGTAGTCCGGACTACACATCTGTGACAAATGCCTCTAGTCCACCGAGAGCAAGAAGGGGGCTGTCGCATCGGCGGTAGCATGTGCGGCGCGTCGGCATTTGACAGGTGCGAAGCAGCAACAACGTGATTAATGATCAAGCCACGTATTGAAATTCTTCCTGATAGAGGTGATCAGGTGGCGTGTCTCGATTTCATATCAGTGGTACATCATGATGGCGAGATCATTCGGGTGTCGCAAGCTGGTGCGAGGTTGATGCATGTTTGGGTGAAGATCTCTGAGGTAGTGACGTTTCGCCGACAGAAGGGTGACGTTTTATCACAGATTGATCATCTGATACATGACATCAGTGGTATGTTTATCAGAGAGATGGCAGATGCATATTGGGGTGTGGTTTTCACATAGTGTGAAGAATCATCAATGTGATTAATGATCGAGCCATGTATCAAGAGTCTTCTTGATTGCGGTGATCAAGCGGCGTGTCCCGATTGAAGATTGACGGTACATTATGATGGAGAGATCATTCGGGTGTCGCAAGCTGGTGCAAGGTTGACGCATGTTCGGGTGAAGATCTCCGAGGTAGTGACGTTTCGTCAATAGAAACCTGACTGCTCCCCCTGCAAAAGAAACTCAAATGCCGAAGTCTTCGTCATAACCGTGTCTGCACCACCAATACTAGAATCAACAATATCTGGTTCCCACAAAATCATGATCACCACAAAATATGGAGCACCTGCAGGAAAATCTTTCTCCCCCTACTCAAAATCCTGAGCACCTACCACATCACCTAAATCATCAAATTTTAATTCTTTCTTTACCAGTCGCACATTCTGAAGAAAATAATTAGGTGTAAGATGTGGAACACCTCCTTCAACCTACTTTCCAAAACTTATTCTGCCTCACGCATGCTCCATCGATCCTCTTCGAAGCTTCCAAAAAAAATTCTCACCACAAATTGAAAGCCCAAACCATCAGCTCTGATACCCCTTGTTGGGGAGAATCCCGATTCCGGGCCGAAAATTGCTTGCCAAAAAAATGTTGTGAGAAACCCGAAAAAATATAGAAGCGATATGAGTAGAATAAATAAATCAGCATGCAGGATTTTTTAACGTGGAAAAATCCTCCCATGCGGAGGATTAAAAAACCACGGGGCAATTCCCATATATCCACTATGAATCAGAGAAAACAAGAATCCAAGAAATGCCCGAACTTGAATTACAAATGAGAGAGCATAGAAAACCTGTGTCAAAACCACACCCCAATACGCCTCTGCATTCTCTCTGATAAACATCCCGTTGACGCCATGTATCGGAAGACCAATCTGTGACAAAATGTCACCCTTCAGTTGACGAAACGTCACAACCTCGGAGATCTTCACCCGAACATGCGTCAACCTCGCACCAGCTTGTGACACCCAAATGATCTTGCCATCATGATGTACCGCCGATCTGTAATCGGGACACGCCACCTGATCACCTCTATCAGGAAGAATTTTGATATGTGGCTCGATCATTAATCACATTGCTGTTGCTTCACACCTGTCAAATTCCGACACGCCGCACATGCTCCCGCCGATGCGGCAGCCTCCTTCTTGCTCTTGGTGGACTACATCTTGAGCAGCTCTCTGTTTTCCACCAGCAGCATCCCCTTTTATAGGCTTCACTATTTCCTTTTTCAAATATAGATAAGATATGAAATATAATAACTTAAATATTCAAATCACCATGTATCTTCCATGTTAAGATTCAAACACATATCTCATCTAAATAGATATAAAAGATATATCTCCCCATGAGATACACATGCAACCTTATCTGTGTGATATGATAAAAGATATCTCAAATTCCAAAAATATCTTATCTTAAATCTGGAAACATCTATGTGTGGGCTGAAACCCAACAGATTCCACCTCCATAAATCAGTTTCCATTGTTCTGAGTCGTTTTCCTCTATTGCATCAACTTCAGAAACTCAAGATTAGGAAATAGGTTCTTTATAGACTCTCTCTAGAAATTCTTTACCTGATTGATTCCAAACTCACAATGAAAGCACTCTCCCCAGTCAATTCCAAACTCTCAATGAAAACACTAATTGATAGGAGTCCCAGAGAGAGAAAAACAGAAAGTTTTCATTGATTCGGCAGCTTCAAGGATAGGAATTACAAGGTAAGAAGCATAAGTTTGAAAAGGAAGATCAAGAACTCCCTGGAAGACACCGCTTCCTAGGGCCGAAGCCTAACCCTCCGAATTTAGCTACAGCTGAAGACTCCAAATAATATTTGTCACCACCAACCCCACCATCCACCCCTCTATTTATTAACCCATCCATCCACCCACCAACAGCCTCAACCTACTCCCAACAACTATCTATTGAAATTATAACACTGCCCCGAGCAGTTTATTAAGCACTTTCCCACTACCCCATTGCTACATCTTTAGCTGCACCCATCCGTACAGCACAGAAGGACCCCAGCACCTTCGTAACAGTAGCACCCAGCACCCTAGATCCCGATGCAGCCCAGGTTCTCTTATTCAGCAACACCCCCGCATTCGTATCATTTCCTCCGCCTTAAAAAATCCACCTTATCCTTAAGGTGGAAATTTAAGAAAGGAACATTTACATGAACTGTCTTAGTGAAATTATGAATTTGAAAACCTCCAATGGTATGAAGATTAATAAAAGTGAGGTTCTGTTCCTGGAAAATGAATTTCTAGAACCTCAATTCCTTATCATCAACAATTACTTGTCATATTCCATATCAATATTTTAGTACTACCCTGAGAAGCATCAGTTCATGCTCTTCCTTGTCCCAAATCAGAAGCACCGCAGCAATCCTAACCAAAACATCTTGTATCCCCGACCTTTCTTTAGGAACACCTTCTAAAAATGTAAGCGAGTCAGCTATGTCCTCTGCAATATTTGACAAGAATACAACACCATAATATCTTATTTCTTTGTAATCCTTTTGCTTCAAGGGAGGTAAAAATGCTGCCCAGTCAATTTCCCCAACACCCACAACCTTATCAATATTTGGACAAACTCAGCCCTCAGACTTTGATTTATACTCAATACACAAAACAATTTTTCCTTCACCTTCCATTAAAAGTTGTGATTCCATTCCATCAACACGAAACTTAATTTTCTAAGGCCTTCTGCCAAAAAGTGTCCCAGATGTTGTTGGCACCGTCAATCAAACCAGCTTCATGGTTATCATCCTCACCTCCAGAACTTACATCTTCTAAACCTGCAAGGTTGTCATTTTCTACAAATACAATATGCCTGTGACTACTCTTTACCACTCCCATAGTGCTTAAACTCTTCAGCCCTCTGAATTTCATATATGTCTTTTAACAGATCTTCCCAGTAATTTACCCCTTCAGAATTATTTGTATTTGTTTTTACCTCTGCTCTCTTTTGTTCTTACTCTTTTAACACAGCTTTAATTTCATCAATGAACTCAAAATTTTCCACCTTATAGGATTTTATTAATCTATTCTCCTCTACATCATCCAATATAACTTCTTCCATAGCATTAATATTAGGAACACAATGATGCTCCTTCTGATGTGGTGTGTAAGATTCTGTGTTTTGGACCAATTAATAATTCCAAGAGAATTTGAACTTTTCGTTTGGTGAACGGGCCAAATCTTAAACCGAGTCTCAGAATGTAAATTCGAGTGTTGAAGAGTTGTCTTGGGTGTTTGGTTGAGTTTCAGAAGCATCGGGCTTCGAAACTTCCTTTTTAAGGAAAAGGTAGGTTGAGGCGCACGGTTAGTAGTAACCCTGCGACTCAACTGTGCAGCTCTTAAATGGAGTACAGTTTGATAAACCGACTAAGGTGGGGCGCACAGCCATGAGGGATGCGGAAATGACAAGAGTCACAGTAATAAAACAATGATTCAAAGATGAGTAGGGGGAACACTCCAAACACAAAGATTTATGTGGTTCGATAAATGATCTCTATGTCCACGGAGAGGCAGAATAACTTCACTATATGTCGAGTGCACAAATACAAAGAGAGAATCAGGGTTTCTAACACAATGAAACCCTAGATCGAAATGGGCTACAAAAGGAGGAAGATGATCCAATATTCCACCAATCGCACAGGAAGTCTGTATTTCTACAGTGAAAGGTGGTCGCCCAAGTCAAAAGTGTTACACTGGCTGTCAACTAGAAGTCCAAGGAGCTATAGTACCGTTGACACCAACCTACTACAGTGGTCGTTCCAAAGTTCGCACTGCTACAGTGCCTTGTCGGTGTTGGTCAATCAACTCAGTTACAGTGGTCAGAGATGCTACAACACCCCCAAATTTGGACTGGGGACTTTCGGCCCCTGAACCCCCATAGTAGGGGCGCGTTGCCCCTGCAACCCCCAATGAGATCACCACAAATCTTGATCCATGGAAGTTGATATCTGGTGCATAGTACGGACCGGAAGCATTCGTCTCCAACATCATTAAAACCGGATTGGGCTACACCAATCCAAAATGTGAGGGGTCTACAGAAAATTGCATAGGTGAATCGTGTGCTAGCCGTGCGAGGTGGGTTCCACTTTGAACAATAGCAGCGCACAGTTAGCCAAATCGTGAGGCTCATTAAAAGGGAAAAATAACCATTTTTACTCTCTAATCCTTAAGGGTTTTTATCCCATTTTCACCCCCATTTCACTAAGAGGTCCCCCACACACGCTCTCCTCTTCCTCCCCCTTCCACGGTGGGTTCTTCACCATTATTGGTATGATTTCATCATCATCGAATGCGTTTGAAGCCCCTTGGTAAGTCTAAGACTCCTCTTGCCTACTTTTTGAGTTTATCTCGCCATCTTAAATACTATTGTTATGTGAGCGCTTTTGCCCTATTTTCAGGGCGTTTGTCTGATTCCTCAATTTCTCCCGTTTCGGCTCAAACTAAAGCCCGAGATTGGATGAGTGAAGCGTCTTTGGTGTAAGGTAGGTGGTCTCATTATTTTCCCTTAAGATTTCACTTATTTATAAAATATGTTGTTTTCTCGCGCATGTGCATAGCCTCATAAATGTGAAACTCATTAAGTAGATACTCACGCCTTGATTTAATTAGTATGTACGCACTTAATTACATCATTGGTGGTCGTGTACCTCGACTCAAACCACCCTCTCAGGGTGTGTTGCTTATATGCCCATGACCCATATGCCTTGTCATGTAATTGAACCACCCTTTTTTGGGTGTGCAGACTTTCCTCTTGTTTGATGAGAAGATTAAATGGAATTAGATGAATTATGAGTGTGTGGATGACACACTTAGCCTTTGAGCTCCTGTTAAATTATGCTTGAGTCATCCCTTATAAACGAAATGACCAATTTAACCTGAATGGAATGCTTAAAGGAAAGGATTTACCATTGTACGTGATTAATTTTTGAGTGAGTTTCTAGCCCCTTTCTTACTTGCATGTGAAATGACAAATTGAGCAATGCAATGAATTATTAGGTGGGTTTTGTTGTGGAATTCTCGGAAGTTGCAATGACAGAAACGAGAAACGAAATAAAATGCAGAAGAAATAAAATCAAAAAGAACACAACAATTTACGTGGTTCGGGAATAATCCCTACGTCCACGGAGAGGCAGAACTTCACTAATTTGGGAGCACAGATATAGAGTTGTGTAGTAGTAACCCTAGCCCCAAAATGGGCTATAAAATGGAGAAGACGATCCACTGTTTTCACAGGATGTCCACGTCGCTACAGTGAAAGGCGATCACCTTTGTCAAAAGTGCTACAGTGGCTGCCGGCTGGAAGTCAAAAGTGCAACATAAAAGTTGACTCTGAAGTCCACACTGCTACAGTTGTGGGCCACAAGCATTCGGACTAACCGGATCAGGCTACATCAATCCAACAATCTCCCACTTGGAGCCTGATCCACTACACTGCTATGCTTAGATGCAATTGATGAAGACAACTTACTTAATCTGAGTTCTTCCTCTTCTTCACTCGCTAGTGGCGTGATTTCCATTCACAGATTCATGAAAATAAAAACTGTTTTCCTCTTGTGCTCCCATCATATCCTCCATTATTCTGCCTCTCATCCTCCATGAAGGTTCTGGGCGTAGCGAAAGCGCATGGGTGGATGTGCCCACTTGGCTTTTTTTCATTAACAATGATCAATTCGGGATCAATATGATGATAAATGCCAGTCTCCACGGATCGAATCATAGAAATGGACAAAGAAAAGGAAAGTCCTAGAACCACAAAGTATGATCGTTACAGGTTGATTATAATTAATTTAATAAATTTAGAAGAAATACCTTTTGGGTGTTCTTTCTTCGTTGATGTTCTTGATCACGTTCCGGTGGGATTCGTCGTTGCGTCGCAGAAGTCAAGTGTAGACTTCCTCTAGCGGTGATCCACACGTGTACCTCGTATCTTGGGATGTCGCCAAAGGAGTCTTCGAGTGCTAGCGTGGAGAAACCTTTGCTTACATTGTCTGCCTTAGATCTTCATGATCCGATGGAAGAGGATCTCTCTCAGTCTTGAGAGCGTTCTTGGAGGAAGAGGTTCTTTCGGCCTTGAGAGAATTATCCAGAGGTGTGTGTGTAAAAGAGTTGGGGTTGTGAGGATATTTATAATCGAGTTTGAGGTTGTAGAGTTATGACAATAAATAAATGCGTTACGCATTTCATTTATTTCATTAACTCTTATTGAAAACCCCCATGTCGAATAATTAATTCTTTGACATGCGCTCACGCTGATTATAATAAATATCATTTAATAAAACAATATTATATCCTCAAAATACCGACTGGAAAAACTAAACGGCGTGTAATAATAAATACACGGCGTGTACTTGTTTTTCATTGAAAACTACACGGCGTGTACATTAAATATACACGGAGTGTACTTTTTTTCAAAATAAAAACTACACAACGTGTAATAATTAATACACGGCGTGTACTTGTTTTCATTTTATTCTTCCTCCAAAATTAAAACTATTTAGTCTTACTTGAATAATTATTAAACCACGTATGAGAATAATCTTTATTCTACTTGAGATAATTGAATACACTTAGTGTGTGACCCTCTAGGCCTCTTTCTCGTTGGCATTAGGTAGGCTTGCCTAAAGTCCAAGATTACTGTCTAGCAACGGGTCAAGGCACCTAAGAGAAAGAAGTTGACGCCGCATTGACGTATCACCACATACAAATGCTTACTGTGTAATTTAATCCCTTTGTCTCGATATCTCATCAAGCATGTTTCATGGCAGTGTGATAAACCTATATGCTTGATCCATCGTTCTTTGACTACCTGAAATAAACTCGTCGTTTACACCATGGCCATAAAATTTAATGCGACAGTTCTATTTTAATCAAAGGTCTGAGATATCAACTTCCATAAATGGAAGTGACAAATCCTTCCTCGACTTATCCATTAACAACATGTCACTCGTGATGCACCCAACGTACCCTACTTCTCGCCAACTGTCTGCATGATGGTTTTTGTCAGCAAATCTAAGTGTGCGAGTCATGACATGAGTTAATGATAATCTTCCAGTCTAAGGACCATTACACACGCTCGCAGATAGTAATGTCCGATGACACCAAGACATGTGGAATTACTACTGGCGAGTCTGTTCTCATAATCTCCCATCTTGGAGATTACCAAGTGCGAAATCCATGAGAGAGAGTCTCATCTTCTTACGAGTACTCACACATGACGGTCTGTATACTATGTGTCCTATCATAGTATGCCATCCAATCGCATAACTTTATTTAAGAATATTGTTATAGAATTTCAAGGTTCTCATCGTAGCAGGGATCTTCCATGACCTTATCAATGCAATAAATTTTCTAGGACATTTATTATATTATAGTCATGCAGAACAATGAACAATATATAATAAGTGAACATTTACGTAATCAAAGTACAAAACAATTGGTTCTCAGGACACCAACCCTTACAAACTCCCACTTGGACTAGAGCCAACTTCCTACGACTTTTAGTCCGCTAGAACTCACATTATGATCATGTTTCTGCTGAGTCAAGGCTTTAGTTAAGGGGTCTGCCACGTTGTCTTCCATGGAAATACTTCTCACTGCAACTTCACCTCTCTGAGAAAAATCCCTCAAGAGATGATACTTCCGAAGTATGTGCTTTGTCCGCTGATGTGACCTTGACTCTTTTGCAAGTGCCACCGCTGCAGTATTATCACAATAGAGTGTGATAGGATCTTTACTGCTCGGTACTACATCCAGCTCTTGGATGAAGCTTCGCATCCATAATACTTCTTTTGCTACCTCAGAAGCTGTGATATACTCAGACTCCACTGTAGAATCTGCCACCACACTTTGCTTTGAGCTCTTCCAGCTCACTGCACCTCCATTCAAACTGAAGATGTATCCAGTCTGCGACTTCATGTCATCTTGATCAGTCTAGAAACTATCATTTACATGTCCTCTAATGACTAGTTCCTCATATCCTCCATAAACCAGGAACATATCCTTAGTACACCTCAGATACTTAAGGATCATCTTGACTGCCATCCAATGGCGGTCTCCTGGATCAGCTTGATATCTGCCTACTGCACTTAATGCGTAAGAAACATCTAGCCTCATACATAACATAACATACATGACTGACCCAATCGTGGATGTGTAAGGAATCCTTTCCATTCTCTTTCTTTCCTCGTGTGTCTGAGGACACATTTTCTTAGAAAGATGAATGCCATGTGACACTAGAAACAATACCCTCTTGGACTGTTCCATACTGAATCTCTTCAGTATCTTGTCAATGTAAGTACTTTGACTCAGGTCCAACATTCTCTTGGATCTATCACGATGGATCTTGATCCCAAGAATATATGTTGCATCTCCCAAGTCTTTCATGGAGAAGCATTTATGCAACCATGCCTTAACTGACTGTAAGACAGGTACTTCGTTTCCAATTAGTAATATGTCATCAACATATACTATTAGGAAAATGACTGCACTTCCACTAAACCTCTTGTAGACACAAGGCTCACATTCATTCTTAACAAAGCCAAATTCCGTTACAGCTTCATCAAAACGAATGTTACATGACCTTGATGCTTGCTTTAATCCATAAATGGATTTTTGCAACTTGTATACCTTGTTGGCATCCTTTGGAGTCACAAACCCTTAAGGTTGTGTCGTGTAGAAATCTTCCTGGAGGTTCTTGTTAAGGAATGTTGTTTTCACATCCATTTTCCAAATTTCAAAGTCATGGTAAGAGGCAATGGAAAATAGGATTCTGATGGATTTTAGCATTGAAACCGATGAAAAAGTTTCATCATAGTCAATTCCTTAACGCTGTCTAAAACCTTTTGCAACCATTCATGCCTTATAGGTGCTGACTTGCCCCTCCATATCCAATTTCTTCTTGAATACACATTTATTACCAATAGGCTTTACATCAACTGGAGGATCTACCAAAATCCAGACTAGATTTTGGTACATAGAATCCATTTCAGAATTCATGGCTTCTTGCCACTTGGCAACATTTGTGCCTTAAGCTGATTCCTTATAGGTAAGAGGATCATCATTGTCAACCAATAATGAGTCACCATCCTCGGTGACAAGAAAACCATATCTGGTTCTCTCACCTCTCTCGTGCTCCTACGTAGTTCTTGTGTTTCTAGAACAGATTGTTCTTCCACATGGATTTGTGGAATCTGTTCTTGTACCAACCCCTGTGTATCTTGAGTCTCGACTTCATCGAAGTCTATCTCGCTCCCACTATCTCTTTTGGAGATGTGCTCCCTCTCAAGGAATATGGCGTTTCTTGCCACTGTAACCTTTTTGTCTGAGGGGTTGTATAGGTAATATCCCCTTGTTTCCTTGGCATATCCTATAAAGATACACTTTGTGCCTCGGGGTGCAAGTTTGTTACCTGAAGAGGCCTTAACAAATGCTTTGCTACCCCACACATGTAAATTCGATAACATGGCTTTGCGTCCACTCCATAACTCGTATGGAATACCATTTATCGATTTAGTTGGTACTTGGTTTAGTATGTGTGCTACTGTTTGTAATGCATATCCCCAAAAGGATAATGGAAGACTCGCATGACTCATCATTGATCTCACCATGTCCAATAGGGTGTGGTTCTTACTTTCACTTACACCATTCCACTGAGGTGTGTAAGGAGGAGTGAGTTGAGATAGAATCCCAAACTCCTGTAAGAAATTAATGAAGTCCTGATTAAGATATTCTCCTCCTCTGTCTGAGTGGAGTTTCTTAATATTCTTACCAAGCTGGTTCTCAACTTCATTCTTGTATTCTTTGAACCGATCAAAAGAATCTAACTTATACCTCATTAAGTAGATATATCCATATCTACTAAAATCATCAGTAAAAGTTATGAATTACGAGAACCCACCCCTTGCTTCAACTGGAAATGGTCCACACACATCTGTGTGAACTATTTCTAGAAGCTCTTTAGCTCTTTCACCTTTCCCACTAAATGGGGATTTGGTTATTTTTCCTTGTAGACACGCATGACATACACCAAGTGGTTTTAGTTTGAAAGAATCTAAATACCCATCTTGATGTAATTTTGTCAAACCTTTCTCATTGACATGAACTAGGTGGTGATGCCAAAGTTGGGTGTGGTATGAGTCATGTGAATTAACTTTGTCATCAATTTCCATTACTTGGTTTGTGTAGTCTAACACATAAAGGCCGTTATATAAATGTTCCCTACCAAAACAAATGCTATCTTTATAAAAGTAGCAACGTCCACTTCCAAACTTGAAGATGAATCCATCAGTATCTAATATGGATACTGAAATAATGTTTTTGGTTACAGAGGGTACATAATAACATCCTTTCAAAACCAAGACCATCCCTGTAGGCAATGTGAGATGTTAGTCTCTGACAACTACAACAGCGAGTCTGGATCCGTTGGCTGCTCGTAGATCTACCTCTACTCGATCAATCTTATTGAATCTACTTAGTTCTTGTATTTGGATACATATGTGATCACCACAAACAGTATCTAATACCCAATTTGTAGAAACAGATAGATTTCATTCAATGAAAAATGCACTTGAAGCTTCCCCTTGCTTCCTAGGTTGGGTGCAGTTTTTCTTCTGGTGGCCCTTCTTGCCACATGCAAATAAACAGCCTCCTTTTCTCTTGCCTCCCCTTTGATATTATTTTTCTTGGAAGACCTTGAAGAAGCTTTGGGCTTAAAGATCTTCACCTTCCCTTTCCTTTTATTCACCATAAGGACAGAAGACTTTTCACGCTTCATGTCATTATCTACTTGGCGAATAAGGATAAGGAGATCAGATAAAGACTTCTCAATGTTGTTCATGTTGAAATTAACAATAAAGTTCGAGAAGCTCTGGGAGAGTGATGCAAGAATGAGATCGGTGCCCAGTTCTTCAGGGAGTTTAAACCCTAGAACCTCCAAGCGCTCAATGTAGCCAATGAGCTTGACTACATGAGGTCAAGTTGGGGCACCCTCTCCAAGATTACTCTGAAATAGAGCCTTGGAGATCTCAAACCTTTTCTGTCTTGTTCTCTTCTAATATAGACCACGGAGGTGCTCGAGCATGCTATAGGCATCCACATCTTCATGAGACTTCATGAGCTCAATAGACATCGATGATAGCATCAAACATTGAATGTCGAGAGTGTCGTTCAAATGTTGATCATAGACCATGAAATCTTCATCACTCGCCCCTGGGGTAGGAGAATCAGGAAGTGAGGACTCTAGCACGTAAAACTTTTGTTCATGGCATAGGATAACCCGAAGGCGCCTAAACCATTCCTGAAATTTACTGTCGGTGAGGATATTGTCTTTATCCAGAATTGATCGCAGAGAAAATGTGGTTGACGAGTTTATCATTTAGATTCTACAAATTAAAAGAGTAGATTTATCAGTACTTTCTTGATTAAATTTTATGAAAAATAATAAATGAATTTATTAATTCTACCAATATTTTATCAAGTCCCAATGGCCCTCACCATTGAACTCAGAATGTCCAGTTTCTTTGACATATAGTGGCAAAGATCCATATTCCCCTTCGCATAACCCCAATAAGGGTTGGTCAAGCTATTTGAAGGTATTTAGGTAGGAAGGTCTTTGCCAACTATGAGCTTAAAGTTCTTTGATCTGTTGAGTGGACTCCCCAATCCTGAAATCCTGACTTGGATTTCCTCAACTCTTGCCTCCAATATTACATCAAGTCTAGCAAGGGCTACTCCTCTTGATGTAATATGGTTAAGTCAACCCGAAACCTTTCATAAGGGCTTCCTTTATAAAAGTAAGTGTCCCAACAAGGGTTGGTCAAACACATAGTTTTATTGATTATTGCCCTTAATCAAGTAACGAAAGGTTTGGTCTGACTTAATATGGTATTTGAGGGATTTTATTCTTTATGCGTAATTTTTCATTATCACATGCTTGTTAATATTAAGTGATTCTTTCTTAAGTGATTAACCGTGTTCTGATAATGTTTACGCATAGTCCAATTTTTATTTTATTCCATCTTTGCATGCTTTTTCATTTTATTAACTATGTGATCGTGACAACACATAAATAATAAATAAACCATGCAATTTAGACAGAAATAAAATAATATGGCATGATCATGAGCTTCTATTGGTTAGCTTATCTAGCGGTTTTGATAAGCTAACCCTAACCTATGGAAAACACCTTGAACCTGATGGTTCATGTTTTACAGCTCCCACCTGTCCACCTTTGTATCTTCTTGCGTCGGTTTCGCCTCAGCTTCGGGATTTGAACCATCTCCTCTAGCTTGGGGAGATCCTCCATTACATGGGTTTACAGTAAAGAAACCATGGGCACGCAGGCCCTACATTTTATTGGAAGAAGGCTCGCAGGCCAAAAAATTTAAATTAAATAAATTTAAATGAAACCATATACATACAAAGGGTCTTTGGTCTAGCTCATGATCATTCATAGCATGCAACGACATTTACGCATATTTAGAATTCAAATTCTTTTAATCGTTATTTCATTTAAGATAAGTCGCGCTCGAATTCAATTAATTATGATCTTATAATTAATCAATTCTTTATCTTAAATTCCTTTCTGAATTTCCTTGAGATTCTTCTCATACATATTCCTTGTATGGGTCTTCGTACATTGGAGGAAACCTGGTGAAATTCCATTTCTGGAAAGTACACGACATGTAGTTTATAATTACACAGCGTGTATTTCTTTTCACTCTTTATCCAAAGTACACGCTAGGGCTTTGGCGTGTTTTCTGTACTTTGGAAATTTTGGAGTAGACGGCGTGTAGATAAATCATACACGGCATGTACTTGTTACACAGTAACCGGTCTGGCGATACCGTGTATGCGGTACGCGGCTTATCTTTGTACACAGTTTCACCTGGGCCGGAACGGACTACACGACGTGTTGCTCCAACATACATGTCGTGTATTCCGGTTCCATGCGTTGTTCAATTCTGGTCAACACGGCATGATTAATACTTAGGAATATTCAATTCACACAGTGTGGTTTGGCAGACCAGTGTCGGTTCATTGAACCTAAGTACATAGCGTGTAGTTTTAATTACACGCTATGTAATCCCGTGTTGTACAGGCAGAAAGAGCAGCTCCTCCGGATGACTTCCTCATTTTTATTTTAATCAAAAATTAAAATTAAAAGGTCGTTTCTGTGATATGAATCGAGAAACGAAAGAGGAAGAATAGATCTCGTTTATTCAGATTAATAGAACGATATATTTAGAATTGAATCAAATATAAATGTGTAAATTATCAACGAAAATTAAATAACTATAATCAACGTTGTAACCTCGCCTTTGATACCATTTGAAGGTTTTGGGCACAGGGGAAGCGCGTGGGTGGATGTGCCCACTTGGCTTTTTGTCATTAAAAATGATCAATCCGGGATCAATACGACGATAAATGTCAGTCTCCATGGATCGAATCACAGAAATGGACAAAGAAAAGGAAAGTCTCGGAACCACAAAGTAGGATCGTTACAGGTTGATTATAATTAATTTAATAAATTTAAAAGAAATACCTTTTGGGTGTTATTTCTTCATTGATGTTCTTGATCACGTTCCGGTGTGATTCATCATTGTGTCGTAGAAGCCAAGTGTAGACTTCCTCTAGCGGTGATCCACACGTGTACCTCGTATCTCAGGACGTCGCCAAAGGAGTCTCCGGGTGCTAGTGTAGAGAAACCTTTGCTTGCGTTGTCCGCCTTAGATCGTCTTGATCTGATGGAATAGGATCTCTCTCGGTCTTGAGAGCGTTATTGGAGGAAGATGTTCTTTCGTCCTTGAAAGAATTCTCCAGAGGTGTGTGTGTAAAAGAGTTGGGGTTGTGAGAATATTTATAATCGAGTTTGAGGTTGTAGAGTTATGACAATAAATAAACGTGTTACGCGTTTCATTTACTTCATTAACTCTTATTGAAAACCCCCATTTCGAATAATTAATTCCTTGAAATGCGCTCACGCTGATTATAATAAATATCATTTAATAAAACAATATTATATCCTCAAAATACTGACTGGAAAAACTACACGGCGCGTACATTAAATGCACACAGTGTGTACTTGTTTTCAAAATAAAAACTACACAGCGTGTAATAATTAATACACGGTGTGTACTTGTTTTCATTTTATTATTCCTCCAACATTAAAACTATTTAGGATTCCTTGAATAATTATTAAACCACGTACGGGAATAATATTTATTCTACTTGAGATACTTGAATACACTTAGTGTGTGACCCTTTAGGCCTCTTTCTCGTTGGCATTAGGCGGGCTTGCCTAAAGTCCAAGATTACTGTATAGCAACGGGTCAAGGCACCCAAGAGAAAGAAGTTGACGCCACATTGACGTATCACCACATACGAATGCTTACTGTGTAATTTAATCCCTTTGTCTCGATATCTCATCAAGCAGGTTTCATGGCAGTGTCATAAACCTATATGCTTGATCCGTCGTTCTTTGACTACCTGAAATAAACTCGTCGTTTACACCATGGCCATGAAATTTAATGCGACATTTCTATTTCAATCAAAGGGATGAGATATCAACTTCCATAAATGGAAGGGACAAATCCTTCCTCGACATATCCATTAACAACATGTCACTCGTGACACACCCAACACACCCTACTTCCCGCCAACTGTCTACGTGACAGTTTTCGTTAGTAAATCTAAGTGCGCGAGTCATGACATGAGTTAATGATAATCTTCTAGTCTAAGGACCATTACACACACTCGCAGATAGTAATGTTCGATGACACCACGACATGCAGAATTACTACTAGTGGGTTTGTTCTCATAATCTCCCATCTTGGAGATTACCAAGTGCGAACTCCATGAGAGAGAGTCTCGTCTTCTTACGAGTACTCGCACATGACGGTCTGTATACTATGTGTCCTATCATAGTATGTCATCCAACCGCAGAACTTTATTTCACTACTGGAAATGTGGTTTTTACCAACGGTTCTTTACCAACTGTTTGCTTAAACCGTTGGTAAAGAAGGTTTAGGGAACCCTTTCCCAACGGTTCAGTAGAACCATTGGGAAAGGGTACCCCTTTGCCAATGGTTTAGTAAAAACATTGGTAAAGGGGTGTTTAAGTTACCATTTCCCAATGGTTTTATGAAACCGTTGGGAAAGGGTACCCCTTTTCCAACGGTTCTATTGAACCGTTGGTTAAGGGTACCCTGCACAACCCTTTGCCAACGGTTTTTAAAAACCATTGGTAAAGGTTTTCCCCAAATACAGTCGGGCCGCTGCTCTCCCCCATTCGCGACAGAACCCTAAAATCAATCCGGCGCTCTGCTCCTCTCGCGAACTCCCCCATCCGAACAGGTGAAAAACCATCTGAATCATCTCAAATCAGGTATTTTATTCTTTATACACATATGATACCTTGTTTTTATTGTTATTGATCTAATATTTTAGTTTTAAGTTTGGATTTTGATGTGATTTCACCGTGAAAAATAGGGAAATGAACAAATATTTTGTTAATTAATTAGTTTCCCATGGAATATCATTTGTGTTATAATGTCCATGCTAAATAAAGGGGTAATGTAATAAAAAACCTTGAATAAATTGTGGAAGTTGGGGCATGTTGCTTCTATGAGAGTTTTTTTGTTGTGTTTCATTGTATGTTGTAGGATGTTGTGTGGTGATTGAGGTGACCAGTTGGGCTTTGTGATATGTGGGGTTGTAATGTGATGGTTAGTGGGCATGGATGTGACATGTGAAGTTGTGTGATAGTGATGATGTGTGGTGGTGTTGTGTTGTGTGGAGGTGTTCTGTGATGAGGTTGTGGTGTATGATGTGGTGAGGTGGTTTTGGTTGTGTGGTGGTTTGTGATGTGCAATATTTTTGTTGTGATATGTGGTTGTTTTGGTGAGATGGTTGGCCAATGTAACATGGCGACGATAGTTATTGTGAGATGATGAGTTGTTGTGTGGTGGTTTTATTAGTTTCCTGGTTATCTATGGAATAAATTATGCTGTTAAAACAAAAAAAACAAGATAGTAAATAAATGAGATGGATTAGAAATGGATGTGTGGTAAATGGATTTAATTAATTTAACATTAAATGAATGGACAATGTAAGTGTGAATGAAGTGGATTATAAATGAAAGTGGGAAATGCTATGCGTCTTGTGTGGTGGTGGTGTGGTGTGTTGCATATAGTGGTGAAAGTGGTTGTGATGGTTTATGTGTTGTATGGTAGTAGTGAAGTGTGCGATTATGTAGTTAATGTGAACCCATAGGTTGGGTATTTTGTGCTATCTATATATCATGTATTTTATGTTATTTCTACACATTCCCAACCAGAGTTGGATAAACTTACCGACGATCAGAGGTTTTGAGTTATGGGTATTTTTTCTAATATCTAGGATGGTGGTTATATGGTTGGATAGCTACCATGTCTTTCCTACTCTTCCTTCATAAGTGATTGACCATGTGTTTTTAGGAAAGATGTGATGTGATTGTCCATGTGTCTTCAGGTGAGATGTACTATGATTTCCCTAGTGTTTTCAGGTGAGGTGTGATGTGATAAGGCTATAATAAGATGTGGCATGTGGTTGGGGTCATGTAGGGTAGGAGGATGGCACAAGGTTGATGTTATTCATGTTCATGATACCCTAATAATATGGTTATGGGATGAGGCATGTTGTGATGTGATAACACATTAAGTTCTTGTTGGTTTTACATTTTTTTAATAACACATTAGTATGTTTTTTTTCACATGTGTAGTTGATACCTTGATTATTTTCTTCCTTTATCATTTACTTAAATGTATTTTATATTAAAGTTTAATCCTATTGAATTGTTTATGACAAAATGACTTATATAAATTCTTTTTACAGAATGGACAGAAGTTGGATGTATGAAACCGATCGGATCTCAGGTGATTTTCAAACCAATTTGGAGAGATTTATAGATTTTTCATTTCACAATGCTTTAGATAGTGGTCGCATACACTACCCATGTTCCAATTGTGTTGGTAGACCTTGATTGAGCCGTGAAGAAGTTAGCTACCACATAACCAAAAATGGTTTTCAAGAAAACTACTTTGTGTGGTATCACAATGGGGAGAAAATGAAATCTCAAATTGGTGATGATCGAAATGAAAGGACTGGAATGGAGAATTTGTTAGATGATCGGTTTCCATTTATTCGTCATCATGAAAAAGAAAGGATTTCGACTCAAGAAGACTTCTATATGAGGACAGCTGATGCATCTAGTGAAAATGATGATATTGATAGGGTGAAAAAATTGAATGATGCTGCCATGACTCCAATATATCGACAATGCGATAAAATGAAAAAGCTGGAATTTTTAATCCGATTGTTTCATGGGAAAACTATGTATGAGATTTCTAATATATAAATCGATTACATTCTTACCCTCTTGAAGGATTTACTTCCAGATGATGCAGATATTCCCTCAAACCACTATATGGCATGAAAGTTAGTTGATGAACTTGGATTTTCAAGAAACAAAATTCATGTTTGCCCGAAAGATTGCAGTTTATTCTGGGAGGAAACCGCTGAATGAAATGATTGTATAAAATGTGGCACATCCCGCTGGAAGTCAAAATCTGATGGAACACCATCCTGCATTCCACAGAAAGTAATGTGTCACTTTCCATTGATCCCCAAACTCCAAAATATTTTTATGTCTAATGACATATCAATAAAAATGAGATGGCGTGATAGCGAGAGAAAGAAGACTAATGATGAGTTGGTTCATCCTGCAGATGGATTTGTATGGTAAAGATTTGATGCTCGACATCCTGATTTTGCAGCTGACGTGCATTGTAACACCCCGAGCTTCCACGATACGCTTCTCATTCAATAATGCAATAACTTGCATTGTACGCAACTTCGAGTTCTAAAACACCGCGACAAATCAAAGTAGCCGTTATGAATAGTAATAACCACTTTTTAAAATTATAGAAAATTTATATTTCAAAATGGACTTCATTTTTGTATTCCTAATATTGAAATTAGCCTATGTTGAATTTTTTGTAATTTTCTGAGAACTTCAAAATTTTTATGAATAGTGAAAAATACTTAAAACAACTTTTTTAATCAAAATAATTTATAGTGATAAATTATACTATTGAGTGGTTTTAGAGTATAATTAGAATATATTTTTACCATTTTATCCAATGGTGGTCATTAGAATTAATTTAACATTGAAATTGGACATAAACAATTGCCAATCTTTTGATATAAATTGTTTCTTAAAAACATGATATTTGTTGTGACAGCGGGAATTAATTATAAAATTAATTAATGCAACTTATATGTTTGGAATTTTGTAAAATAGACATCATTTTTGAATTCGGAATATCAATTATAGCCTAGGGTAAAATTTTGGCTTTGTTCTGAAAAACTTCAATTTTTGATGAATAGTGAAACCACTAAGTGGTAGTTAAATAACTGATTTTTCGTTTAAATAAAATATTACCACTTCTGTGATTTGATTTTCAAAAATCCGACATACATGGTTGTCATTAAGAAGTAAAATGTGGTTCAATGAGATTAAAATAATTTTTTGGTGAATAGTAACTTTTAAGTTCTTAATCGCGATTAGAGGTAATTAGTGTAGTTTAAGGTACAAATAATGTTTTAATAATATGAGATGAGCATGACACTTGTCCTACTCCTATTGGATGAGTCATGGCCTACCAAGACAACCCATGGGTCAACTTGGGGACCCCATGGAGCCACTTTAGTTGAAAAATGACATTAATATATATTTATTTAATGTTAAAATTAAATTGACACAAACATGAGTTATTTTACTAAAACAGTTTTTAAGTGGGGTTACACAAGTCCAAATTTTGACTATAAATATTCATTAGAAAGCTAAAAAGATTTCCTACATCATAGTATTTTTTTTATAATTTTTAGACATTAAATAAATTAAATTATTTATGACATCATTATGATGCAGTGATGACCTCATTATTTAACGATTTAAATAAAATGAGAAGATAATGTAAAATCCAAGGCTTACACTTGTCCAAAGCCTATTGGATGAGGATATTTCGAACCCTTATCACCTTATCCTCGAATTATATAAGTGTGAGACCTCTAAAATCCGAAACTCATTTTATAATAAAGTGACTTTTCTTTACTTTCCAAGAGTGCCCCTCCTCTCCACTTATAAAAGGCCCCCACCTCTCCCACCTCATTTACACTTTCAAGCCATTTGGCTCGGCCAACCTCTGCCAAAATACTATCTCCACTTCCCTCTCTTACTCCTAGAAGCCTCACTTTGGGCAGAACTCTTCCCAAGGAAGCCTTTGGCTCAAATCAAAAAGAGTTACCCGATTTTGAGGTAATGTCTTTTCTAATGTTGTTTTGTTTTATTTTTCTTCTCCAACCCCCTAAACTCTTTTTATTCATTTCTTTTGTAACAACACCAGTATCCTCAATATACTAGGATGTTGTTATAAGAAGGATTCGAGCTACACTTACACACACCTACATATAATGGTTAAAGAACCTACGGTTTCTGTGGATGGCGAATTTCTGCCTCACGAAACGATGATTGTTCAACACTCATATAACACCTTCAAAGGTGACCATTAAGATGTCACTATTTTTATATATGATATATAATATGTTTATGTTTTACTTATGCTTCTGTATTTCTCATTTATGGCATACTTTATGATTTCCATTATGGGTAAAACGCGATAATTTCATTTTAGGAAGTGCGGACTACCGCCCCCTCAAAGTGATTTGAATCGTTAATGTCATATGTGGGATGTATAAAGGATGGAGTAAATGGTATTATACACTATACTGGAATTATATTATACATTTATATCATTATGATTTCGTTCCATTAAATATGAAATTGAAATGAAAGTAGCGTTCATGCGTACGTACAGCTTACCGTCTCCATGAACGGTGCATTTCATTTCTTACCTCTAAATGTTACGTAATATTATAAATGAATGTATATACTGGATATATGAGATATATATGACATCCAAATCATGAATATAATTCTGGAGATAATGAATATTCTACCACATAAACAACTTGTAATTATAAGAATTTTATTGTTGACTCAAGTACCAAAGATCGACAAAACGACCGTTATTAACTTAAATAATTACATAATATTCATATCATTGTAATAAGCGATATAAAAAGGATAATGGAATTGAAAATGGTTCTTAATAAGATATATATTAACTCTAGTTTATTATTCAGGAGGTTAAAGAACGGTTGAGTCAAGTCAGACACGAGGTAAGGGAATTTCTTAACCCAATTTCCATTCTTTGGGTTAATCTCCTACTTTCAAATTATGTCATGATATTATTATGTCCTATCTTGTATTTTTACATTATTTATGTGTACTTATAGTGAATACACATAATAGACCTACTTTATAAAAAAAATGATCTTTTTAAGGACTTCGTCTCAATCCCATTTCATTGAGGCATATTTGGTTTTATACACAACTTTCTTTTATACGGTGTATAAACCCCTTTGACTTTTACGTTTATTCAAAAGGAATCTTTTTTATACGAAGCGTTTTACTAAACGACAAAAAGGGAATGTTTTTCTTTCCGTACTTATGCGTCGACAACGACTTCTCCGCCGCCGTGACTATTATTTGAGTTTCGGCTTCCTCTAGAAGCCATACCTCTTTTTTAAAATGAAAAATAAATACAAAATTATAATTTTCTTTTATTTTGGTATTGAAAATGGTTTTGAAAGTGTTTTTATTATATCAATGTGTTGTATTAATATCTTATTGAAATGTGGAAATGTTATGTTTCCTTTATGCATGTTTTATGTGATACGATTATGTTATGGTTTATGATATGTTTAAACCTATTCATATGAGGAATGCATTGGACTTAAAAAGTGACGGGTGGAGCCCGCTATAGCTTCTCGATGCATCGGCAGGTCTCATGAGACAAACTAGTGTCTTGGCACAAGGCCTTGACAAAATCTTATTTGTGGTCTTGGCACGAGGCCTTGGCTACGTGGTTATGATAGTCTGACATTATGCATTCCATCATTATGAAAGTGGTTATTGATATTGCATGTGATTATTCGACCAGTAGAATATCCATGTGAAGAAGTGAATGACATTATCTCATTTTACTTTTGCCATATTATGTTGATGTTCAAGTTTAAAAGGCTTTTGTTTTAGTTATACATTGCCTTAAATTTTTATGTTTATTTATGAAAGCTTCCGCAATATTGTTATCCTTACTGAGCATCTGAGCTCACCCCTTTCAATGTTTTAATATTTTCTAGGATGTGAAGAAGTGTATTATGACTGACTTGCAAGAATAGTCAGTGAGGATATGAGTGTGGACTATGAAGACCATGTTATTGTAGTTTGTTTACTTTTTGATGTAATGAAAGAATTATGAATGTATCTAGTGTTTCCAAGGCTACTAAACTAATCGGTCTTTCGAGACTTGATCTTTTGTGATCATGCCAGTGTTACGAAGTAATGCACCGACTCTGGGTAGCTGGGGTCGGGGCGTTACATGCATAATGTGAGGCTAGGTCTTTCATGCGACGGTTTTAATCCATTTGGGCAGATGCTTACTTCGTAAAGCACATGACCAGTTTTTATACACATTTATAATCTTCCCCCATGGTTGTGTATGAAAAAACCTTTCACTTTCACGAGTATACTCATATCTGGTCCTTCTGATCTCGACATTGATATTGATGTATACATGCAAACTGTAATAAAATAGTTGAAACTTCTTTGGGATGTGGGTGTGCGCACATACGATGCATGTTCAAAAGACATATTTCAGATGCGTGCTACACTTATGTGGATGATCAATGATTTTTTAGCTTATGCAATGATGTCAGGATGAAGCATGAAGGGAAAACTGTCATGTCCAGTTTTTATAAAGAATACATGATCCAGAAGACTGAAACATCTCTGTAGTTTCAGTTTTATGGTACATCAAAGATTCTTGCAAAAGGATCATCCATATATATTGAATCATCGAATATTTGATAATACAATAGAGACCGATGATCCACCTCAGCGTATGTCTAGAACTAATGTGATTAATGAATTGAAAGATTTCAGTTTTTTGTTCGGGAAGGGTTAAATGAAATCTGGAAAGAGAAAGAATGTTTCCACTAAAACCTGTTACAATTGGAGGAAGATGAGTATCTTTTTTGATTCGCCTTATTGGTCAACCAATTTGTTATGTCATTTCTTAGACGTAATGCATATTGAAAATAATATATGCGAAATGTTGCTTTCAGTTCTTCTAAATGTCAAGGGGAAGACAAAAGATGATTTATGATCTTGGCGTGACTTGGTGGATTGGGGCATCAGACCAGAATTGCATCCTGTGCGTATCAGTGAAAATAAATGGAAACTTCCATGTGCTTCTTATGTGATGACACCTATGAAAAAAAAACAATTTCTGGAAGTATTAGAAACTATTAGAGTTCCTGATGGCTATTCAAGCAACATATCTAAACGGGTCAACAGAAAAGAGTTGAAGCTAAAATCTTTGAAGACTCATGATTATCACGTTCTACTGCATGAGTTGCTTCCAATAGAAATCCATCATCTTTTATCCAATAATGTAAGGGTGACTATTATTTAGTTGTGCCATTTGTTTAGAGATCTTTGTGCTAAGAATTTTTCCCAGTCTTTATTGTAAAAAATGTTGACAGATGCCCCATTAATTTTGTGTGAGTTGGAGAAAATATTTCCTCCATCATTTTTCACATGCATGCTGCATCTGACTGTCCATATTCCCACTGAAATAATTCTCAGAGGACCTGTTTCTTTTCGTTGGATGTATCCAACTGAAATAAATATGTTCACATTAAAGTCTTATGTCCGAAACAAAAATCATCCCAAAGGTTCTATCATGAACGGTTACCTGGCTCAAGAATGTATGGATTTCTACTCGATGTATTTGTCTAATATTACTACAAGATAGAACAAACCAATAAGAAATGAAGAAGAACAGTATGAGCAATTTGAACCCAGTTTTCCATCACTTCCTCAAACAGGAGGAATTCCTGGATCATATATATTGAAGACATTAAGCCATGAAGAGCGGGAGATGGCACATCGCACAGTTTTGTTCAACTATGATTTGTTCGATGACTATATCAGGTAACTAAATTGATTATGTATATCTTACATATATATCTGTTAAACTATTCATAATTTTTATCTACAGGGAACATAAAACAATGATAAATAGGAAGCATAGTTCTTTATCTTTGAGAAGGAGAGAGACTTTGCATAGTAAATAGTTTTCTGCTTGGTTAAAATTGAAGGTAAAAATATTACTGTTTAAATTAATTATTTCAATATTTAATTAAGTTTAACAGTCATTTATATTACAGGTATTGAGTTTGTCTGATGATTCTGTCTCTGAGTAAATAAGAGCTTTGGATTTTGGTCCTAATACCGTGGTTCGTGACTGTAAATCAATTGTTATCAATGGGTACAAATTTATTGTCATTGAACGAGAAAAGAACATGAGAACACAACATGATGGTGTTATGGTTACTGCCACAACAGATTTTTATTCCAGTGCATCAGATAGTAGACAGTGATTTGAAAATGTGGGTTATTATGGATTCGTTGAGAAAATAATAATATTGAATTATTACTCTCATGGACGAGTCACAATGATGAAATTTCATTGGTTTGATTCGATGACAAGACATGACACATTTATTGATGATTGTGGATTTTGAGTAATTAATATGACTCACACTCTTGCTACCAAAGAACCATATGTGTTGGCATCAATGGCTAAACAAGTTTTTTATGTCAAAGACCAACTTCGACCTGAATTTGGTGTCATAGTTGAAGTAATTCCAAGACTTATTTTTGATGATGGTGATGATGGAATTGACATTGTCCCTATTGTCATTAGAACCAATTCATTTATTTCTTTTGATGACTCCAATAGCTCAATTGTCAGAGTTGATTGTGAACCTGAAGTTGTGGTTGAAAATATATAGAATCATTCATCCATGTTCTTAATTCTTTTGTTTTACCTCGAGTTGGGTTGTTAAGGTTGGTAATATTCAAATTGATTTAGTATTGATCATAAATATGTTTTAGCTGACTTGACTGTTATGTGAATTTTCAATGTTTATTGGTTGCTATTTTATTTGAATTGCATTTTCTAATTTGGAATTGAACTGTATTCAAACCTAGTCAAACAATATTTCTAACTTGGTGAACATTACAACTTGTATGATTTATTAAATTTATTCAAGCTATTCTAAAACAATTGATAGCTAAATTATCAATGAATCCCCTTATTCCCTCATATATTTAGTTTTTTTGTTTACACATTAGTTTCCTTTTTCTAATTAATTACATATTTGTTTTCAAAAGCAGGAAATGCAACCAATTGAAGAGAGACGAAGGAAAAAAATGATGGAGAACAATCGTCGGATGGAGGAGATGAGCGTTCCACCATTAGTGCCTACAATGAGTACTTTATTTAAAATATATATATATATTTAAATAATATATAATGTCATGTGATTGATTTTTTTGTAAACATTTTTATAGGATCCACCTATACGTCGATAGTTATTCGTCGAGGAGCCTAGTACTGGTCCTAGTACTCAGGCCGGTGGTACGAGGAGGGTTTGTACCATAGGTGGACGATCAGCTGCGCGTGCCCGACTAGACCCTGCGCCTCCCACTGATATGTCATCCTTCCCACATTCTGATCCCGGTGTGTTGTTAGGGACACACGAGATATTTAGGCCTCCCATGTTTCCGCTACCTTCTGCATCTTCTGCCCCATCATTTTCACATCCCATGATGATTCCCACTCCCCAGTCAGAATCCGGTCATACTGCTATCCCGTATTCTTTTCCTTCTACTTCTGTCTCTCTGAGCTTCTATATTCCATCGTCTTCGACTCCTGTTCCACCACAGGGTGTTCCATCAGTTTCTGTGGATCCGGCGGCGCTCAGCGATCAGACTGACGCAGGTATATTTATAAAACCCTAACAAATTTTTATAGCAATATTTATTTTTATTATAACATGTTTTGATAAAAATATTTGATTTTCTTTCATGAAAGATACATATAATGACAGAAGGAGGGGGCGGGGGCATACACGCATTTGTTCGGTATGGAACCGCCGCACACAGGTTATGGTGGATTACAATGAAGACAACCAAATGGTTAGAAATCAGGGCAGCAATGTCGGAGTTTTTTGGCGATGCTTGCCAAATACTCCGACATCATTCCCGTCTGCCCGTTGTCGTGAAGACATTTGCCACATGAGGTCAAGGATAGAGTTTGGGCAGAGATATGGGTAAAAAAATCTATTGTATTTAATACCATGAATTATTTTTGTATTTATATGAATTAATATTTTGATGTCAGCTTTGATTTAATTTTCCCGATGGTGAAGGTGCTCGAGCGGAACGTCTAAAAGATTTAGGTGAGCTTTAGAGAGCCTACAATCATGAGTTATATATTGGCTGGCGTGATAGAGTTGGCACTGAGTTAGAGGCGGTACCAGTTGTGGATGATTATCCTATAGAGCAGTACCGTCAGATGATTACTCATTGGGCGAGTACCCAGTTTAAGGTATAAATTACATTTAAGGTATTTAAATAATAACTTTCATGTTTTGAATTAATATTATCCTTTGCATTATCGAATTTTATTTATGAATCATCTGGAAAAAATAAAAAAAAAACATTGATGCAAAAAAATATCTCCACACACTAGGACGTACGACGATGCCAGATCATGAGAGGAAGCAGGTATGACAATTTTTTATAAGTTTTCTTTACGACTTACATTTTTTTTTGTTTTCTCAATTATTTAATCATTTTCTAAAGTTTTCATATAACTTTAGTTTTCAATGTCATTGTAGAGGCAAATACAGAATATTGAAGGACATGTGCCTCGAGCAAAACTGTTTTGCTCGAGTAGACTGAAAAAGGATGGAAGTGCCGTCAACGAAGCGACTCAACAGTAGATTGTAAGTTTTAATCTGTTGATTTTATATTTTAATATATATTTTGTAACTTAATAATATATTTATATTTGTAACAGGTTTCTTTAGAGGCCCTCGATGCCTAAGAACCAGACAATTTTGGGCCAACAGATCACTTACATTAGGTGTTGGGAGAGGAGTATCCTGGCAGAGTACGCTGCCGACCTAAGATAGCCCCGACGAGGTATTGGCCCTCCTCAGGTATGAGCTGTAGTTCCACTGAGCTGTAGCAAGTTAGGGTACAGGCAGAACATGCTGAGAAAAGGGCCACAGAGAAGGTATAACAGTCTGCTAGGGCAAACAATGCGTTTATGAAATTTATTGAAGTTCTACGTCCAACACTTCCAGTAGAGGTCAGCCCAGCTTTTAATGAGTATATGTCATCGATACGTTCTATATATGGTGCACCGGGTGGCAGTTCTAGTGGTGGTTAAGACGATGTCCAGCTTAACGATGGTGATGGTAAGGAGTCTGATTCGGAAGAGGAGGGAGAGGAGGAGGGTGAGGCGGGTGGCGAGGGCGAGGAGGAGGGCACTGAGGAGGGCGAGGACGATGATGGGGATGAGGATGAGGGTGATGATGATGGTGATGATGGTAATGGTGATGTGGGACAGATTGATCCATTACATTTTTTACTAATATTACTGAGATTTGATATTTAATCTATTCTAGTTGTTGGTTTTATCTAGAATCGTAGTATAGTATTGGAGTTGAGTTATTTTTATATATTATCTGTTTTTATGGATGCTGTTGTCTTTTAGTGGTTGTGTGTTTGGGAACCCCCCCTCCTTCCTGGACCCTGGACAACCCCCCACCATCCTCCTTGGACCCCGGACACCCCCCCCGGATAGCCCTCGGACAGCCCACCGAACATCCCCCCGGACAGCCCCCCAGACAGCCCCCCACCCTCCGCCTTGGACCCCGGACAACCCCCCGAACACCCCCCGAACAGCCCCCGGACAGCCCCCCAAACAGCCCCCCGGACAGCCCCCCCACCCTCCTCCCTGGACCCCGGATAGCCCCCCCGAACAGCCCCCCAGACAGCCTCCTAGACAGCCCTCCCACCCTCCTCCTTGGACCCCGAACAACCCATCGAACACCCCCCTGGACAGCCCCCGAACAGCCCCCCGAACATCCCCCCAGACAGCGCCCCCCCACCCTCCTCCCTGGATCTCGGACAGCCCCCCCCCCCCCCCCACCCTCCTCCTTGGACCCTGGACAACCCCCCAAACACCCCCCGGACAGCCCCCGAACAGCCCCCCGAATAGCCCCCCGGATAACCCCCCCACCCTCCTCCCTGGACCCCGAACAGCCCCCCGGACAGCCCCCAGACAGCCCCCCCCCCCCCCCACCCTCCTCCTTGGACCCCAGACAACCCCCCAAACACCCCCCGAACAGCCCCCCAAACAGCCCCCCGGACAGCCCCCCACCCTCCTCCCTGGACCCCGGACAGCCCCCCGGACAGCCCCCCAGACAGCCTCCCGGACAGCCCCCCCACCCTCCTCCTTAGACCCCGGACAACCCCCCGAACACCCCCCAGATAGCCCTCCACATAGCCCCCTCCACCCACCCTCCTCCTTGGTCCTCAGACAGCCCCCCAGACACCCACCAGACAGCCCCCCCAGACAGCCCAGTTGGACAGCCCCCCCACCCTTCTTGATTTCATTTACTACTAGAAAATATATAATATATATTTTATTTATTTTCATCATGATAATCAATGTAAATCACATTTACACATCTAATCAATATCATAGATTCTTGGTATGTTATAAAAGAGATGTATTCATTGAGGCATGACATTGTTAGCTCCGAAATGTTTCATAGCATGATAAACTAAAATATAATCCATACTAAGAATGATATAAAAATATTTTATATGAATGTCCACAAGATTTTAAGTAAATACCATTCCACTAATAGACACATGAGGATTCTCATAAAATGGACAACATTTTAAGTATATACGGAAAACCGACCAAAGACATTTGGTTTCCGTTGAAACTTTATGAGAACGATCCATGGGTCATATGTGACATGTACGAATCAACCCCGCCTCAATCTAAGATGCGGTGTGGCCGGCACCACTCAAAGTGTCTGTCTTTTATTTCAAAAGGACGTCATTTTAATTGAAAAAAATCAACTGACATACAAAAAACCAACCAAATGCATTCGGATTATGTCGATACTTTAGCACAATGATCCATGGGTCATATGTGACGTGTACGAGTCAACCCCGCCTCAATCCGAGGCGCGGTGTGGCCGACACCATTCACAGTGTCTCTCTTTTGTTTAAAATGGACAGGATTATAAGTGAAAAGAACAACTAACATACGCAAAACTGACCAAATGCATTTGAAATGTATTGATGCTTTAGGAAAATGATCCATGGGTCATATGTGACGTGTACGAGTCAATCCTGCCTTAATCTGAGGCACGGTGTGGCCAGAATCACTCTAAGTGGCTTTCTTTTGTTTAAAATGGACAACATTTTAAGTACATACAGAAAACCGACCAAACGCATTCGGTTTCTGTTGAAACTTTAGGATAATGGTCCATGGGTCATATGTGACATGTACGAATCAACCCCGCCTCAATATGAGACGCAGTGTGGCCAACACCACTCAAAGTGTCTGTCTTTTGTTTCAAAAGGACGTTATTTTAATTGAAAAACATCAACTGGAATACGGAAAACCGACCAAACGCATTCAGATTGTGTCGATACTTTAGCACAATGATCCATGGGTCATATGTGACGTGTACGAGTCAACCCTGCCTCAATCCGAGGTGCGGTGTGGCCAACACCATTCACAGTGTCTCTCTTTTGTTTAAAATGGACAGGATTATAAGTGAAAAGAACAACTGACAAATGCAAAACCGACCAAACGCATTCTAAATGTGTTGATGCTTTAGGACAACAATACATGGGTCATATGTGATGTGTACGAGTCAACCCTGCCTTAATCTGAGACACAGTGTGGCCGGAATCACTCTAAGTGGATCTCTTTTGTTTAAAATGGACAACATTTTAAGTACATACGGAAAATCGACCAAACGCATTCGGTTTCCATTGAAACTTTAGGAGAACAATCCATGGGTCATATGTGACATGTACGAATCAACCCCGCCTCAATTTGAGATGCATTGTGGCCCGCACCACTCAAAGTGTCTGTCTTTTGTTTCAAAAGGACGTCATTTTAATTGAAAAACATCAGCTGGCATATGGAAAACCGACCAAACGCATTAGGATTGTGTCGATACTTTAGAAAAACGATCCATGGGTCATATGTGACATGTGCGAGTCAACCCCGCCTCAATCTGAGAAGCAGTGTGGCCGAAACCATTCACAGTGTCTCTCTTTTGTTTAAAATGGACAGGATTATAAGTGAAAAGAACAACTGGCATACGCAAAATCGACCAAACGCATTCGAAATGTGTTGATGATTTAGGAAAACGATCCATGGGCCATATGTGATGTGTACGAGTCAACTCCTCCTTAATCTGAGGCACGATGTGGCCGGAATCACTCTAAGTGACTCTCTTTTGTTTAAAATGAACAACATTTTAAGTACATACGGAAAACCGACCAAACGCATTCGGTTTCCGTTGAAACTTTAGGAGAACGGTCCATGGGTCATATGTGACGTGTATGAACAACCCCGCCTCAATCTGAGATGCGGTGTGGCCGAAACCACTCAAAATGTCTGTCTTTTGTTTCAAAAGGACGTCATTTTAATTGAAAAAGATCAACTGGCATACGGAAAACCGACCAAACGCATTCGGATTGTGTCGATACTTTAGAAAAATGATCCATGGGTCATATTTGACGTGTATGAGTCAACCCTGCCTCAATAAGAGGTGCGGTGTGGCCAACACCATTCACAGTCTCTCTCTTTTGTTTAAAATGGACAGGATTATAAGTGAAAAGAACAACTGACATACGCAAAACTGACCAAACGCATTCTAAATGTGATGATGCTTTAGAAAAACGATCCACGGGTCATATGTGACGTTTACAAGTCAACACTTCCTTAATCTGAGGCACGGTGTGGCCGGAATCACTCTAAGTGGCTCTCTTTTGTTTAAAATGGACAACATTTTAAGTACATACGGAAAACTGACCAAATGCATTCGGTTTTCATTGAAACTTTAGGAGAACGATCCATGAGTCATATGTGACTTGTACGAATAAATCTCACCTCAATCTGAGATGCGGTGTGGCCTACACCACTCAAAGTGTCTATCTTTTGTTTCAAAATGACGTCATTTTAATTGAAAAACATCAACTGGCATACGGAAAACTGACCAAACACATTCGGATTGTGTCGATACTTTAGAAAAACGATCCATGGGTCATATTTGACGTGTACGAGTCAACCCCACCTCAATCCGAGGTGCGGTATGGCCGACACCATTCACAATGTCTCTCTTTTGTTTAAAATGGACAGGATTATAAGTGAAAAGAACAACTGACATACGCAAAACTGACCAAACATATTTGAAATGTGTTGATGATTTAGTATAATGATCTATGGGTCATATTTGACATGTACGAGTCAACCCCACCTTAATATGAGGCACAGTGTGGTCGGAATCATTCTAAGTGGCTCTCTTTTGTTTAAAATGGACAACATTTTAAGTACCTATGGAAAACCAACCAAACGAATTTGGTTTCCATTGAAACTTTAGGAGAACGATCCATGGATCATATGTGACGTGTACGAATCAACCCCACCTCAATCTGAGATGTGGTGTGGCTGGAACCACTTAAAGTGTATGTCTTTTGTTTTAAAAGGACGTCATTTTAATTGAAAAACATCAACTGGCATACTGAAAACTGACCAAACGCGTTCGGATTGTGTCGATACTTTAGAACAACTATCCATGGGTCATATGTGACATGTAAGAGTCAATACTTCCTCAATAAAAGGTGTGGTGTGTCTGACACCACTCTAACTATGTCTCTTTTGTTTAAAATGGACAGGATTATAAGTGAAAAGAACAACTGACATACAAAAAACCGACCAAACGCATTAGGAATGTGTTGATAATTTATCACAATGATCCATGGGTCATATGTGACCTGTAAAAGCCAAACTGGGCTCAATCCGAGTTGCGGTGTGGCCGGAATCAGTCTAAGTGTCTCTCTTTTTTTTAAAATGGATACCATTTTAAGTACATACAGAAAACCGACCAAACGCATTCGGTTTTCGTTGAAACTTTAGGAGAACGATCCATGGGTCATATGTGACATGTAAGAATCAACCCCGCCTCAATATGAGATGTGGTGTGGCCGACACCACTCAAAGTGTCTGTCTTTTGTTTCAAAAGGACGTCATTTTAATTGAAAAAAAATCAACTGGCATATGGAAAACCGAGCAAACGCTTTCAGAATATATTGATACTTTAGGACAAAGATCGATGGGTCATTTGTGACGTGTAAGAGTTAACCTCACCTCAATATGAGGCACGGTGTGGTGGGATCACTCCTTGTGTATGTATTTTGTTTAAAATGGACAGGATTATAAGTGAAAAAAACAACTGACATACGGAAAACTGACCAAACACATTTGAAATGTGTTGATACTTTAGTACAACGATTCATGGGTCATATGTAATGTGTACGAGTCAACTCTGCCTTAATATGAGGCACGGTGTGTCCAGAATCACTCTAAGTGGCTCTCTTTTGTTTAAAATGGACAACATTTTAAGTACATACAGAAAACCGAACAAACGGATTCTGATTGTGTTGATACTTTAGAACAATGATCCATGGGTCATATATGACATGTACGAGTCAACCCCGCCTCAATCCGAGGCGCGGTGTGGCCGACACCATTCATAGTGTCTATCTTTTGTTTCAAAAGGACGTCATTTTAATTGAAAAACATCAACTGGCATACAGAAAACCGACCAAACGCATTCGGATTGTGTCGATACTTTAGAAAAACGATCCGTGGGTCATATGTGTCATGTACGAGTCAGTGTGGCCGACACCATTCACAGTGTCTCTCTTTTGTTTAAAATGGACATGATTATAAGTGAAAAGAACAACTGACATATGAAAAACCGATCAAACGCATTCAGATTCTGTTGATGATTTAGTTTAATGATCCATGGGTCATATGTGATGTGTACAAGTCAACCTGGGCTCAATTCAAGGCACTTTGTGTCCGGGATCACTCTAAGTGGCTCCCTTTTGTTTAAAATGGACAACATTTTAAGTACATATGGAAAACCGACAAAACGCATTCGGTTTCTATTGAAACTTTAGGAGAACTATCTATGGGTCATATGTGACGTGTACGAATCAACCTCGCCTCAATCTGAGACGCGGTGTGGCCGACACCACTCAAAGTGTCTGTCTTTTGTTTCAAAAGGACGTCATTTTAAGTGAAAAACATCAACTGACATATGGAAAACTGACCAAACGCATTTGGATTGTGTCGATACTTTAGAACAACGATCCATGGGTCATATGTGACGTGTAAAAGTCAACCTCGCCTCAATCCGAGGTGCGGTGTGGCCGACACCACTCTAATTGTGTCTCTTTTGTTTAAAATGGACAGGATTATAAGTGAAAAGAACAACTGGCATACGGAAAACTGACCAAACGCATTCGAAATCTGTTGATAATTTATAACAACGATTCATGGGTCATATGTGACCTGTACGAGCCAATCCGGGCTTAATCTGAGTCTCGGTGTGGCCAGGATTAGTCTAAGTGTCTCTCTTTTGTTTAAAATGGACAACATTTTAACTACATACGGAAAACCGACCAAACGCTTTCGGTTTCCATTGAAAATTTAGTATAACGATCCATGGGTCATATGTGATGTGTACGAATCAACTCCACCTCAATATGAGATGCGGTGTGGCCGGCACCACTCAAAGTTTCTGTCTTTTGTTTCAAAAGGACATCATTTTAAGTAAAAAACATCAACTGACATACAGAAAACCGAGCAAACGCTTTCAGAATATGTTGATACTTTAGGAAAACGATCGATGGGTCATTTGTGACATGTACAAGTTAACCTCGCCTCAATCTGAGGCATGGTGTGGCCGGTATCACTCCAGGTGTATGTATTTTGTTTGAAATGGACATCATTTCAGGTAAAAATATATGGTATACAAAAAACCGATCAAATTATGAATTGAATTCCGGATTCCACATATAATTGTCATATAAATTTTAAATTGAATTCTAAATGAATTATGTATGTTTATAATTACGTTATGAATTCTAATTTAATTATGGATGTGTATAGTTCTAGGATGCATTATATGTTAAATGTGTATGAATTTGTTCTCTATATGTATGTGTTAGTTGGTTATTGCAGGTACAATAATTGTATGTGTATGTGTTAGTTTATTGCAGGTACAATAATTGGATTGAAAATGGGAGGGAATGCACAAAATGAAGCCTGCTGTCCAAATTGCAGAGCTGCTGTGCAAATTGCAGGCTGCTGTGCAATTTGCACAGTATAGGCTATGCCAACAGTTTCAAACTGTTGGCATAGCTCTCTGATTCTTTTTTTACCAACGGTTCAACGAACCATTGGTAAAAAACCTTTCCCAATGGTTTAGAAACCGTTGGGAAAGAGGAGAATCCTTGGGATTTCCTAACAGTTCAAGCCAAACTGATGGAAAAAACTATCCCAATGGTTTGGCACAACCGTTGGGATAGGTTAGGCTTTCCCCACCCTATACCAACGGTTCATAGTAAACCGTTGGGAAAAGCTTTCCCAACGGCTTACTTCCCTACAGTTTGAAAAACCATTGATATAACATATACCAACGGTTCTGCAGCCTTTCCCAACGGTTCAGAACCATTGGGAAAGACTGTATTTCCAGTAGTGTTTAAGAATATTGTTATAGCATTTCAAGGTTCTCATCATAGCGGGGATCTGTCATGACCTTATCAATGCAACAAATATTCCAGGACATTTATTATATTATAGTCATGCAGAATAATGAACAATATATAATAAGTGAACAATTACGTAATCAAAGTACAAAACAGTTGGTTCTCAGGACACCAACCCTTACACTTCGTTCATCAGTGGAGACCAACAGAGGCACAGCAGTGCCTCAACTTCTGTATCACCATCGGCTTTGTCAACATGTCTGTCGGATTGTTGGTTCCACAAATCTTCTACAATGTCAACAACCCATCCTGTATCAAACCTATGATGAAATGGTACTTCAACTAAATGTGCTTTGTCTAGGCATAAAACACTGGGTTCTTTGTGAGATGTATAACACTATGACTGTCACAGTGCAATACATTCTCCTCTTGCTTTCTTCCCAATTCATCCAAAAAGTTCTTCAGTCAAACCATCTCTTTCCTAGCTTCTGTTATAGCAATGTATTCCGCCTCTGTGGTGGATAAACCCACCACCTTCTGTAATTGTGATATCAAACTTACCGTAGTTCCTCCACAGGTAAATACATAACCTGTGGTACTCCTCCTGCTTTCGACATCGCCTCCAAGGTCAGCATCCACATACCCCTGCAATTAATTTCCTTTCCCAAAGCACAGAGATACCTCCTTGTTGCCCTTCAAATACCTTAGTATTCACTTCACAACTTCCCAATGTTGCTTTCCAGGGTTAGCCATATACCTGCTCACAACTCCCACTATATGAGCGATGTTAGGTTGAGTACAGACCATGGCATACATCAGGATTCCAACAGCTGATGCGTATGGAACTTTTGTCATGTACTCAACCTCTTCTGTTGTCTTCGGTGATTTATCCTTTGATAGTTTGAAATGGCTCGCCAGGGGAATAGAGATTGCCTTTGCTTCCATCATACTGAATATTCTCAAAACCTTCCCAATGTAATTATCATGTGACAACATCAATGTTCTAGCTCTGCGGTCTCTCTTGATCTTCATCCCCAGAATCTTGCCAGCTTCTCCAAGATCTTTCATTTCAAACTCCTCAGCCAACTGCCCTTTCATCTCATTAATCCTCTGCATACATGATCCTAAAATGAGCATGTCATGCATATACAGAAGCAATATAATGTATTTATCACCAAAGGACTTGATGTAGCAACATTAATCCATGCAACATCATTTATATTCATTTTTAGACCTAAATGAATCAAACTTTTTGTTTCACTGCCTTAGTGCCTGCTTCAGTCCATATAAGCTCTTCTGGAGTTTGCACACCAGGTCTTCCTTTCCAGACACTACATATCACTCTGGATGCTGCATGTAGATATCCTCCAAATATCCATGAAGGAAAGTAGTCCTGACATCAAGCTGCTCAAGGTGAAAGTCCTCTGACGCCACAATGCTGAGAACCACTTGGATGGTGGTAAACTTCACTACTTGTGAGAATATTTCCATGAAATCCACTCCCTCCTTTTGTTGGAAGCCTTTCACCACCAGCCTTACCTTGAACCTCATCTTTCTATCATGTTCTTCCTTGACCCGGTAGACCCACTTGTTCTGCAATGCTTTCTTTCCTATTGGTAGGGGTGTCAGCTCCCAAGTGTTGTTATCATGAAATGAGGAAATCTCCTCCTTCATAGCCAGCTCCCACTTGCTCGACTCCTTTAGCTGCATTGCCTCTTCAAAGCATTTTGGTTCTCCACCATCAGTCAATAATAGATAATTCAAGGATAGTGAATACCTCTACACAGGCCTTCTCACCCTCATTGATCTCCTCAACTCTACTGGAGTAGTAGGTTCCACCGTTTTGGATCTCTCATTCTCATATACACCTCCAAGCTCCACTTGCTCTTTGCACTCTGATTCAATGTTCCCATTTTCATCTTCAGCTACATGACGATCTTTGTATATGAAACCTTCATTGAATACCACATTCCGGCTCCGGATGACCATCTTCTTGAGATCATCCCAAAAGCAGTGACCAAAATCGTCAGCACCGTAGCCAATAAAGAAACATGGCTTGGACTTAACATCAAGCTTGTCCCTTGCATTAGCATCAATATGAACATATGTCAAACTGCCAAAGACTCGTAAATGTGAGAGTCTTACCTCCTTCCCAGACCGTATCTCCTTGAGTAAACGTTCTCCCATTGGCAAATATAGACTCTTGTTGACTAGATATGCTGCCATGTTCACTACATTAGCCCAGAAGGTTTTGGGCAACCCCGAGTATAAATTCATGATTTTGGCACGTTATTTCAGTGTCTTATTCATCCTTTAAGATACACCATTCTATTGTGGTGTTCCTGGGGTAGTTTTCTCCCACTGAATACCATTATCAGAAGAGAATTCTATAAACTCTTGGCTGCCATACTCTCCACCGTTGTCAGACCTCAAGCATTTCAGCTTAGCTCCTGACTCATTCTCCACCATGACCTTCCACTTCTAAAACATTTTAAACACATCAGATTTACTTTTCAAAAAGTAAACTCATACCTTGTTGAGTCATCGATGAATGTCACATAGTATTATGACCCTATAAGGGAATGTACTGGTGCAGGCCCCCAAACATCTGTGTGCTCCAGGTCTAGTTTCCCAGCCTTCAATGTTCTGCCTCCTTTTTCAAGAGACACCTTCTTCTGATTTCTGAAGATACAATCTTCACATAGTCCAACATCCACCAACTATAGCTCTGGTAGCAACCCTTTTGTTTCCAATACCTTCATCCCCTTCTCACTCATGTGTCCTAGCCTATTGTGCCATAGTTGTGAATCTCCTACAGTTTTGAGTGATGCAGCCATGTCCGTGCAAATTTCTGTCATATTGTATAGGGTACCATTCTTTGCTCCACAAGCTATGACCATAGATCCTTTGGTGATTTTCCATGCACCACCAGTGAACGTGGTACTCAACCCTGCATCATCAAGTTGTCCCACAGAAATGAGATTTCTTCTTAAACCAGGGATATACCTCACATTTTCTAGAACCAGTAAGCTCCCACTGTTGGTCTTGATCCGTGCATCACCTTTTCCCACAATCTGCAAGGGCTCATCATCAGCAAGATATACCTTGCCTAAATTTCCTGAAATTTAATTTTCTAGAAATTCCTTCTCCGATGTAGAATGGAAAGATGCCCCAGAGTCTAAAATCCAATAATCCATTAGACATGATTAATTCTTGAGTGAGTTTCTAGCCCCTTTCTTACTTGCATGTGAAATGACAAATCGAGCAATGCAATGAACTGTTAGGTGGGTTTGATAACCCTCAACCGATCTTTGACCTTTTATGAGTTTGACTATTATAATGGATCGACCCTAAGGGACACTTGAATTCTAACATGGCATGTATGATTATATGGCCTTCTTATTTATTAGTAATTTATTTACAAATTGAATAATCATGATGGATCATATTCAAAGGGAATGATTGATTCTTATAACTTATGTTAAATTATTAAATGTGAATTGTATGTACTTTTATATTAAACCTTGAGTGAACCTTGGATTCCTAGGTAGGAATACCTTGGACGGGCTCATGGGTCAAAGGAATTACACTGCGCCTTGAGCGATATTGGGTTCCTCTTTAAGAAACGTCTCGGTTAAGGGATTATAGGGAAATAGGGATTACCTTATACATGATTATTATTGAGAGGCCACTGTTAGGGTTGTTGGAAATGATGTTTCATGCCCCCTTGGTCCTGGATGTTGGACATGGCGTTTCAAATCCATTTGGGTAGTTGGACATGACTTTTCACAACCCGTGGTTAGGATGTTGGATATGATGATTCACATAATTGTTTGGTATTTTCGCGCATGGTGCTCCGTATCCCCTATTTAGATGCCTGGGTTTGTACCCTTATTTAAACGATGAGACCCTTATTATATTATTACTATTATATGTGGATGCGTTGGTCGTACACCTTAGGTCCTCGCCGGTGAATTTATATATCTGCATATGTGTGTGTGTGTGTGTTCACATATATGCATATATATACATGATGACATTCTCAGAGATATTCCGGCTTAGTCTAGTGGGAGAGTGTGTCAGGAGAGGACCCTCTTCCTGGATGGACAGTGGGCGATGATGAGACCTTGTGTTTCTAGGGACGCGTATGGGTGCTAGCAGACATACGCGAGGAGCTGATGTGGGATTTTCATTCCTCAGTTTGGGCAGTTCATCCTGGTGTCACCAAGATGTATCGGGATCTTCATTTCTAGTACTGGTGTCCAGGTATGAAGAAGGATGTTGCTGGTTTTTTCATGAGATGCTCTACTTGTCAGCAGGTAAAGGTGGAGCATCAACAACCAGCAGGCCTTTTGCAGTAGTTACCCATTCCGGAGTGGAAGTGGAACGATGTCGCGATGGACTTCATGATAGGGTTTCCAAGGTTGCCCTAAGGTAATGATGTTGTTTGGGTTGTCATCGATAGGCTTATGAAGGTTGCTCACTTCTTGCCGATCAAGGAGACCTTCGGTGTTGATGATCTGAGACGATTGTACACCCGAGAGATTGTATGTCTGCATGGAGTTCCACACTCTATTATGTCAGATAGGGATGCACGCTTTACCTATTGGTTCTGGCAGGGACTTCAGAAGGCCTTGGGTATACACGTACTTTTGAGTACAGCAAACCATCCCCAGACAGATGACCAGTCTGAGCGTATGATCCAGGTGCTAGAGGATATGCTCAGAGCTTGCATTCTAGACTTCGACGGTTCCTGGGAGAAGCATATCCCCCTGGTGGAGTTCGCCTACAACAACAGTTTTCAGGAGACTATTCATATGGCACCTTACGAGGCTTTGTACGGCAGGCCATGCTGATCACCCTTATGCTGGATGGAGGCAGGAGAGGCAGTTTTGCTGGGACCTCATCTTGTTCAAGAGACTTCAGAGTAGATAGAGCTGATTCGGAAGAGGATGGCTACAGCACAGTCTCGGTAGAAGTCTTATGCTGATTAGCGGAGATGACCTCTGGAGTTCGAGGTCGAGGATCAGGTTTTCCTACGTGTCGCACCAAGGTTGGGACATAAGAGGATTCGGAGACAGGGTAAGCTTTCACCGTGGTACGTCGGGCCGTTTAAGGTTTTGGAGAGAGTTGGTCCAGTTGCCTATCAGTTGCAGCTGCCCCAAAGGTACCGGGCCATGCACGACATCTTCCATGTCTCTCAGCTCTAACGTTACTTTTCAGACCCGTCTCATGTCTTTCAGCCTGAGGAGGTTGAGCTCGAAGCGGATGCATCGTTTGAGGAGCATCCCATCCGGATTATCGATCGCAGTACGAAGGTTCTCCGTGAGTAGTCCGTCCCCTCTTGTACGGGTGCTATGGAAGCATGGGCGAGTATAGGATGAGACCTAGGAGAGGGAGGCCGATGTGCGGTCGCAGTGGTCGGAGCTGTTCGGGGTTTCTTCTTCTACACCTCGCTAGGGAAATTCGGTGACAAATTTCTTTAAGGGGGGAAGTTTGTAAGAACTCGGTCTTCGTTTCAGGTATGCCTTTCCTTTTTCTGGAGTTTTTAAGAAAAATTAAGTTTCTGGAAAATTTTGAAGTACACGTCGTGTACTTTCTGAGTACATGCCGTGTACTCTTTTCCCGCTCGAAGCCGTGTGTTGGCCGTGTTCGGGCCACACACACGGTGTGTAGGGGTGACGTGGAGGCCGATTTTGGCAGAGTACGGAAAAACCTAGTACATGCCATGTACTCTAAAAGTACACACTGTGTACTTTTCTTTTTTTCACTAAACGCATCAGGTTCACGCCTGACGGACAGAAATTGCTTCTTCTTCAGGATCTTCATCCGAGAGTAACCCATATGGCTGAAAATCTTCCTTGGTCCCCCGTGCCTCCGTCCGATATTCGTTCCAACCACCGTCGATTGCGTTGGGATCACCTCGGTAAGCTCTCTCTTCTGCTTTAGCATTGTTCCATGGTTCCTCCTCATTTTCAAGTTAACGTGGGTTGAGAGTTTCGTGCGTTTTCTTAGATCTACACTGTTCTGAGGAGAATCAGGCATCGTGGTTCAAGTATATTGATTCCCTAGCATCAAGGTTGGTGGTTTGTGCCTTTCTATAGAAAGTCCTTGAATATTTTGTGCAATTTCGCCAATTCCCTTGAACGAAAATTGTGTGTTTTCCTATTTTTCCCTTGATTGATTTCCTGCTTGCTTGATTGCTATAGTAGAGGTTTACCTTTGTGAATAGAGTAGTTTTTGTTGTGCTTGCTTTGCCTAGGTGTTATGTCAGTTGCCATGCCTAGTTGTAGGATAGTGGAACTGTTGTGTTTTTTTGCTGTTGAGCCTTAGAATGATAGCCAAGTAGTTATTGAGGTTTACTTGGACAATACACACGCGTTATGCATGTTTATTTATACACAAGGCTGTGAGAACCTAGTGTAGTGGACCATAGGGAGAATGGACGGAAGGGATTCTCCAGAGTGTCTTTAATTACGATGCGAGACCACAGGGGTAATTGATGTTGAGTGCTTCCCCAGAGAGTCTATAGTTCCTCGATGCGGGCCATAGGGGTAATTGACGTTGAGTACTTCCACAGAAAGCCTTTAGTACGATACGAGACTATAGGGGGAATTGACAGTGAGTGCTTCCCCAGAGAGTCTATTCTTTAGCTGAACCAGAGGGGTGAGACTGTGTGTGTCTCCCAGGGGGTTTCTAGTACTTATAGGTTGAACCATGAGGGTTAGGCTGTGAGAACTACCTAGGGGGTTACCTTTGTTTTACTTGTTGATTATTTTATACTTGTGTAGTTTATATGCTAGACTGTAAATTGTAGCTGCTGCGTATTTTTCCCGTTCACTGTTCCTGTACTTTACTTTCCATGTATTCATTGACTGTTAGGCACAGATCTTTGGGTGGTTACCTACTGGTACTTTGTCTCACACCCTATTTGGGCCATTCTTTTGGGCCCAAGCAGGCTATGTTGTTGCAGGTATAGATAAGGGCAAGCACCATTCTACTTCAGGTTCTTGATTGCGCGGGAGCTGGAGAGGATGGGACCGAGCCAAGGCTTGTGATGCTGAGGATTTTATCATCTGTTTTTCTTTTTCTATTGCTTTAGTGCTTGTGTTCAGTTGTATTTCAGCACGTTTTTGTGTTTGCTACTTTCCTTAGATACTTGTACCTGCTACATCATTATCATCATTTCTATATATTCATTGATTATGCTGTTTGATTTTAGTTGTTGTGTATTGTTTATTGCTTCTGCTATTTACTGTTAGTTCTTTTCTTATATACCTTACCAAATTAGGGCATAGTTTCCCCAATAACTTACCAAGGCTCTCGCTGCTATTCGGCAGCCTCTGGTGTTTGGGGAAATGCGCTTGAGGTCATGTGGTGAACCGGGCACGGGGCGCCATTGGAAGGGCTCCAGATTCGGGTCGTTACAAAGTGGTTTTAGAGGTGTTCTTTTCTCTTGCTTTACTATTTGGAGCCTTTATCCAGGGATATGATGGATTCGGTACTTGGTATTAAGCTGTTCTTGGGAGTAGCTAACCCGTGTATATGGAAAAGTCATACTACCTCGTTTATTGCAGTTTTCTTGTTTTGAGATTTACGGTTGATATGATTTCACCTAGAGTGATTCAGATGTCCTGTGTTGTTGCTGTTTTTCTATCACGGTTCTATTTCTGTCGCAACCTGATTAGATGAGGGTATGCCATCTCATGCATCATATAGACACTTTTTAGAAATCACATGCCATGCATTCTTGCCATGTCATATAGAGTGCATCAGCGATTGCATGCTGTTGTGATAGACCTTGTGTAGATTATGCATGTTGTTGTGATAGATGCTTGATAGAGTCTCTGATACCTTGTTATAGGATTTTTTGTATTCTACCTTGCTTAAATGAACGCCAAGTTTTGATTCGCGGGGAGTATGGGCCCTCACGAATCGGAATTTGGCACCTCTTTGACTTGTTTTCTGTGTTTTCTGGGCTTCTGTGTAGTTTCTAAGCTACTGCCCTGAAAAACCCAGAATACACGGCGTGTACTTTTGACTACATGTCGTGTAGTTTTTAGACCATGTCACTGACCGAGTGAGCAGGCACACACTGTTGTGTAAGTAACTTCAGGAACACGCCGTGTACGGTTGGTACACGCCGTGTAGTTCGAAGCCATGTACCCGGTCATGTCACTAACAACACGGGTCAGGGAAGCTCGAGTAGAACATGTCGTGTTGTAAAGGAACACGCCGTGTAGTCCCATCCTGGTACCCGACCGTGTCACGAACAACACAGGTTGGCGTCACCTTCTCTTAGACACGCCGTGTTGTTTTCGGAACACGCCGCGTAGTCTTGTTCAGGTACCCAGCCATGTCACGAACAACACGGGACGGTGTCACCTTCACCTATACACATCGTGTTTGTTCGGAACATGTCGTGTAAGGTCCAGCCGTGTAGACAGTCGTGCATTTAAGAACACGGGCCACCAAAGCCTTGTCTAGTACATGTCGTGTTTGTTCAGAACACGTCGTGTAGTCTCAGGTTAAGTCAGACCGTGTGGGTTATCCGTGTAAGGAGACTCGGGTAGGGGAACAATTTTCAAGTACATGCCGTGTAGTTTGAGGTGTTACACGACCTGTAGGGTAGGGGTACACGCCCATTTCAGTGGCTTAAGAAGACACGCTGTGTAATTTTTATACACGCTGTGTAGTCGTGTTTTGTAAACTTGTGTGTTTTCCTTCCCCTGTTCCTGTTTTGTACTCTTGTGTTCTCTGTCCTTGTTAATTCTAATCTAAGGTGTGCTTTTGATCTTTCATATCTATGCCTCCGAGACGTCCTCCGGTTGTACATCTATCATCAGGCAGTGATCAGACGCCAGATATGGCTGATCAGGGACTTCCTGCCGATCCTCCAGCCGGGCCAGCCTTGGCACCGGCTGTCATACCAGTTGCAGGCGTTGATGCACAGTTCAGGGAAGGTTTTATGAAGATGATCCAGACCCTTCAGGGAGTACCGCCTCCTTCCACGACTATGGCAGACTTGACGCAGGTTTTCCAGCAGCAGCATCCTTCTACTTTCTCGGGGGAAGGAGGACCACAGGCTGCAGAGTCATGGCTGGAAGCTATGCTGACTATCTTCGAGCATCTGGAGATGCCTCCAGAGAGGCGAGTCAAGCTCTCCACCTACATGCTCTGAGACTCTGCCAAGAGGTGGTGGGACATGATCTCACAGGTGGGTCATCAGCAGGTTATGGCTTGGGAGGAGTTCCAGCGCATGTTCTATGATTACTTCTACCTGGAGACCCTAAGGGCCAATTGATCCCGGGAGTTCATGAGTCTAGAGCAAGGTACTCTTTCTGTCATGGAGTATTCCTCTCGTTTCATCGAGCTGTAGTGTTTTACACCCCTACAGGATGGAAGTGGGGTGTTTTTAGCAAGGAAGTTTGAGGATGGACTCAGGCGGGAGATCCACTCGCAGGTGAACATCTTCCAGTTGACTTCCATCACTTCAATCGTCAACCAGGCACTGATTGCGGAGCGCAATCTGAGAGACTCCAGAGCTGAGAGCTAGGGCGGTTCTGCTTCCAGATCTAGTGCTACTTCAGTTGACAGCAGGAAGTGTCATAGGGAGCCTATGTGCGGTGATCTGAGGAGGCGAGATACATCTTCAGGTAGCCAGGTAGTATGCTACCAGTGTGGAAGGGTAGGGCACACGAGGCCGCGGTGCCATAGGGACCTAGTGGAGTGCCGATCTTACGGTAAGATGGGTCACCTTCAGCGTTTCTACCAGGTTTTCTCTCCAGTAGCTGGTGACGGGGGTTCTTCCATGACTTCTTGCTCAGGAGCAGCACCACCAGTTTCACACCAGTCAGTGAACTGGAGTTCTTCCAGCCGTTCGGGCCGAGGAGGAGGTCGAGGTCATGGCAGTCAGTCACTAGTTCTTCACCGCCAACAGGGGGTTCAGCTCAGAGTGGTCACGCAGGGTCACAGGGCCGCGGGGTAGGCCAGACTTTTGTAGTGGAGCAGACCTATCAGGAGCAGGATCCCGGACCTTTTACAGTTCAAGGTACAATTTTAGTAGCCTTAGTTTTATCTTCAGATCTTTTCGATACTGGTGCCACGTATAGCTTTATCTATATTGCGGTTGTGGAAAGCCTTGGGCTCTGTGTCTTTTCTTCTGCCGACTCATTGACACTAGACACACCTTTGGGGACAAGGACATCTAGTGTACGCCAGTGTAGAGAGTGCCCTCTTGAGGTTGCAGGGTATCATTTCTCATGGGACCTCTATGTCCTAGAGATGACATGCTATGATGTCATCCTCAGGATGGACTGGTTGGTTCCCTTCCAGGCAGTCGTCGACTGTTATCGTCGTAGAGTGAGTTTCGTTTCACCTAAGGGTGAGTCTTTTCTTTATAGAGGCGAATGGGACATTCAGGCGAGTCGAGCAGGACTCGAGTATCATGGGTTGGGAAGGGTGATAACCCAGATTGCTAGTCTTTATCTGGATGATCAAGGAACTTCGCATCTAGACTTTCCTCCAGTGGTGGATCGTTTCAGGGACGTCTTTACAAAGGACTTCTCAGGTTTTCCTCCAGAGCGTGAGGTAGAATTTTCTATTGAGCTCATGCTAGGAGCGGCACCGGTGTCCATTCCTCCTTATAGGATGGCTACACCTGAGTTGCAGGAGCTCAAGAAGCAGTTGGAGTAGTTACATGCAAAGGGTTTCATCCAACCCAGTACTTCTCCTTAGGGTTCGCATGTCCTGTTTGCAAAAAGGCAGACAATACCCTTCATCTTTGTGTGGATTATTGGAAGCTCTACCAGTTGACGGTCAAGAACCGATATCCCTTGTCGAGGATCGATGACCTCTTTGATCAGCTTCAAGGAGCCCGGATGTTCTCAAAGATCAACTTGAGGTCCAGTTATCATCAGTTGCACGTTAGACCATCAGATATACCTCTGAAAACATTCAGAAGATGGTATGGTCTATACGAGTATACAGTCATGCTGTTCGGTCTCACGAACGTGCCTGCAGTTTTCATGGCTCTGATGAACTGAGTGTTCCATCCTTACTTGGACTCTTTCATCATGGTCTTCATGGACGATATCTTGGTGTACTCTCACACTCGACATGACCATGCTACCCATCTTGAGATCGTTCTGAGTACACTAAGAGAGCATTGAATTTATGATAAACTCTCGAAGTGCCACTTTTGGATGGAACAAATTCACTTCTTGGGTCACGTCATCTCAGAGGAAGGAGTATCTGTTGACCCAGAGAAAGTGAGAGCTTTAGTTTCCTAGGAGCATCCGAAGAACATTTTTGAGGTACGGAGTTTCCTAGGGCTGGCCGGATACTACAGACGCTTCATTCAAGACTTTTAATGCCTAGCAGCACCTTTGACAGGTCTGACCAAGAAGGGGGGAAAGTTCTTATGGTCAGATTCTTGTGAGTCGTCCTTTTAGGATCTGAAGGGAAGGTTGACGTTGGCACCGATACTAGTCTTGCCCGAGCCAGGAAAGAGATACACCATTTATTATGATGCTTCAGGTATCGGGCTAGGAGTTGTGCTTATGCAAGGATGTGGTGTCGTCGCATACGGGTCTCAGCAGTTGAGGCCACATGAGAGGAACTACCCGACTCACGATCTGGATTTGGCGGCTGTTGTTCATGACTTATGTTGTTGGAGACACTATCTTCTGGTAGAGCACTTTGTGGTCTTCACAGACCACAAGAGTCTCAAGTATATCTTCACTCAGCGGGATCTGAATCTGAGGCAACGCAGGTGGGTCGAGTATCTTCAGTATTTTGATTTCGAGCTTGCCTATACGCCGGGAAAGGGAAAAGCAGTGGTAGATGCGTTGAGCAGGAGAACTTAGATTCAGGCAGTTCATGAGGCCAGCAGTGAGTGGCAGCTGATGGATCTGTTCTCTGAGATGCATCTGGAGGTGCACGACAGACAGGGGCAGACCTTCCTATATTCTGTAGCTGTTACCTCTACACTACTTGATCGGGTATAAATAAGGTAGCTATCAGACTCAGAAGGCTTAGTCCTGTGGGAGAGTGTGTTAGGAGACGACCCTCTTCCTGTATGGACAGTGGGAGAGGATGAGACCTTGTGTTTCTAGGGACGTGTATGGGTGCCAGTAGACATACGCGAGAAGCTGATGTGGGATTTTCATTCCTCAGTTTGGTCAGTTCATCCTGGCGTCACCAAGATGTATCGGGATCTTCATCGCTAGTACTGGTGGTCAGGTATGAAGAAGGATGTTGCTGGTTTTGTCATGAGATGCTCTACTTGTTAGCAGGTGAAGGCGGAGCATCAGCGACCAGCAGTCCTTTTGCAGCAGTTACCCATTCCAGAGTAGAAGTGGAACGATGTCGCGATGGACTTCGTGATAGGGTTTCCAAGGTCGCCCCGAGGTAACGATGCTGTTTGGGTTATTGTGGATAGGCTTACGAAGGTTGATCACTTCTTGCCGATCAATGAGACCTTTAGTGTTGATGATCTGGGATGATTGTACATCTGAGAGATCGTACGTCTGCATGGAGTTCCACACTCCATTGTGTCAGATAGGGATGTGTGCTTTACCTCTTGGTTATGGCAGGGACTTCAGAAGGCCTTGGGTACACAAGTACTTTTGTGTACAGCATACCATCCCCAGATAGATGGTCAGTCCGAGCGTACGATCCAAGTACTAGAGGATATGCTCAAAGCTTGCATTCTAGAATTCGGCGGTTCCTGGGAGAAGCATATCCCTCTGGTGGATTTCGCCTACAACAACAGTTTTCAGGCGACTATTCATATGGTACCTTATGAGGCTTTGTACAGTAGGCCATGTCGATCACCCTTATGCTGGCTGGAGGCAGGAGAGGCAGCTTTGCTGGGACCTCGTCTTGTTCAGGAGACTTCAGAGCAGATAGAGCTGATTCGGAAGAGGATGGCTACAGCACAGTCTCGGCAGAAGTCTTATGCTGATCAGCGGAGATGGCCTCTAGATTTTGAGTTCGGGGATCAGGTTTTCCTTCATGTCGCACTGAGGTTGGGACATAAGAGGATTCGGAGACAGGGTAAGCTTTCACCGCGGTACGTCGGGCCGTTTGAGGTTTTGGAGAGAGTTGGGCCGGTCACCTATCGGTTGCAGCTACCCCAGAGGTATCGGTCCATGCACGACGTCTTCCACGTCTCTCAACTTCGACATTACTTTTCAGACTCATCTCATGTTTTTTAGCTCGAGGAGGTTGAGCTCAAAGCGAATGCATCGTTTGAGGAGCATCCCATCCGGATTGTCGATCGCAGTACGAAGGTTCTCCTTGGGCGGTCTGTCCCTCTTTTATGGGTGCTATGACAGCATGGGTGAGTATAGGACAAGACTTAGGAGAGGGAGGCCGATGTATGGTTGCAGTGGCCGGAGCTGTTCGGGGTTTCTTATTCTACGCCTCACTAGGGAAATTTGGGGGTGAATTTCTTTAAGGGGGGAAGTTTGTAAGAACTCGGATCTTTGTTTCAGGTACGCCTTTCCTTTTTCTAGAGTTTTTTAAGAAAAATGAAGTTTCTGGAAAATTTTGAAGTACACGTCGTATACTTTCAGAGTACACATTGTGTACTCTTTTCCCGCTCGAAGCCGTGTGTTGGCCGTGTCCGGGCCACACACACGGTGTGTAGGGGTAACGTGGAGGTCGATTTTGGCAGAGTACGAAAAAACCTAGTACAGGTCGTGTACTTTTCTTTTTTTCACTAAACACATCGGGGTCATGCCTGACGGACATAAATTGCTTTTTCTTCAGGATCTTCATCCAAGAGCGACCCGTACGGCTGAAAATCTTCCCCGAGCCCCTGTGCCTCCATCCGATCTCTGTTCCAACTGTCGTCGATTGCATTGGGATCGTCTTGGTAAGCTCTCTCTTTTTATTTATCCTTGTTCCATGGTTCCTCCTCATTTTCAAGTTATCGTGGGTTGATCGTTTCATGCATTTTCTTAGATCTATGTCGTTCTGAGGAGAATCAGGCATCTTGGTTCAAGTATATCGATTACCTAGCATCAAGGTTGGTGGTTTGTGCCTTTCTTTAGAAAGTCCTTGAATATTTTGTGCAATTTTGCCAATTCCCTTGAACAAGAATTTTGAATTTTCCTGTTTTTCCCTTGATTGATTGCCTGCTTACTTGATTGCTATAGTAGAGATTTACCTTTGTGAATAGAGTAGTTTTTGTTGTACTTGCTTTGCCTGTTAGGCGTTATGCCAGTTACCATGCCTAGTTGTAGGATAGTGTAACTGTTGTGTTATTTTGTTGTTGAGCCTTAGAATGATAGCCAGGTAGTTCTTGAGGTTTACTTGGATGATACACGCGCTCTATGCATGTTTATTTATATACAGGGCTGCAAGAACCTAGTGTAGTGGACCATAGGGAGAATGGACGGAAGGGCTTCTCCAAAGTGTCTTTAATTACGATGCGAGACCACGGGGGGAATTGATATTGAGTGCTTCCCTAGAGAGTATGTAGTTCCTCGACGCGGGCCACATGGATAATTGACGTTGAGTGCTTCCCCAGAGATCCTTTAGTACGATACGAGACTATAGGGGGAATTGATGGTGAGTGCTTCCCCAGAGATTCTATTCTTTAGCCGAACCAGAGGGGTGAGACTGCGTATGCCTCCCATGGGGTTGCTAGTACTTATAGGTTGAACCATGAGGGTTAGGCTGTGAGAACTACCTAGGGGGTTACCTTTGTTTTACTTGTTGATTGTTTTATACTTGTGTAGTTTATATGCTAGACTGTAAATTGTAGTTGTTGCGTATTTTTCCTGTTCACTGTTCCTGTACTTTACTTGCCATGTATTCATTGACTATTAGGCATAGATATTTGGGTGGTTACCTACTGGGACTTTGTCTCACACCCTATTTGGGCCATGTTTTTGGGCCCAAGTAGAATATGTTGTTGCAGGTATAGATAAGGGTAAGCGCCCTTCTACTTCAGGTTCTTGATTGCACGGGAGCTGGAGAGCATGGGACCGAGCTGAGGCTTGCGATGCTGAAGAGTTTCTCATCTGTTTTTATTTTGTTGTTGCTTTAGTGCTTGTGTTCAGTTGTATTTCATCACGTTGTTGTGTTTGCTGCTTTCCTTAGATACTTATACCTGCTACGTCATTATCATCATTTTTATATATTCATTGCTTCCGCTGTTTGATTTCAGTTGTTGTGTATTGTTTACTGCTTCTGCTATTTATTGTTAGTTCTTTTCTTGTATACCTTACCAAATGAGGGCATAGTTTCCCCAATAACTTACCAAGTCCCTCGCTGCTAGTCGGCAGCCTCTGGCATTTGGGAAAATGCGCTTGAGGTCATGTGGCGAACCAGGCACGGGGCATCAGTGGAAGGTCTCTGGATTCGGGTCGTTACAATAAGCCACCACTGTTTTTAATAAGTCAAATAAACAAAAAAACACCTTCCTTGCTAAGAATTAAAATAAGAAAAGTACTAATAATACAGAGGCCCAACACAGCAAACTCACTTCAAGAAGCAAGGCCTTTAATGTGCTGTAATTTGAAGCTTGAACCACAAGCCAACACCACTATTTTCTAAAACTTGCATTCAGAAATGGGTCAGATAATAATCCACTTAAACTCTCTTCCATAAATAACATATATGTAAAGATGCTTGAAAGTATTCCTTCTATGTTATTTATAGGACGAAGACCCTCAAAAATCTTCATTGAACCTTTAATGGCACTCAAGGCGGGTGAGTTCAATAGACATGATTTCTTGCTCATAGCAGAAGCCCTGCAAGAGAGACACCAACCACATCTCTCCCTTGGAACATTAACAAGTTTCTTTTCATAAGTTGGCCAAAAAAACGACCAACTACTGATGAAAAGGCTTTAACTTACAGTATAATTTCTATAATGATCCGCTAATTCTCATTAGCTTAAGAATACAACGAGTCATTACTTGGCCTTAAGCAACATCCCCAAGACGTCAAAGGATGACAATAAATGCCGAAGGGTTTCAAATACAAGTGGGGGATGATTAAACCTTTAAGAATAAAATCATTAACCAAAAAACTCACTATATGATGGATGAATAAATAAAAGACAACTCAACAACTTTATATATCTCAAAACCATATCAAAGTGTGCAACATCGGAATACCAACAAGTATCAAAGTAAACAATGGATAAACAACTACAGGCTCTCAAGAGACCACAAGACTCCATGATCTACAAGCTCCAAGCTCCAAAATCATCGAAACAGCCCAAGTATCATGAGGTGGTGCCAAAAGTATGTGATACTTTACCTTTTCCCATGTCCTGGAAGATAGCATATGCAAAATCACCAAAGTGCCAAAGCAGGGGTGAGTATAAAACTTAGTAGGTTTTCCCCAATGAATTACCAACTCACGCCACTAGGATAGAAGTGTTAGCAATAATTATATAAAATATTTTAAATAAAACAATTTCTCAAAAACAGTTTGTAACTAAATATACACATGTTTCCAAAACCATTTATAACCAAAAGCATACAAGTGCAATTGAAACCAATTTTCCAACAAGTTATTTTTTCAGAAAAATAACTAAACAAAACTTTAAAACTATTTCTCAATATTCCTTTGGCATGCCCAATCCATTCCACACATCCACACAACCTACCATGCATGTTACGCGATGACAGTTCCATACTCATGAGCAGTTTCTCATCGATCTACCAAGTCGTCACAAGGTAATTGTATCTCATATGCCATTAACACTTTGGTACTAAGCACAAAGTCATATTTCAACCAAGCCTGATATATGCAACATGAACACACACACCACATGTTCCCAAAGATCATTTCAAAACCCCCTTTCAATAAAATCACCTTTTTATTGAAAACCGTTTTTCATAAAAAAATAATTACAATTCTAACTCATTTAAATAAAACGTATTTTTATTGAAAAACCCTGACCAATCAAACCATTTAGAAGTTTCAACAAATCCACCTTTTAAAATCAAAAATTTAAATTCAATAAACTAAAACAATTTGCACAACAATTCATCAAGATTTCACAAATCTACCAAAAATGATAAATCATCACTAAAGAAATCTATTCCATGTATCAAACCAAGATTTCACAATCAATTTATACAATTTAATCAATTTGGAACTAATACAATCAATTCTAGCAAGAGGAGATAAGAGTGAAGCCACCTACATCAAAAGTTTTGAGGAAACTTGACAACGGACGAAGGAAGCTTAAGAAAACCGGGTCGATTCTTCACAGAACCTCCTTAGATCTCTTCTAATAGCAAGATCAAGACTAAATCTAAACTTATTTGGAAACAAAACTCATATATCTACCCATAACGGGTGTAGATCTAAGAAATAAAGAAGAGATGAGAAGTATATCTAAGTAGATTTAAGAAATCGATCAAGAATGAAGAAGAACTATCACATACCTCAAGAATTCGGGTTCAAAACACCAAGGGAAGCCTTAGGATTGACTCCAAATCGCTTGGGAGATATTCTTCTCCCTTCAAGGAAGAGAATTCCTGAGTTATGGCCGCTTAGGAGAAAAAACTAGCAACTTAGAGACAAAAACATGTGAGATCCACTTTTTTAATATCACATTTAAACCATGCGCACAGTTAGTTCGCATGGTTAGTATGCTAACTGTGCATTAGTTGCTGTCTAGGAATACCCTCACATGGTCTCCTCGCATAATCTCCCTAACCGTGTGCACACCGTGCTGAAACTCTCTGAATCAAGTTTGCTCTTGTGCATGGTTTCTACTAGGATTTATGCACGGTTTGGATAAACTGTGCGTAGCCCGTGCGCCTCTCCTTTTGTCCCTAAAACTTAGTAAAAGATCACCAAACTCTCTCAACATTCCCTCTTATACTTTATATCCATAAAAACACAAATAAATGGTTACTTACCAGAAACCATGGGTACTGCATTCTACACACCATCTGTCTTTCCGTCCCTGGAAAGTAGAAAACCATCAATGCTCTGAAAGAGTTTTGGCCAATGCTCTTTCATTTCCTTCTCACATTCCCAATTCCCTTCTTGAATATGACCATGTTTCCATAAAATTAACACTAGACCAATATTTTTTCCATGCAAGACTTTCTCTTGTCTATCCACAATCCGCACCGGGATATGTACCAATGAAGCATCCAGCTATAGGTCAACGTGATCACATCTGATCACATGGTCAGGATCAGGCTGGTACATTTTCAACTGAGATACGTGGAACACATTATGCACTGAACTGAACCATGGTGGTAATACCAAACGGTATGCCACCTCTCCAACCTGTTCTAGTATCTCAAAGGGACCTATGTATTGAGGAGATAACTTACCCTTCTTACCAAAATGATGATGTCCCTTGGAGAGATCCTCAAGAACACATGATCACTCACGATAAACAATAACAACTTTCGATGATGATCTGCATAAGATTTCTAACAACTTTGAGCCGTCTCCATCCTCTTTCTGATTAACTGAATCTTCTCTGTTGTTTCTTAGATAAGGCTCAGCCTAACTAGTAAAGTTTCACCTATTTCCACCCTGCATAGTGGAGAATGACAAGGATGCCTATACAATGCTTCAAATAGAGCCATATGTATCTGCCACCAAATTCCCTTTTCCCAGTGTATACATTAAGTCAAAGTTAAACATTTGGAGATACTTTATCCATCTATTTTGCCTCAGATTAAAATATCATTGTGAGAAAATGTGTTTCAAGCTTTTATAGTCCATGAACATGGTAAATTTCTCACCAAAGAGATAATGATGTCAAGTCTTCAAGGAATGAACGACTGCTGCTAATTCCAAGTCATGTGTTGGGTAGTTCTTCTCATGCACTCTCAACTGCCTTGAACCATACGCCATAACATGGTCTCCTTTCAGAAGAACACAATCCAACCCTGGTCCTGAAGCATCACATCACACCACATATTCCCATCCTGATTCTGGAAAAATCAAGATACACATCAAAGTAAGATGAACTTTTAGTTCCTGGAAAGACTTCTAGCATTCCTCTATCCATTGGAATGGAGAATTATTCTTTGTCAATGTTGTCATTGGCGAGGCTAATTATAAGAATTCATGCAAAAAGCATCAGTAATAACCAGCTAGACCAAGAAAACTTCGTATCTCAAAGACATTTTTTGGCGGTTTCTATGAGATCACACCTTTCTTTTCAGGATCCACCGAAATACCTTTTTAAAAAATCACATGGCCAAGAAAGCATGCCTCCTGTATCCAAAAAACACATTTTGATAGTTTGGTATACTGATGTTATTAATATTTTCATGACTTATTATATACTCCATTAACTTATTTTATATGAAATGTGTATAATTTGTGTGAAATATTAATGTTTTAATAATAAGTATAATTTTTTAGCATTTTTAGAAGTAGTCCAATTGAGTCAGTTTACTATTTTATTTATAAATATCACCCTACTGATCCAAATTGTTTGATTCTAGTTTTGTAGGATTCCTTATTTAATTTCCAACATATCATTAGAAATAAGCAGTGGGCAGCAATTCTTTCATTTTAAGGGTCATATGGTCCATACAAGAAGGCCTACAGAATCTGTGAAGAAACCAGACCAGCCATGAAGATTTAATTATTGGGCTCAATTAGGAAGTCCAAATTCCTTTATTCTCCACCAAATTTTGGGAAAATGTAAGGAGTCTTGGATAAAAATTTCAAGGCCCAAATTCAAATACAAGGGGCCCAAATGATTCATTTAAACTCAGACCACCATTCTGGCCAAAAATTAAAATCCAGACACTATTCATGACATAGCTCATGATGTAATCATCTAATCAAGTTGAAATTTTGCAGTGTGAAATTACCGGTTCTATTATGTTAAAAGTACATTCTGGACAAAACCAAGAACCTTCAGGTATGAACAATTTTCTTACACCAATGCACCTTTAATGGTATGCAGATGGGCAACCATCGCAACATAGCAGGGTCCCATCCATGCCACAAAGGCAACACTCATCTCCATTTCCATCTAACTCAACATCAGTGATGTTATTTTCCAATTCAGTTCATTTAAAACCCAAAGGATTTGAACTGGGTGACCAGCTTGGCTTCTGGCATCCAAAAATGAAATTGATAGCATCTCGTCCCTTACAAGCAGATGTTTTCTGATATCTAGGATGGGCCCTTTCTAAACAATTTTCAGGATTATCGGTTGTTTGTTCATCAGAATCAATTCCAAATTCAGAAACTTCCCACATATCAATTTCTTCTCCCAGCTCAGGAGAATTTAAGACATCATCACATAGAATTTTCAAAACCAACAATTTCCTTCCAGGTGGAAGGCTGAAATACCCCTTGTTTAAAACATCAATATGAAATTCTTTCCATTCAAGAGCCTCTATGTATATCAATTCAGTTAAATAATGGACAGCATAAACAGTCCAAGTCAGGGTATCAAGCAAGCTCCAGTCAATTAACCTAAAAATACACTGACCTTCAATAATACATTGATGTTTTATATATTTAGAAATAACTGAATCAATGCAAACACATAGGGGCCTCCATAAATAAAATAAAAATGTCATAACAAAACTGCATCTTGTCATGCCGAAGAGGCTGCAGAGCAGGCTAGTTGGTTGTTGTCTGAACTAGCATCCAGAAGGTCTCATGTTCAAGTCTCTTTGTGTGCGCTAGTGTGTGTGTGAGTATTTCCTTATACATTCCCTGCCTCCCTAAAAGTAATAAATTATTATTATTTAAAAAAATGAAATTTTTTCATTAAAAGCAGTAAGACGTTCACGACTCGAGCAGGATAATAATTGATGAAAGGTTGAAAAAAATAGTTAAATGTTTGAATTAAAACCATGTCACTTCACAATTCTTTAAATAATAATAATCAATTAAATTTTAGATATTCAATTTTTTATGGGGGTGTGGAGGCAAATATCTATTTCTTCATGTGAACGTGAGTGCATCTATATGTACATTTGTAAAAAAAAATCTGTTGCACCTCCAATGAGGAATAGTTCGAGAACTGTTGTTGTTAGCACATTTTTCAATCTCACGTTATAGTGCATCATATTTACATTTCACATTTCTGAAATTACATAGCATGGTGATTCTGGTATATGCATTGTAGCTAAACCATTGGAAATAACACCAGTGAAACAACACAGGCCTCTCACTAATTTTTTATTTCAATATATTGTTAATATTATAATATATTGATGTGTTTTTTATATTAAATACAAATTAGCAGATATTTTTTATATCAGACATGGATTTATTATGTCATTATTCATTTTAAATATCAATTAGAAAAAAAGGTTTGATGAAAATTTAATCGGACACCTAATGCATTGTTTAAAACAAGTTGATCGTGGATGCTTCTAAAGGAGTGACAACTGAAGCTGACCTTTTGAAGAGTTAACACTAATTATCATTTACCTCAAATTAATAATATTCTTCTAATAATAAAATCAATTTCATTACAAATAGAAATTATTGATAAATAACATCACAAACAATTGAAAAAAGGGAAGGGGGTGAACTAAAAGGGAGATTCATTAAAAATAGAATTTTGACGAGGAATGGAAGCGACATAAATGAAAAACAATAGAAAATGATAAGAGATGGGGGGAATGAAGAAAAAGCGCATGGAATGCAAGAGTTGGATAAAAGTATTTCAAAGTAGAATATGGAAGAGCATGAATCTTCCAGTTATAATGAAAACATTACGACTCACATGGAATGTGAGAGAGATAAAATGCAAGGCTTTAGTGCATTTAAGAAAAGGAAATTTGGTACCGGCGTATATTTTTTTCATAAGTTGATTGGTTGTGCAGGAAGTAAACTTTTATCTTATTATTGAATGTGCTCTAAAAAAATTAGCACCATAAGAAATTCACATATATTTGTAAAATTTAAAAATAATTGTGTGTTTGTAAATGTGTGTACGTGCATACGCGCAACTGGAATTTCACAATTAACTTGTCAATAAAATCATGTTGTTTTAACAAAAGCTAAAGACAAGTGATGTACTTAAAACTGAGTAAACGCATTTAGATTATTTTGATACTTTATGAAAATGATCCATAATTCATTTGGTATGTGTAAGAATCAGTCACACCTCAATCCGACGTGTGGTGTGACCGATATGATTCCAAGTGCATCTTTTTATTTTAAATTGATATCAATTTTAATAAAAAGGACAACTGACCTACTCAAAACTGAGAAAATACATTCAGATTGTTTTTATATTTTTTTTAAAAAATCATAGGTCATTTGTGACATGTAGAAACCAACCACACCTCAATCTGATACATGTTTTACCCGGTATGACTCAATATGTATGTTATCGGTTTAAAATTGACAATTTAGTTCAAAAAACATCACTCACTGAAAACCAAGAAAACATGATTGGATTTTCATGATAATTTGGAACATTGATTTATAATTCACTTGTAAAATATGTGAATTGGTCTCACATCAAACTGATACACAATGTGATCGGTATGAGTCAAAGTGCATGTTTCTAGTTTAAAATGACATTTTAGTAAAAAAGACAAGTGATGTACTTAAAACTGAGTAAATGCATTTGGATTATTTTGATATTTTATGAAAACATTCCATAAGACATTTTGGACATTTAAGAATTAGTTTCACCTCGATCTGATGTACGGTGTGACCAATATGACTCCAAGTGTATCTTTTTATTTAAAATTCACTTCAGTTTTAGTAAAAAGGACAACTCACCTACTCAAAAACCAAGAAAACACATTCAAATTGTTTTGATACGTTTAAACAATGATCAATAATTCATTTTTGATGTATAGAAATTAGTCACACCTCAATATGATACACGATGTGTCTGATATGACTCAATGTGTCTTTTATCAGTTTAAAATTGACATTTTAGTTCAAAAGTATCACTCACTGAAAACCAAGAAAACACACTTATATAGTCTTTATAATTTAGGAGAATGATTTTTAAGCCATTTTTGACATGTAGGAATTGGTATCGCATCAAACTGACACACGATGTGATAGGTATGAGTCAAAGTGCGTGTTTCTAGTTTAAAATTACATTTTAGTAAAAATGGTAAGTGATGTACTCAAAACCAAGTAAACACATTCAAATTATTTTGATACTTTAAAAAAACAATCCATAAGTCACTTTAGGTGTGTAAGAATTAGTCACAACTCAATCTGATGCACAGTGTGACCGGTTTGACTCTAAGTGCATTTTTTCAATATACAAGCATCATTTTAGTTTAAAACATGCATCACATCGTCAAAACCAAGTAAACGAGTCTAGATTGTTTTCCCTTCATTTAAATTTTGTATTCGTACTTGATTCTGTTGATTTTCATGGTGTTTTTGGTGTTATGGTGTGTTGTTATAGCACACTATAGTATGCCCCTTTATCAGCGCTTTTTAAAAACGTTGATAAAAGACTCGAGATTTTAATCTTGCTCCTGTAGTCAGTGCTTATCTAGTGCTGATAAAGACAATTTTTAGTGCTATTAAAGACCTATTTTCTAGTAGTTAATATTACTCATGATGCACCCAACATATCCTACCTCGCCATGAACATATGTCATCACAGTTTTCGTCAATACATCAAAGTACACGACTTATAATACTCATTAATAATAATCTTAAATTCTAAAGATCAATACACATGTCTGTAGATAGAAACATCCAATGACCCATATAAATGTGGATTTCCTACTGGCGGGTCTCATTCTCATAATATCTTACACTGGATATTACCAGGTACGTACACCATATGAATGTGACTCGGAGTCTTGTGAGTCTTCATCCCTAATAGCTTGTATCATTTGTGTCCCTCAAATGATTTTATCCAGTTATAAACCATATATTTAAGAATACAGTTGTGACGCTTCTGGGTTCTCATCATAGTGGAGAACTGTTATGACCTTTCAATGTGACAACTACTCTTAGAACATTATCACATACTATGTTACACATAATAACACTTGTGATGTGATAAAGAGTTTATTGATATTCAAAAAAAGGAATACAAGTTATCATAAAGTTCACACGAGTTGGTTCTAGGACACCAACTCCAACTCTAACTTGTTTACAGCTACTGCTTACGTTGATAATTAATAATCCCCCCCTGATGCAGTTTGTCTTAAAGGAGTAGGTTGTGTTGGGGAGTGAGTGTCCAAGAAATTGGTGACATGTGTGTGAGGGCAGTGAGTTACTCTCGAATTTCCTGAGAGCACCAACACCTGATTGGGTCTTGCCTTGGTAGTCTAAGAGTGGTCTGCTAACTTTTCACACACACATAAAGGGAGGCCAATCAAGTAGTTATTATTGTCAGATCAGTCTCCACAATAATCTTCGACCTAAGGTGTCTTGATAAATACATCAAGGAATCCAACACTTATCAATTAAAAAGGACAAAAGTAAAATCATTTTAGGGAATGTGATAACATTGTAAGTGGGATCTAGACCGAGACCCATTCACCCTTCTCATCTCACTATTTTTTATTCCTTTTAATTACTTAAGTGTTTGCTTTTGTTTTCAAAATCACTGATAAAACACTATTTTATTGAATATTTTATTGATAATAAATGATATAATTTCCTCACATTATGTTAAATATGTTTATTTATAAAATATTTGGGATTTGATCATTCATTTGAAAATTTGGTGAAAATTCCAGTTTTACCCTTAATAGTGCACTGTAGTATTTCAAAGATAAATATTTTTATATTTATTACTTGAATTTGAAATTTTGTAACAGTGTTCCTAACTTAATTATCTACAACTTTTATTCAGGATACTAGAGCTAAAGAGTTCATTTGGTTGTTGAAATTGGGCCATGAAGTCAACGTTGAGCTGGGCTCGCCAGAATGGAGAAGGTTCTATATTTGGGCCATATCCTCTACATACGGGATTGGATTGAGCCCAAATTTTGAGGAAAGCTCGGGGACATGATGTGGCACAAATAATACTTCTGGAAGGCCGGTCAATTCACGCGTTTTGGAGGTCAAATTGGCGGTGCAAGTTGGAATAAAATATTTAGCCGAGATTTTCATTTCACACTTAAAAAGTTATGTATCCCTAGCCCTCACAAACTCTATTTAAAGGGGGTTTTAACTCTTTGAGAGGGATGTTCGAGGCTTTGGGAAGGTGTGGCCGAAAGGGTGTCTCTTGGGAGCCCCTCACAACTCTTGGAAGAAGTAAGCCTTTGTGCAAACCTCTCTTCCAAAAAGGCTCTCCTCTCTCACCTCTTCTTTGTATTTCTTTTCTTTCATGTTTGTTTCTTGAATTTTTCTTCAAATAATATTCTGTGTTCATCCCTCTTCTTCTTATCTTAATCTTCTTAATTGGGTTGGAATCAAGAGTGGAGACAAGATTGGGTTCTACCCTTTCAATCTGTTGCTTATGCAAAACGTCTCCACGATGACTACACCACCCATGGAAGAGTAGTTCTTTTTAGTAATCGATCGACCACTATCCTTCTTCATTCATTTATTTTGAATCAACGAGCTACTGTAATTCACATATTATGATCTATTAATTGAGTTTTAAATTTAAATGAAACTAAGCAAGCAATTGAATAGTTAACACAAAACACGCGAGGTCGGGAATTGTGTGAACTGTGAGAGCGCAACCTTAACCGGTAATTCAAAACCACATGGGATCAATTTGTAGAGTTCAAATATAATCCCTAAACTCAATTAATCCTCATTTCCAGAGTGGTTATGTGCCTTAATTTACCACTGACCATAAGCTAATTTTAGAGCATCAATCAAAGCAGGGTGTCGCGATTGCATGTTCTGAAGTTATCCTAAGGTTAAAATTCACTTCAATCTTCGTGGTAAAGTTAATTCTTGTAGGGTTCGGGATTTAACAAATTAAGGGATCATAATTAAGTGAATATTAATTTAAATGATAATGATTAATAAATGATTGAAGAGGTAGAGTTAGATCGATTACGCCTTTTAAAATAGATTTCTAAAAAAACATCTTCTTGTTGTGTCATTCTAATCGAAACTTCATTTCAAAATTAAAAACAAAAAAAATGCAATCTTCTTCCAGCAAACTTCTTCTAGATTCATAAACTATAAACAACCACCCCCATCCTTTCAAGTAGTGTTTTTATTCCCTTTTATTTTGTTTCTAGAATACCTCTGAAAAGTTGTTTTAATTCACTTCCTCCTTTGAGAGACGACCTTGGTCAGCCACTCTGCTGCACCTAAGTACCCCAAAATCACACTAATCATTTGAGGGCGCCCACGACAGCGCTCTTTCAATCACAAACCCAAAAACAAAACCACCATTCCTAAACCAATCAAAAAGTGAAACTAATTTTTGTGCACTCTTTTTCATGAGACGACCTAGGTTACCACTATAAGTACATTTAACTTAGAAAATCAATTGCTTTTGTCGCACCGCACGACAGGTTTGCCTCAGAGATCTTGGGTGTTTTGGTTTCTAAATTAATTTTTCTATTATGAATAAATGGTATTCATCCCATTAGAAACCTTATGATCTAATGGTCAATCACATCCACTATAGGGATGTTATCACGCCACAAGCGTGCAACTAAAAACTCATAATATCAAAGCATTAAACATGCATGAAATGATCATCATTAATTTTTTTAATTAACATGTCGCTGACAAGTTATTCAAGAAAATACTGAATAACTTATTTTCAACATTTTAATTAACCAAATCCTATTTTCAAAGCATTCGTTAAAAAGTTTTCATTTCTTTTCTGAAAATAGTTTTCCAAAAACATTTCCTTTAAAAAAACAATTTCTTTAGAAAAACAATTTCCAATCACAAACAGTCATGCTCATGGAAAATAACACTACTAGAAATCAAGGTATTTATGACGGGTTATTTGTGACGGGATCCTGCTGCAAATAAGCTTTAGCGACGGGGCCCCGTCGCAAATAGCCCGTTGCAGAAAACGCCGTCGAAAAAAATATTATTTACGACAGACCCGTCGCAAATAATTTTTTTTTGCGACGGGAAACTTCACTGTCGCAAATAAGTCTCCGATTATATACCTTATATATATATAATCTCTTTTGTGACGAGCCTGTAATCTCGTCGCAAATACCTTTTTTAAGAAAAAATTATTTAGACTATTGGCGACGGGATCCCGTCGCAACAGATCCCGTCGCAAATAATAAATAAATTTTAAAAAAATTAAATTTAAAAAAAATTTGATTATTGAAAAATTAATTTTAATATTATTAAAATAAAAAAAATATTAAAATTCTCAATATTCACAAAAAAAATATAAAAAAATCATAAAATATTATTATGATCATTGAAAAAATTATTTTAATATTATTAAAATAATAAAACAATAAAAAATATTAAAATTCTTAATATTCACAAAAAAATATAAAAAAAATCATAAAATATTATTATTATTATTATTATTAGTAAAATAAAAAATATTAAAAAATATAATACTGAAAAAATATATTTAATAAAATTATTATTAATGAAACAATAATATTAATATTATTAAAATAATTAAAAAAATATATCAAAATTCTCATTATTCACAAAAACAAATCATAAAATATTAAAAATTAAATTATATAATAATCGCACCGATATAAAAGACGGAAACTATAAATAGTTCATATTACAACAAATTTAAATTCAAATGTTTTTGACATAAAAAAATCACTGGGGGTCGTCTTCTGGAGGAGGTGGAAGAGCTGAAGGAGCTGGTGGAGGAAACTCTATCCCTAAACTATGAGTCAGACGGCGCATGTACTTCATCTGCTCGTGATGCTGCTGCTGCTATCGACGCATCTTCTCCTCGTGCTGCTGCTGCTGCTGCCATCGACACATCTCCTCCTCATGCTGCTGTTGCTGATGCTGACGCATCTCTTCTTGCTACTTCTGCAAACTTTCAATAAGGTCATTCTGAGCTTGGAATTGCTCCTGATACTGTGAGCCAGAAGATGATGTCTCTCCACGACCTCCTCTCGAGCTGGATGCCAACATCGCAGCAGTACCATAATAAGTACCAGGAGTCACATTAGAGCTGATACCAACTACTCAGCCCTTCTCAAAGCCATACTGAGTCACCTACATCCTTGTCGCCTAGTCGAAATGATGGGCACTGGTCTGATCATTCGCCTCGTCCTGACCCTCAGCCTGTGTCTGAGAAGTCGCAGCCTCATATGACTCCTTCAATTCTAATTTGAAATTAAAATTGTGAAAATATTATATGCATTTAATTGTCAAACTGAAAAAAATAAGAATAACCACAATATGACACTGGCGATCACCTCTAATGTCTCTGGTGGCTGGATCACTGTATATCCTCCGATAAACATCGTACTCTGTAATATCAGGATGCTCGACTGCCTATATGAATATAAAATAAACTATTTATATTTGAAGTTATATAAAATATTTAAAAAAATACTTATCAGATGCTCTCTATGCATACTGAATGTACGGCTACCAGCTCGATGTGTCACCTCCTGTCTCCCCCGGTTCTGTCGACCCAATGAAGACCTCCTATGAAATCCACCACCCAACCAGTGTGTACACAATCAATCCCAAATCTGAGATGAAATGTACTCTGGTTGGTGGGCTCTACACGACTCATTAAATATTGTCGCTCCTACTTTCTTAATGGTCTTCTTTCTCAAATTGTGCAAAAACTGACGCAAACGCTCACGCATAGCCACCTCCCATGCTACATGGATATCATCACGCATGCTATCATTGATGGGATACCATAAACCCTACAAATAATTTATAATATCAAGTTATAAATAAAATAAATTTCAAAATAAATATTATTTATTTACATACCAGCTAATGATTGTACATGTCGAGCTACACATCAACGAGAATCTATTCCCATGTGGTCCATGGCTGAGAAAAATAATTGCGCAAGATAGTGCTCCCCTATCCAACAGCTACATGCACAAAAATATGAAAAAAGAATAAATAATAAAACAATTAGTATATATATAAATAAATTAATGAAATCTAACTAAAATATACAGGTTACCATACCTCAGTGTGTGTGGATCAAAGCCAAGACGTGGACGTCGCTCGGGGATAGGGTTAGGAATCATCAGTCGCGCAAGACCACACCCCCTCTACGTACCTCCTAAACCAGCAATAGGCTGAGGGTCAGATGATCCCGCATCACCCTCATCCAAAGGTAGATCAGCCTCCTCTAACTCACGTAATAGATCAGAGTCCATCGGAAACACAAAATGATTTTTGTTAGTAGATATTTGAAAATAACTATTATATATATATATATATATTATTTATGACCATAACCAATATTTAACTATGCCAATGTTCACCTTCATTATCATCTTCATATCTAACGATGTCAATGTCTTCATATTTCTCCTCAACATCATCAATATCCATATGAGTTTCACTTTCATCATCCCTTATCATTTCAATTTCATTTATAACATCATTAACATCTTTGTCACCATGGACCCTTAATTCTGGGGTGTCCTCATCGATATTCATGTTTCTTTGTGAAAAAGATGGATTTTGCGTAGTCTCTTGAAAAATTTCGATTTCTTCCACTTTAGCGGAACCACATTCAGTTTGAGTAAATTGATTTTCCTGAGATTTCATTTTTATTATGCTCCACCAATCACCCAGGTCTCTTGAAGTAGCATAGTACTTTGTGTAATAAATTTGATGTGCCTGTTGAGCCAGTAAAAATGGTTCATTTACTGCAAGAAGACTTTTATATTTAATATCGACGATTCCATGAGTCAGATGAACACGCAAGCTTCTCTTAGTATCCAGCCACTGACATTTAAACATCGTTGTGTAATTTTTTCCAAGATAACATAGCTCAAAAATTTCATCCAGAATGTCGTAAAAGTCAACTTCAATTTCTCTATGATTTGATCCTCTCAAACAAAATCTGTTATTCATTGTTTTTTTATTCTTCATATGCACGTGTATGAAATCAAAAACCATTCAATTACTAATTATTGCTAAATATTACTAATTATTAGTATTTATTTCTAATTATTAGTAAATATTACTAATTATTAGTATTTATTCCTAATTATTACTAATTATTCCTAATTATTACTAATTATTCCTAATTATTACTAATTATTCCTATTTATTAATATTTATTGCTATTTATTACTAATTATTTTTGTTTATTACTAATTATTGCTAATTATTGCTAATTATTCCTAATTAATGCTAATTATTGCTATTTATTTCTAATTATTTCCAATTATTGCTAATTATTGCTAATTATTGCTAATTATTTCTAATTATTGCTAATTATTGCTAATTATTGCTAATTATTGCTAATTTTACTATTTATTTCTAATTATTGCTAATTATTTCTAATTATTGCTAATTATTCCTAATTATTGCTATTTATTGCTAATTATTAGTATTTATTGCTAATTATTAGTAGTTATTAGTAGTTATTACTAATTGTTAGTATTTATTACTAATTATTACAATTTATTACTAATTATTACAATTTATTACTAATTATTATTAATTATTGCTAATTATTGCTAATTATTACTAGTTATTGCTGATTATTACTAATTATTGCTAATTATTTCTAATTATTGCTAATTATTCCTAATTGTTGCTAATTATTGCTAATTATTAGTAAGTATTACTAATTATAAGTATTTATTCATAATTATTCGTAATTATTCCTAATTATTACTAATTATTCCTAATTATTACTAATTATTCCTATTTATTAATATTTATTTCTATTTATTACTAATTATTGCTATTTATTACTAATTATTGTTAATTATTCCTAATTATTCCTAATTATTCCTAATTATTACTATTTATTACTATTTATTTCTATTTATTGCTAATTATTTCTAATTATTTCTATTTATTGCTAATTATTGCAAATTATTAGTATTTATTAGTAATTATTGGTAATTATTAGTATTTATTGCTAATTATTACAATTTATTACTAATTATTACAATTTATTACTAACTATTATAATTTATTACTAATTATTATTAATTATCCCTAATTATTATTAATTATTCCTAATTATTACTAATTATTCCTATTTATTACTAATTATTCTTATTTTTTACTATTTATTACTATTTATTCCTAATTATTGCTAATTATTGCTAATTATTGCTAATTATTGCTAATTATTTCCAATTATTGTTAATTATTGCTAATTATTACTAATTATTGCTAATTATTGCTAATTATAACTAATTATTGCTAATTATTGCTATTTATTTCTAATTATTGTTAATTATTTCTAATTATTGCTAATTATTCCTAATTATAAGTATTTATTGCTAATTATTAGTAATTATTAGTAATTATTAGTAATTATTAGTATTTATTAGTATTTATTACTAATTATTACAATTTATTACTAATTATTACAATTTATTACTAATTATTATTAATTATTGCTATTTATTGCTATTTATTGTTATTTATTACTAATTATTGCTAATTATTACTAATTATTGCTAATTATTCCTAACTATTGCTAATTATTACTAATTATTACTAATTATTAATATTTATTCCTAATTATTCCTAATTATTACTAATTATTCCTAATTATTTCTAATTATTCCTATTTATTACTATTTATTGATATTTATTACCAATTATTATTAATTATTACAAATTAATTATATACATTACTAATTATCATTAATAATTAATAATTACTACGAATTATTAAAAATTAATACTAAAAATTTCAATTTATTAGTACAGATAAATTCTAATGACAAAACAATTTAAATTTAATTTAATTACAACTAATCAACAATAAAACAAATTAACATGAAAAAATGAAATAAATAATAAATTAAAAAAAACATAAATACCTTTAAGACTGATTTTCTATTGATGCAGACGGCTTCACAACTTCTTCGTGAACAAAAAAAATAACTTAGAAAAATTCTCTCTATAAAATCTAAGTTTAGAGAGAAACAAGATTTAAAATTTGAGAGGAATGAGAGGAAAAATGGATTAAGGTACATATAGGTTAGATTATTTGTGACGAGATTATTTGCGACGGGTATCCCGTCGCAAATAGTATCTTTTGCGACGAGACCCATCGCAAATACCTACGCCCGCATTAATTTCTATCGGCGGTTAAAAAGTTATTTGCGACGGGACCCGTCGCAAATAGTCTCTGCCGACGCACCTTTTGCGACGGGACGACATCCCGTCGCAAAAAGCTATAAACCACCGTCGGTTATTTGCGACGGTGGGATCCCACTGTCACAAATAACATTCGAGTGGTTTGGCGCGCTATCCGCACCAAACTATTTGCGACGAGAGATGAAATCTCGTCGCAAATAGTTGGTTATTTGCAACAGGTCGTTACCCCCGTCACAAATAACCTCTTGGACGAACCTTTTGCGACAGGATGTATTCCCGTCGCAAAAGGCCTGTCGCAAAAAGTCTTTTTTCCCGTAGTGTAACCCTTTTTTCCATGTATGATACATGTATGTACACCTCTTACCATCCGAGACGTAATGTAAAACAATAAATCAATAACAATAGGGTTGTCATCATGCCACAACCACAAAATCATGACATCAAAGCATCAAACATGCAGGAAACAATCACCATTAGTTTCAGTTAATTAATGGGTCCTCGGTAGGTCATTCAAGAAAATCCTGAGTAACTTATTTTCGATGTTTTAATTAACCAAAACCTCTTTTCAAAGCATTCTTCAAAAAGTTTTAATTTCTTTTCCAAAAATAGTTTTCCAAAACCATCTCCTTTCAAAAACCAATTTCCAAACACAACCAATCATGTTCATGTCAAATAAATGTCAAGTAATTCTTTTGTGTCAAGCACAACACATGTACGTATACATCTCATGCCATATCAGATCAATGGTAAAACAATAAATCAATAACAATATATATTATTTTGTCCATTATAATTTTTACCTTTGTTTTCTATGATTACTTTTTATATATCCAAAGATTTATCATATTATTCGATTAAACTCCAGTAAAACCATTTAAATTCATGTTTAAAATAAACTCGAGATGGATTTCAATTTGAATGAACAATTCACAAACATGAACTTATGTCGTCGGCACAATGGGTATTCGTGGATCTGAACCCGGTTTGGATGGGTCGGATCGAAACTGGAATGCCTTGCTTTATCATAAGTTGGCTCGGATGAGTTTGCTTTAGAGTTTTTTTATACGTTTAAAAAAAAATACAGAAAACGATTAGGGCAAAAAAAAATTCAAAGTGCGCCGCAAAGGCGACATCCGCGATGCCGCCTTTGCATTTCGGGTGAAAGGCGGCATGGGGAAAGGCGGCACTGCGGGTGCCGCCTTCGGCGCGGATCGCTGGCGTGGTGAAGGCGGCACCCGCGGTGCCGCCTTTGCCTCTGCACCCTATAAAAGGGCAGTGCCCCCCTCCCATTCTCCTCACTTCCAAACACCCATTTACCTCTCATTTTCTCTCTTTTGCGGCGAAGTTTGCGGTTTGAAATTTTTAGAAAGCTTTTAGAGGTATGGTTTTTAATTTAATGTTTTTTATTTCGTTGAATTGTTTTTAGTTAAATATTTTTTAAAATTTAATGTTTTTTATTTAGTTGAATTGTTTATAGTTAAATATTTTAATTCTTTAGTAGTTTAGTTAGTTTAATTTTTTTTGTTTATTAGATTGTTTAATTAGTTATATATATTTAGGAATTATAATTATCATTAGCATAAATTAATTTAGAATTCTTTTAATGAAATTTTGTTAGCATAAAGACTATGTTATCTAAGCAATCAAATCCTTGTCTAGATACAAATAAGTGAATGTGTCTCTCGCACAGATGTACCTAGGGGTAAAACCCGAAAACACCGATTTGAGCTAGACTCGAACAGGAATTGGTGCACGACAATGAGTCTTGCTGCTTTCTGGTTTGACACCCCCGGGGGATATGCTTAAGATATGCATATTTTTTTATAAACTACTAAAATATCTAAGAAAAGAAATGATAAATTGATAATTTAGTAATGATGTTGATAGTTATTATTAAGAATGATTAATTAGAAATTAATTAATAAATAACATAGAGTTAAAAATAAAACTACAGTTCAAATGATATTCAATAACATGGAGTTAAAAAAAACATGGAGTTAAAAAAAACATGGAGTTAAAAAAAACATGGAGTTAAAAAACAACATGGAGTTAAAAAATAACATGGAGTTAAAAAACAACATGGAGTTAAAAAACAACATGGAGTTAAAAAACAACATGGAGTGAAAGTGAAAAAATAAATAACATGGAGTTAAAATATAAATAATATAGAGTTAAAAAATAAACAACACCATGTTTCAAGCTTCTCCCATTTATTGCAGCGAATTGGATATCAAAATTTCAGAAAACCCGTTGTCACACGGGTTTTCTGAAATTTTGATATCCAATTCACTCCAATAAAGGCCAGAAGCTCCAAACATTTGTTATTTATTTTTTAACTCTATGTTATTTATATTTTAACTCTACTATGTTATTGAATAACTAATTAATAATTTAGTAAGGAATAACTAATGATTGAAGAATGATTAACTAATTAAAAAGTGTACTAAGAAATATCCTAGTTTAGGATATAAGATCTTTTAAAATTTAAGTATCATAAAGATTGTATAGTTTAGAAGTAATAGTTATTATTTGAACGTGAGGTAAAATCCAACTTATTTTTAATAAGTACTTTAATTACATCTTCAAAGTATAAAATCTTAACTTTTGAAGTTTTAATGGTTTTTGACGTTCAAAAAATCATTCAAAATTCAAAATTTAAGTTTTTATACTTTGAAGATGTAATTAAAATACATATTAAAAATAAGTTGGATTAATAAATATTATATTGGTAACCATCATTCTGAATGTCACTTACATTATCAAAATCTTGATCAGAAAACTTTTTTTACGTAGAGCGTAATGTTTGCCTCTGTGTACTGCTATGGGGAGGTTATTCAAACTGAGCAAGAAGCTTCTTACAGTACACAACCAATAACAGTGGTTAATACAACTGATTGTGTAACCCTAAGTGACCTTCAAGATAGAATTCATGGCTCATTAAATATAGGACCCGATCAAAAGATCAAGTCAATGAGTTATAGACATTTGCAGTTCCCATCAAAATTATGGCATCTATCTTGTCCATTGGTTGATGATGCGCAATGGATCCAAACAATTAATTTGTTTTCTCAATGGTCGGATGGTACCATGATGGAGTTATATGTTGATATTTCTACTGTACAACAACAACATCCAATTGTACAAAGACGTAGACTTACAAGAGTCGTTGAAGATAGTCCTCCGCATAAAGTTGGGACTATTCCAAATGATGCAGAAGAGGACAACCTACTTGATCTCCCGGATATACATGTTAACCCGACATCTAATGAGGAGTTTCGTAATAACGAAACAGATGGTGATAATAGTGCTGATGAGGAAGGAACAATAGAAGTTTCGAGAAATGCATTAGTTGTACAGCAGGCTCAACCTACAATAAATCATCCACCACACTTTTCATCTTGGTCAAAAGCAATGACACGTGTGCCTGAATTTGAAGATAATGTTCTCACACTAGAAACTGAGTTTCCCAGAGTTATACGTGATAAGTTTAGTGAGATGGAAAAAAATTATATGTTGGAAGGAATTTTCCAAGTAAAGATGCATTAAAAAGTACGCTAAAGAGATTTCACATTGAGAGGCACTGTAGCTATGTATTTTACAAATCAGACTGTAGAAAATATGTCATACGATGTGATAAGTATGGAGATGATTGTAGATTTCGATTGAGGGCGATTCCGGACATTGCATTTGGAGGTTAGAGAATCTCGAGGATTGAGGCAGCTCATACTTGCATTCAGCCAGGCCTAACACAAGATCATACTTCATTGGATGCAGAATTTGTGTCATCCATTGTTGTTGAGATGATTAGTACATGTCAAGATGTTCTGATAGCCCTTGTGCAAGAGAGGATACAACAGACATTTGGTTATAAGATTTTGTATAATAAGGCATGAATGGTGAAATAGATTGCAATTGTGAAGGTCTATGGTGATTGGGACGACTCATATCGAGTATTGCCGCAATTTCTAGCTATACTGAGTCATCATAACCAAGTTGTATTCCATCTTGATACAAACAAATATGTGTCTCATGATAACAGACTTGATCCATCTCGTGTTCAATTTCATCGATTGTTTTGGGCATTCCTCCCATGTATATCCGCATTTCGTTTTAGCAACCACTTCATTCAGATTGATGGAACATTTCTATATGGAAAATACAAGGGCGTATTGTTGATTGTGACAACCCAAGATGAAAACTGTTCACCTTTTCCGCTTGCCTTTTCCATTATAGAGAAAGAAAACTATGAATCATGGAGTTGGTTTTTGGAATGTATCAACAAACATTCCCCCAACATTCGGGGTGTTTGTTTGATATCTGGTCAGTATTGAGCAATTAATGAGACAATCAATGCGGATCCTGATACATGGAGTTACCCAAATGTACGTCATCGGTTCTGAATTAGACACATTGCTAGCAACTTGCATAAAAAATTCCACAACAAACCGATGAAGAAGGCAATCACCAGACTTGGTACACATTGTATTTGTTATTTTTTTGTATATCAATGTAAAGATAAATTCAAAATATGTGAAATATCATCTATTCTTTATAGAATATGAGTCAGATCAAAAACGGTTTAAAGAACGTTTCGAACAAATCCGTCAGGTTAATGAAGAAGTTTACGATTATATGATGCGAATTCCAAAAGAAAAATGGACATTGGCATATGATGGGGGGAAGAGGTAAGAACACATGACCACTAACATTATAGAGTGCATCAATGGTGTCTTTAAAGGTCTTCGCAAGCTACCTATAACTGTCCTAGTTCAAGAGATATTATATCGTTGTGTGAAGTACTTTGTTGATAGACAAAAACTAACATCGGATGGAATACATCAGGGGCTAACGTACAGAAGACATTTTCAACGAGAGATTGAAAAGAATATTGAAGAAGCTTCTGATTATCATATCTGTCTATTTCGATGAGAAGACTCTCGATTTTAAGTTCAAGAGAAGTTGAACCCTATCACAAATAGCATTGGTAAAAAATGGTGGTATTACTAGAAACAAGGCAATGTCAATGTGGAAACTTTCAGGCCTTACGATTTCCATGCTCACACGCCATCGTAGCATGTTCCTCTGTTAACATATCATGGGAAACATATGTTGATCCAATGTACCGGATGAACACCATTGCTAATTTTTATGTTGTATCATGGACACCTATTGGTGAGTTTCTTTATTTCCCAATGCCCTAAGGTCAGCCGATAGTGGTACCTGATATGAATCGGTTGCATCCCCGTGGGAGACCGAAGGCCAGCAGGATGCAAAATGAGATGGACTGGCCTCAAGAACAAAGATAGAGTTTGAGATGCACCGTATTTCATCAAGAAGTTCATAATCAAAAACGATTCCCTAACATTATTGGGTCGAGTTCACACTCTAAGCCACAATGATGTATTGTCGTTATTGGGAGATTCTCAAATTGTAAATTTTATGTTGTTATCTCTTCCTTTTACCTCGGTTTTCTAACCCCCAAAACTAAAAATCATAACAGTAAACCCAAAAACATCTTTTGTATACCGTAATCCTGACATTCTAAACCACAATTCTGAAAATCTTTTCTCAAATCATTAACCTAAACCGTAAAACGTTAAAAAAAATCCAAAAGCCTAGATCTAAAAGGCAAAATGTGAAACCCTAATCTCTAAATCCTAAAATCGAAAAGATGAACCGTAAACCCAAAAAAATATTCCCTTTACATCGGTTTTCAAAACATTATGTGATTGAGAAAATAATCATAAAACATACAATCACATGGAAAATCATATATAAATTATAAATCACATCCTTTTCTAATAAACATCTATATAACACAGACAAATGATTTATATATATAAATATATAAAACCATATCTTACAAAACACCCAATTCTAGGTAAAATCATATCTTAATAAACTTTAGTAATATGCTTTGAAAAACATGAAATGCTCATCTGTTCCCATTCCTACAAATACCAACCCCTTCAACACCACCATGCATCCAACCATTATAATTTTTTCTACAATTGTCACCCCATTTCCCCATGCCTAGTTGATCAGATGAAAACACCAACGATTCCACATAGCCCATCGAACTCTTCATCACCAAATCTTTATCCTTTATCATCTTCAAAAGGATATTGTAGGACCTCCTTCATCTATCCATTCCAAACACTCACATACAAGTATACTATAAACATAAAAACCAACAAATTTTTAGGTTTTAGTGGGATCAATTAATTGTGTTGCCCCTAACAACTCGTTGTGTGCCATTCATGTCACCCTTATACATGCATTGAGGCGACATCTGGAGATATTATCATCATATGACTCAACACTCGCATTAAAATGCCTAAGGTATCAATATACTTCGTTCTTTGCCTTTCTCTAGGTATGTAGTTAAGCTGTATATAAATTCACTTAATATCACAAGTGGTTGACTCTTGGTATTTATTTGGAATTTTGAAGATTAATATACTATTTCATCGTATAATGGTTTGTTATTTCTAGAGAATTATGTTATATTATATTAACCATTTTAGTATTTGTTAATTCCAAATTTCATTAGGAATAGATAGTTATTCTTTTTTGGATTTTTTGATACGTAGAACAAGATTATGATGCTTCATGCATTGAAAATTCATCTTGATTATGCATCCTTTAGAGAAAAATATGTCATTGTTGTAGAAATTTATTAATGGATAAAACCTATTGTGCATTATCTCAGATGACTGTCATACTTTCATTTCACTGTTATTAAGTCGATGTTTTATTAATACATTTTATGATTAGTCGAACCCTGGTTACAATGCCTGAGTTCAAATTGCAAGGACACAATTTATTAGTACAGGGGAATATAACAACCCATGATTTTAACCTTAACCTTAAATGAGAAACTAAATTTATAGTGTACGATATACACCACATTAACCTTAAATGAGAAACTAAATTTTATTATTTAAAAGCGTGTGTTATAACCTAGCAATTAATTTGGCAGGTATGAATATGAATAACTTATTTATTTTATATATATGTATGTATGTATGTATGTATGTATGTATGTATGTATGTATGTATATTCTAAATGATTAGAAAATATTAACATAATTTTTAGTAAATCCGTTTTATTCTTTAGAGAAATGTTTTTTTAAATGTGTTCTCACTTTTTGTGGATGAATATTATAATTAATTTATGGAAGTTTTAGATAATTTATTTGAAAAAAATGAACATAATTTTTAAAATCAACTTATAAAAATTAGTCTGAGGTGAAGTTATGTGAATTTCCTAATAAAGTTAAATTATTGGTGAATAGTAAAAAATGCAGTTTTTTTTAAAATGCGATAACTTTTGTGATATCGTCAAGACATAATTATGACATAAAAATTTAATTAAAATAATAGAATAACTAATTAATGATATTATAATATAAAATTTCACAACTAGAAAAATAGGTTATTGCCACGGTTCAAAATTGTGGCAATAGGGCCCAAAATCATGGTCGTAGGCTACGACCACAGTTTTGCCCAACTGTGGGCGCTATCGTTGTGGCAGCAGGGTATGGTCTATTGCCATGGTTTTAACTGTGGCTATAGGTGGCCTATTGCCAGGATTTTGAAAACCGTGGCAATAGGTGCCTCTTTTGTCAACTGTGGCAGTTGACCTATAGCCACGGCGTGACAATAGCCTAAAAATAATGTGTGCATAGCCAGATTTGATCCTAACACCTTCCCTTCACATTCCAGCACCCTAACCACTACACCAACAAGGCTCAATACTACAACTTGGCCCTTTATCAATGCTAAAAACCGGTATTAACAGTGCTAGAAAAGCGTTGTTAATACCGGCGTAGATAAAAGGGGGGTCCCCTTTATCAGCGCTCCGAGAAGCATTGATATAGGAGACCCTTATCAGCGCTAAAAAAAGCACTGATAAAGGGTGTCCTTTATTAGTGCTTTTTTTAGCGCTGATAAAGGTCTCCTATATCGGCGCTTGTCGGAGCGCTGATAAAGGAGACCCTTTATTAGCACTCTTCTAGCGCTGTTAAAGGTGTCCTTTATCAGCGCTCAAAAAAGCACTGATAAAGGCACCATCGCTTGCACAAAAAAAAAAGAACCTGCACACCAGAATACCTGCACAATGTAGCACATGCACACCTGCACAATGTAGCACATGCACACCTGCACACCATAGCACCCGCAAACAATATTTTGACCGACAACAGTATATACATTTACTTAACATCATGAATACAAAAAAAACATTGCTATATACATTTCAAACATTGTTTTACATGGTTACAATTACAATTATTCAACAACAGTTATAAAGATTCATGTTTCATCCTTTGATATCTGTGATCCGCTCTCAATGGTATTTGTTGCCGAACAAAGCATCCGAACTCAAGGAAAAAAATTCACCTATATAAGAAAACAAATATTATGTTAGTAATACAATAATGAAAGAAATTAAAATAGTAATATGACAGAATACATTAATATGGAAATGTGAAACTAAAATATGAAATTTTAAACTCAAATGTTTTCATTTTCATAACAATGAAAGGGAATAATGTAAAATCAATATGTTTTTGATTGATTTATCTCATTTAATAAATACTGATTCTTTATCTAATGAAAAGCTTTACCGGTCACACCGTGTGTCGAATTGAGGTGTGGTCTATTCGTATACATCACAAATGACTCATGGATCGTTTTCCTAAAGTTTCAAAACAATCTGAACGCGTTTTCTCGGTATTCCGTATGTTAGTAGTGTTGTTTTCGAAATTTTATCTCAATTTGAAACTGATATCAGACACTTTTAGCCATACCGGTCACACCGTACGTCAGATTGAGGTGCGGTCAATTCGTACACATCACAAATGACTCTTGGATCATTTTCCTAAAGTATCAAAACAATCCGAATGTGTTTTCTCAGTTTGTCGTATGTCAGTAGTGTTGTTTTCTAAAGTTTTTGTCATTTTCAAACTGATATCAGACACTTTTAGCCATACCGATCACACTGTGCGTCAGATTGAGGTGCGGTCAATTCGTACACATCACAAATGACTCGTGGATCGTTTTACTAAAGTATCAAAACAATCCAAATGCATTTCCTTGGTATTCCGTATGTCATTAGTGTTTTTTTCTAAAGTTTATCTCAATTTGAAACTGATATCAGACACTTTTAGCCATACTGGTCACACCGTGCATCGGATTGAGGTGAGGTTGATTCTTACACGTCACAAATGACTCATGGATCGTTTTACTAAAGTATCAAAACAATCCAAACGTTTTTGCTTGGTATTTCATATGTCAGTAGTGTTGTTTTCTAAAGTTTATGTCATTTTCAAACCGATATCAGACACTTTTAGCCATACCGGTCACACCATGCGTCGGATTGAGGTGAGGTCAATTCTTAAACATCAAAAATGACTCCTGGATCGTTTTCCTAAAGTATCAAAACAATCCAAACGCGTTTGCTCGGTATTCCGTATGTCATTAGTGTTGTTTTCGAAAGTTTATCTCAATTTGAAACTGATATCAGACACTTTTAGTCATACCGGTCACACGGTGCGTCGGATTGAGATGTGGTCGATTCATACACGTCACAAATGACTCATGGATCGTTTTCCTAAAGTATCAAAAGAATCCAAACGCGTTTGCTCAGTATTCTGTATGTCATTAGTGTTGTTTTCGAAAGTTTATCTCAATTTGAAACTGATATCAGACACTTTTAGCCATACCGGTCACACCGTGCGTCGTATTGAGGTGAGGTAGATTCTTACAAGTCACAAATGACTCATGGATCGTTTTACTAAAGTATAAAAATAATCCAAATGTGTTTGCTCAGTATTCCGTTTGTCATTAGTGTTGTTTTCGAAAGTTTATCTCAATTTGAAACTGATATCAGACACTTTTAGCCATACCGGTCACACCGTGCATCAGATTGAGATGCGGTTGATTCGTACATGTCAGAAATGACTCATGAATCGTTGTCCTAAAGTTTCAAAACAATCAGAACACGTTTTCTTAGTATTCCGTATGTCAGTAGTGTTGTTTTCCAAAGTTTATCTCAATTTGAAACTGATATCAGACACTTTTAGCCATACCGGTCACACCATGCGTCGGATTGAGGTGCGGTTAATTCGTACACGTCAAAAATGACTCGTGGATTGTTTTACTCAAGTATCAAAACAATCCGAATGCGTTTTCTTAGTTTTCCATATGTCAGTAGTGTTGTTTTCTAAAGTTTATGTCATTTTCAAACTGATATCAGACACTTTTAGCCATACCGGTCACACCATGCGTCGGATTGAGGTACGGTCAATTCATACACATCAAAAATGACTCGTGGATTGTTTTCCTAAAGTATCAAAACAATCCGAACGCGTTTTCTCGGTATTTCGTATGTCATTAGTGTTGTTTTCTAAAGTTTATCTCAATTTGAAACTGATATTAGACACTTTTAGTCATACCAGTCACACCATGCGTTGGATTGAGGTGCGGTCGATTCGTAAACGTCAAAAATGACTCATGGATTATTGTCCTAAAGTATCAAAACAATCCAAATGCGTTTGATCTGTATTCCGTATGTCATTAGTGTTGTTTTCGAAAGTTTATCTCAATTTGAAACTGATATCAGACACTTTTAGCCATACCAGTCACACCGTGCATCGGATTGAGGTGTGGTCGATTTATACACGTCAAAAATGAATCATGGATCATTTTCCTGAAGTATCAAAACAATCCGAACGCGTTTGCTCAATATTCCATATGTCAGTAGTGTTGTTTTCTAAAGTTTATGTCATTTTCAAATTGATATCAGACACTTTTAGCCATACCGGTCACATCGTGCATCGTACTGAGGTGAGGTCGATTCGTACATGTCAAAAATGACTCGTGGATAATTTTCCTAAAGTATCAAAACAATCCGAACGTGTTTTCTCGGTATTCCGTATGTCATTAGTGTTGTTTTCGAAAGTTTATCTCAATTTGAAACTGATATCAGACACTTTTATCCATACCGGTCACACCGTGCATCAGATTGAGGTGAGTTCAATTTTTAAACGCCAAAAATGACTCATGGATCGTTGTCCTAAAGTTTCAAAACAATACGAACGTTTTTGCTCGGTATTCCGTATGTCAGTAGTGTTGTTTTCCAAAGTTTATCTCAATTTGAAACTGATATCAGACACTTTTAGCCATACCGGTCACACCGTGTGTCGGATTAAGGTGCAGTCGATTCTTACACGTCACAAATGACTCTTGGATCATTTTCCTAAAGTATCAAAACAATCCGAACACGTTTTCTCAGTTTTCCGTATGTCAGTAGTGTTGTTTTCGAAAGTTTATGTTATTTTCAAACTGATATCAGACACTTTTTGCCATACCAGTCACACCGTGCATCGGATTGAGGTGTGGTCGATTCATACACGTCAAAAATGAATCATGGATCATTTTCCTGAAGTATCAAAACAATCCGAACGCGTTTGCTCAATATTCCAAATGTCAGTAGTGTTGTTTTCTAAAGTTTATGTCATTTTCAAACTGATATCAGACACTTTTAGCCATATCGGTCACATCGTGCATCGGATTGAGGTGAGGTCGATTCGTACATGTCAAAAAATGACTCGTGGATAATTTTCCTAAAGTATCAAAACAATCCGAACGCGTTTTCTCGGTATTCCGTATGTCATTAGTGTTGTTTTCGAAAGTTTATCTCAATTTGAAACTGATATCAGACACTTTTATCCATACCGGTCACACCGTGCATCAGATTGAGGTGAGTTCAATTTTTAAACGTCACAAATGACTCATGGATCGTTGTCCTAAAGTTTCAAAACAATACGAACGTGTTTGCTCGGTATTCCGTATGTCAGTAGTGTTGTTTTCCAAAGTTTATCTCAATTTGAAACTGATATCAGACACTTTTAGTCACACCGGTCACACCGTGTGTCGGATTAAGGTGAAGTCGATTCTTACACGTCACAAATGACTCTTGGATCATTTTCCTAAAGTATCAAAACAATCCGAACACGTTTTCTCAGTTTTCCGTATGTCAGTAGTGTTGTTTTCTAAAGTTTATGTCATTTTCAAACTGATATCAGACACTTTTTGCCATACCAGTCACACCGTGCATCGGATTGAGGTGTGGTCGATTCGTACACGTCACAAATGACTCATGGATCGTTTTCCTAAAGTATCAAAACAATCTGAATGTGTTTTATCGATATTCCGTATGTCAGTAGTTTTGTTTTCTAAAGTTTATCTCAATTTGAAACTGATATCAGACACTTTTAGCCATACCGGTCACACCGTGCCTCGAATTGAGGTGCGGTCGATTCGTACACGTCACAAATGACTCTTGGATTTTTTTACTAAAGTATAAAAACAATACGAACACGTTTTCTCAGTATTCCGTATGTCATTAGTGTTGTTTTCGAAAGTTTATCTAAATTTGAAACTGATATCAGACACTTTTAGCCATAACGGTCACACCGTGCGTCAGATTGAGGTGCGGTCAATTCGTACACATCAAAAATGACTCATGGATCGTTGTCCTAAAGTATCAAAACAATTTGAACTCGTTTACTTGGTATTCCGTATGTCATTAGAGTTGTTTTCGAAAGTTTATCTCAATTTGAAACTGATATCAGACACTTTTAGCCACACCGGTCATACCGCGCATCGGATTGAGGTGCGGTCGATTCTTACACGTCAAAAATGACTCATGGATCGTTTTCCTAATGTTTCAAAACAAGAAGAACGTTTTTTCTTGGTATTTCGTATGTCAGTAGTGTTGTTTTCCAAAGTTTATCTCAATTTGAAACTGATATCAGACACTTTTAGTCATACCGGTCACACCGTGCGTCGGATTGAGGTGCGGTCAATTCTTACATGTCAAAAATGACTCGTGGATTGTTTTCCTAAAGTATCAAAACAATCCGAACGCATTTTCTCGGTTTTCCGTATGTCAGTAGTGCTGTTTTCTAAAGTTTATGTCATTTTCAAACTGATATCAGACACTTTTAGCCATACCGGTCACACCGTGCGTCGGATTGAGGTGCAATCTATTTATACACGTCAAAAATGACTCGTGTATCGTTTTCCTAAAGTATAAAAACAATACAAATGCGTTTTCTCGGTATTTAGTATGTCAGTAGTGTTGTTTTCAAAAGTTTATCTCAATTTGAAACTGATATCAGACACTTTTAGCCATACCGGTCACACCGTGCGTCGGATTGAGGTGTGGTCAATTCGTACACATCACAAATGACTCATGGATCGTTGTCCTAAAGTATCAAAACAATCCGAACGTGTTTTCTCAGTATTCCGTATGTAATTAGTGTTGTTTTCGAAAGTTTATCTCAATTTGAAACTGATATCAGACACTTTTATCCATACCGGTCACACCGTGCGTCGGATTGAGGTGAGATCGATTCGTACACGTCAAAAATGACTTGTGGATCATTTTACTAAAGTATCAAAACAATACTAACATGTTTTCTTGGTATTCCGTATGTCATTAGTGTTGTTTTCGAAAGTTTATGTCATTTTCAAACTGATATCAGACACTTTTAGTCATACCGGTCACACCGTGCGTCAGATTGAGGTGCGGTCGATTCGTACACGTCAAAAATGACTCATGGATATTTGTCCTGAAGTATCAAAATAATCCGAATGAGTTTGCTTGGTATTCCGTATGTCATTAGTGTTGTTTTCAAAAGTTTATGTCATTTTCCAACTGAATAGTAGGAATTCACTAATCTAAGGATATGAAACATAAGAAAGGGAGATCATAAATGCTCAATAAGTGTAAAGGGAGATATCAATGACCATATAAAGATAACATAAGTATTAGGAATTCACCTTCATTGTCCTATTTGTTTACATTATTCCATCAGGTACGTTGCCCATTCGTTTCTGAAGACATTTATATCATCTTCTGAATAGGAGTTTTTGCGAAAGTCATAGTAGTACTGAAAAAATATAAATACACAAAGGATTAAAAATTATTTTAAATGAATTAGTAATTATTTTCAAAAATACCTCTTCAGGGATGCTAGTTTGTTCATGAAATATGATCTCTTTCATAAATTTACAAACATAATAATCGCAGTCCTTGTCGTTTGTTTGTTTCTGACACTACAGAAACATCAAGAAAAATAAGTAATTTGTTTTGATATGTATTTGGATAGTGAAATATAATTATATATACCCAGATACTTCTCCATTTGTAGATCTTGTGGGCATTGTCGTCCTTATGCTCTGGATTCATTCCAGCCTTTAGACGATATTCATACACCGCCCTATCATAACAAAATCCTCATTAAAAGATAATATAAATTATATAACTAGATATTTAGTTCTAAAATGTTGGATCTAGTGTATTACAAATTGAAAATCACCATCATGTGTGGCCGTTTAGTTGGATATCCATGCAGTGAATCCAGAAAATAAATCTTTGGAGTATCCAAATTGACTACAATGAGCATCCAATGTTCCCTAAAAACACAAAAAGAAATAAGTACTGATAGAAATGAAAATATAATTGATATGATTAAAATGTAGAGTTTTACTCCTGCAATGTTGGTATTAAAAAGAGTTTGTCAGTCGTAATTTTGCTTTGAAACGTTCTGAGCAGATTTGACATTAATTTAGCCTGAAAATTAGAATCTATTTCTTCTCGTTGTGTAGAAATGGTGTGAGGACTAACGAGTCCAAATTTGTATTCATGGGAAAATCCCTTCAATTGTTTTTCGTATATATGCCTGTGAAAAATATGAGATGTATTTAGCCATAATTATCAAAGTATATCAGCTTCTGTAAAATCAAATCATGAAAACATACCTCATATATACATTTATAACTGAGGCGCCTAGCCAGTCATATGTGATGATCTCAGAAACAGCGTCTGCACTAACGAAATCTAATGTTTCCTCTCCATACATATATTTTTCACAAACAATTGTATGACTCTTGTCGTCTTTCATTTTCGTATCTACATGAGCTTGCAATGATATTAAATGTGGATATAGAACGGGCGGGGTGAACGTGCTCTCAGTAGATCGTTTTGATCGGTTGGTTGATCCAATGTTGGATCCGCTCTTTCGTTTTAGATTCTCCATTTTGTCCTTCTGTAATAACATTCATCAGTTCATCCATTTTCTAATTTAATGTTAAAGGTTCTACTTGAAAAATGAATTGGAAATGAATACCTCCTGGTCGACATGTTTTTTTACAAGATTTGACGGCTATGAAACGAATGTTCCCACAGCTTTTTCCACCGTATGAATGTCGTCATCGTCATTTGGAACGGGTATCTCGGCGCTCGGCTCATGAGCTACATTAATCGACACTTTGACATGACCAGTTGGAAGTGGTCTGGAGTGTAGCATGTCATTCTGCATATTGAAAATCGTAGCCCTCGCTACAAGGCGATGGGTGGGAGTTGACAGATATAAATCACAGTCATTTTCACCCTGTAGAATATCATTACATGAAAGGTATCAGTGTCTATGTGATTTACATTTCACAAAAACAAATATTAGAACATTGATTATCTCGGTTAAGTCAGGTCTTTGAGGGGAATGGCTCACCTCAAAGCTGGTGAGGGGTGGATCTTCTCGCGCGGGTTGTTCTTGAGTTGTTTGTTCTCTTCGCCTCTCCTCCATCAAATTCTTTAGCATCTCTCCCTGAGTTTGGAATAGTTATTCAAGGGTAGATACTCTATCTCTCATTACATGCAATTCTTTAGTTTGTTCATCCTCTTGTTTTTTTTTCTTAAAATATGCCCGGGGTGACACCCCAAAACCCACACCTTTGACGCGGCCATACTATTCTGGCTGTTTCAAGGCCGTTGAAAGTATGTCTGCATCCGGTGCGGGTGTTGTTGATTCCTGTGACTATGTCAAATAGAAAATATGGAAAAATAAGTAAGCATCATTATGTAATAGTGTTTTAAAGCAAAACAAGTTTATATTATGTCATACTTACACATGTTTCCCACACTTTTTGTGTGTTTTCATCTATCAGTTTCCTCTCTTTATTAACACGAGCCTCCTTCCATAGCACATGGCGTGGAATGGAAGTGACTTGAGATTTTGCTTCATCAATCTGCATATAAACAGAGAAACATGGTTACAGTGTTGTTTTATGTCACATAAAATTATTACAGTACTTTTAAAATACGTACCAATTGTTTTCAATTGAAGCGTACCCCAGCCTTGCTTTACGGTAGGGGTACACTGGTTTTGCTGCTCATTCTTTATTTTCAGCACTCAGTTGTTGTTTCAAAAATAAAAACTTGTCAATCAACGTGATGAATACAAGCAACGTTACACAACGTGTAACCAAACACAATGTACCTGAAAATTATGTTCCACACGACGGTTGCAAAACGCATCCCACGTTCCTTGGGATATCAAGTGTGCATAAAGAGGAGGTGGGTGTGGCTTGATTTTCCCTTCGGCATCTTTTAGATGATGTTTCGTTAAAATGGTGCGAAAGCCTCTATGAATCCTTCCTGCCAGTCTTAAAACATATTCTTTTTATGAAAAATCTACTATAAATGCACTCTGCAAGAGATGATGAAGGGTTAGTCAATATTTCAGTATTTTATTTTATTTTAATAAATTAAATAGATGATATCGTAATGTTATCGTAATCTCTTCCCACATTAATGTTTTCAACCCGCTGAAAACATGGTGCCACGACTCTACATCAATTTGGCACGCGTTGTCGAGTGACGATTCCAATGTAGCTACTAAACATGGCTTTGTTGGGGTTTACATGCTGGCCTAGTTTATTCCATCCCACCTCATATTTGATACCTTTTGCTTTTGCCTTAATAATTTTGGCTAAAACTGTCAAACTACGGCGCACCTGTTTTTTTTGTGTTGTTGGGGCTTCATCGCCTACCATTTCCTCAGTTTCTGCATCATCATTATGTTTCTCCGAAGCGCTAGCATCGGCACTGGCACCAGCTGCAACAGGTTGAGAGACCTGTTGTACGTCAGCAGTGGGACCAGCTGCAATAGGTTGAGAGACCTGTTGTACGTTATCAGTGGGACCAGCTGCAACAGGTTGAGAGACCTGTTGTCTCTCAGCAGTGGGACCAGCTGCAACAGGTTGAGAGACGTGTTGTGTCTCGGGATTGGGTGCATCAGCAGGTGAAGAAGTCATTATCTGCAGAACTGGTTTAACATTTAATTTAGATCACATAAAAGCAGCAACGAACAGATAATAACATAATGTAACACAATCTATATTACAATAAAAATCAATAACCTGATTATTGAACTCTCTTTTTTTTAAAGGCTGAAGGGATTTGACCCCTCTATCAACTATCCATATCCCTTCATTGTGGTCTCCTCTGACATACAAAACGTCGTCTACATTGGGACTACTACGAAATGATTGCGAAGTCCCAATGAAAGGGTTATCTTCCGTTGAATTTTCATCTGACCCTTCAGCTGTTTTGGTCGATAACAGAACGATTGACCAGTTTCGGTTTGCGGGATCTGGAACATAAAATACTTTCACTACCTGTGATTCCATTATAAACGGTTCGTCTTTCTCCCCTTCCTTACTAAAATCAACTTTCACGAATCCCAAATCATCTATTTTAACAGCACTCCTGTTATCAACCCACTTACATTGAAATATCGGAACTTGAAATTCCATATAATCCAACTCCAATATTTGTTTGATGATGCCAAAGTATGACATATTCGCATAAATTAGATTTCTGTCCTTAGCACCGAAAACATGCATTGCTTCAGCCACAAGTGTAACCCCACTATTCTGCATGGTATTGTCTTCATCATGTTTATTAGTATAAAATGTATAACCATTAACTACATAAGCATTGTAAGATAATGCATACACACTTGGTCCTCCGGCTAGCCATCGAAGTCATTCTGAAATTGACTCTAGATTTTCATCTGACTTCTTAAAAATATGATCTCGAAACCATCCTATAAACTGTTGATTATGTGTATCTGATATCCATTTTTCAGCCCTAGATGGATTCAAATGCCTAAGAATTTCTTTGTGGATTTCAACATATGGGTCAACGTCGAAACTGTTATGCAAAACATAAAGGTTGGCCTGCTCCTGATCTATAATATTGATTGTGACAACCTTTCTTCCAGAAATTCCTTCACCCTCAAGCCGCCTAATGTGACAAGATTTCGGTAAGCCAATGCTTTCCACACCAGACAAGTATTTGGTACAGAATTCAACGGATTCTTCAACAATATATCGCTCTACAATACAACCCTCTGGCCGACTTCGATTTTTGACATACCCTTTGAAAATCTTCATATACCGTTCAATGGGGTACATCCATCTGTAATGTACAGAACCACATAGTCAAATCTCTCTCACCAAGTGGACCATCAAATGAACCATCATATCAAAAAATGAAGGTGGGAAGAACATTTCTAATTCACATAATATGACGGCAATTTCTTTTTCCATAGCTGGCAATTTCGCCGGGTCTATAACTTTGTTGCATATAGTTTTGAAGAAGAAACACAGTTTCATTAATGTATGGTGGACATTCTTGGAAAAAATGCAACGTAAAGCAATTGGAATGAGATTTTGCATCAAAACATGACAGTCATGTGATTTCAGACCTTTTAACTTCAAGTCGCTCATTGACACGAGGTTACTGATATTTGACGAATACCCCTCTAGAACCTTTACGTCATTCAAGAAGTTGCAAAACTGATATCTCTCTTGCCTGGAAAGAGTGTAAGCAGCAGGAGGAAGAAATGTTTGTTTTTTACCCTTCACTGGTGCCAACTCTTCTCGTATTCTCATCTCAACCATGTCCAACCTAGCCTTAATTCCATCTTTTGTTTTTCCAGATGTATTTAGCAACGTGTCGATAACACTATCAAATACATTTTTTTCTACATGCATAAAATCAAGAAAATGTCTTACATACAGACAATTCTAGTATTGTAATTAAAAAAAAACTGATATCTTTTTCCAACCGATTTTCATAAGGTTTTTCGAAGCCGGTTTACCAAAAGTAGTGTCCACATTTTTAACTTTCTCAAACAATTGATCGCCTGTTAGTGGAGACGGTGTTGTACGTTCTTTTGAACTTTCATCGAATGATGTCGTCCAAGAATGGTACTTATGTCGTCGCGGTAGAAATCTGTGATGTCCTAGAAACACGGTTTTCGATGAATGTTTCAACCTAATTTATTGTGTACCTTCTTCGCAAATGGGGAAGCCTGAGTTCCTTTAATGCTACATCCTGACAAATTTCCATAAGCAGGGAAGCCATTTATCATCCCGTACAACATGACTCTCAAAGTGAAATCTTCCTTTCTGTAAGCATCATACAATGTAACACCTGAATCCCACAATAATTTTAAATCTTCGATCAATAGAGCTAAATAAACATCAATATCATTACCCGGTTGTTTTGATCCTGATATAAGCATAGATAACATGATGTATTTTCATTCCATGCATAACCATGGTGGTAAGTTATAATTTATCAACATAATCGACCATGTACTATGACTATTGATTTGAAAACCAAAAGGATTCACTCCATCTGTAGATAACGCAAGACGAAGGTTTTTCGACTCGTTTCCAAATTCAGGATACTCATGATCAATTCTCTTCCACTGAAGAGAGTCTGTTAGGTGACGTAGTATCCCATCTTTAATTCTTGTATCTGCATGCCATGTTAATTGTTCTGCTGTCTCCTCACTTCCATATAGGCGTCTAAACCTTGGAATGATTAGAAAGTACCATACAACTTTAGCAGGACTGGATTCATCTTTCTTGTATCGAGAAGAACCATACTTTGGGCATTCTTTAAGTGATTTGTGGTCCTTGCAAAATAGTATACAGTCATTTGGGCATGCGTGTATTCTTTCAGAGATCATAGCCACAGAGCGTAGCATTCGTTTGGCATCGTATGTTCGGATCGGGAGCTCATTGTCTTCTGGGAGCATGTCATTCATGAGGGAAAGTAGTTTCGTAAAACTGTCATCACTCCACCCATTGTCTGCTTTCAAATTATACAGCTTCAGTACGGCTGACAATGCTGTATATTTAGTGCAACCGGCATACAATGGCGTCTTTGCACAACTTTTTAACTTCTCAAACAATTTTGGGAAATCACGAAGTTCATCTTCGAAGGTCCTTGTCATTTCCTCAATACGATCTTCATCATCATTCACATCTGTAATCACATCCTCCATACGGTCATCTTCATTTTTCATGTTTGTAATCATATCAGATGATCCATAAAACGCAGTGTCACCCCAGTCACTACCTACATTCGTTGTTTCCCCGTGTTTATTCCAACATGTATAACTCTGATCTATTCCATGACAGATCAAGTGTTCTTCCAACTCATTTGGACTAATTTGTTTTTAATAACAACAGCATAAACACGGACAAAGGATTTGAGAAGAGTCACATGCATGATCTTTTGCAAACTTGATAAACTCTTTCACGCCTTCTTCATACTCTTTTGTCAACCGATTGGCATTCATCCATTCTTTATTTATATTCATCCTATTTGAAATTCATAGGATGAGTATATAGGTTAGAGGAGAAGGAATATGAGTATAATTTAGATAAAAAACAAGATACATCAAAAATGGTAGGGGGCGTGCTCATTAATAGCAAATCTTGGGTGGTTCTTGGGATTCATCCAATCTCTTCCTCTCTTCGATCACCCCTGATGAGGGGTAGTTCTTGGGAGTTTTTTATAGTGTGTTAGTGGGGTTCACCACTATAGACATGGGTTAACCATACCTTTTGTGAGGAAGTAGGATAATCAGTGCAACTTGTGGATCAATCTCATAGGGTGGTCTCTTTAGGCTGTTCGTACAAGGAAATACCTCATGGGTAAGGCCAATAGGTAGCCTAACATGTGCATAAAAAGTAAAAGTGTAGAAAGTTGATTGAAACACATGGGACCAAATGCATAAGTAAGAAGCAGTATATGTTTTCCACAAGGGCACCCATGGAAGTGGCCATAATGGGCACCTTAGTCTATGTGATGGTTATGTGGGAGTCTCCCTATGTTATCCAGGCATGAGCTAAGGCACAAGGACTAATCCTCAGATAATAACCCTTCATCTGGGTGCTCTTGGATGTGGGAGGATCATGGATGCTCGTGGGCTCATGAGTGATCAACACCCAACTCTTTAGTGTATTTGTCTTGTTCAGATCAAGACACAAAGCAACATAGGTAGTGGATGTAGCAAAGTCAGAAGAATAAACCCCAAGATAACTCTGAACTCACCCAGTGTCAAATCTCAATCCCTACCACCTAGTTTGAAGGTGATACAGATTAATTCTATCTTGAAAGTTGTAAGGAACTCTAAAAATAGCTCCTAAAACGTCTCCTCATGAACATCAATATTTTGGGAGTGTTTCATTGATGCGAAGGGCTACCATAACAACCTTGTCGATGAGGACCTTGTGTATTATGACCAAATCCATGGATTTGTTGGTGAAAATTGACTTGGATTGAAAATGGTCCAAGCACATATAGTGTTGCATTTCCTCAAAGTGAAAATAGGGATGGACATTGGTAGGTGGAACCACATCTTATGAGTGGTGGGATGCAAAAGGAAAATCAAAACCCAACGAGTTGAAATCTTCCAATGGTGGTGGAAAAGAAGAGGGAGAAGGAGATGGTGGAGTTAGAGTTTGGGTCTAGTGCTTAGCTGCAATAGGCAACGATCCATAAGCTATGTGTTTGGATGGGAGAAGGCACCTACCCTTAGTTCAAATCATGGTGCTAGGAGGGAAGTGAGTATGGGTGGAGGAAGGGGAGGAGGTTTAGTTAGAGGAGAGGGAGATGAGGGAGGAGGGAAGGCATGGAGGAGGTGGGGAGAAGAGGGAGTAGTGGAGGGGGGGGGGCACAACAAACCCAAGGTTATAGCTTAAATAACTCAGTCATGAACTTTATTTCAACACATCCAATGTTGATATATTTTATTTCAAGAAGGTGACAAGGCTAAAAATAGTCAAAGGAGGTATAAATTAGTTTATCCCAAGGGAATCTTCTTTAACTAAACTAACAAGCTTGGGGGGAGGGATCCTATGATGTTAAATATGGTACACAGGTTACCTAGAGAGGCCTAAGTAGCCAGGAAATCAGTGACCTTCTTACCCTCTTTCTATGTATGAGATAGATCCATGTGGTTATTGAAAAAAATTATGCATCTCATAGTGAATGGGACCTAGAAAATACTGGGTACCTCAAGCACACCCATGACACGACACCATGGATATGTTGTACCTCCACCCTATGCTTAGGTTCTCTGTCTTCATCATCACATATCAAGTGTAGTACCCTACTAAGGGATATTAATTTCATGATGGTCCACTTCTTTGATGTACAACATATAAACACCATGCATGCTAACACACATACGAGGTGAATCATTTAAGTTGTAATGTCATATTATCATGAGTATATAATACAACACATAACATCATGTGATCACAATCCAAACATAACAATTACCCACAATAACAACACTCATAAAATCCAAAAATCAATATTCATAATTTGGGGTAGGATACAAGGGGTTACCACAATGCAAACATAATTAATTCATGCAAATTCAATTTGAATCACCTTAAGAATGAGGACCCGGTGGTGGAGGAGAAGGAGGCGTCGACAGCGGAGGCACCAGAGGCAATGGAGGCAGCGCTGAGGCAGGGCGGAGGCAGCGGAGGCAGCAGAGGAGGAGGAGGAGGAGGAGGAGGCCGCGGTGGAGAGGAGGCAGTGGAGTAGGCAGAGGAGGAGGAGGAGGAGGAGGAGGAGGCGTCGGTGGAGGTGGAGGAGGACGAGGCCGCGGACTAGGCAGAGGAGGAGGAGGAGGAGGAGGCGCCGGTGGTGGAGGAGGAGGACGAGGCCGCGGTGGAGGAGGAGGAGGCGGCCGGAGGAGGAGGAGAAGGAGGAGGAGGCGGCCGCGGCGGAGGAGGAGGAGGAGGAGGCGGCGGCCGCGGCGGAGGAGGAGAAGGAGGCGGCGGCAGCGGCGCAGAGGAGGGCTTTCGCGAGAGCTTGACAGGGTGCGGGGAGGAGGAAGAGGACCCGAGGGTTTTTATCAGTCCCGCGTAAGTCTTTATCAGCGCTAGTAAAAAACGCTGATAAAGGGTGTATTTATCAGTGCTAAAATGAAAAGCGCTGATAAATACAACCTTTATCAGCGCTTTTTTAGCGCTGATAAATAGTGACTTTATCAGCGCTTTTCATTTTAGCGCTGATAAAGACACTCTTTATCAGCGCTTGTTTAGCACTGATAAATACATAGTTTATCAGCGCTGATAAAAGCGCTGATAAATGTATCAATTTAAGAATTTCTTTATATTATTATTTATTTATTTAACTCTAAGTATATATATCTCTATTTATACTTATAAAATTGTTTGAAAGGTATATTTATATATATATCATTGAAAATATAATAAAATATATATTTATTTTTTAAATATAATTTAATTTTAAGTGTACATTTAATTAATATATACAATAAATATTATCAGCGCTAATAAAAGCGTTGATAAAGGGATATTTAAAGCGCTGATAAAGGGTACACCTTTATCAGCGCTTGTTTTAGTGCTGATAAAGGTCCGCCCCTTTATCAGCGCTTTTCTGTTACCGCTGATAAAGGCAGGCGCATGTCATGCCCAGTTTTGTGGTAGTGGCTTTTGTGCATATATCTATTAATATGTTATATATATTATTAAAAACCGTGGCAATAGTTTTTTCCACCATTTTTTTGGCGGGAAAATTTTTCTCCCGCGCAGGGGCGGGAGACCTGTTGCCACGGTTTAACCGTGGCTATAGGTCCGTGGTCGTAGCCTGTTTTTCTAGTAGTGTTTCATACAAAAAATAATTAATCACATTAAAATTATTATTTATTTCATGATAAATATGAAACCCATTTTCAGTGTTGGCTCAGTGCTTGTGCACCGCTATAGAAGTCAAATTCAGTGTCTTGTAGGTAGTATTTGAGATTTAAAAAGTATTTGAATGATCTTTTAATTAAATATCAACTAAATGTTGATTTAGACTGAATATTTTGAAAATTTTAGTTATATAACAAGAATATTATCCAAATGTTTTTGCAATACTTGCGCAAACCAATATAAGTCAAATTAACAAATTATATAAGTTTTGTGACATGTATATGAGTAAATACACAAAGTGATCAAACCTAAATGATTATTTTGAGCCCAATTAATTTATTTTTATGATAGAAATTTATTTTTAATTTGTATATATGAAATATTTACCTTGAATGCTTACGCAACATTTACACAGTGCATGTGTAAGAAGAAGAAAAATCAATAAAATGATTTTAAAAACTATAAAATTAAAATGATAATAACAATTGAATGTCCCAAAAACATTACTAAATCACATTGGATGAGTATATATATACCATAATCATCAAATTGTTGAATTTATTACAATTTGGAGCCACTTTGTAGACATTAAGTTCTTTATAGTATCTTAATTATGGAAAATTCAAACATGTCACACTATTATTTTAAATAAGTATAACTTTTTTAATATGGAGTTATATTGAAAAAATGTTCTTCCATAAATATCCTATTGAAATATAAAATTTAAATTATTTTTAATTTTTAGAAATTATATAATCTTCTACTATCTATACTAAAGGTTCAGTTCCTACTACGCGTCGCCATTACATTCATTTACTCCCTCCAAACCCGACACCGCTCATGCGATTCGGCGACTGCTCCTAGGGTTCCTGCTCCCAATTCCCATCCCCTCATCCTGCTCTTCCCGCAAACCCCCTCCTACATCCTGGTCGCCAATTAGCTCCACCTACACCACAACCTCCGATTGTGACTACATCGTCGACAAGTACTCCTCCATCTACCACTGCTCTTTGTCAATCCAATTCTGCTCGTGATTTCCGTCGCCCACTCCTAGGGTTCCCGATTGCTGTCGTCCCCTCCGTTATCTACCCCTCCTGCTGGTGATTTCCGTCGCCCACTCCTAGGGTTCCCGATTGCTGTCGTCCCCTCCGTTATCTACCTCCCGCACGTCGTGCGGATGTTTCTTCCCCGCACACAAAGGAATGAAAACCGACACCTCACATACCCCATCCATCCCATATTCATAACATTTCGACCCCATTAACATACTCCTTGTCCCCAATGTGGACCTCGAATACTCAGATCACCCCATTTCCCACTTTCAAGTGCCTTCGGATGCATTGGTTCATAGACCTATAATTCCACTTTTTTCTATCCAGTATACAATTCTTTATCATGACACTACAGACTATGAACAACAACTTTTATTTCACCATGCCCTCCTATGTTTTACAGACTTGGTCATAGAAATACCATTGTTCCTTTCCTTCAGCATCTCTCCTGTTGTAACATTTGTTGTAACATTTTTCCACAGTCCCCACTACTAATGACTGCTCAAATAGTGTCTTCATAGACTATAGATAACAATCTCATGAAACTGGATCCAGTTTCTGATCCTTCATGAGATGACGGTAAAACATGCAGATGTTCTCGACAATAGTTTTTACACTAGTTACTGGCCATGTGTGATGCTCATTAATTCTGACCAAAATACAATAGTCACAGCAAATCTGAGCATCAGTAGTAATAGTTCCTTTCTCACAATATGACTAGCATTTCATTCATATACCTTCCCAGGAACATCAACACAATATTTCGAAAGTGGTTTTGCTGTAGGTATTCATCCGCAATCAATGGTTCTAAAGGTCTAGGAACAAGCTTCTACTTACTACATTGTTGCATAGCTGACTTTCAGTAATGGAAGTTTATTCAGTAGATACATTATTTCCAAAAGGTCCAATTTTGAGTGCTCATCCCGCAACATGGCGAAAGGCTTCACTGATTACTGAAGCTCAAGCAATTTCACTGTCTGTGTACTGAAAAACTGCTCCAACATTGACTCTTATGAAGAAACTCTAGATTCCAGCGGAGCACATGTCATCCTAGATTCAAATAAATGCAATCCTTTCAACAAATGTGTAAGCATTCAACACTTCCTCTTACTATGATCGAACAACATTGGTCATCTAGTCAGCACATATTTCCCCCTCATATGATTGCATCACATAGTTCTATTTGTGCCCACGCATGATGTTTTCCTCTCAACATTCAAGCAACAACGTTCATCTTAGAATCTCATCAAGGCTTGAGATGTTGGAACACGTTGGGTCTTATCACAACATTCTTCAGGTCTGATTGTCCGCATCAGTGTTCCCACTACCCCGGGGAGTTTTATTTTTAGTAGCGATCAAAGGATATTTGGCCACTGCGTTAGATTCTCTGTTATTTATCTTATATTTTTCTAGTTTTACTCATATCATCCAAGTGAGTGTCCCACTGTGTGAACATAACACAACTAGGAATGGCAGTGTTTATTATACTCCCAGCTTCTAAACTGCTTCGCGTGGGTCATCTCAATTAATAAGTCAAAAGGAAGTCTCAACATCTATGAACCATCCTCCACACAGTACACACACACTCCCACAACATGCACTTTCTAAATTAAAGCCTCAATTGGACAACAATTTTTTCATCTCCAAAAATGAAGAATCTATTTGTTGTTTTAACCCCAAAAGGTTCTTAGGAAATCTGATCATTCGACCAAAATCATTCTCCCAGCACATAGCACCCATTAAGTCCTGCACCTGTGTAACCGTTTTTCCCCTCCCATAAAATCACAACTGCTAATATAGATTTTTCACCAAGTTATCATCTCTTCCCACACAGCATGTGGTCGGATTAGTGAAAGTTGACATCCCCAACAATCATCTCTTCCCCGATGATGATTCAACATCTTAAAGTTAAAGGCCACTACCAACTTCCTATAATGTGTGGCCTCATTATTCTCCATCCTATTATAGTGTTAGACTCTCAATGAATGTAAAAATTGTTGGGTTCTTTCATAACTGGTGTGAAGCACATAAGAAGAAAAAAAAGGACAACTCCTTGTGTATATTTCGTGAAGAATATTAAAGAAATGAAATAAAATTATATAGGGGAGAAGTTTGAAGAAGAATATGGTATTAAAGACCTAGAGAAGAAGGCCACTCTGATAGCTATAGCCAAATCCTACCAGCCTCCGGTGGCCGTCAATCAGTCTTGGGTATGTATTTTGTTTACCTAGTTTTTGGGATGTCCGAGTCCAAACCCCAATTCCATTTCCTATTCTTTGCCTTGATTATTTCTTTTCGAATGGTGAATAAAGATTCCTTATGAGTATAAAGTGGTTGATCTTTCTAAATAGGTTCACCTCTATCGATTCTCCTTACCATATGAATTTTGAATTTTATTATTCTCTTATCTTTGTTCTTATATTTTCTTCCATTACTTAGATTTTAGGCGATAGGAATACTCAGGGTAGTTTTTCAAAATGTATGTTGCCTTAATATACATGTTGTTTCCCTTTGTATGCATTATCATGATCTAAAACCACATTTTATGTTGCATTATATTTCATTTTATATTGCCATATGATATTGCAGTTTATACTGTACTGAAATTGTAGTTTACATTTCAATTTATATTTCCATTTAAATAACGCTTTATATTTCAGTTTATCTTGAAGTTTATATTGCATTATCTTGTAATGAATTTTCAATTTTATTTTACATTGCAATTTTTATTAATATACTTGTTATTTCCTTAGTAAAAGTCAATTTCTTTTTGTATGCATTATCATGCACCGAAAGTGCAGTTTATATTCAATATACATGCAATTTCATTTACTTATTGTACAAGCTATTTCTGTAAATTAATGCAGTTTCCTTTACTAAACATGCAAGCAATATTATCTGTTAAGCATGTTATACATTTGAGATTTTTCGAACCCATGTTTTTATGCTCTTTGAAGTAGCAGTTTCATCATCTGGGAATGCATTTGTTGAGCATGAGATTGAAAGAGAAATAAGGTGTGCTTGCTAACATGGTAATGATATATTGTTTTAATTAGCTTGAACATGTTGAGATTTGCTATGTTTTATGACTACTTAACATATTTTCATAAGTGCCTCAGTGAAGGTATTTTTAGTTGTTGATTTATAGACATAAAAACATGTTATTTTAGTCATTGAATTAATGGTTCCTTTTTCATTTTATGGTTTCTGAAATGTCAGCACACAATAAGGTATATATGGTGATGGATTTAAAAAAACTATTGTATAGTTAATTAAAAAACATAATTATAGTTTTATTTTTATACACGCAATGTGTAATGTATGATTAATGCATCTTTGTAAAAACCCAAGATTTTATATAAAGTTCCCTCTTATAATAAAATTTCAGCAAACAATTAATCACATTCTTCAAATTATATATTTCTATATCTCCATGTTTTTTATTTTAAATTTCCCCACTTTAACCTCATGCAACCGTCTTTTCCCATGCATTTCTTGAGATTGATGTGACAAAATATTTAGAGCAATATAAATTTGTTTTTGATGCATTAATGAATGAAGAGATTCAAATTATAAGCGAATGTCTCTGATAATGTCTTTGTAATTTTTCCCATTTTATGATTGTAATTATCTATCTCTATATGTAGTATAGATCATGATCTTGTTACAATCTGTAATATTTTACAATTGATATACTTGAATAAGTTACGGTGTGCTTTTTTTTCATGAATCACCCCACAATATTACTTTGTCACGATTTTTCTATATGTTATACTCGGAACTTCTCATTCAATTTCATCATTTTATCTTTACCTTCATCAACCACCATTGTGGAAAAATTAACATGAAAGATCCATTTAACACCGTGACTGCTTACTAGAGATGAAAAATTTTGAATTGAAGAAACTAACCATGACACTGTATATTTAATCTATATTTTGTAATTGTGTAATTGAGGAGGGAAATGATATAAAATATAAAAAGACAGGAAAGTCTATATCCTTGAGCTTTAGCAATACTGTGTGCGTCGAAGTTTCATATAATGAGACCATTGTACCATCCCCCTCTGCTACAAACAGACCAACTACCAAACTAATTCATAAAATTGATCTCTAACCCATCACGTATCGATAATTTTTATCACAGACCAACTCAACTATCATAACAAAACTAATCATTTGAGAAATACAAAACTAGAACCCACTTTAGGTAACTACACATTCTATACACAATAGCCCAAACATCCCCACAAAAAATATATCTCTGAAATCCCCAACCATCCCCACATTCCATAAATTTCCACCATGCTGAAAAACCAACTTGAATCTAAGTGGAACTCCTCGGTAATTCAAATACCAATTGGGTAATACATAAAAAGAATTCTATCCTTAGGTGGATCAATTTTCTCTAGTTCTTGGTGATTTATCAATTTCAAATAGAAGTTCCATTGGAAATCCAAATCCATAAATGAAATTTCATATTAAATCAACAGTGGAGGTTCCAATGGAAATTCATAGAGGAAGTTCCACTGGAAATCCATAGAGGAAGTTCTACTGGAAAATCCCAATAGAAGTTTTGTTTTGATCGAAAGGAGATGCATCACGAACAGTTTTCTTTCACTCCTGATTTGGTTAAGCGAAGCTTGACAGATAACACCAACACAAAGATATCATAACATTTTCATTGATGTTACATTGCAATCCTAGCAAAAGTACTATTGACATTCTGTTAAGAACCGGAACCTGAAGATGTGTGTTAATGGTGGAATAAGTAGGACTCCCTTAGGGAGTTACCCGCCCAAGCTAATAGCTGAGTCCCCACTTAACAACAAGATAACCCTGCCCTTTCCCACGATCCCCTTATAATTATCTCCCATGTTCCCCCTATCCCCACGTGGCATAACAAACTGGTTTGCATCCCACTAATTCTCTTCTGACAGTTCTCAACTGAAACCACCCCCTCCACTGCTGTTTTTTGGTTTAACCCAGCCCCACGTGGCCTACTGACCCACCTCCTCTGATTGGGTAGTTTTCCCCCTTCTAGAATAGTCCCTCCACTCTCCCGAAAGGTCCCAGATCCTATCATATTCCATCACGGTTATTCCTAATACCTTTGCAGGAAAATTGAAATAAATGCATTAATGATCATGCTAGATCTTCATTCTATGAATAATTAATAACCATTAAATTTATCATGTTCCATGATACATAAAAATACAATGTAACCAGTCTTGATGAAAACATAATTTTATTGAATCCTAAACCGCGATCATTTTTGTGATCAATATACAAGAAAAAATAAATAATGCCCCCTTATCATACAATAACAATAATATTCAAACATGAAAAGATCGTGTTCTATGGAAAACAACTTTAATACATTTTTCACAACATTCAACTCTTAGTTTGTAAGAAAAGCTAATTAAAAAAATGGGTCACCTTCCACGGAACCTCACATTTAAATGGACAAAAACGTTTTCTCAAATACATATTCAATTTATAAAACCAAAAATAAATGATTGCTAATCTTGCTTATGTATTTAAATAAAATGAATTTTAAATATTTATAAAAACCATGCTTAAGCTAGAATGAATGTAGAAATGAAAACAAAATTAACCAATGAAAAAATTTGGAATAGGTATGTAATTGAGTTGATTTTATCAAAATAAAACTCTGAAATTCTAAATGTTTTTATAATGTTGTCACGAAAGAAATAATCTTTAAGATAAATCACAAACTATTTTGGTGTGATAAATCTATAATAAACAAATTGACTTATACTTGTACACATCAATATTTCTTACAAAAAATCACCAAATAAACTAAGAACATCCAGAACATTTAAAAAAATTTTGATCTAAAGAATGAAATAATAAAATTTAGCAAAAATGTTTTTTTCTTGTGTTTCAACCCGAAGAAATACTTTATGACTTTCCCAACTAATTGACAATTAAATAATTTATATCAATTTACATAAAAATAAACAAAACAAAAAAATAACTGTAAATATCTAACCTTTTAACATACGGTATATTTAGTTGGGCTTTAAGGGCTAAATCAAAAAGTATCGTCATAAAATATGGTTGCAACTTAGTTTATAATCCAGTCAATCTCTCAAAACCAAACACCACATTAAAAAGAAATATTATCAATGAGATTTATAAAGCACAAAGAAAAGAAATTAAAAAAATGAAATATGATAATACTTCATAAGAATTTTCGGGTACCACACAATTTCTAGAAAATTGAAAAAAATCTCACGGATCTTTATCGTTATATACACTATTTTTAAACACTGCTTTCAAAGTTGGTTCACTCTTCACATATTGTGTTCAAGGAAAAAATCTTTTTCAAAAGAATTACTCGTCATAAATTGACGTAGATGGATCCCAAGAAGAATCGTGCATTTTGATGTGACATAACCCGAATGTCGCTTATTTCTTTTCTTGTTAATAATGCTGGATGAAACTGTGCAAAATATAATTTTATCTTATTACATATAAAAAATCAATTAATTTGAGTAATTCAATTCATAAAATATAAACATATAAAATAGGTCATAATTATCTTACATTATTTTACATCAACCCACATATTCAAGAAAATCCTCGACCTCATTTGCAGTAAAAGCATCCTTTTCTCAGAATAGAGGAGATGTCATTCTTTTAAAACTCTCACAATCATGCTTCAAACCCCTGTTATCGGGCTTTTCAACATTCATTAGTTTGGTCCGACCTCCAACTAGACACATTCGCAGCAGTAAGTCACCCATGACATAGTTTATTTCGCCATTTAAGAATATTAAACCATTTATGATATCCTTGCATTATATATAAGTAAAAACTAATTATAAAATATTACTCATGTAAATGTAATAAGTTATTAATGAAAACTATAAAAAATCATATTCACTGAAATATCAATACTAGTTCTTGACTTACATGATTAGCTGAAAAACCACGTGTATAAAATAATATATTCTTTTTAAACCACTCCTTAAGTGTGGGCTCAAAAGATTCTCTGATAAGGCGCAATTCAGAAGGCTCTCTGGAATTAATGCCGAATGTTCTAAGAATATATTGAATTGTGATAGTCATTGAAAATGTAACTCTATGAATTGAATTTGGATCTTTTCGTAACACAATAGTATTTGTATCAACACAATAGTTGAATCTGCTCGAAAAAATATTATTCATGATTCGATGGTTCTTAACATATGTCATCGAAACATGGCCCTACATTACTCATTTGAATTTGTTTATGGATGTGCAATGCAGGGATATGTTTCGATGCCATATGTTCAGAACCATCGCATCCTGAATAATATTTTTTCGAGCAGATTCAACGATTGTGTTGATACAAATACTGTTGTGTTACGAAAAAAATCCAAATTCAATTCATTTGAGTTACATTTTCAATGACTATAAAAAATCAATATATTCTTAGAACCTTCGACGTTGATTCCAAAGTGCCTTTTGAATTGTATCTTATTACGGAATCTTTTGAGTCCACTCTTGAGGAGTCATTTAAAAAGAAAATATTGTTTTATACATGATTTTTCAAGTCAAGAACTAGTAGTGATATTTCAGCGAGTATGATTTTTTATAGTTTTCTTTAATAACTTATCACATTTACATGAGTTATATTTTATAATTAGTTTTTAATTACATATAATGCAGAGATATCATAAATGCTTTAATATTGTTAAATGATCGAAATAAACTCTGCAATGACCGACTTACTGTTGCGAATGTGTGTATAGTAGGAGGTCGGAACAAACTAATGAATGTTGAAAATCCTGATAATAGGGGTTTGAAGCATGATTGTGATAGTTTTAAAAGAATGACATCTTCTCTATTCTAAGAAAATGACGCCTTTACTCCAAACGAGCTCGAAGATTTTCTTGAATATGTGGGTCGATGTGACACAATGTAAGATAATTATGACTTGTTTTATATGTTTATATTTTATGAATTGAATTACTCAAATTAATTAATTTTTTTATATGTAATAGGAAAAAATTATATTTTGCACAGTTTCATCCAACATTATTAATAAGAAAAGAAAGATGTGACATTCTACTTATGTTACATCGCGATGCACGATTGTTCGGGATCCATCTACGTCAATATATGACGCTTAATTCTTTTCGTAAAATATTTTTTCTTTGGACACAATATGTGATGAGTGAACTAACTTTGAAAGCAGTGTTTAAAAACGGTGTATATAAGGATGAAGATCCGTGATATTTTTTTCAATTTTCCAGAAATTGCGTGGCACACGTAAATTCTTATGAAGTATCATCATATTTTATTTTTTTAATTTCTTTCCTTTGTGGTTTATAAATCTTATCAATAGTATTATTTGTTAATTCAGTGTTTGGTTTCGGTAGATTGACTGGTTTATGAACTAAGTACGCTGCAACCATATTTTATGACGATGCTCTTCAACTTAGCCATTAAAGGCAAATTAAATATATCATATGTTTAACGGTAAGATATTTATAGCTATTTTTTTTGTTTTCTTTATTTTTATGTAAATTAATATAAATTATTTTAATTGTTAATTACTTGGGAGAGTAATAAAGTATTTCCTCACCTTGAAACACAATAAAAAAACATTCTTGCTAAATTTTATTATTTCATTCTTTAAATTGAAATTATTTTAAATGTTCTGGATGTCCCTAGTCTATTTGATGCATTTTTGTAAGAAATATTGACGTGTTCAAGTATTGGTCAATTGGTTTCTTATAGATTTATCACACCAAAATAGTTTGTAATTTATCTTAAAGATTGTTTTTTTTTGTTATATCATTATAAAAACATTTAGAGTTTTATTTTGATAAAATCAACTCAATTACATACCTATCCTAAATCATTTATTGTTGGTTTTAGAAATCGAATATTTATTTGAAAAAACGTTTTTGTTCATTTGAATGTGAGGTTTCGTGGAAGGTGATTTCTTTTTTTAATCATCTTTTATTACAAACTAAGAGTTGAATGTTGTGAAAAGTTAAAGTTGTTTTTCATAAACCACGATCTTTTATATTGATCAAGAAAATGATTCCGGTTTAGCATTCAATAAAATTATGTTTTTATCAAGATTGTAAGATCTAGCATGATCATTAATGCATTTATTTCAATTTTCTTGCACAGGTATCATGAATAACCGTGATAGAATGTGATAGGATCCGAGACCTTTTGGGAGATTGGAGGGTCTATCTCAGAAGGGGGAAGACTGCCCAATCAGAGGAGGTGGCCCAGTAGGCCACGTGGGGCTGGGTTAAACCGAATAACAAAAGTGGAGGGGGTGGTTTCAGTTGCTGAACTGTTAGAAGAGAGTTAGTGGGAGACAAACCAGTTTGTTATGTCACGTGGGGATAGGGGGAACATGGGAGGTGTTTATGAGGGGATCGTGGGAAAGGGCAGGGGTATCTTTTTGTTAAGTGGGGACACGACTATTAGCTTGGGCAGGTAACTCCCTGGGGGAGTCCAATAATTGTTGTTTTTCCCTTCTTTTGCCTGTACTTCTTCCACCATTAATACACATCTCCAGGTTTTCAGTTATTAACAGAATGCTAATAGTACTTTTGATAGGACTGCAGTCTCACATCAATTAAAATGTTATGATATCTTTGTGTTGGTGTTATCTGTCAAACTCTGTTTAACCAAATCAGGAGTGAAAGAAAATTGATTGTGATGCATCTCCTTTCGATCAAAAACAGAACTATTGGGATTTTCTGGTGGAATTTTCTCTATGCATTTCTTGTGCGTTTTTTTCTTGGATTTCCAGTGGAACCTCCACTGTTGAATTACTATGGAATTTCATTTATGGATTTGGATTTACAATGTAATTTCCATTTGAAATTGATAAATCATAAAGGACTAAAGAAAATTGATCCACCTAAGGATATAATTCTTTGTATGTATTGCCAAATTGGTATCTGAATTACAGAGGAGTACCACTTAGATTCAAGTTAGTTTTTCAGCATGGTGGAAATTTCTGGAATGTGGGGATGGTTGGGGATTTCATAGATATAAATTTCATTTATTATATAGTGAACTAGTAGAGATATGAGTTAGTAACAATATTTGAAATATGATGGAGATGTGTGAAGATCCAATTATGGCAGGTCTTGGCATTGAGATTTTGATCTGAGATGAAAAATGGTGGGTAGGTTGAGTAAATAATTTATTTATTTAATTTATTTAATTAATCTAATCCTGTTCCAATCATTTATATGTATGTTATGTAAAATATCTAGAACTAGCATCATAAATCTGGGAAATTAGAGAGTAGGAGATTGTTTGCATTGGTGTTTGAATTAGCAACCCAACAATAGGAATCAGTGAAAACGATCGAGGAAGATCATGAGACGAATGACAAACGCATTAGAATCATGCCCTTATTCTCTAGAGAATTTATTTTTCGCCAATTATCGATCCAAACCTGCGGTAATGCTTGTTATTTCATGAATTTCCACATATTTATTTATTTATAAGTATATTTTATGATCTTCTTTGTTGACCTATGATTACCTATTCATCGCAGGAGGCTCAATTTAAATTTATATCTTGAACCCAAATGATTTTTTTGGATATATATTGATTTCACCCTTGTTCAACATTATGAAATATTTTGGCTGGATCTCACCGCATAATGACGTTTTTCTATTCATTCTTGTGCTTTTCCCCTGACCATTCATCTCCTTTGTCTTTGCCCCACGAGGTCGGCAATTCGACATGGCAGGCCTTGATTCGATCATGATAGAACCCCTAGATTCATTTCGGATGCACGGATGACTATTGATCAATTTGTTTTTTGGATGGGTTGAGGTATATTGGAGGATGTGGATGATGAATTTGATGACCAGAACTTTCAACAAAAGCAAACAATGCGACATATTATTGTTGGTGTAATCCGAGTTCCGATTTCAAGCCATCAGAGGCTTGAAATTGACGTTCAGGATCCACCGTTGAGTTTGGTAGATCTAAGATGGTCAGATGATGGTGGAAAAAATTTATAGGGATGATCTGATGTCACATATAACAACTACAATTTTTTTTCAATATCCAGAGTCACACGAAGTGTAGTTCAGATGAACAAATGTCAGATGAACAAATGTCATGTGGTCCCTTGCTGTCGTTTTATGGGGTTCACGAAAAAGAAAATATCACACACTATATGGGAAGGCCACATGCAGTGTGATTTGATAAAGGTGGCGGAGAGTGTACAATTCACTTACCTATACAGTGTTACTCCCCCATCATGGAGCTCGAGGGGATCAAGACCTCCATGAGATTTAGGTCACCCTTAACTTTGGAGCATAGTAATGAGTAGCGGGCCCCATGACCCATATTCTCTAGAGGCAATGCATGATGTAGGGCATTAGATATTGACCATTGGACTCAGCATCCTTAGCTAGGTTGTAGATATGGAGGTCCCTTTTCTCTCAATTTGCACGTTTCTTTTGATCATATATTTGTTGAGCATCATTCCCCTCTTGTTTATAGGTTGAGATGATTGTTTCTAATGTATTGATTTTCTCTTGGTTTTTGGGGATCATACTAGGTATCTATGCACTCACCCCTCCATGGGATTTATCAACACAATTCGTTCCTTATTAAGACAAGAGGGAGATCGATAGGGGTAGGTTCTTGCCTAAATTGTGTGATGAATAGATGAAGAAAAAATAGGAAACATTCATGGCTTGTGAATATTTGGTGAAAAAGAAAAACGAAATGGAATTACAGAAGGGAGGGGAGAGACTATACAGAGAACGAGGTAGAATAAACCCATGGAAGAAGACCACTCGTCCAAGCGCCATGGCCAAATCCTCCCAATGACCTCTTCCCAACTGCTTCCAAGATGAACTCGTAAAAATAATTTGTACAAGTTCTTCCTGACCTGTGGACTTTGGCATCCCCGTACACAAAGGAATGAAAACTGACACCTCACACACCCCATCCATCCCACGTTCATAACATTTCAACCCCATTAACATACACCTTGTCCCCAATGTGGACCTCGAATACTCGGATCACCCCATTTCCCACTCAAGTGCCTTCCGATGCATTGGTTCATAGACCTATACTTCCACTTTTTTCTATCCAGTATATAATTCTTTATCATGATGCTACGGACTATGAACAACAACTTTCATTGCACTATGCCCTCCTCTGTTTTACAGACTTGGTCATAGAAATACCATTGTTCCTTTCCTTTCCTTTAACATCTCTCCTGTTGTAACATTTTTCCACAATCTTGTGACACTGGATCCAGTTTCTGCTCCTTCATGAGATGACGGTAAAACATGCAGATGTTCTCGACAATAGTTTTTACACTAGTTACTGGCCGCCATGTGTGATGCTCATTAATTCTGACCAAAATACAATAGTCACATCAAATCTGAGCATCAGCAGTAATAGTTCCTTTCTCACATTTAGCAATATGACTAGCATTTCATTCATATACCTTCCCAGGAACATCAACACAATATTTCAAAAGCGGTTTTGCTGTAGGTGTGAACGTATGTACTTCATCCGCAATCAATGGTTCTTATTGGAACCCATTTAAGTGTAAATGGGTGAGTCCCACATCGGACTTACCCATCTTGTATATTGGTTTCCTAATCTATAAAAGGATAACCTCACCCCACATTGAGGAAAGGGGAATTCACCCAGTAACATGGTATCAGAGGGATTTTTCTCCCGAACCCTCCCTCCCTTGCGGATTCCTGGCGTTCTTCCGGCCCCGCCTCTCTCCCTCCTGCCCTAGCCTTTCCCGGGGGGCCTCCTCTCCTGTCCCGGCGCAGATCCTCTCCGGCCTGCACCCTCTCGGCAGGCCCTCCCTCCCGGCGCACCTCTCCTCCCGGCAGGCCCTCCCTCCCGTCCGCCTCTTCCCTGCCAGCTCCTGGCCGCGCAGCCCTCCAGCGCATGGCGGCCTGCTCTCCCGGCGCGCTTCCCATCCCAGCCGCCCCCTGTGGCCTTCCCCGACGGCGCGCCTTTCTTCCCGGCGGCCTCCTGCGCATCGCTCCTCCTGCTGTGGCTTCCCGTCTCCAGCGGCGCCCTCCTCCTGGTGGTTTCCCGCTGCCTCCTCTGAGCGAGCCGGCCTCGACATCCCACAGCGGTGCCTCCCGTCGCGCCGCCCGTCGCGATGCCTCCTCCTGCGGCGCTCTCGGCCGGCCCTACCTCCCGGCCGTCCTCACTCCCGCTGCGCCTCCACCTCCCGGCGGGCCTCCCTTCCCGGCGGCCCTCTCCTCTGCGCATCCCGACGGCGCTCCCTCCCCGCGGCTCCCTGCGGCTCCCGACGCCATCGCCCGCGCGGCTCCCTCGCCCTCGCCCGATGGCCCCCTCTCTCCCCGACGCGGCCCGCGCCGGCTCCTCCCTGCGGACTTTTTCCCTGCCAGCGCTCCCTCCCCGCGGCTCCCGCCGCCATCGCCCCGACGCCCCTTCTCCGGCGCTCCCCTCACGGAGGCCCTCTCATCTCGGCGGCCCTCATCCCGGCGTCCCCGGCTCGCCCCGACGTCCCGGCTCCCCGACTCCCGGCTCCTCGGCTTCGCCCCGACACCCTCCTCCTCGGCGCGGCGCGGCTCCCGACTCCCGCTGCTCCCTACTCCCGCTGCTCCCGGCGCCTCCCGCTGCTCCAGCGCTTCCGGCGCCTCCCGCTGCTCCAGCGCCTCCCGCTTCTTCCCGCGCTGACTCCTCCTCCGGCGGCCCTCCTCCTGCAACCGCCCTCCGCAGCAGCTCCCTTCCCAGGAGCGGCTCCCGCCCGGTCCGGCGCTCCCCAGCCCGTCTACCAGCAGCTACCCTGCGGCCTTCCTGCGCCGTCGGCCCAGCTCCCTGCGTTAATGGCGGGCGTGTCCGCCCGCGGCCCTCCGGCATCACCTCCGGACGCCAGCATTCCGGCCGGGCCGCACCCTCACTTCCATTGGCGGCCTTCCCGGGCACCTTTGCACTCAGCCGAGCGGCTCTCCTATCCTCCATCATCGGCTCTACCGCGCAGCGGTCCTCCTTCATCCAGTACCCGTTACAGGACCACCCTCTCGCCGGAGGAGCTTGCTTTGGTAAAATCTTATCGCGCGACTGCGCCACCATCTTCTTCTCTAGCTCCACTTGCTCAGACTGGCAACTCCACCGCCTGTGTTTCTCATCGCCAGACAGCTTGGATGTTTGACTCTGGTGCGTCAGAACATCTCACCGGGGACTCTGGTATGTTCACTACCTATCATCCGTACACAGGTGCCTCTACCATTACTGTTGCTAATGGCTCAACAATCCCTATTACCGGCTTTGGCACCTGTTCCTTGACCCCGTCTCTTCCCCTGACGTCGGTCGCTCATGTTCCTCAAAGTCCCTTTAATCTTATCTCTATCAGCAAACTCACCACCGAATTGAATTGTGTTGCTATTTTTAGCTCCTCTGGTGTTGTTTTTCAGGAGCGGAAGACGAATCGGGAAATTGGTCGAGGTTATCTTCGGGATGGGGTTTACCTGTTTGATACCCCATCATCCCTTGCTTGCTCATCCACCTCAGCCTGAGCCCTTGACCTCTATTACCGCCTTGGCCATCCACCGCCTTCCACCCTCCATAAACTTTGCCCCCAATTCGGTTCTCACCTCTCCTTCCATTGTGAATCCTGCAAGTTTGCCAAACATCATCGGACGACGTATGCTCCTTGCCCGGAACCACGGGCCGCGACTCCTTTCGCTCTTGTTCATTCCGATGTATGGGGTCCTTGCCGGGTTCCTAGCCAGTCAGGGTACCGTTATTATATCACCTTTATTGATGATTACTTCCGCATGACCTGACTTTATCTTCTTCGAGATCGAACGGAGGTTCTCTCAACCTTTCAGACATTTTTTCAGGAAATCCAGACACAGTTTTCTCTCCCTGTGAAATGTCTCCGATCTGACAATGGGCGAGAATACTTATCCACTCATTTTCAGCAGTTTATGAGGGCCCACGACATCATTTATCAGACCTCATGTCCTGATACCCCTCAGCAAAATGGGGTGGCCGAGCGGAAACACCGACATATCTTGGAGACCGCTCGTGCCCTCCTCTTCCACCGCCAGGTCCCTCTTCTTTTCTGGGGGGATGCCATCCTCACTGCTACTTACCTTCTCAATCGTCTTCCCTCCTCCATCCTTCAGGGGGAGACTCCTTTTCATACCCTGTTTCCCTCTCTCCCTCCTCACTCCCTTCCACTCCGTATCTTCGGCTGTCTCTGTTATGTCCGGGACACTCGCCCAAATCTCTCCAAACTATCCCCCAAATCCCTTCGCTGTATTTTTCTTGGGTATTCCCTCACTCAGCGCGGGTACCAATGCTTCTCTCCAGACCTCCGCCGGTATATCACCTCTGCTGACGTTTCATTTGTCGAGAGCTCTCCTTTCCCTCTCCCCTCTCCTTCTCCTGACACTCCCATCGATGACTGCCTTCCGCTCATGGTTCACCCGCCTCTGGTGTCTCCTCCGACCGGTCATCTCTTTGGACAGACCTACTCTCATCGTCCTTCCATTGTACCTCCCGTCCCGTCCGAGGAAACCATTGTTCCCACTTCGCCTGATGTTCCTAACACAACTCCCGAGGATGTGCCGATTGCGCTCCGGAAAGGTACTCGCTCGTGTCAGAATACTCCTCTCTTTGTATCTTCTTACAGGGGCTTGTCAGCTCTGGAGACCGTGTCGCTTCCTCGAACGGTCGGTGAGGCCAAATCTCACCCCGGGTGGCTAGCCGCAATGAGAGATGAATTGCAGGCTCTGAATGCCAACCATACTTGGGATCTTGTTCCCCTTCCAGCAAACAAACAGGCGGTCGGCTGTAAATGGATCTTCACGATCCGTCTCAATCCCGATGGCTCTATCTGCCGCCTCAAGGCCCGGCTTGTCGCCAAGGGATTTGCTCAGACGTATGGCGTCAACTACTTTGAGACCTTCTCTCCAGTCGCCAAGATGACCTCGGTCCGCCTCTTCATCTCTCTGGCTGCTCATCATCACTGGCCCCTTCATCAACTCGACGTTAAGAATGCTTTTCTCCATGGCTTTCTTGACGAGGAGGTCTACCTGCAGCAGCCCCCTGGTTTCTCTGCCTCTGGTGCCGCCTCCCATGTCTGCCGTCTCCGTCGCTCCCTCTACGGCCTCAAACAGTCTCCTCGCGCCTGGTTTGGCCGCTTCAGCACTGTCGTCACCGCCTTTGGCCTCTCTCGGGGTATGAAAGATCACACCTTCTTCTTCCGTACGACGGCACACGGCTATATCTTGCTTGTAGTTTATGTTGATGACATCATCATCACAGGGAGCGACTCCAGAGGCATCGCCAGCCTCAAGACGCATCTTCACCATCACTTTCACACCAAGGATCTTGGACCCCTCACGTACTTTCTTGGCATCGAGGTCTCCCAAACTGCGGACACTATCTCTCTCTGCCAGCGCAAGTATGCTCTTGATCTATTGCAGGATGCCGGGTTGAGCACCACCACCACAGTTGACACTCCCCTTGAGCCTGGGGAACGCTCCCTTCATTCTGCCTCGGAACTCTTTCCTCATCCTACGAGCTATCGGTGCTTGGTCGGTAAACTCAACTACCTCACCATGACGCGTCCCGACATTGCATGTGCCGTTGGCAAAGTCAGCCAGTTCATGGAGCATCCCACCTGCTCTCAGTGGGATGCTGTCCTCCGCATTGCCAAGTACATCAAGAAAGATCCTGCACGCGGCCTTCGGTACTCACATCATGCTCACATGGATGTTGAGGCTTTTTGTGATGCGGACTATGCCAGTTGCCTCGCTACCCACAAGTCTACTTCGGGATTCGCCGTATTCTTCGCCGGTAATCTCATCTCTTGGCGCAGCAAGAAGCAGACTGTGGTCTCCCGTTCTAGTGCCGAGACCGAGTATCGAGCCATGGCCACTGTCACTACTGAGATCCTCTGGCTTCGTCATCTTCTCCAGGAGCTCGATTTCCCGGCATCGACTCCTGCTCATATTTGGTGTGACAATCAGGCCGCTACGAAGATTGCCTCCAATCCCGTCTTTCATGAACGGACGAAGCATATCAAGGTGGATTGTCACTTTCTCCGCCACCATTTGGAGCAGCACCATATCGGTTTCGGCCATATCCCGACGGCCGATCAGCTTGCCGATCTCTTCACCAAAGGTCTTCCCGGAGCTCGTCTTGAGTCTCTCACTTCCAGGCTGGGTATTCACAGCCTCCCTGGCCCAGCTTGAGGGGGAGTTTGAGATTGTCTTGTTATTCTTTTTGTGTGGGACTCTATCCAATCTGGGCCTGTCCGGCTTGAGGGGGAGTATTGGAACCCATTTAAGTGTAAATGGGTGAGTCCCACATCGGACTTACCCGTCTTGTATATTGGTTTCCTAATCTATAAAAGGATACCCTCACCTCACATTGAGGAAAGGGGAATTCACCCAGTAACAGTTCTAAAGGTCTATGAACAAGCTTCTACTTACTACATTGTTGCATAGCTGACTCTTTCAGCAATTGAAGTTGATTCAGTAGATACATTATTTCCAAAAGGTCCAATTTTGAGTGCTCATCCCGCAACATGGCGAAAGGCTTCACTGATTACTGAAGCTCAAGCAATTTCACTGTCTGTGTACTGAAAAACTGCTCCAACATTGACTCTTATGAAGAAAATATAGATTCCATATAAAACTACATTTAAGTACGACAGAGCACATGTCATCCTAGATTCAAATAAATGTAATCCTTTCAACAAATGTGTAAGCATTCAACACTTCCTCTTACTATGATCGAACAACATTGGTCATCTAGTCAGCACATATTTCCCCCTCATATGATTGCATCACATAGTTCTATTTGTGCCCACGCATCGTGTTTTCCTTTCAACATTCAAGAAACAATGTTCATCTTAGAATCTCATCAAGGCTTGAGATGTTGGAACACGTTGGGTCTTATCACAACATTCTTCAGGTCTGATTGTCCGCATCAGTGTTCCCACAACCCCAGGGAGTTTTATTTCTAGTAGCGATCAAAGGATATTTGGCCACTGCGTTAGATTCTCTCTGTTATTTATCTTATATTTTTCTAGTTTTACTCATATCATCCAAGTGAGTGTCCCACTCTGTGAACATAACACAACTAGGAATGGCAGTGTTTATTATACTCCCAGCTTCTAAACGGCTTCGCGTGAGTCATCTCAATTAATAAGTCAAAAGGAAGTCTCAACATCTATGCACCATCCTCCACACATTACACACATACTCCCACAACATGCACTTTCTAAATTAACGCCTCAATTGGACAACAATTTTTTCATCTCCAAAAATGAAGAATCTATTTGTTGTTTTAATCCCAAAAGGTTCTTAGGAAATCTGATTATCCGACCAAAATCATTCTCCCAGCACGTAGCACCCATTAAGTCCTGCACATGTGTAACAGTTTTCCCCCTCCCATAAAATCACAACTGCTAATATAGATTTTTCACCAAGTTATCATCTCTTCCCGCACATCATGTGGTCGGACTAGTGAAAGTTGACATCCCCAACAATCATCTCTTCCCCGATGATGATTCAACATCTTAAAGTTAAAGGCCACTACTAACTCCTATAATGTGTGGCCTCATTATTCTCCATCCTATTATCCTGTCAGACTCTCAATGAATGTAAAAATTGTTGGGCTCTTTCATAATTGGTGTGAAGCACATAAGAAGAAAAAATAGGACAACTCCTATAGCTTGTGTATATTTCGTGAAGAATATTAAAAAAATGAAATGAAATTATATAGGGGAGAAGTTTGAAGAAGAATATGGTATTAGAGACCTAGAGAAGAAGGCCACTCTGATAGCTATAGCCAAATCCTACCAGCCTCCGGTGGCCGTCAATCAGTCTTGGGTATGTATTTTGTTTACCTAGTTTTTGGGATGTCCGAGTCCAAACCCCAATTCCATTTCCTATTCTTTGCCTTGATTATTTCTTTTCAAATGGTGAATAAAGATTCCTTATTAGTATAAAGTGGTTGATTTTGTTAAATAGGTTCACCTCTATCGATTCTTCTTACCATATGAATTTTGAATTTTATTATTCTCTTATCTTCGTTCTTATATTTTCTTCTATTACTTAGATTTTAGGCGATAGGAATACTCAGGGTTGTTTTTCAAAATGTATGTTGCCTTAATATACATGTTGTTTCCCTTTGTATGCATTATCATGATCTAAAACCACATTTTATGTTGCATTATATTTCATTTTATATTGTCATACGATGTTGCAGTTTATACTGTACTGGAATTGTAGTTTACATTTCAATTTATATTTCCATTTAAATAACGCTTTATATTTCAGTTTATCTTGAAGTTTTTATTGCATTATCTTGTAATGAATTTTCAATTTTATTTTACATTGCAGTTTTTATTAATATACTTGTCATTTCCTTAGTAAAAGTCAATTTCTTTCTGTATGCATTATCATGCACTGAAAGTGCAGTTTATATTCAATATACATGCAATTTCATTTACTTATTGTACAAGCTATTTTTGTAAATTAATGCAGTTTCCTTTACTAAACATGCAAGCAATATTATCTGTTAAGCATGTTATACATTTGACATTTTTCGAACCCATGTTTTTATGCTCTTTGAAGTAGCAGTTTCATCATTCGGGAATGCATTTGTTGAGCATGAGATTGAAAGAGAAATAAGGTGTGCTTGCTAACATGATAATTATATATTGTTTTAATTAGCTTGAACATGTTGGGATTTGCTATGTTTTATGACTACTTAACATGTTTTCATAAGTGCCTCAGTGAAGGTATTTTTAGTTGTTGATTTATATAGACATAAAAACATGTTATTTTAGTCATTGAATTAATGATTCCTTTTTCATTTTATGGTTTTTGAAATGTCAGCACATAATAAGGTATATATGGTGATGGATTTAAAAAAACTATTGTATAGTTAATTAAAAAACATAATTATAGTTTTACTTTTATACACGCAATGTGTAATGTATGATTAATGCATCTTTGTAAAAACCCAAAATTTTATATTTAAGTTCCCTCTTATAATAAAATTTCAGCAAACAATTAATCACATTCTTCAAATTATATATTTCTATTTCTCCATGTTTTTTATTTTAAATTTCCCCACTTTAACCTCATACAACCGTTTTTTCCCATGCATTTCTCGAGATTGATGTGACAAAATATTTAGAGCAATATAAATTGTTTTTTGATGCATTAATGAATGAAGAGATTCAAATTATAAGCGAATGTATGTGATAATGTCTTTACTTTGTAATTTTTCCCATTTTATGATTGTAATTCTCTATCTCTATATGCAGTATAGATCATGATCTTGTTACAATCTATAATATTTTGCACTTGATATAATAAGTTACAATGTGCTTTTCTTTCATGAATAAGCCCACAATATTACATTGTCTTGATTTTTCCATATGTTATACTCAGAACTTTTCATTCAATTTCATCATTTTATCTTTACCTTCATCAACCACCATTGTGGAAAAATTAACATGAAAGATCCATTTGACACCGTGACTGCTTACTAGAGATGCGAAATTTTGAATTGAAGAAACTAACCATGACACTGTATATTTAATCTATATTTTATAATTGTGTAATTGAGGGGGGGGGGATGATATAAAATATAAAAAGACATGAAAGTCTATATCCTTGAGCTTTAGCCATACTGTGTGCGTCGAAGTTCCATAGAATGAGACCACCGTACCATCCCCCTCTGCTACAAACAGACCAACTACCAAACTAATTCATAAAATTGATCTCTAACCCATCACGTATCGATAATTTTTATCACATACCAACTCAACTATCATAACAAATCTAATCATTTGAGAAATACAAAACTAGAACCCACTTTAGGTAACCACACATTCTACACACAATAGCCCAAAAATCCCCACAAAAAATATATCTCTGAAATCCCCAACCATCCCCACATTCCAAAAATTTCCACCATGCTGAAAAACCAACTTGAATCTAAGTGGAACTCCTCGGTAATTCAAATACCAATTGGGAAATACATACAAAGAATTCTATCCTTAGGTGGATCAATTTTCTCTAGTTCTTGGTGATTTATCAATTTCAAATAGAAGTTCCATTGGAAATCCAAATCCATAAATGAAATTCCATATTAAATCAACAGTGGAGGTTCCACTGGAAATTCATAGAGGAAGTTCCACTGGAAATCTATAGAGGAAGTTCCACTGGAAATCCATAGAGGAAGTTCCACTGGAAATCCATAGAGGAAGTTCTACTGGAAAATCCCAATAGAAGTTTTGTTTTGATCGAAAGGAGATGCATCACAAACAGTTTTCTTTCACTCCTGATTTGGTTAAGCGAAGCTTGACAGATAACACCAACACAAAGATATCATAACATTTTCATTGATGTTACATTGCAATCCTAGCAAAAGTACTATTGACATTCTGTTAAGAACCAGAACCTGAAGATGTGTGTTAATGGTGGAATAAGTAGGACTCCCTTAGGGAGTTACACGCCCAAGCTAATAGCTGAGTCCCCACTTAACAACAAGATAACCCTGCCCTTTCCCACGACCCCCTTATAACTATCTCCCATGTTCCCCCTATCCCCACGTGGCATAACAAACTGGTTTGCCTCCCACTAACTCTCTTCTGACAGTTCTCAACTGAAACCACCCCCTCCATTGTTGTTTTTTGGTTTAACGCATCCCCACGTGGCCTACTGACCCACCTCCTCTGATTGGGTGGTTTTCCCCCTTTTAGAATAGACCCTCCACTCTCCCGAAAGGTCCCAGATCCTATCATATTCCATCACGGTTATTCCTAATACCTTTGCAGGAAAATTGAAATAAATGCATTAATGATCATGCTAGATCTTCATTCTATGAATAATTAATAACCATTAAAGTTATCATGTTCCATGATACATAGAAATACAATGTAAGCAGTCTTGATGAAAACATAATTTTATTGAATCCTAAACCGCGATCATTTTTTTGATCAATATACAAGAAAAAATAAATAATGCCCCCTTATCATACAATAACAATAATATTCAAACATGAAAAGATCGTGTTCTATGGAAAATAACTTTAATACACTTTTCACAACATTCAACTCTTAGTTTGTAAGAAAAGCTAATTAAAAAAATGGATCACCTTTCACGGAACCTCACATTCAAATGAACAAAAAAGTTTTCTCAAATACATATTCAATTTATAAAACCAAAAATAAATGATTGCTAATCTTGCTTATGTATTTAAATAAAATGAATTTTAAATATTTATAAAAACCATGCTTATGATAGATTGAATGTAGAAATGAAAACAAAATTAACCAATGAAAAAATTTGGAATAGGTATGTAATTGAGTTGATTTTATCAGAATAAAACTCTCAAATTATAAATGTTTTTATAATGTTCTCACGAAAAAAATAATCTTTAAGATAAATCACAAACTATTTTGGTGTGATAAATCTATAATAAACAATTGACTTATACTTGTACTCATCAATATTTCTTACAAAAATTCATCAAATAAACTAAGAACATCCAGAACATTTAAAAAAATTTCGATCTAAAGAATGAAATAATAAAATTTAGTAAAAATGTTTTTTTCTTGCGTTTCAACCCGAAGAAATAATTTATGACTTTCCCAACTAATTGACAATTAAAATAATTTATATCAATTTACATAAAAATAAACAAAACAAAAAAATAACTGTAAATATCTAACCTTTTAACATACGGTATATTTAGTTGGTCTTTAAGGGCTAAATTGAAAAGTATCGTCATAAAATATGGTTGCAACTTACTTAGTTCATAATCCAGTCAATCTCTCAAAACCAAACACCACCTTAACAAGAAATATTATCAATGATATTTATAAACCACGAAGGAAAGCAATTAAAAAAATGAAATATGATAATACTTCATAAGAATTTTCGTGTACCACACAATTTCTAGAAAATCGAAAAAATCTCACGAATCTTCATCGTTATATACACCATTTTTAAATACTGATTTCAAAGTTGGTTCACTCTTCACATATTGTGTCCAAGGAAAAAAAAATTCAAAAGAATTACTCGTCATAAATTGACGTAGATGGATCCCAAGAAGAATCGTGCATCTTGATGTGACATAAGCCGAATGTCGCTTATTTCTTTTCTTGTTAATAATGCTGGATGAAACTGTGCAAAATATAATTTTATCTTATTACATATAAAAAATCAATTAATTTGAGTAATTCAATTCATAAAATATAAATATATAAAACAGGTCATAATTATCTTACATTGTTTTTACATCAACCCACATATTCAAGAAAATCCTCGATCTCATTTGGAGTAAAGTCATCCTTTTCTCAGAATAGAGAAGATGTTATTCTTTTAAATCTCTTACAATCATGCTTCAAACCCCTGTTATCAGGCTTTTCAACATTCATTAGTTTGGCCCGACCTCCTACTAGACACATTCGCAGCGTCACCCATGACATAGTTTATTTCGCCATTTAAGAATATTAATCCATTTGTGACATCCCTGCATTATATATAAGTAAAAACTAATTATAAAATATTACTCATGTAAATGTAATAAGTTATTAATAAAAATTATAAAAAATCATATTCACTGAAATATCAATACTAGTTCTTGACTTACATGATGAGGTGAAAAACCACGTGTATAAAATAATATATTCTTTTTAAACCATTCCTCAAGAGTGGACTCAAAAGATTATCTGATAAGGCGCAATTCAGGAGGCTCTCTGGAATTAACGCCGAATGTTCTAAGAATATATTGATTTGTGATAGTCATTGAAAATGTAACTCTAGGAATTGAATTTGGATCTTTTTGTAACACAATAGTATTTGTATCAACACAATAGTTGAATCTGATCGAAAAGATATTATTCATGATTCGATGGTTCTTAACATATGTCATCGAAACATGGCCTTACATTACTCATTTGAATTTGTTTATGGGTGTGCAATGCAGGGACATGTTTCGATGCCATATGTTCAGAACCATCGCATCCTGAATAATATTTTTTCGAGCAGATTCAACGATTGTGTTGATACAAATACTGTTGTGTTATGAAAAGATCCAAATTAAATTCATTTGAGTTTCATTTTCAATGACTATAAAAAATCAATATATTCTTAGAACTTTTGACGTTGATTCCAAAGAGCTTTCTGAATTGTATCTTATTACGGAATCTTTTGAGTCAACTCTTGAGGAGTCATTTAAAAAGAAAATATTATTTTATACATGATTTTTCAGCTGATTTTTTAATTCAAGAACTAGTAGTGATATTTCGGTGAGTATGATTTTTTATAGTTTTTTTAATAACTTATCACATTTACATGAGATATTTTATAATTAGTTTTTAATTACATATAATGCAAAGATATCATAAATGGTTTAATATTCTTAAATGATCGAAATTAATTCTGCAATGACCGACTTACTGTTGCGAATGTGTGTATAGTGGGAGGTCGGACTAAACTAATGAATGTTGAAAAGCTTGATAATAGGGGTTTGAAGCATGATTGTGAGAGTTTTAAAAGAATGACATCTTCTCTATTCTGAGAAAATAATGCCTTTACTCCAAACGAGCTTGAAGATTTTCTTGAATATGTGGGTCGATGTGACACAATGTAAGATAATTATGACTTGTTTTATATATTTATATTTTATGAATTGAATTACTCAAATTAATTAATTTTTTTATATGTAATAGTAAAAAATTATATTTTGCACAGTTTCATCCAACATTATTAACGAGAAAAGAAAGATGTGACATTCGACTTATGTTACATCGCGATGTACGATTGTTCGGGATCCATCTACGTCAATTTATGACGCTTAATTCTTTTCGTAAAATATTTTTCCCTTGGTCACAATATGTGATGGGTGAACTAACTTTGAAAGCAGTGTTTAAAAACAATGTATATAAGGATGAAGATCCGTGAGATTTTTTTCAATTTTTCAGAAATTGCGTGGCACACGTAAATTCTCATGAAGTATCATCACATTTTATTTTTTTTAATTTCTTTTATTTGTGGTTTATAAATCTCATCGATAGTATTATTTGTTAATGCAGTGTTTGGTTTCGGTAGATTGACTGGATTATGAACTAAGTACGCTGTAACCATATTTTATGACGATGCTATTCGACTTAGCCATTAAAGGCAAATTAAATATACCATTTGTTTAACGGTAAGATATTTATAGCTATTTTTTTGTTTTCTTTATTTTTATGTAAATTAATATAAATTTATTTTAATTGTTAATTACTTGGGAGAGTAATAAAGTATTTCCTCACCTTGAAACACAAGAAAAAAAAGATTCTTGCTAAATTTATTATTTCATTCTTTAAATTGAAATTATTTTAAATGTTCTGGATGTCCCTAGTCTATTTGATGCATTTTTGTAAGAAATATTGATGTGTTCAAGTATAGATCAATTGGTTTCTTATAGATTTATCACACCAAAATAGTTTGTGATTTATCTTAAAGATTGTTTTTTTTTGTTATATCATTATAAAAACATTTAGAGTTTTATTTTGATAAATTCAACTCAATTACATACCTATCCCAAATCATTTATTCTTGGTTTTATAAATCGAATATTTATTTGAAAAAACGTTTTTGTTCATTTGAATGTGAGGTTCTGTGGACGGTGATTTCTTTTTTTAATTAGCTTTTATTACAAACTAAGAGTTAATGTTGTGAAAAGTTAAAGTTGTTTTTCATAAACCATGATCTTTTATATTGATCAAGAAAATGATTGCGGTTTAGCATTCAATAAAATTATGTTTTTATCAAGATTTCTTACATTGTATTTCTATGTATCATGGAATATGATAGTTTTAATGGTTATTAATTATTAATAGCATAAAGATCTAGCATGATCATTAATGCATTTATTTCAATTTTCTTGCACAAGTATCATGAATAACCGTGATGGAATGTGATAGGATCCGAAACCTTTTGGGAGATTGGAGGGTCTATCCCAGAAGGGGGAAGACTGCCCAATCAGAGGAGGTGGCCCAGTAGGCCACGTGGGGCTGGGTTAAATCGAATAAAAAAAGTGGAGGGGGTGGTTTCAGTTGCTGAACTGTTAGAAGAGAGTTGGTGGGAGACAAACCAGTTTGTTATGTCATGTGGGGATAGGGGGAACATGGGAGGTGTTCATGAGGGGATCGTGGGAAAGGGCAGGGTGATAGAGACCTGCTGCCAATTAGTTAGGGACCTGTAGTAATTGAGTTGGTTAAGGGGTATTGTGGTCTTTGTATGGGGCAGTTTGTTATAAGGGAGTTGGGGGAGTTTGTTGGAGGGAATATTCTGAGGAATATTATATAGAATATGTTGTGGGCCCCAAGGGAATATTTTGGGGGATATTCTTAGTTTGTTAGGGAGGAAGATTATAAATAAGAGGGGGAGGGTTAAGGTGAGGGCATCCTGGAATTTATGATTTAGTGGGCTGCTTTGAGCAGAACGGCCTTTGGGCTTGGGCGGGAGCCTCTCCCGATCTCTTTCTTTCTCATTTCTGCTGCAATTTCCTCCTCTCTGCTGTATTTCTGCCCCCTTATTATATAAATACAAAGTAGTCAGTGTTTGGTTCCTATCAATTGGTCCGACCTGCCCTTGCTCCTTGTTGCTGGAGCACACCCGCCGTTTATTCCTCTGTCGGTCTCGCAGCGCCGCATCCACTGTCGGCTCACTCCCTGCCGGTTCCACTTCAACTTCCGCTGCTGGAGTTTCATTGGTCGCACAACAAAGGAACCGCCGCACACCTTGCTGCTGGATTTCTTTTTGTTTGAATGACTGGCACCCCGCTGGATATTCACACGGAAGGGAAACGCTCGGCCGACTGCTTCTTCAGCAACCGCCGAACCAACTCAGACTCCCCGACCTGCTGCTTAGCTCCAGGAGGCGCACCACCAGATTCTGTCGAAAGAAGGAAGCGCACTGCAGCAGGATTCTTCTCGATCGGCTCCTCCTCATCCCATCCAGCTCGCGTGAAGAGGCTGGAGCAGGTGCACACAACTGGATGGCTGTATTGCGCTCAAATCAGGAGTGCTGCCTGAAAATTTCTCCAAGGCTCACCGGATCCTGATTCTCCGTCTCGTTCTCATCAAAGGAGTGTGCAACGTCGGCGGCCATCCCGACATAACCTTGCAGGAGACGCGTTCGGGAAGGAGGTGCACTACCAGATACGCTTCATCATTCCAAAGAGTGTGCTCAACCGCACCCTATCTGCTGGAGCACGCCGGAGGAAGCCACGCAGTACCTGGAGTCTGTTCGGCCGCCGCGCGCAGGCGGTTCTCTCGCTCCAGTTCGAAGGGGTGACCCGCTCTCGGGTTCTTCTTTGGAAAAGCAAAAAAAAAAAGAAAACAAAAAGCAGGAAAAAAAACGAGGGGGGGGGGAACTCCCACTACTGCAGGGAGTCTGTTTTTTCTTAGCTTTGGCAAATCCTAAGCAGGAGATGCAGGACCTCTGGGCTTCACTGGCCCGAGTGACCCGCAATGAGGAAAAAAAATTACAGGAGTTTTTACCGGAATTTTCGGCCATACATCCGGAGACGTGGATCTCAAGGGGTGAGGAATATTTCTCGTGCAATCAAACGCCAGATCAGATGAAGGTACCAATGGCACGCCTCTGCATGTCCGATATGTCCGCACTTTGGTTTTTAGTGGCCAAAGGACCTGCAACTACGTTCACTTGAGCGCATCTTAAAGAAGCAATCCTTGAGGATTTTGGAAGCTCCATCACCGAACCCCCTGCAACTACATCTGAGTTCCTGCCGCCGGAAACGCAGGTGTCCGCGTCGCACTCCGCGGGGCCTACCAAACATGAGACGCCCAACCGGAGCAAAGGGCTGGCCGAAAATCCTGACGACATTATCTGCAGCCAATCTGTGACATAGTTGTCAAATAGCAGGGTAGCGGCCGCGATCGCGCCAGCGCATTGCGGTGCGGCAACCCACCGCGTCTGTTGGTTAGATCACGCTTGGAACGCGATTTCGCCGCCTCTTCCGCGATCGCGGATGTCGCGGATCTGCCGCGATCCCGTCGGGAGCGGCCGCGCCTCACTTTGGTACCAAAAGAAGTCTTTTTTTTTTGCCCCGTAACTCGTCCAACCCCCATCGCCCCTGGTTCCCGCATTCTGTTTGCTTGCATGCACCATCGCCACTGTGACCCCTTGACGCCAACAACAACCCTCCCACATCTTGTTTGCTCGCCGCACCGCGACGATGATCCCACCCCGATCGGACCTTCCCTCCGACCCGCATCCTTTATTTTTATTTTTATTTTTTTTCCGTTTGGTCCATCCAGGCTTATTTTTTTCTATTTTATCTGGTGCGCCCCTGGTTTGGTGCACCACTAACACTCCGTTTTTTTTTATTTTGTTTTTTGTTATTTTTATTTTATGTTAGTTAAAATTTTCCATTTGCCGCTTTTTTTAGTTATTATTTCTTTTGTTATTATATATGTATTATTTTTATTCTGTTTTATATTTTATTTATCATATTTTATTTTTTCAGCATATATATATGTTCAGAATTAAATAATTTAAATTATATTAATTGGACTGCGTTTGGATTAAAAAGCGGTCGCGACGCGATCCGCGTCGCCGTTATCCCACTATAGGACCCCGCTGCGTCACGACGCGATCCGAGATTGACTACTATGATCTGTGATGGACCTCCCGACTATTGAGGGATCGCTCGCGGTGTCGGAATGGGGTCTCCAGGTTCATGAAGGAGGTTCTTCCATTTCTTTCACCCCCACAGCCGGGTGGTACCAGCCGTACTTGCGGCCCAGCTCAGACATTATAGCGAGCGACACTCTCACCTTCGTCTCGCCATCCTTGATCCATGACAGCGGCCGACGTGTTTGGGAGATTGCGTGGCGAACGCCTGCGGCACAGACACTTTATACCGGACTGCAGCGGCGGATATGGAAGATTGCCTAGCACCATTGTCTGCCTAGCACCCCTTGTCCTCCATTCCCTGTCGCACGGATGATATGGCAGATCGCCTGACATGCCTACACGATCCACCACCTTGAGGACAAGGTGGTTTTTCGGGACGGTGACACTGATAGAGACCTGCTGCCAATTAGTTAGGGACCTGTAGTAATTGAGTTGGTTAAGGGGTATTGTGGTCTTTGTATGGGGCAGTTTGTTATAAGGGAGTTGTGGGAGTTTGTTGGAGGGAATATTCTGAGGAATATTATATAGAATATGCTGTGGGCCCCAAGGGAATATTCTGGGGGATATTCTTAGTTTGTTAGGGAGGAAGATTATAAATAAGAGGGGAGGGTTAAGGTGAGGGCATCCTAGAATTTATGATTTAGTGGGTTGCTTTGAGCAGAACGGCCTTTGGGCTTGGGCGGGAGCCTCTCCCGATCTCTTTCTTTCTCATTTCTACTGCAATTTCTTCCTTTCTGCTGTATTTCTGCCCCCTTATTATATAAATACAAAGTAGTCAGTGTTTGGTTCCTATCACAGGGGGTATCTTTTTGTTAAGTGGGGACACAACTGTTAGCCTGGGCGGGTAACTCCCTGGGGGAGTCCAGTAATTGTTGTTTTTCCCTTCTTTTGCCTGTGCTTCTTCCACCATTAATACACATCTCTAGGTTTTCAGTTATTAACAGAATGCTAATAGTACTTTTGCTAGGATTGCAGTGTCACATCAATGAAAATGTTATGATATCTTTGTGTTGGTGTTATCTGTCAAACTCCGTTTAACCAAATCAGGAGGGAAAGAAAACTGATTGTGATGCATCTCCTTTCGATAAAAAATAGAACAATTGGGATTTTCTGGTGGAATTTTCTCTATGGATTTCTTGTGCGTTTTTTTCTTGGATTTCCAGTGGAACCTCCACTGTTGATTTACTATGGAATTTCATTTATGGATTTGGATTTACAATGTAATTTCCATTTGAAATTGATAAATCATAAAGGACTAAAGAAAATTGATCCACCTAAGGATATAATTCTTTGTATGTATTGCCAAAATGGTATCTGAATTACAGAGGAGTACCACTTAGATTCAAGTTAGTTTTTCAGCATGGTGGAAATTTCTGGAATGTGGGGATGGTTGGGGATTTCATAGATATAAATTCCATTTATTATATAGTGAACTAGTAGAGATATGAGTTAGTAACAATATTTGAAATATGATGGAGATGTGTGAAGATCCAATTATGGCTGGTCTTGGCATTGAGATTTTGATCTGAGATGAAAATTGGTGGGTAGGTTGAGTAAATAATTTATTTATTTAATTTATTTAATTAATCTAATCCTGTTCCAATCATTTATATGTATGTTATGTAAAATATCTAGAATTAGCATCATAAATCTGGGAAATTAGAGAGTAGGAGATTGTTTGCATTGGTGTTTGAATTAGCAACCCAACAATAGGAATCAGTGAAAACGATCGAGGAAGATCATGAGACGAATGACAAACGCATTAGAATCATGCCCTTATTCTCTAGAGAATTTATTTTTCGCCAATGATTGATCCAAACCTGAGGTAATGCTTGTTATTTCATGAATTTCCACATATTTATTTATTTATAAGTATGTATTTTATGATCTTCTTTTTTGACCTATGATTACCTATTCATCGCAGGAGGCTCAATTTAAATTTATATCTTGAACCCAAATGATTTTTTTGGATATATATTGATTTCACCCTTGTTCAACATTATGAAATATTTTGGCTGGATCTCACCGCATAATGATGTTTTTCTATTCATTATTGTGCTTTTCCCCTGACCATTCATCTCCTTTGTCTTTGCCCCACGAGGTTGGCAATTCGACATGGCATGCCTTGATTCGATCATGATAGAACCCCTAGATTCATTTCGGATGCACGGATGACTAGTGATCAATTTGTTTTTTGGATGGGTTGAGGTATATTGGAGGATGTGGATGATGAATTCGATGACGAGAACTTTCAACAAAAGCAAACAATGCGACATATTATCGATGGTGTAATCCGAGTTCCGATTTCAAGCCATTAGAGGCTTGAAATTGACGTTCAGGATTCACCGTTGAGTTTGGTAGATCTAAGACGGTCAGATGATGGTGGAAAAAATTTATAGGGATGATCTGATATCACATATAACGACTACAATTTTTTTTCAATATCCAGAGTCACACGAAGTGTAGTTCAGATGAACAAATGTCGTGTGGACCCTTGCTGTCGTTTCATGGGGTTCACGAAAAATAAAATATCACACACTATATGGGAAGGCCACATGCAGTGTGATTTGATAAAGGTGGCGGAGAGTGGACAATCCACTTACCTATACAGTGTTACTCCCCCATCATGGAGCTCGAGGGGATCAAGACCTCCATGAGATTTAGGTCACCCTCAACTTTGGAGCATAGTACTGAGTAGTGGGCCCCATGACCCATATTCTCTAGAGGCAATGCATGATGTTGGGCATTAGATATTGACCATTGGACTCAACATCCTTAGCTAGGTTGTAGATATGGAGATCCCTTTTCTCTCAATTTGCACGTTTCTTTTGATCATATATTTGTTGAGCATCATTCCCCTCTTGTTTATAGGTTGAGATGATTGTTTTTAATGTATTGATTTTCTCTTGGTTTTTGGGGATCATACTAGGTATCTATGCACTCACCCCTCCATGGGATTTATCAACACAATTCGTTCCTTATTAAGACAAGAGGGAGATAGATATGGGTAAGTTCTTGCCTAAATTGTGTGATGAATAGATGAAGAAAAAATAGGAAACATTCATGGCTTGTGAATATTTCGTGAAAAAGAAAAACGAAATGGAATTTCAGAAGGGAGGGGAGAGGAGGGGAGAGACTACGGAGAATGAGGTAGAATAAACCCATGGAAGAAAACCACTTGTCCAAGCACCATGGCCAAATCCTCCCAATGACCTCCTCCCAACTGCTTCCAAGATGAACTCGTAAAAATAATTTGTACAAGTTCTTCCTGACCTATTGACTTTGGCATCCCCGTACACAAAGGAATGAAAACTGACACCTCACACACCCCATCCATCCCACGTTCATAACATTTCAACCCCATTAACATACACCTTGTCCCCAATGTGGACCTCGAATACTCGGATCACCCCATTTCCCAAAAGCAAACGACCCAAGAGAGCAAACCTTGCCCTCTGATACCATTTTGTCACGAACCAGGCCGGGTCGCCATCAGACCCGGTGCCCGACCCGGTCCGCGGCAAGGCCCGAAGGGCGTTCCCGATCCCCACGGGCTGGCACAAGTGCCCGGGTATCAAGAGTAACTTGTGGGAACGGTTTACCCGAAATAGTATACACAAAAACTAAAAAATAATAATAAAATGAAACTAGGAAATTGACAACCAATGAGACCATTGAACTGAAATCAACTTTAAAGGTTTACAATTAGAGCCAACGTCCCAAAAATAAACGACAAAAAAAAAGAGACTAAAACTCTAACTCAAACGACCAAGCGACAAGAGTGGTGTAGCATTCGCACACCACAACACCAACCTGCACGAGAAGACCATCAACGACCAGAACCACCATCGCTAAGCACGACGCACAACCTGAAATACACAAGAAACAAGGTCTACATACACCCGAAGGTGTACGCAGGGTGTGAGCGAAAGGCCCAGTAGGACGTCACCCAATAAAAAGGTTCCACGCATAATTATTAAATGACAAATACCTTTGCAATATTATCTAAAGAAAAGAAATAAAAAGTTGAACATTTTAAAAGAAGACGGAATTAAAGAAAATAGTTTCAAATGGAACAACATAAATTAAAACACACACACCCTTACTTTTTAAAATAACCAAAGTTTCTCTCTGAGGAGCGTAAAGTAACTAATGAGCACTAACATGGGAGAGGCTGCATGGGTGTTAGCTAGCTTGGGTCCCTAGAGCTTCGTGTCTCAGTGAAACGTGGCTTAGAAGGCCACGACCCTCAGAAAACGTGGCTTAGAAGGCCACGACCCTCAGAAAAGCATATGTTTAGTTAGTGTTGCAATCGTCAGTCCTGCCAGTGAAACCAGGTCGAGTCACCTCTGGAACACTAGCGCACTAGTCTGGTCCACCCTCCTAGCTACCCGGGCTTCCCAGTTTGTGCTCAAACAAGTTTCATGTTAATGTCACATGTCGCACTAATACATAAACTCCAAACAGGGTACTTACACACGCAAAAACATAGTTTGAACACCCGAAACCGCTTTTAAAACCATACGCACATCAAAATCTTTTCAAAACATAATCTGCATAGGTTATGTACTAAATTAGACCAATTTCCGCAATGAAAAAAAAATACTTATCATTAAACAAACCACCACTCACATATATAAATATCGTTTTGAAATCAGACGAATATTAAAACAATCTTTTTTTCAAAAGGTTTCACACCATGGTCATGATTGAATAAACCATTACAAAAGCTCATAAAACAATATCACATGGCTTTACACACACTAAAGTAATCATTTCCAAATTCAAAACACATTCTAACATCGCACGCACTCAAATACCATTTTAAGGTGTGACCTACACAACACTAATAGTTTGATGGAAGACCTTACACCATATGTAAAACACCTTTTCACAAATCACTTAATTAAATAATCCAAAAATAAAAGTATACAAAATAGTTTAAAAGAAATCACTTGGCGTTGCCGACTAAACCCGCACCAAAACTTCTTTGTCAACCAGACACACACTACGCCATGAAAAAGATATATTTCGCATCTGTTGAACAGAACAATAATCTAACTGCACAATAAAATAAAACACCAACAACTAGATAGATGTGAGTTTTTAAGCAGAATGAACACACATAAAATAGACAGGTTATTAAACAGTTCAAATGCATCCCAAACATCAAAGAAAGACAACTTCGCAATGCACAAATAAACTAAATGATATACAAAAAAAAACTAAACATGCAAATTGATTTATCAAATAATACTTAAGTGTGGAACCACCTACCTCGCCGTCAAATCTGGAAAATTGATGAGGAATCTTCAAATACTAGCGCGAAATGTCAATCGTGCTTCATTTTCACCACAAGGAACCTCGCGCGGACTCAATTTCACGAATCCAAAATAAAAACTTCAAGTTAGAACCACAAAGTCGGATCTCATATCCGCTGGAAAAACCAAAACAACAAAACTAAAAAAAAGACATAAAGAAATAATAGTAAATGAAAAATAATATTAATCAAATTAGGCGAGGCTTAACTGGAGGGCGGCTTGGCGGAGGGATCTTGGCTGGCTGGTGTTGCTGTTTCTGGAAGAGGGAGGTGTGGCCGGATTGATGCGCCGTGCAAGGAGGGAAACTATCGGGGCTCAGCCGAACATGTCGCACGAGGGATAGCAGCGCGCCTGGGAGCTGGGGGGGGCGGCCTGCAGCGGATAGGGCAGGTCGGGGTCGCGCCTTGACCAGGCCGAGAGGGGGGAGGCCGCTGGACTGGGGAAATAGGGAGGCGGTGCAAAACCGGAGAGAAGGGGGAGAGATAGGTCACGCAAGGGGGAAGCCGGGGTGTGCGGGGTTCACCGGTGCAGCCACCGGGGTGTGCGGGGTTCACCGGAGCAGGGGGGGCATCGGGGTTCACCGGAGCAGGGGGCGCAACCCGGTCGTCGGACGGGAGGACTGCCGGGAAAGGTGGGGTGCGGCGCTAGCAGGGTGGATCCAGGAGGAGGCTGTGACGGCGTGCGGCGTGCGGCGTGCGGCTGAGAGAAGGGCGAGGCGGGGAGCGGGATAGGGAGCAGGCGGCTAGGGTTAGAGGGGAGGGGGTGAGCCGCGACGAGGAGGGGGTAGCAGGGGGATCCGACGGAATTGTGAGGAGAGAAGAAAAAAAACGGAGGGAGGAAAAGAAAAGAAGGAATGAAAAAGATAAAGAGAAAAAAAAATAAAAATAAATTAAAATAAAATAAGATAAAAAGAAATTAGAATAAAAAGCAATTAAAATAAAATAAGATAAAATAAAATAAAAAGGAAAATGAAACCTAAATTTAGTATTATTAATAATAATAATAACACCTCAAATTATAATATATTTATGGTTATCATTAAAACAAACTATTAATCCTTATTAGTTTTATTATTATTGTTGTTGTTATTATTATTATGATTATTATTAAGAGTAATATTAGTAACGACACAAGAAAAATTATATTCTTAACACCGTTAATATTATTGTTTTATTATACTGATCCATTTCATTTAATTAATTAACCATCAAGCAGGGCGTGCGGTGAAACGGGCGGGGCCGCGCGGCGACCCAGGTGAGGCCATGCAGCTTCGGTCGCGTTGCGCTGGATGCAAACTAGTCAAAACACAAAGAACTCGAAATCTTAAGTTCAGGTTTCGACCCGAACTACCCGACGCAAACAAAATTAATAAAATAAATAAATTTTTTTGAAATAGAGGGTGTGACACCCCCCCCCCCCCGTGCACCCCCGACCAGCCCCCCGTGCACCCCCCGGACAGCACCCCCCCCCCCCCCCCCCGTGCACCCCCCGGACAGCCCCCATATGCACCCCCGGACAGCCCACATATGCACCCCCGAACAGCCCCCCGTGCACCCCTGGACAGCCCCCCCGGCCAGCCCCGGACAGCCCTCTGTGCACCCTCGGACAACCCCCCGACCAGCCCCGGACAACCCCCCGTGCACCCCCGGGCTGTCCGGGGGTGCACATGGGGGCTGTCCGGGGGTGCACATGGGGGCTGTCCGGGGGTGCACGGGGGGCTGTCCGGGGCTGGTTGGGGGGCTGTCCGGGGGTGCACAGGGGGCTGTCCGGGGCTGGCCGGGGGGGCTGTCCAGGGGTGCACGGGGGGCTGTTCGGGGGTGCATATGGGGGCTGTCCGGGGGTGCATATGGGGGCTGTCCGGGGGGTGCACGGGGGGGGGGGGGTGATGTCCGGGGGGTGCACGGGGGGCTGGCCGGGGGTGCACGGGGGGGGGGGGGGGGTGTCACACCCTCTATTTCAAAAAAATTTATTTATTTTATTAATTTTGTTTGCGTCGGGTAGTTCGGGTCGAAACCTGAACTTAAGATTTCGAGTTCTTTGTGTTTTGACTAGTTTGCATCCAGCGCAACGCGACCGAAGCTGCGTGGCCTCACCTGGGTCGCCGCGCGGCCCCGCCCGTTTCACCGCACGCCCTGCTTGATGGTTAATTAATTAAATGAAATGGATCAGTATAATAAAACAATAATATTAACGGTGTTAAGAATATAATTTTTCTTGTGTCGTTACTAATATTACTCTTAATAATAATCATAATAATAATAACAACAACAATAATAATAAAACTAATAAGGATTAATAGTTTGTTTTAATGATAACCATAAATGTATTATAATTTGAGGTGTTATTATTATTATTAATAATACTAAATTTAGGTTTTATTTTCCTTTTTATTTTATTTTATCTTATTTTATTTTAATTGCTTTTTATTCTAATTTCTTTTTATCTTATTTTATTTTAATTTCTTTTTATTTATTTATTTTTCTCTTTATCTTTTTCTTTCCTTCTTTTCTTTTCCTCCCTCCGTTTTTTTTCTTCTCTCCTCACAATTCCGTCGGATCCCCCTGCTACCCCCTCCTCGTCGCGGCTCACCCCCTCCCCTCTAACCCTAGCCGCCTGCTCCCTATCCCGCTCCCCGCCTCGCCCTTCTCTCAGCCGCATGCCGCACGCCGCACGCCGTCACAGCCTCCTCCTAGATCCACCCTGCTAGCATCGCACCCCACCTTTCCCGGCAGTCCTCCCGTCCGACGACCGGGTTGCGCCCCCTGCTCCGGTGAACCCCGATGCCCCCCCTGCTCCGGTGAACCCCGCACACCCCGGTGGCTGCACCGGTGAACCTCGCACACCCCGGCTTCCCCCTTGCGTGACCTATCTCTCCCCCTTCTCTCCGGTTTTGCACCGCCTCCCTATTTCCCCAGTCCAGCGGCCTCCCCCCTCTCGTCCTGGTCAAGGCGCGACCCCGACCTTCCCTATCCGCTGCAGGCCGCCCCCCCCCCCCCCCCCCCAGCTCCCAGGCGCGCTGCTATCCCTCGTGCGACATGTTCGGTTGAGCCCCGATAGTTTCCCTCCTTGCACGGCGCATCAATCCGGCCACACCTCCCTCTTCCAGAAACAGCAACACCAGCCAGCCAAGATCCCTCCGCCAAGCCGCCCTCCAGTTAAGCCTCGCCTAATTTGATTAATATTATTTTTCATTTACTATTATTTCTTTATGTCTTTTTTTTTAGTTTTGTTGTTTTGGTTTTTCCAGCGGATATGAGATCCGACTTTGTGGTTCTAACTTGAAGTTTTTATTTTGGATTCGTGAAATTGAGTCCGCGCGAGGTTCCTTATGGTGAAAATGAAGCGCGATTGACATTTCGCGCTAGTATTTGAAGATTCCTCATCAATTTTCCAGATTTGACGGCGAGGTAGGTGGTTCCACACTTAAGTATTATTTGATAAATCAATTTGCATGTTTAGTTTTTTTTTGTATATCATTTAGTTTATTTGTGCATTGCGAAGTTGTCTTTCTTTGATGTTTGGGATGCATTTGAACTGTTTAATAACCTGACTATTTTATGTGTGTTCATTCTGCTTAAAAACTCACATCTATCTAGTTGTTGGTGTTTTATTTTATTGTGCGGTTAGATTATTGTTCTGTTCAACAGATGCGAAATATATCTTTTTCATGGCGTAGTGTGTGTCTGGTTGACAAAGAAGTTTTGGTGCGGGTTTAGTCGGCAACGCCAAGTGATTTCTTTTAAACTATTTTGTATACTTTTATTTTTGGCTTATTTAATTAAGTGATTTGTGAAAAGGTGTTTTACATATGGTGTAAGGTCTTCCATCAAACTATTAGTGTTGTGTAGGTCACACCTTAAAATGGTATTTGAGTGCGTGCGATGTTAGAATGTGTTTTGAATTTGGAAATGATTACTTTAGTGTGTGTAAAGCCATGTGATATTGTTTTATGAGCTTTTGTAATGGTTTATTCAATCATGACCATGGTGTGAAACCTTTTGAAAAAAAGATTGTTTTAATATTCGTCTGATTTCAAAACAATATTTATATATGTGAGTGGTGGTTTGTTTAATGATAAGTATTTTTTTTTTCATTGCGGAAATTGGTCTAATTTAGTACATAACCTATGCAGATTATGTTTTGAAAAGATTTTGATGTGCGTATGGTTTTAAAAGCGGTTTCGGGTGTTCAAACTATGTTTTTGCGTGTGTAAGTACCCTGTTTGGAGTTTATGTATTAGTGCGACATGTGACATTAACATGAAACTTGTTTGAGCACAAACTGGGAAGCCCGGGTAGCTAGGAGGGTGGACTAGACTAGTGCGCTAGTGTTCCAGAGGTGACTCGACCTGGTTTCACTGACAGGACTGACGATTGCAACACTAACTAAACATATGCTTTTCTGAGGGTCGTGGCCTTCTAAGCCACGTTTTCTGAGGGTCGTGGCCTTCTAAGCCACGTTTTCTGAGGGTCGTGGCCTTCTAAGCCACGTTTCACTGAGACACGAAGCTCTAGGGACCCAAGCTAGCTAACACCCATGCAGCCTCTACCATGTTAGTGCTCATTAGTTACTTTACGCTCAGAGAGAAACTTTGGTTATTTTAAAAAGTAAGGGTGTGTGTGTTTTAATTTATGTTGTTCCATTTGAAACTGTTTTCTTTAATTCCGTCTTCTTTTAAACTGTTCAACTTTTTATTTCTTTTCTTTAGCTAATATTGCAAAGGTATTTGTCATTTAATAATTATGCGTGGAACCTTTTTATTGGGTGACGTCCTACTGGGCCTTTCGCTCACACCCTGCGTACACCTTCGGGTGTATGTAGACCTTGTTTCTTGTGTATTCCAGGTTGTGCGTCGTGCTTAGCGATGGTGGTTCTGGTCGTTGATGGTCTTCTCGTGCAGGTTGGTGTTGTGGTGTGCGAATGCTACACCACTCTTGTCGCTTGGTCGTTTGAGTTAGAGTTTTAGTCTATTTTTTTTTGTCATTTATTTTTGGGACGTTGGCTCTAATTGTAAACCTTTAAATTTGATTTCAGTTCAATGGTCTCATTGGTTGTCAATTTCCTAGTTTCATTTTATTATTATTTTTTAGTTTTTGTGTATACTATTTCGGGTAAACCGTTCCCACAAGTTACTCTTGATACCCGGGCACTTGTGCCAGGCCGTGGGGATCGGGAACGCCCTTCGGGCCTTGCCGCAGACCGGGTCGGGCACCAGGTCTGATGGCGACCCGGCCTGGTTCGTGACAAAATGGTATCAGAGGGCAAGGTTTGCTCTCTTGTTGTGCTCAGTCACTATGGATTAGGAAAACACTTTTTGATTTTGGTTTTGATTTTGATAAGATTCCTATTTTCTATGACAATAATTCTGCAATTTATATTTCTAAAAATCCCTTACAACATTCTAGGACTAAGCACATTGATGTTAAATATCATTTTCTTATAGATCATGTTTAAAGTGGAAATATAAATCTATAATTTGTTTCTTTATAAAAATAGTTATCTAATATATTTTCTAAACCCCTAGATTTATCAATTTTTGATAAAATCAAATTTGAACTTGAAATGATAGAAATTTAATCATACAATATATATTTAGGGGGAGTTTGACTTGGAATTGAACTAAAAATTTAAATCTATTTCATTTGGCTAGTGTGTATATTGAATCTATTTTATTCTATTAGCTCACTGGCATGTGCTTAAATAGTTGGTTACTGTTTAATTCATTGCAAATCATTAAATCATTCATTGAAAATATTGAAATTTTTTCATGGCTCCTTAAGACTTCTAACATATCTTTCCAAAATAATTTATACTATTATAAATAAGTAGCTTTTTATGTCTACACATACTATTTGAAAATGTATAAATTTAAGGGAAGTCTGGTTATATGTTTGGTGTAACTTTTAGGGTTAGTTTCTTTCCCAATAATAATTAGGGGGAGCTTTGTTCGATGTGAACTTTAGAAATATTAGTTTCTTTTGTGTAATCATTCAAGGGGAGCTTTCCATGTTCATTTTTTAATTAGAAAGGTTAGTTTCTTTTCCAATAATGACTATTTATCTTATGGGAAGCATCTTTAAACCTTATATATTTTTTATCAATTTCAAAAGGGGGGTGGAATTGACATTTATTTTGAAATTATCAAAAAGGGTGGAATGTTGAATTAAATCTTTGATCCAATTTATTAGTATTTTTTATAATTGCAGTGATTCTAATTTCTCATACACTGTAAGATTTGTCTTCTTTGAGTTTTTACATATTCTAGTTAAATCAAGTGACCTTGTGAAGTGACTTTAAGGAAGTGACCCTGAGTGAAGTGATAGTGAGTGAAAATTTGACAAAGTATGGAAGATTGTGAGTGGAAATTTGAACGAAAATGAAGTGACCGCGTGAACAAAAACGAAGTGACCACATGAACAAAAATGAAGTGACCGCAAGTTGAAATTTGGAGAAGTGTTGAACCTACCTTATGACCCCATCTAGGATAACTTAAATCCTTTTGTCATATTTTAACTCAAAACATGCTTTGTTTTATTTATACTTTTATATTTTGAATTACTTAACGTTTATTTCACATGTTTATCTTGATTTAATTATTCCTTAAACACTTATTTCTTACTTTAATACTAGGAAATTTTATTTAGAAAAAATTTACGTAGAATTGAATGCTCATCGTGTGGGTTCAAGTTTCACGTCAGTTTCTTAGGAAAACACGAATTCCAAATTAAATGTGGTTGGAATAACCCATGTGGGTATGTTTTGCATGCGTATTCGATGAAGATATCACATGTAGCATTGGGAAAGATAAACTGCAACGAGCTTCATGCTCTAAATCTATTGTGCGTAAAACAACTCTATAAGAAGTTCGGTGGATCCAGATCTATAGGTGTGGTCGATGATTTTCTTGAACCGTATAAGTGCGACATACTTTAGCGATCAACTACCCCACTCAGCCAGATTACAGTCGTTTGATCCTTTGTTGTTGGAGGATTTTTTGCTGCCTCGACACTTGGACCTTGAAGTGTTCGTATGTTTATGTGGCGCTTTATTTTTTTTTATTCTTTTGTGTTGAAACACGAGTGAGTTATACTACCCCTTTAAAAGGTATGTGTGTGTGACTTGTGACTTCCCAACAAAAAGTTAGTTTTTGGTTGTGCCTCCAAGTGAAAAAGGCATGATTGTTCAGGTTGTGCCTCTAGATAGAAAAAGACAGGTCAGGTTTGGGTTTACACCTTTGAGGGGGGGAAAGGCTTTCTACCTGGGTTATAACTCCGAACGTGCAAAAGTCATTTTAAGATTCCATTATAGTGGTTACAGTGAATGTCATCTCTCTCAGTTCGTGAGAGAGCTGAAGAGTGGACTGAGAGCATTTAGATCTGAACCATTAAAAAAACTTCCCTGTTCATTTCTTTTTATTTTTTCGTTGCATTAACTGAATTTAATAACTATGATATAGTCATTAAATTCTTTAATTTATTTAAAATGTCAATTCACCCCCTCTCAGTTAATCTTTCATCTTATCTTTGGGACCAACAAAATATTCTCCCTTATTCGATTATAATACATGGTAGCTTCTAGATACGTGCCTTTGTTAGCTTCATTTCTATGATCCTGTTCACTTTTAGCCGGTGATACCAAAACTCGAGATCAATATTTGAAAAATATTGAACACCCTAGTGTTGATCAAACATGTGGATATGTGGCAACATATACTATTTATAATTATATTTATAAACACACATTTATAAAAATTATTTTATAATTATATTTATAATTATTAATTTATAATTATATTTATAAATATATATTTATAACCATATGATGTTTTTTTTAAGATTTATATAATGTTTTTTAAAGTTAAACCTCAATTATAATTATATTTATAAATATATATTTATAATTATATATCTATATAAATATATTAATATTTATAAACATTTTTTTAAAGATTTATATCTGTAAACATTTTAATATATTTACTCCCACCCCCCCCAAAAAAAAACCCATACATGGCGAGCGCCGCCTCACCCGTGCCTCGCCGCGCCGCCTCATCCGTGCCTCGCCGCCTGGTAGCTGTATCTCAAATTCATCCCACCCCAGGCCAGGGCAACAGGGATCCAACGGGCAAGCGGCCCACTCACGTCCGCGCCCGCCTCGCCCCATCCGTGCCTCGCCGCGCCCGCCTTCCAGCTCGCTTAATCTCCTCCTTGCTGGACCTCCTCCTTGTTAACACGAAGACGCCTCCCCGTCGCGTCTCCTAGCCACGCCTCCCCACCTGCCTCGCCTCCTCCCTGCCGGCTGTCACCTGCCGTTGTTGTGCCTTCGGGACTCCCTGTATGGGTACAAACCAGCGTCTTACGTAGTGGAGGATCTGAAAAACCTACGCCAGGTATTTTCTCCCTCGAACCCGTTGAAAGTATGCGGTATTTTAATTTTCTTTTACTAATTATATTCTATTTTTGGTCTTAATTTTTATATCATTATATTTCATGGCAACATTTTTGATAATGGACTTAGGCAACAATATTGTCTGGACCGGCCTGTCAAACGTGAAGTGGGATACGCTTTTAATTGATATATCTGTTCCTTTTACTTATTGCTGATTCTTCTTCTTTGGGCTTAAAGATCTGTTTGATTTATCATTGGATAAGGATTCGCCAAGGACAGGTGAAATAATGGTAGCTGAATCCTATTTCTAACACCCTCTTTCTAATGGTTCATCGGGTAAAAGTTAATTGGGAATGGGTGAAATAGTAGTGACAGCAGAAGCCCAAACCTCACTTTAGGATTTGGAGCACAGTTACTTTTGGGAGTGACAGTGACCAAAGAAGAGCTGTGGCAGTAAACGATAAATATATAGCTCGATGGAGTGCGTCAGAGTTCATTGCAACTTAACTTAGTTTCACAATCAATTAATTGAATTAGATCTATTAATTGATTTCATAAACCCTAACCAAGAGTGTTGCTCCAGTAGATCCTACCACTTGGCTGTTGAGTTCTTTAATTTGGTCCTTGGTTTATTCACTGTTTTCCCATTTATCTATCTGTTCCTCGATATTTCACACATACCTTTTTACCCGGTTTTCCTAAAAACAACAACTAAATAACAAGTATAGCCTGAATTCTTATCTCTATGGTTCAACCCATCACCATTATGCTTTCTCAGTATAGAAGTATTGGTTTATAAATTATCATCGATGAAAATCATGTGACCACTGTCTCAGTTTGAGTGTTCAGTAGATTCCCCATGGATTCACTCACAGTAGGAGTTTCTTTAACATTTATCAATTTCACAGTGGTTGATTTCTCTACTGTTTTTTCATGGAATGGATCTTCTATGATTTTTCTTTCTTTCCTCTTTACAACCATCTTAATCCTGAGTCTTGGACTTTTACTAACAGACTTAGTTTCAGTCATCTCTTCTCTTCTGTTATTTTAAAAACTTTCACTTTTTTTTAATTTTTCCATTTCAGCTAAGGGGACAAAACTTGTTCTTGATTCTTTGATGAATTTAACATCATCATCTGTTTTATCTTTCGAACTTTGAGCTTTCTTCTCTTTTGATAGTGTTAATGGTGAATTTTCCTTACCTCAATGTGAGGTGGGGATACTCTTTTTTAGATGAGTAAATCTAATTACAAGAAGGGTAAGTCCGATGTGGGACTCAGAAATACCCATTTAGACTTAAATGGGGTCCAACACTCCCCCTCAAGCTGGACATGCCCAGATTGGATAGAGTCCCACAAAAAAAGAATGACAAGACACAAGACCATCTCATACTCCCCCTCAAGCTGGGCCATGGAGGCTGTGAATAGCCAGCCTGATAGTGAGAGACTCAAGACTAGCTCCTGAGAGACCTTTGGTGAAGAGATCGACAAGATGATCTGCCGTCGGGATATGGCCAAAACTGATATGGTGCTGCTCTAGATGGTGGCGTAGAAAGTGACATTCCACCTCGATATGCTTTGTTCGTTCATGGAAGACGGGATTCGAGGCAATCTTCGTGGTAACCTGATTGTCACAGCAGATATGAGCAGGAGTCGATGCTGGGAAACCGAGCTCTTGGAGAAGATGACGAAGCCAGAGGATCTCAGTAGTGACTGTGGCCATGGCTCGATACTCGGCCTCGGCACTCGATCGGGAGACGACAGTCTGCTTCTTGCTGTGCCAAGAGATGAGATTACCGACGAAGAACACGGCAAAACCCGAAATAGACTTGCGGGTAGCGAAGCAACTGGCATAGTCCGCATCATAGAAGGCCTCAACATTCGTGTGAGCATGATGTGAGTATTGGATGCCACGTGCAGGGTCTTTCTTGATGTATTTGGCAATGCGGAGGACAACATCCCACTGAGATCGGGTGGGATGCTCCATGAACTGGCTGACTTTGCCAACGACACAGGCAATGTCGGGACGCGTCATGGTGAGGTAGTTGAGTTTACCGACCAAGCGTCGATAGCTCTCGGGATGAGGAAATGGTTCCGAGTCGGAATGAATGGAGCGTTCCCCAGGCCCAAGTGGAGTATCCACTGCGGTGGCTGTGCTCAACCCGACATCCTGCAAGATATCAAGAGCATACTTGCGCTGGCAGAGAGAGATAGTGTCCGCAGTCCGGGAGACCTAGATGCCAAGGAAGTAGGTGAGGGGACCAAGATCTTTGGTGTGAAAGTGCTGGTGAAGATGCGTCTTGAGGATGGCGATGCCTCTAGAGTCGCTCCCTGTGATGATGATGTCATCAACATAAACCACAAGCAAGATACAGCCGTGCGTCGTCGTACGGAAGAAGACTGTGTGATCTTTCATACTCCGAGAGAGGCCAAAGGCTGTGACGACAGTGCTGAAGTGGCCAAACCATGCTCGAGGAGACTGTTTGAGGCCGTAGAGGGAGCCACAGAGACGACATACATGAGAGTCGGCACCAGAGGCAGAGAAACCAGAGGGCTGCTGCAGGTAGACTTCTTCGTCACGAAAGCCATGGAGAAAAGTATTCTTAACATCCAGTTGATGAAGCGGCCAGTGATGATGAGCAGCCAGAGAGAGGAATAGGCGGACAAAGGTCATCTTTGCGACTGGAGAGAAGGTCTCAAAGTAGTCGATGCCATATGTCTGAGCAAATCCCTTGGCGACAAGCCGGGTTTTGAGGCGGCAAAGAGAGCCATCGGGATTGAGACGGACCGTGAAAATCCATTTACAGCCGACCGCCTGTTTGACCGCCGGAAGTGGAACAAGATCCCAAGTATGGTTGTCATCCAGAGCTTGCAATTCCTCCCTCATTGCGGCTAGCCACCCGGGGTGAGATTTGGCTTCACCTACTGTCCGAGGAATCGACACGGTCTCCAGAGCTGACAGACCCCTGTATGAAGATACAAAGAGAGGAGTAGTCTGACACGAGCGAGTACCTTTCCGGAGTGCAATGGACACGTCCTCGGGAGCTGTGACAGGAGCATCGAACGAAGCGGGAACAATGGTTTCCTCGGCCTGGATGGGAGGTACAGCGGAAGAACGACGAGAGTAGGTCTGTCCAAAGAGATGACTGGTCGGAGGAGACACCAGAGGCGGGTGAACCATGAGCGGAAGACAGTCATCGATGGTAGTGTCGGAAGAAGGAGAGGGGAGAGTGAAAGGAGAGCTCTCGACAAACGATATGTCGACAGAGGTGATATACCGGCGGAGGGCTGGAGAGAAGCATCGGTACCCGCGCTGAGTGCGGGAATACCCGAGAAAAATACAGCGAAGGGATTTGAGAGAAAGTTTGGAGAGATTGGGGTGAGTGTCCCGGACATAACAGAGACATCCGAAGACGCGGAGTGGAAGAGAGTGAGGAGGAATAGAGGGAAACAGGGTATGAAAAGGAGTCTCCCCTTGAAGGATAGAGGAGGGAAGACGATTGAGAAGGTAAGTAGCAGTGAGGATGACATCCCCCCAGAAGAGAAGAGGTACCTGGCAGTGGAAGAGGAGGGCACGAGCGGTTTCCAAGATATGCCGGTGTTTCCGCTCGACCACCCCATTTTGCTGAGGGGTATCAGGACAGGAGGTCTGGTGGATGATGCCGTGGGCCCGCATAAACTGCTAAAAGTGAGTGGATAAGTATTCTCGCCCATTGTCAGATCGGAGACATTTCACAGGGATATAAAACTGTGTCTGTATTTCATGGAAAAAGGTCTGAAAGGTGGAGAGAACCTCGGTCCGATCGCGAAGAAGGTAAAACCATGTCATACGGGAATAATCATCAATGAAAGAAATGTAATATTTATACCCAAATTGACTCGAGGTGGCACAGGGACCCCATACATCAGAATGAACCAAATCAAAGGGTTTTGCGGCCCGTGTGTCAACTCGAGGAGAATATGATGTGCGATGGTGTTTCGCAAAACGACACGACTCACAAGGAAAAGATAAACGGGGACTAATATCGGGATAGAGCTGATGAAGTGCTGAGGCGGAGGGGTGGCCCAACCGAGAATGAAGGTCTACGGCACGAGCAGGGACAGACGCGCAGGCGATGGAGGTCGGGCCATCGAACATGTACACCCCATCCCGAAGCTGGCCTCTACCAAGTTCCCGGTTCGTCGTCCGCTGCTGAAACACAACAGAAGACGAGGTAAAGATAGCATTACAGTTGAGATCCTTGGTCAGCTTGCTGATGGAAAGTAGGTGAAAGGGACTGCGGGGAGCATGAGCCACCGAGGATAGGTGAAGGGAGGAGGTGAGGGAACAGGTGCCAAAGCTGGGGATTTCGAGGATCTAGAAGCAAATGAGATCCCTGAAATTCTTGTCCCTGATGGTAGTTTCAATGATGACTTGATGCCTAGGAAGAAAAAGCTGGATGATATTTTATTAAACAAGGATGCAAGAAAGACGAGCATTTCAGTTGCAGGGACAGTGAACTTGTCAGCTGCTCCGGAGGGTGCTGAGGAGTTTTCATCAAGTAGAATAAGCTGCGGTCCAAGTTATGAAACTGGTGGAGATCATGTAGATGGAAGCGCTGATTCATCCAACGATTCATCTGAGTATGTTCAGGATGATGATTCAAGTAACAATGCTGAAATTCTTGTTGTTCCGCCACCTCAATTGCCTTCTTCTTCATCTGTAATTGGAATTCCCGAGGAACATGTTTCTTATCTTTTTTCTGTATATTCTCTCCCGCGTTCATTTAGTATCAGGTATCAGACTATTTCTGTGCCCTTTTGGATTGAATGATTTAGTGGGATCACTTAATTGTGTTGCCCCTAACAACTTGTTGGATGCCATTCATGTCGCCCTTCTACGTGCATTGAGGCGACATCTGGAGATACTATCATCAAATGGCTCAACACTCACATTAAAATGCCTAAGGTATCAATATACTCCGTTCTTTGCCTTTCTCTAGGTATGTAGTTAAGCTGTATATAAATTCACTTAATATCACAAGTGGTTTTGAGACTCCTTGGACTTCGTTATTTAAAGGGTAAAACAACATGATTTTATTGACAAGTTAATTGTGAAATTCCAGTTGCCCATATGCACGTGCACACATGTACAGACACACAATTATTTTTAAATTTTACAAATATCCGTGAATTGCGTATGGTGCTAAAATTGTTTTTTTAGAGCACATTCAATAATAAGACAAAAGTTTACTTCCCGCACAACCAATCAACTCATGAAAAAAATATACGCGGGTACCGAATTTCCTTTTCTTAAATGCACTGAAGCCTTGCATTTTATCTCTCTCACATTCCATGTGAGCCGCGATGTTTTCATTGTCACCGGCAGATTCATGCTCTTCCCTCTTCTATTTTGAAATACTTTTATTCAACTCTTACATTCCCGACACTCTTTCTTCATCCCCCCCCTTTTATCCCTTTCTATTGTTTTTCATTTATGTCGCTTCCATTCCTCGTCAAAATTCTATTTTTAATGAATCTCCCTTTCACCCCTTTCCCTTTATTTCAATTGTTTGCATTGTTATTTATCAGTAATTTATGTTTGTAATGAAATTGCTTTTATTATGAGATGAATATTATTAATTTGAGGTAAATGATAATTAGTGTTAATTCTTCAAAAGGTCAGTTTTTCATTTGTCACTCCTTTAGAAGCCTCCACAGTCAACTTGTTTTAAACAATGCATTAGGTATCTGGTTAAATTTTCATCAAACCTTTTTTTCCAATTGATATTTAAAATGACCAATGACATAATAAATCCATGCCTGATAAAAAAATATTCGCTAATTTGTATTTAATATAAAAAACACATCAATATATTATAATATTAACAATATATTAAAATAAAAAAATTAGTGAGAGGCCTGTGTTGTTTCACTGGTGTTATTTTCAATGGTTTAGCTATGATGCATATACCAGAATCACCATGCTATGTAATTTCGGAAATGTGAAATGTACATGGGATGCACTATAACGTGAGATTGAAAAATGTGCTAACAATGAGAGTTCTCGAACTATTCCTCGTTGGAGTTGCAACAGATTTTTTTTACAAATGTACATATAGATGTGCTCATGTTCACATGAAGAATTAGATCTTTGCATCCACACCCCCATAAAAAATTGGATATCTGAAATTTAATTGATTATTATTCTTTAAAGAATTGTGAAGTGACATGGTTTTAATTCAAACATTTAACTATTTTTTTCAACCCTTCATCAATTATTATCCTGCTCGAGTCGTGAACGTCTAACTGCTTTTAATGACAAAATGTGGTTTTTTAAATAATAAGAATTTATTGCTTTTGGAGAGGCGGGGAATGCATAAGAAAATACTCACGCACGCACTGGCGCACACAGGGAGACTTGAACATGAGACCTTTTGGATGCTGGTCCAGACCGCAACCAACTGGCCTGCTCTGCAGCCTCTCCGGCATGACAAGATGCGGTTTTGTTATGACATTTTTATTTTATTGATGGAGGCCCATATGTGTTTGCATTGATTCAATTATTTCTAAATATATAAAACATCAATGTATCATTGAAGGTCAGTGTATTTGCAGGGTAATTGACTGGAGCTTGCTTGATACCTTGACTTGGCCTGTTTACGTTGTCCATTATTTAACTGCATTGAGATACACAGAGGCTCCTGAATGGAAAGAATTTCATATTGATGTTTTAAACAAGGGGTATTTCAGCCTTCCACCTGGAAGGAAATTGTTGGTTCTGCAAATTCTGTGCGACGATGTCTTAAATTCTCCTGAGCTGAGAGCAGAAATTGATATGCGGGAAGTTTCCGAATTTGGAATTGATTCTGATGAACCAACAACCGCTAATCCTGAAAATGGTTTAGAAAGGGCCCATCCTAGATATCAGAAAACATCTGCTTGTAAGGGCTGAGATGCTATCAATTTTGTTTCTGGATGCCAGAAGCCAAGCTAGTCTAGCAGTTTAAATCCTTTGGGTTTTAAATGTACTGAATTGGATAATAACATCACCGATGTTGAGTTAGATGGAAATGGCGATGAGTGTTGCCTTTGTGGCATGGATGGGACCCTGCTATGTTGCTATGGTTGCCCATCTGCATACCATTCAAGGTGCATTGGTTTTAGCAAATTGTCCATACCTGAAGGTTCTTGGTTTTGTCCAGAATGTACTTGTAACATGGCAGAACCGGTAATTACAAAGGGAACAGCACTGAGGGCAGCTGAAATTTTTGGCATTGACCCATATGGGCATGTGTTTTTAGGTACTTGTAATCACCTTCTTATGTAAGTTTTTAGTTTCCTTTATCTAACTGCTTTCTGAACACAGTGATTCAGCTCATTTAAATTTTGTATGTGCAGACCACGTGAGTTTAAAGTATGCACTTAATTTCAATTGATATTCATTGTTTTTTGTACTGTTAATTTTCACTGTTGTGATGCTTTGATAGCTGTGGTTGCAGCCTCAGTGCTTCGTTTCACAGATATTACAATCAGGGTGATATCCCTAAGGTGCTTGAAGCTCTTTATTTCTCGGTACAAAATCGATCTCTCTATATAAGGGATATGGAAAGCAATCATCAAGTATTGGGAAATGCCAGAAGATATTTTAAAGTGTTGGGAAATTCCAGAAGGTGTCCCATCTCATACTGAAATGGTGGAATTGTCGATGAATGCAACATTGCCATCGCCTTCCTATAAGGGAGCCCATACAGTTCTTAATGTGGATGATCACTGGAATGATGATCACTGGAATGATGAATGTGAAAAAAAAGTAGGAAATATGGCAACAACTTCCCCCGAATCTTCCTTTTTTGACGCCCAACCAGAGCAATATAACATGCGATCTCATCAATTTACAAAGGAACCCCCAATATGTGCGGGTTTGGCAAATCACCAGACTATTGCATTTGGCAAATGTTTATGACATCTCATTTTCATCAAACGCATTTTCTAAAATTAAAGAAAATAATTTTTCTGTTGGGGATAAAGTTGCTAGAAATTCTATTAATGTTCGTCCATGTTTTGCATATTTCTTTAGACTCCCGACATATCTAAATCAATTTATGGAGATTTTGCTGCATCAACTGTTGCTAATTTGGCCGTTCTTTCATCCGAGGAAAATCGTACCTCAGATGCTTATGCGTTGGAAAAATCTAGAAAAGTTATGTCACCTGACATTGTAGTACCCCCGATTTCTGGTACGTAACCCTTTGTGTTTTTATGGATATAAAAGGGAAAGTTGGGAGAGTTTGGTGATCTTTTACTAAGTTTTGAGGACAAAAGGAGAGGCGCACAAGCTGCGCACGGTTTATCCAAACCGTGCGGAAATTCTAGTAGAAACCATGCACAAAAGCAGATTTGAGGCAGAGAGTTTCGGTACGGTGTGCGCACGGTTAGGGAGATCGTGCGAGGAGGCCGTGCGAGGGTCTGTCTAGACAGCAGCTAAAACGCGGTTTGTCTAACTCTGCGAATTAACCGTGCACATGCTTTAAATGAGATCCTAAAAAAGTGGATCTCACTCGTTTTTGGCTCTAAGTTGCTCGTTTTTGCTCCTAAGCGGCCATAACTCGGGATTTCTCCTCCTTGAAGGTAGAAGAACCTCTCCCAAGCGATTTGGAGTCAATTTGAAGGCTTCCTTTGGTGTTTTGAACCCGGATTCTTGAGGTATGTGATAGTTCTTCGTTGTTGATCGGTTTCTTAGATCTACTTAGATCTATTTCTCCTCTTTTCTTGGTTTCTCAGATCTATACCCGTTATGGGTAGATCTATGAGTGTGGATGCCAAATAAGTTGAGATTTGGTCTTGATCTTGCTAGGAGAAGAGATCTAAGGAGGTTCTGTGAAGAATTGACCCGATTTTCTTAAGCGTTCTTCGTCCGTTTTCAAGTTTCGTCAAAACTTTTGATGTAGGTGACTTCACTCTCATCTCCTCTTGCTAGAATTGATTGGCTTAGTTTGAAATTGAGTAAATTGGATAAATTGATTGTGAAATCTTGGTTTGATACATGGAATAAATCTCTTTGGTGATGATTTATTATTTTTGGTAGATTTGTGAAATCTTGATCAATTGTTGTGCAAATTGTTTTAGTTTCTTGAATTTAAATTGGTGATTTTAAATGGTGGATTTGATGGAACTTCTAAATAGTTTGATTGGGCATGGGTTTTCAATAAAAAGACGTTTTATTGAAATGAGTTGGCATTGTAATGGTTTTTTTTTATGAAAAACAATTTTCAATTAAAAGGTGATTTTATTGAAAGGGGTGTTTTGGCATGATCTATGGGCATATGTGGTGTGTGTGTTCATGTTGCATATACGGGGCTTGGTTGAAATATGACATTGTGTTCAGTGCCGAAGGGTTAATGGCACATTGGATACAATTACCTTGTCACGACTTGGTAGATCGACGAGAAACCACTTATGAGTATGGAACTGTCATCGCGTAGCATGCATGGTTGGTTGTGTGGATGTGTGGAATGGATTAGGTATGCCAAAGGAATGTTGAGATATGGTTTTAAAGTTTTGTTTAGTTATTTTTCTGAAAAAATTATTTGCTGGAAAATTGGTTTCAATTGCACTTATATGCTTTTGGTTATAAATGGTTTTGGAAACATGTGTATATTTAGTTACAAACTGTTTTTGAGAAATTGTTTTATTTAAACTGTTTTATATAATTGTTGCTAACTCTTCCATCCCAGTGACGTTAGTAAGGAAGTCATTGGGAAAAACTTACTATGTTTTATACTCACCTCTATTTTGGCACTTTGGTGCTTTTGCAGATGCTATCTTTCGGGACATGGGTAAAGGTAAAGTATCACATACTTTTGGCACCACCTTGTGATACTTGGGTTGTTTCGGTGATTGTGGAGCTTGGAGCTTGTGGATCATGGGGTCTTGTGGTCTCTTGAGAGTCTGTAGTTGTTTATCCGCTGTTTACTTTGATACTTGTTGGTCTTCCGCTGTTGCACACTTTGATGTGGTTTTGAGATATATAAAGTTGTTGAGTTGTTTTTCATTTGTTCATGCATCATATAGTGAGCTGTTTGGTTAATGGTTTTATTCTTAAAGGGTAAATCGTCCACCATTTGTATTTGAAACCCTTCGAGATTTATTGCCATCCTTTGGCGTCTTGAGGATGTCGTTTAAGGGCAAGTAATGACTCGTTGTATTCTCAAGCCAATGAGAATTAGCGGATCATTACACGTTTTTTCTGGCCAATTTATTAAAAGAAACTTGCTGATGTTCCAAGGAAGAGATGTGGCTGGTGTCTCTCTTGCAGGGCTTCTGCCACGAGCAAGAAAGCTTGTCTATTGAACTCGGCTGCCTTGAGTGCCATTAAAGGTCCAATGAAGATTTTGGCTGGTCTTCGTCCTATAAAGAACAGAGAAGGAAGCCTGTCAAGCATTTTGATATATATGTTATTCATGGAAGAGAGTTTAAGTGGCTTATTATCTGGCCCCATTTATGAATGCAAGTTTTAGAAAAAAGTGGTGTAGGCTTGTGGAACAAGCTTCAAATTGCAGCACATTAAAGGCCTTTGCTTCTTGAAGTGAGTTTGCTGTGTTGGGCCTCTGTATTATTAGTGCTTTTCTTATTTGACTTCTTAACACGGCAGGTGTTTTTTTTTTGTTTATTTGACTTCTTAAAAACAGTGGTGGCTTATTTTTTTTTGTTATTATTACCATTGCTACTTCTAGATTACAACACCAATCATTACAAATAACTCTTATCACATCTCATTGACGTTTTTACTCATGCACGGTCATTGACATTATTGAATCATGATATGGAGCTTGAGGAAAACATCCAGGCCATCGCCCTGTCAGGTGACTGGCTTAAGTTGGAAGATTGCTGGTTTGTTTATACTTCGGCAGCCCAAAATACAACCTGCAGTGCTGGATCAACTCAAAAACGTGGGAGAAAAAGTAGAAGGCAGCTTGCAGTTTCTGAAATTGATGGTGGGTGCGCTGACAAACGAGCTAATTTTAGCTGGTGGAGAGGAGGCAAAGTATCAAAATTTGTTTACCAGAAAGGTATTTTGCCACGCAAAATGATTAAAAAGGCAGCTCGCCAAGGTAATGTGTGAAATCTTTTCCATACCCTGCACAGATGGCCGTTTTCAAGTTTTTGCATCTTCGGATGCAGGGAAACTTGTTGTTTTTTGAATTTGGTTGAATGGAAGCAGCAAATTAGGCTCAATGATTTTTTTTGGTTCAGCAGGCAGCAATAAAAAGATTATTGGACTTTATTATTCTGAAAGTTCAGAGCTTCATAAAAGAAGCTACCAGACTGTTTGGAGAGCTGCAGTTGAAATGAGCTAGAACATGTCCCAGTTTGCACTTCAGGTTTGTTTTTATATACCATACAAGAATTGTTTTCGATGTTTTCTGTTTGTTTCTATTGAAGTATGGTGTATTTTGAACGGGCTTGGCCCGAGGCCCATCACTCTCCATGTAATCCTAAGTTAATAATGCCTACCTCACTTGTGAGGCACCATTTTCTGATTACCATTCTCTGACATTTTTGTTTCAACTGACTGAAATTCTCTTATTAAAATATTTCTCAACTCAATAAAATTGTTTCTTGCCCCAGGTCAGATACTTGGGTCTTCATATAAGATGGAGTGATCTTTCTCGCCTTGAGCAGAATATTCAGGAAGGCAAAGGTCTAGAGACATAAGCTTCTGCTTTTAGAAATGCTTTTATCTGCGATAAGAGAATCGTGGAAAACATGGTTAGATATGGAGTTGCTTTTGGTAATCAAATGCATTTCCCTTCACGTGTCTTGAAGAGTATTATAGAAGTAGAGGAAAGTGGGGATGGAAAGGCTAAGTACTGGTTTTTGGAAACACGTGTACCGTTGTATCTAATTAAAGAGTATGAAGAGAAGGCACGTAATGTATATTTGTAAGAGGAGATACAAGGCAAGACTGGTGGTGAAAGGATTTCAGTAGAAGGAAGGTGTGGATTTCACATAATTTTTCTCACATGTAGTGAAACTTAACACTATTTGGATGGTTTTTAGTATTGTTTCAAAAGAGGATTTATATCTTGAGTATCTTGATGTGAAGACTCCATTCTTTCATGAAGATTTGAGGAGGAAATTTATATGAAGTAGCCAGAGGGATATGTTAAGTTAGGAAAGAAAGGTCTGGTGTGCAAACTCTAGAAGAGATTATATGGGTTAAAAGCAGGAACCTAGGAAGTGGAATAAGAAGTTCGATATATTCATGAGCAAAAATACATAAAAACAGTGTGATTTGGATCAATGCTACTATATCAAGTCTTTTGGCAATGGATACATTATATTACTTCTGAATGTGGATGGCGATTTTTGAAGGTTGTTTGAAGTGTGTGAAAGTTCATCTGCGGTCTTGGTATTTGATCTGACATTTTTTATGAAAAATGCTTAGGACACATTATGACCCATTGGGATTAGGTAGGTGATTGTTTCATATTGTTCATGAATCTTGATAATGGCATGCCTATGATATTATATATATGTCAAAGGGTGATGTTGATTGTTAAAAAACCTCGATAGAGATTGATATTCATTTGCATTAATTAATAACATATTAGATGTTCTCTAAAATCGAGTATTGTGTGTGAATTTCCATGATTTGAAGGAGCTTTTTAGCATAGATGTTTTATCAAAATATGTTTGTAAATGAAGTCACCCTTTTCCCCTTTTTATCTTTTATTTTTTATCTTCTAAACCAATGTATTCTAAAACATGAGTTGTAACACTTTATTAAAATAATGATTGAGGAAGTTGGTTTCCCAACGTTCTTTTAGGTCATGGGCACTTATTACTTAAAAAAATAATTTACTTTCATTTTTTATAGGAGATACATTTTTCCTTAAAGATGAATTCTTAAATTAATGAAGTGGTGATTTAAAATATATTAGTCTAGATTAACATTTATGAGCAACCCATTTCTGATAAATAATACCTTACAACCTTGTACTTCTGATTATTGGCAATGTTTTGATACTTTATTCCAAACACGTCAACCGGTATCTAGTTTATGCCTCATTTGTGTTGTCTATACCATGTGTGATATTTGTGTTGTCTATACCATGTGTGATATTGTTGTGCATGACATGACTATAGCTTCATTTGACATCTCCCTAGTATGTCTTAAGGATTTAAAATGGCATACCCATTCTTCATTTGGATTGAGATTATCATGTTTGATTGTAGTATTATTATATTTTATTTATGGATAGTTTAATAGAGTTTTCATGTTTACACATAATGGTTATTTTTATCATATTGAGTTACTTTTAGTGCATGTTTATTTACTTCAGCACGGACCCGTCTACTATTTTCCCATAGGTTTCGTTTCCAGCTTTGACATAGAATATGTCTATTGTTATAATGTGAAGCATTTTTATTGTTTTATATAGAGCACGTTTTGTGGGTTTTTCTTTAGGTTATTCTTGATGTTAAGGGCTCTTGGGTCCCGTTGAGGCCAGTTCTAGCTAGCGCCGTCAAAGGCAGTGGGTTTCCTATGGGTTTCAGGTATGCTTTGTTCCGTTTCAATTCTTTGGTTTTTTTTTTAATTTAGGGGTTTTGGGGTTTTGAATTTTTGGTGTTTTTCTGGAGTATTTTTGACCTCGGTGTGGTGGTTTCGGTGTGCCGTTGTCAAAAGCGACTTGCACATGTATGCATAGGTTGGCATATATATATAAGTTCCCCCATATATATATATTCACTCATGGTGGGATGAATATATATATTGGGGCTAGGTGTGCTTATATATATATATATATATATATATATATATATATATATATATGAAAAATGCATACGTGTAAGATAAAGGGGTATATGCATGTATAGGCATATATGTAATGATCCCCTTATACATATTTGGCCATGCAAATATGTACATAGGGGCTAAGTGTCCTTAAATATATGAAAAAGTGCATATGCGTGCAAGCAGTAAAGAGAATATTTGAGTTACCGTCATCATAAGCAGAGCGCCTTGAGTTTGAGGTAGGTTTCCTTATGCATTGGCCTTTAAATTTAAAGAATCATTGATTGCTTGTTTTTCTCACCATGTTTTTGTACTAAACACTGATATAGATTTCTTGTTTGATATGAAATGAAGTGTTTTACGCATTGTATTGGATTGTATGAAATTGTTTTTAATAAGAATGTGCCATTTGAAAATATCATTTTGAAACTTGGATCGGTTCCTCCATTGCTTGCGGGAACATGATTGAACTCATGGAGCGTTGTGGTTCTTATATGCACTACTGGAAAATGGGTCTATACCCATGGGTATAGGTTGTTTATCAAGACCTATACCCACGATTTTGCCTAAACTGTGGGTATAGGGTTGATTTTCGAGACCTATACCCACTGTTTTTGTAAAATCGTGGGTATAGGGTTGTTTTTTGAGGACTTATATAGCTTTCCCGCGTTATGGTGAGATTTTTTTTGCGGGAACACCTATTACCATGGTTTTCTACCTATACCCACGGTTTATATAAATATATATAAGTAAATATATATTTATATACCAATAAACGAAATATGGTAGTGGTTACGCACCGGTAGAGTAAAGGGGCGGTCTAGGGATCGAATTGCGTGACCTATACCCATGGTTTCCAAAACCGTGGGTATAGCTCGAGGCTATACCGATGCCTCGGTTGCCCATAGTTTCAAACCGTGGGTATAAGACAATTTTTCAGTAGTGGCAGTGACTTGTATAATCACAGGCGATAGGTATGTTGTAATTTGGTTTTTATTTTATTTTATTTATCGCATTAGCCACTTAGGTTTTTTACCGCTTTCTACGGACGAAGGGTAGTAATATTCTGCGAAGGGGGTCAGAAGGGTACTGGAGGCGGCTACGGGGTTTTCGTTGTAGGGGACGAAGATCAGGGTAGTTGATGAAATAATAGTGTGTTTCATTTTTGTCTCCTTTTATACTTCGTGGGACAAAGACAAAGGAGATGAATGGTACAAGAATGAATTGAAAAACATCATTCTGCGGTGAGATCGAGCCAAAATATTTCATAATGTTGAACAAGGGTGAAATCAATATATATAAAAAAAAATCATTTGAGTTCAAGATATAAATTTAGATTGAGGCTCGTACGATGAATGAGTAATCATAGGTCAATAAAGAAGATCATAAAATAAATAATTATAATAAATAAATGTGTGGAAATTCATGAAATAACATTCATTACTTCGGGTTTGCATCGATCATTGGCGAAAAATAAATTCTCTAGAGATTAAGGGCATGATTCTAATGTGTTTGACATTCGTCTCATGATCCTCTATCGTTTTCACTGATTCCTATTGTTGGGTTGTTAATTCAAACACCAATGCAAACAATCTCCTCCTACTCTTTAATTTTTCAAATTTATAATGCTAATCCTAGATATTTTACATAACAACATACGTATAAATGATTAGGATAGGTTTAGATTAATTAAATAAATTAAATAAATAAATTATTTAATTAGTCAACATACCCACCAATTGTCAGCTCAGAGCAAAATCTCAACGCCAAGACCTTCCATGATTGAATCTTCATACATCTCCCTCACATTTCAAATATTGTTTCTAACTCATATCTCTACTAGCTCACTATATGATAAATGAAATTTCTATTTATCTCATGAATCATCATATTATGGATTATGCTTCAAGAATCAACCTTGTTCAACCTCGACCATCATAGCTCCATGATATTCTTCACAAAATAGATTCCCCCACGCGTCTAGTTGAATATACCCAAGACACAAAACTTTTTTTACGATTCTCCAACAATATTCATACATCTAGCATGTCTTCTATGTGTTAATTATGATAAATTATTTCTTTATCACAACATTACATGTCAAATGATTTATATGATCCACTGACAACATTATACAATGCTCAACTAACACGCGACCATGGTCTTATGAATCTCTTGTTTCATAATAATTCCTTCTCCATGTGTGAATATTATTTGCCTCATTTTCTTGATAGTTATGAATGAAACATACTATTATCATTAAATATAGAATAATAAAACCAAATTATTTCATATGATTTTTTTTCTCACCACGAGCGATATCCACACATTCTTCATTATAACATGATTTTCCTTAATATCAATGCAGGTGGGACATTATATTGTTGTCCACAATAACCTTTATTGAACCATTTACTACATTGTAACATGTACTATGATATATCTCCAATAGTTGTTCGTGATATATCCTCTTTTGTATAGAGTCTTCACAACCGCCTGTTTCATGAACTATGATATGTAATTCCCTATCTCTATATGTAGTATAGATCATGATCTTGTTAAAACCTGTAATATTTTACACTTGCTATACTTGAATAAGTTACGATGTACTTTTTTTTTATGAATCACCCCACAATATTACATTGTCACAATTTTTCTATATATTATACTCGGAACTTCTCATTCAATTTCATCATTTTATTTCCACCTTCATGAACCACCATTGTTGGAAAATTAGCATGAAGAATCCATTTAACACCATAACTACTTACTAGAGATGAGAAATATAGAATTGAAGAAAGTAACCATGACATTGTATATTTAATCTACATTCTATAATTGTGTAATTGAGGGGGGAAATGATATAAAATATGAAAAGACAGGAAAGTCTGTATCCTTGAGCTTTAGCCATACTGTGTGCGTCGATGTTTCATAGAATGAGACCACCGTACCACCCCCCTCTGCTACAAAAAGACCAACTACCAAACTAATGCATAAAATTAATCTCTAACCTATCATGTACCCATAATTTTTATCACATACTAACTCAACTATCATAACAAAATTAATCATGTGAGAAATACAAAACTATAACCCACTTTAGGTTACCACACATCCCACACACAATAGCCCGAACATCCCCACAAAAAATATATTTATGAAATCCCCAACCATCCCCACATTCCAGAAACTTCCACCATCCTGAAAAACTAACTTGAATCTTAGTGGAACTCCTCTGTAATTCAGATACTAATTGGGCAATACATACCAAGAATTCTATCCTTAAGTGGATCAATTTTCTCCTGTCCTTGGTGATTTATCAATTTCAAATGGAAGTTCCATTGGAAATCCAAATCCATAAATGAAATTCCATAGTAAATCAACAGTGAAGGTTTTACTGGAAATCCATCGAGGAAGTTCCACTGGAAAATCTCAATAGAAGTTCTGTTTTGATCGAAAAGAGATGATGCATCACGAACAATTTTCTTTCACTCCTGATTTGGTTAAGCGAAGCTTGACAGATAACACCAACACAAATATCATAACATTTTCATTGACGTGACATTACAATCCTAGCAAAAGTACTATTGACATTCTGTTAAGAACTGAGAACTTAGAGATGTGTATTAAGGGTGGA